>CM073758.1:17192942-18441311 GCA_037127355.1 Schoenoplectus tabernaemontani
TATTAGAAACTGTAGTTCAAATGAGTTGTTTAAGATTTTTAACATTTTTTACCTCATAACTACATATAATTTCGATAAAATTAATACAATTACTCCTAACCATGTCTATTAGAAGATTATCCAACTAACACATCGATATGAACGTTCAACGACACTAATTTTGCGTAAAAATTACGTAAGATGCGTTAAAAAAAGGCATGTTTAAAGAAGTTGTTTGAATTTTTTTTTAAATATTTGCTGAATAAATACTCAAAATTTCTTGCAAATTAATAAATTTACTCCCTAATTATGCCTATTGTAAGATTGTCAATTAACACTTCGATATTAATATCCTACGAGACTAATTCTTCGTAAAACATAAGTAAGATACATTGCAAGCTACTTTGTTTAACCAAGTTGTTTAAGATTTACAACATTCATTGTCCATTACTACTTATAATTTAAGTGAAAATTAATATAATTACTCCTAATTATACCTGTTAGGAGATTATATAATTAAAATTTTGATATGAATATTCTACGACACACTAATTTTGCACAAAACATAAGTAAGATGCATTAAAAACGAGCTTGTTTAAACATGTTGATCGAGCTTTTAAAATATTTTTTCCGCATAATTGCCTATAATTTCATGCAAACAAATATTATTACTCCTAATTATGCATATTATAATACTATCAAATTAAAACATCGATATGAATATTCTATGACTCTTATTTTGCACAAAACATAAGTAAGATGCATTAAAAACTGCTATTTAAACAAGTTGTTTGACTTTTTTAAAATCTTTGGCCGCATAAAAACACATAATTTCGTGAAAATTAATGTGACTACTCTTAATTATGCATATTGTAAGATTGTCCAATTAACACTTCGATATGAATATCCTACTATACAAATTTTTCATAAAACATAAAAACAAGTAAGATATATTAAAAATTTTGTGCTTTTCATATAATTACTCCTAATTATGCCTATTATGAGGTTGTCCAATTAACACTTCAAAATGAATATCCTACTATACTATTTTTTCATAAAACATAAGTAAGATATATTAAAACTTTGCTTTTCAAACAAGTTGTTTAAGATTTTAATATTTTTTACCTCATAACTACACGTAATTTTGTTAATATTAATACAATTACTCCTAACTATGCGTATTAGAAGATTATCTAATTAACACATCGATATGAACGTTCAACGATACTAATTTTACGTAAAAATTTACGTAAGATGCATTAAAAAGCTGTTTAAATACTAATTTTTGCTTTTGAATAAATACTCAAAATTTAAACTGCAAATTAATAAATTTACTCCTATTTATACCACGATTATAAGATTGTCAATTAACACTTGATATTAATATCTTATAAGACTAATTTTTAAGTAAAACATAAGTAAGATACATTACAAAGCGATGTTTAACCAAGTTGTTTAAGATTTAAAACATTCATTATACATTACTACATATAATTTCGTGAAAATTAATATGATTACTCATAATTATACCTATTAGGATTTTATATAATTAAAGCATCAACATGAATATTCTACGATACTAATTTTGCACAAAACATAAGTAAGATGCATTAAAAATTTGTTTTAGACATGTTGATTGAGCTTTTAAAATATTTTTTCTGCATAATTGCCTATAATTTCATGCAAACAAATATAATTACTCCTAATTATTCATATTATAATACTATCAAATTAAAACATCGATATGAATATTCTATGATGCTTATTTTGCACAAAACATAAGTAAGATGCATTAAAAAGCTGCTATTTAAACAAGTTGTTTGACATTTTTAAAAATTTGGCCGCATAAATACACATAATTTAAGTGAAAATAAATGTCATTACTCTTAATAATGCCTATTGTAAGATTTTCCAATTAACACTTTGATATGAATATCCTACAACACAAATTTCTAATAAAAAATAAGTAAAATACATTAGCAACTATTTGTTTAAACAAGTTATTTCAGATTTTTCAAAATTTTTGGCATAACTACAAATAATTTCGTGCAAATTAATATAATCACTCCCTAATTATTCCTATTATAAGATTTTCCAATTAAAACTTCGATATGAACATTCTATGATGCTAATTTTGCAAAAACATAAGGAATATGTGTTAAAAGCTGTTGTTTAAACAAGTTGTTTGAGATTTTCAAAATTTTTGGCCACTTAGCTACTCATAATTTCGTGAAAATTAATATAATTACTCCTAATTATGCCTATTATGAGGTTGTCTAATTAACACTTCGAAATGAATATCCTACGATACTAATTTTTCATAAAACATAAGTAAAGATATTAGAAAGCGTAGTTCAAATGAGTTGTTTAAGATTTTTAACATTTTTACCTCATAACTACATATAATTTCGGTAAAATTAATACAATTACTCCTAACCATGTCTATTAGAAGATTATCCAACTAACACATCGATATGAACGTTCAACGACACTAATTTTGCGTAAAAATTAAGTAAGATGCGTTAAAAAGGCATTTGTTTAAAGAAGTTGTTTGAATTTTTTTAAATATTTGGTGAATAAATACTCAAAATTTCTTGCAAATTAATAAATTTACTCCTAATTATGCCTATTGTAAGATTGTCAATTAACACTTCGATATTAATATCCTACGAGACTAATTCTTCGTAAAACATAAGTAAGATACATTACTAGCTGTTGTTTAACCAAGTTGTTTAAGATTTACAACATTAATTCTCATTACTACTTATAATTTCGTGAAAATTAATATAATTACTCCTAATTATTCCTGTTAGGAGATTATATAATTAAAATTTTGATATGAATATTCTACGACACTAATTTTGCACAAAACATAAGTAAGATGCATTAAAAGCAGTTTGTTTAAACATGTTGATTGAGCTTTTAAAATATTTTTTCCGCATAATTGCACTATAATTTCATGCAAAATTAATATAATTACTCCTAATTATGCATATTATAATACTATCAAATTAAAACATCGATATGAATATTCTATGACTCTTATTTTGCACAAAACATAAGTAAGATGCATTAAAAAGCTGCTTATCTAAACAAGTTGTTTGACTTTTTTAAAATTTTTTGCGCATAAAAACACATAATTTCATGAAAATTAATGTAGCGATTACTCTTAATTATGCATATTGTAAGATTGTCCAATTAACACTTCGATATGAATAGCCTACGACACAAATTTTTCATAAAACATAAGTAAAATACATTAGAAACTACTTGTTTAAACATGTTATTTCAGTTTTTCAAAAATTTTGGCCGCATAACTTCAAATAATTTCGTGTAAATTAATATAATCACTCTAATTATACCTATTATAAGATTTTCCAATTAAAACTTCAATATGAACATTCTATGATGCTAATTTTGCACAAAACATAAGGAATATGTGTTAAAAACTGATGTTTAAACAAGTTGTTTGAGATTTTCAAAATTTTTGGCCGCCTAGGTACTCATAATTTCGTAAAAATTAATATAATTACTCCTAATTATGCCTATTATGAGATTGTCCAATTAACACTTCAAAATGAATATCCTACGATACTAATTTTTCATAAAACATAAGTAAGATATATTAAGCTATTTTCAAGCGAGTTGTTTAAGATTTTTAATATTTTTACCTCATAACTACACGTAATTTCGTGAAAATTAATACAATTACTCCTAACTATGCCTATTAGAAGATTATCTAATTAACACATCGATATGAGCGTTCAGCGAAACTAATTTTACGCGTAAATTTTAAGTAAGATGCATTAAAAAGTACATTTAAAGAAGTTGTTTGAATTTTTTTAATTTTTGGCTGAATAAATACTCAAAATTTCGTTGCAAATTAATAAATTTACTCCTAATTATGCCCATTATAAGATTGTCCAATTAACACTTACGATATTAATATCTTACGAGACTAATTTTTAGTAAAACATAAGTAAGATACATTACAAGCTGTTTTAACAAGTTGTTTAAGATTTAAAACATTCATTGTACATTACTACATATAATTTCGTGAAAATTAATATAATTACTCATAATTATACCTATTAGGATTTTATACAATTAAAGCTTCAATATGAATATTCTACGACACTAATTTTGCACAAAACATAAGTAAGATGCATTAAAAACATTTGTTTAAACATGTTGATTGAGCTTTTAAAATATTTTATCCGCATAGCACATATAATTTCATGCAAACAAATATAATTACTCCTAATTATGCATATTATAATACTATCGAATTAAAACATCGATATGAATATTCTATGACTCTTATTTTGCACAAAACATAAGTAAGATGCATTAAAAGCGCTGTTTAAACAAGTTGTTTGACTTTTAAAATCATTGGCCGCATAAAAACACATAATTTCGTGAAAATTAATGTACTACTCTTAATTATGCCTATTGTAAGATTGTCAATTAACACTTCGATATGAATAGCCTACGACACTAATTTTTCACAAAACATAAGTAAAATACATTAGAAACTATTTGTTTAAACAAGTTATTTCAGTTTTCAAAATTTTTGGCCGCATAACTACAAATAATTTCAAATTGCAAATTAATATAATCACTCCTAATTATTCCAATTATAAGATTATCCAATTAACACATCGATATGAACGTTCTACGAAACTAATTTTGCACAAAACATTACGTAAGATGCATTAAAAAATTGCCTTGTTTAAACAAGTTGTTTGAATTTTTTTAAATATTTGCTGAATAAATACTCAAAACTTCTTATAAATTAATAAATTTACTCCTAATTATGCCTATTGCAAGATTGTCCAATTAACACATCGATATGAATATCTACGAGACTAATTTTCATAAAACATAAGTAAGATACATTAAAAACTACATTTTTAAACAAGTTATTTGAGTTTTCAAAAATTTTGGCCGCATAACTACAAATAATTTCGTGCAAATTAATATAATCACTCCTAATTATTCCTATTATAAGATTTTCCAATTAAAACTTCGATATGAACATTCTATGATGCTAATTTTGCAAAAATCATAAGGAATATGTGTTAAAAGCTGTTTGTTTAAACAAGTTGTTTGAGATTTTCAAAATTTTTGGCCGCTCATAGCTACTCATAATTTCGTGAAACTTAATATAATTACTCCTAATTATGCCTATTATGAGGTTGTCTAATTAACACTTCGAAATGAATATCCTACGATACTAATTTTTCATAAAACATAAGTAAGATGCATTAAAAACTTTATGTTCAAATGAGTTGTTTAAGATTTTTAACATTTTTACCTCATAACTACATATAATTTAAGTAAAATTAATACAATTACTCCTAACCATGTCTATTAGAAGATTATCCAACTAACACATCGATATGAACGTTCAACGACACTAATTTTGCGTAAAAATTAGTAAGATGCGTTAAAAAGCTGTTTAAAGAAGTTGTTTGAATTTTTTAAATATTTGGTGAATAAATACTCAAAATTTCTTGCAAATTAATAAATTTACTCCTAATTATGCCTATTATAAGATTGTCCAATTAACACTTGATATTAATATCCTCTGAGACTAATTCTTACATAAAACATAAGTAAGATACATTAAAACTCGCTTGTTTAACCAAGTTGTTTAAGATTTACAACATTAATTCTCCATTACTACATATAATTTCGTGAAAATTAATATAATTACTCCTAATTATTCCTGTTAGGAGATTATATAATTAAAATTTTCGATATGAATATTCTACGACACTAATTTTGCTCAAAACATAAGTAAGATGCATTAAAAACATTTGTTTAAACATGTTGATTGAGCTTTTAAAATATTTTTTCCGCATAACTGCACTATAATTTCATGCAAATTAATATAATTACTCCTAATTATGCATATTATAATACTATCAAATTAAAACATCGATATGAATATTCTATGACTCTTATTTTGCACAAAACATAAGTAAGATGCATTAAAAGCTATTATTTAAACAAATTGTTTGACTTTTTTAAAAAACTTTAGTAGCATAAAAACACATAATTTCATGAAAATTAATGTGTGACTACTTAATTATGCATATTATAAGATTGTCCAATTAACACTTAACCGATATGAATAATCCTCGACACAAATTTATCATAAAACATAAGTAAAATACATTAGAAACCTTTCTCTGTTTAAACATGTTATTTCAGTTTTCAAAATTTTGGCCGCATAACTTCAAATAATTTCGTGCAAATTAATATAATCACTCCTAATTATGCCTATTATAAGATTTTCCAATTAAAAATTCAATATGAACATTCTATGATGCTAATTTTGCACAAAACATAAGGAATATGTGTTAAAAATGATGTTTAAACAAGTTGTTTGAGATTTTCAAAATTTTTGGCAGCTTTAGGTACTCATAATTTCGATGAAAATTAATATAATTACTCCTAATTATGCCTATTATGAGGTTGTCCAATTAACACTTCAAAATGAATATCCTACTATACTAATTTTTCATAAAACATAAGTAAGATATATTAGAAACTTGTTCAAGCGAGTTGTTTAAGATTTTTAATATTTTTTACCTCATAACTACAAGTAATTTACGTGAAAATTAATACAATTACTCCTAACTATGCGTATTACAAGATTATCTAATTAACACATCGATATGAACGTTCAACGAAACTAATTTTGCGTAAATTTTAACGTAAGATGCATTAAAAAGTCATTTAAAGAAGTTGTTTGAATTTTTTAATTTTTGCTGAATAAATACTCAAAATTTCGTGCAAATTAATAAATTTACTCCTATTTATGCCCATTATAAGATTATCAATTAACACTTCGATATTAATATCTTCTACGAGACTAATTTTTAGTAAAACATAAGTAAGATACATTACAAAATGCTGTTTAAACAAGTTGTTTAAGATTTAAAACATTTATTGTACATTACTACATATAATTTCGTGAAAATTAATATGATTACTCATAATTATACCTATTAGGATTTTATACAATTAAAGCATCGATATGAATATTCTATGACACTAATTTTGCACAAAACATATGTAAGATGCATTAAAAGCATAACGTTTGTTTAAACATGTTGATTGAGCTTTTAAAAATATTTTATCCGTAAATATACATATTTCGTGCAAATTAATATAATTACTCCTAATTATGCATATTATAAGATTGCTATCGAATTAAAACATCGATATGAATATTCTATGACTCTATTTTCTCACAAAACATAAGTAAGATGCATTAAAAGCTGCTATTTAAACAAGTTGTTTGACTTTTTTAAAATCATTGGCCCCATAAAAACACATAATTTCGTGAAAATTAATGTACTACTCTTAATTATGCATATTGTAAGATTGTCCAATTAACACTTCGATATGAATAGCCTACGACACTAATTTTTCACAAAACATAAGTAAAATACATTAAAACTATCAGTTTAAACAAGTTATTTCAGTTTTTCAAAATTTTTGGCCGCATAACTACAAATAATTTCGTGCAAATTAATATAATCACTCCTAATTATTCCATTATAAGATTATCCAATTAACACATCGATATGAATATTCTACGAAACTAATTTTGCGTAAAAACATTAAGTAAGATGCATTAAAAATAGCTTTGTTTAAAAAGTTGTTTGAATTTTTTTTTAAATATTTGCTGAATAAATACTCAAAACTTCTTGCAAATTAATAAATTTACTCCTAATTATGCCTATTGCAAGATTGTCCAATTAACACTTCGATATTAATATCTACGAGACTAATTTTTCATAAAACGTAAGTAAGATACATTAAAACTGACTGTTGTTTAAACAAGTTATTTCGATTTTCAAAAATTTTGGCGCATAACTACAAATAATTTCGTGCAAAATTAATTTAATCACTCCTAATTATTCCTATTATAAGATTTTCCAATTAAAACTTCGATATGAACATTCTACGATGCTAATTTTGCAAAAATCATAAGTAATATGTGTTAAAAACTTTGTTTGTTTAAACAAGTTGTTTGAGATTTTCAAAATTTTTGGCCGCCTAACTACACATGTGCGACCCTTTTCGCGCGCTCCGCGCATGCGCCGCCGGCGATGGGTTGCGGAAGAAGGACACGGAGATCCCTCCGAGCGTGCATCTACGATTTGGGTGTCGGCCGATCTGCGCGTTTAGAGATGTTTGGATGCACATTCGGGGGTTTTAGTGATTGTGAGTTCTTGTAGATTAGGTGGGCGCAAGCCCCACAGTTAATTACCCAGGGCTCTGAACCTCGAGGCACCTCTGGATCTTTGAAAGAGAAAGCAAATAGTATAGTTAAAAGATGGTCAAGTGGTCGTCTAGGTTTATAAAAAGGGTCTACGGAAGATGAACCTACAAACAGGATCAGGTTCAATCTAGGAAGACAAAACCTACAAACAGATCGGTTTTATCTATGGGGACGAACCTACAAACGGTCGGTTCGAGTCCATGCCACCTCGAGATGTAACCTTACCAACGGACGGAGTTAATCTCTTCATAGGGGCTTGAGGTGAGTCTACATACTGAGGCCAGAGCTCGACCTCAGTTGATCTAGAAGATAAACCTACAAACAGAGCCAGGTTCAATCTTAACTAGTCAACAACCAATCACACAAATACAACTCGAAGCAACGGCGGTTGATCTTGAGGTTGGTGAATCGGGAGAAGGGTGGATATGGCCCACGTATTTCTTCTCACTAGATCTTCTAGATCATGAATTCGTAGCACTAAGCCGATTCATAAACCTAGGAAACACAATTGCACACAATGTCAAACCTGAAAGCCTTGGGCAGTTCAACATTGAGGCATGTGTTAGTGAAGGAACCTACCTACGAGACGGTTCGCATTCAACTTGTTTGTGGATGAATCTACCAACAGGCCAGATTCGATCTCACGAGTCTCGGGAAATGAGTCGGGAGACAAACTCATCGACGGACGAGTTCGGTCTTGCCGGCTCAAATGGTCATGAATTACTTGTTCACGACAGAGTCATTAAGATGTCACTTCGCTAGGACATCGTAATGTTCTTCATCTTCAAAGTCGACATATCTCTCCATGCGATGTCGTAGCTTTGGTCGATCTTCAACGAGCGTCGAGATGTTCTTGTCTCGACTAATCATCCTACGTGTTGCATTACTTGTGCAAAATTACTATGTAGCCCTACACCCCTTGTGTGAGCGTATTCAATCATGAGTTACTTGCTCATGGCGGCGAGAGTCATTAAGATGTCACCTCTCTAGGACATCGTAATGTTCTTCTTCTTCAGAGTCGACGTATATCTTCATGTTAGTGTCGTAGCTCTGGTTATTCTTCATCAGGTGTCAAGATGTTCCTGTCTCGACATACTTCTTCATCTTTGCTATCAAAGCCTTATTCATCTCACGTCAAGATGTTCTGTCTCGACGTATCTTGTTGTTCTTCATCAAGTGTCAAGATGTTCTTGTCTCGACATATCTTCTCATATTGCTATTGAAGCCTTAATCATCCCACGTCAAGATGTTCTTGTCTTGACTAATCACTTTAAATGTCATGTCATGTGTGCAAATATTCATATGTGGCTCTACACTCCTTATGTGAGCATATTTATTCATTTCTTAAAATGCACAAAGTCTATTATAATATCTTCCATTATTATAAAGATGCATTTATTATTATTATTATTATTACTATTATTATTATTATTATTATTACAATTATTATATTACTATTATTATTTTTATTATTATTATTTTTATTTCTTAAACCCTATTTGTCTATGTAGAAAATTATTTACAAAAATAAGAAAAGGGTAGCTATTAATATTTTTGGGATTTTTTTTATAATGGCTAAAATAGTAGAATTTTATTTTTATTATTTCTAAACTCTATTTATTTTGTAGAAAATCACTTACAAAAATAATAGAAAGTAGGATAGCTATGTTTTATTTATATTTTTTAAAATGCTTATAATAGCTAAAGTGATAGAATTTTGTTATTATATTCTATTATATTGTAATACTATTCATTATGTAAGAATTATTTACAAAATCAAAAGATGGTTAGCTATACTATTTTTATTATTACTATTTTTTTATTTTCATTTTTAAGATCTATAATAGCTAAAAAGAAATCATTATCAATATTCTATCTTATTTATTATACTATTCATTATATCTATTTTTATTATCTCTATTTATTATCTATAGAAAGGTATAAGATTTTTATTATTACCATTATTAGTTGAAAAATAGCTATAAGAGATGAAATTTAGTATACTTTTATTACAACTATTATTTTTATTTCATTTTATTCATCAAAAGTATTTTTATTGTATATTTGTATAGAAATAACAAAAGAAATACAATTCATATTATCATATTATCTCTTTATTATAAAAGAAAATGTATTTTACTATTTATTATCATGGTAGTATATTTTGTATGTTTTGTGTTATTTATTTTCATTATTCTTTTTACAGGAAAATATCAAGAAAATATCAATATAATATCTATTATTATTCATATATTTTTTTATTTATCAAAGAATATAGTATATTACTATCATCATTATTATTTCATGGAAAATCACTTGAAAAATCACTAAAACATATCTAGTTATTATTTATGATTTTTATTTGTATTTTGGAATTTTTATAGTATTTAAAATGACAAGTCAAAGCTAGGTCAACTATATCGATATATGTAATGTCTTTTGCTTTTAAATTGTTTTATCATGATTATATTTTTAAAACTGGAATATTATTGTATAGAAAAATAGTATGAAAAATAAGAAAATTTTAGAAACAAATTTGAGTCAATTTGGAGTTAGGGAACATTTTCAAATCATTTATTTACTCTATATTATTACTATTACATTATTATTTAATTCTTGGGCCTAATGCAAGTGATCGATTTGCATCAGTTATCATATATCTTTATTTCATTATAAACTTATTTGGGCATTGGATTTGTTCACGAGATTGGTACATATTAGATGAAGGGCCAGATCTTTATTTATTGATCAGGTTTATTTGACTATTAGATCTACTTTAAGATTCACTCAATCGAGATGGAGGGTTTAGATCAACTTCTTCTTTTCCCTTAAGCGCGATTTATAGCGACGTTGGATATCTTTAAGATGTGTTTTACGCATCAAATCTAAATGTTCACGTATTTGAAAGTCGTGCGCCTTCGTTTTTATTTCGTCGTTGGTATTGTCATGAGATTCGTCTTTGGAAGCTACTTAGAGCGACCAGAGCTCATACCCTTTCAATCGGATGAACCTAGCGGCGTCGCCTTACTCTCTAGAATCTTTCTATCATTCTTGATTGGAGATCGGTATGGTGTTCTAGCATGTACAAGGTACCGTTTCGATCTGATTCAAGTTGGTCTGGAATTGAGTTTTCAATCGCAAATTCCATTCAATTGATTGATGAATCTTGCAATTGAACTTACATTCTTGATCGCTTTGTGTCTCACGATCGTGTACGTGAAGTCGAATTTCCTTTTGAGGTATCGTATATGGCTTTATTCCACTTAAGCCATAGTCGAGCACGGTCCGTCACGCTAACCTCAATCTTATGTGATGAATTGCTCCCGAATTACACCTCTTCTTTGCACCTTGAAAGCGTCTCGGGCTCTTAAGTCATCGTTTAGGCAAAGGAGTCGAGAGGAATGGCTTATCCTTCTATCGACTCCATGCGACGGATCGTCGGCGGTTTGGTGAATGGGAGAGTTGCGAGACTACTACTACCCGATCCGTTGCGAGATTCAAATGATATAGAAGAAGCGAAAGAATAGGTATATGTAATCATATGAAGCCTAAGCAGAAAGATCAAATCCTTTTTCTATGAAATACTTTGGTAATTTCAAGATTAACATGAATTGGAAAGAAGAAAAAGAATAATGCGGAAAAGGCATAAAGAATCACTGCTTGTGAACTAAAATTGAATGAGAAAATAGCAAATTATTTGATTATTCAATGCAAGAAGCTGATTTTATTGCACAGTATAATTACTTTTCTAATCACATTTTCAATTCCATAGCAATACACCTTAGCAAACTTGCAAAATGATGAATAGAACTTGTGAAGATTACAAATTGGATCGAATTGAGAGACTAGGTCTACTATCAATTGATTCAATTGCCTTTGTTCACTTTGCTTCACTCTCTCTTTTCTTCTCCTTGCCGATCTCTCTCTCTCTCTCTCTCTTAATTGATAGAATTTTTCCGATCCACAGCTTCATTCTTTGTAGAGGGTTTATATAGACGAAATACAAGGTGTGAGAGAGGGTTTGTGTTTGTTCATTCTTTGGATTGCTAATGTGGCACTCCATCTCACCTTTCATTTTGCAAACCCGGTGGCAGGATTGATTCTCTTTGTGCTTCTTGATGTTAAGTCCACGGATTGATGACTTGGCAAGCGACGGGTATAGCAGTTGTGGCGGGTTAGTTATTGTTTTCCTTGTATTCACCATCTTGCCATTTATAACTGCCATTTGCACTCTTTTCAATTCTTCTAGAACCTTCTCTGATCCAATTAACATTCGTCTAGATCAATTAATTGGGTCTATATATACCAATTAGGTGCCACTAGAGTTTTCCTTTCTGATTTGCCTTAATCCACAGCCAAAGCATCCTTCTTCATCTCTTTGCTTATTTCTCTAATTACAAGCTCATTCATGCCCCTTTTAGTCTCGGATATCAATTTCACACCTTTTCTTGAGATCTATCTTGTTGAGATCGAGTATTACGGATCTCTTCACCGGCCAAGTGGTGGATTGGTGTAGCACTGGTTAGAGCTTCCCTCGAGTTAATCCAAGCTTCTGTATAGCATCGCAAAGGTTAGAACATTGTATAAGCACTGCCAATTTAATCTCTTATATTTGTATGAGCCGATTACAAGTTTCAATTTTGCACGCTATCTTCGACCGATTCTCCATATTTCCTTTATGATTCATTGAAATTTGTTGTTTATGCATCTCTAATCCGCCTTGTCTTGCCCATTCCAATCATATCCGGGGAATAAGAACACCTTTCAAAGCATCCATCCATGGCGCCTCCTTACGTGTCGCGCGGAAGAAAAAGACGGAAGGGAAGGGAAGAAGAAGAAAGCGACCTCGATCGGGATGGTCTAGGCGCATGTGAGCCGCATGTGACAAAGGGTCCACCGTCGGAGGCGTTACACAAGAGCCAGTGCTCATCTCTCTTCTCTGCTGTTTATTTAAATTTCAACTTTATTTGAATGGGCTTGGTTCATGCGCCTCTCTGTCTTATAATGCTTACAACCTGGCCCCCTTGTAAGTCTGCTTTGTGTCTAGGCTTACGAGAGATGATTATTAAGCCCGATTAATTCACGGATTATCATTAATCATGCTGAGTTGGCTTGTCATGATTGGTTACTAGGTTAAGCACTCCCCTTTAGCATTAATGATTTAATTAACAATGCGAGGTGGCTCACGTAGTATCATGCCATGTGTAGCGAGGCTACATGAGGTGGCTTCGTGATTGTGCCATGTGGCACGAGAGAGGGTGAGATGGATTTCCCTGGTTGTGCGTGTGGCATGTCTTTGGGGTGAGGTGGACTGTCATAGCTTTGCCCACGTGGCATCTTTGGTGGGGCCCACATGTCGGTCGGTGTGGTGGTGGGGCCCGCACCTGGTGAGGTGGACGATGGGGTCTTGACACGTGGCATGAGGTGGCCCGATGAGAAGTTGCCACGTGTCATATCCTTTCCCTTCTCGATTCTGCGTGTATGTGTACAGGGTCCCCGTTGCACCCGAGATGAGTCTCTGTCCCAGTTGTACCCAGGCTGCTTTGATCAAATCCCGGCCTTTGATTAATCCATTTATTACTGCCTTTATCTTCCCTGAATTTATTTTAATAGCTCCAAAACTTATCCAAAAATCATGAAAATTTCACCAAAAATCCCTAAATTCATGATGATCATCCCTGTATTTTTATATTCCATTTTTGCCCTTGCCTCTCTGAATTAAAAATTCTTTTATTCATAAAACCCTATTATTCCTTATGAATTAATCCACGATCTCAATTGTAGCTACTGTGTCTCGCGATTATCTCTCTCTTGCAGAAACCACCTAACTAAATACCAATTAGACTTATATTGATATTCATTAGGGCTTGATTTGATCAAATCTTGACTACTTATCGGCAATTAATACAAATCTAGACTTGATCAGGTGGTTGCTCCCGGCTTTTGCTTTGATCAGTCTTGTGAAATTGACTTTCAATCCCTTAACATGAGGGTGACTTGGTCAAATAACGACTACTTATCGATAATTGACACAAATCAAAGCATAGTTAGGTGGTTGCTCATGACTTTGGCACCGGTCGGCCTTGAAAGCAAAATCACATTTGGAATTTCTCATGACTAGTTGCATCAAAATGCTAGCTTGGCATTGACATCATTTCATGTAGCATAGGGATTATCTTGCTTGACTTTTTCTAGGGTTAGCTCAGAGTAGATTCTTAGGGTTCACTTCGACTCTCTTGATATTCTAGTCAACGAGGTGTGGGGTCCACTGTCGGTGAAAAATGATTAGATGGATGACCCTACAGAGATCTCTCTTTTGAATCTCTGAGGGTCATCCATCTCGAATGAATAGGAGATGACGGGGTATTTATATCCTTGCTTTGCACTTAGGATTTCCTTGTGGGATTAATGTTTAACCCTTACTCGGATTGATTAGACTTATCGGATAGACTAGGTTCATGCTTTGTCAAAGTTTGCTTGCAAGTATTTGTCATGTGGGTCCCACTTGTCGGAAAATGTGATCGGATGGTGACCCATCGGAGATTTTCTCTCTACGAAATCTCGATGGTCGGCCACCTCGAATGAGTAGGAGGTGGTGGAGTATTTATATCCTTGTCTCTCGCCTGACATTTCCTTGTGGGATTAATCGATTTGTTCGGGGTTATGCGACGACCTTTCTGATCGGTGGGCCACCTTTCTCTTTGCTCCTCTCTTCTTCCCCTTTCTTATGATTCATCATTAATCATCAGTTTATTTCATTTATTCATCTATTCATCCTTGAAACTTTTCAAGGGTAAACAAAGAGCCACCCACCAAGACGAGCCTTGAACGCTCGAAAGGCTTGTCTTGGTGCATTATTCCTTATTATTCATCACTTCATTTCTCATGACGTCTTCTCCTCTTCAGGTATTGTAGTTTCATCTCATGACGCCATTCCGCGTCGCCCCTTGAGTCATTATCATTCCTTTTACGAGGATCCTAGCGATTGGACTCCTCTCGTCTCGGCCGTCAGAGCGACTCACTGTCTACCGCGAGGCGGCGGTTTATTCTTCGGGGATGATCGGCCTCGCTGACATCATGCCCGCTTGACCTCTAGGCATTGCCTCTACGGCTCCTTTGACACATCTCTGGGCAAGGAGATTATTGACGGGGAGGCCTCTCGGTGGTCTTCCGCTTCTTTCATGGCTCCTTTAGAGTGCCACGGTTACCAGCTGGAGTGGACTCGATATATACTCATGCGGGAGAGGACTATACTTGAGCGTCTTGGGATATACGACCGATCTTTACGTCGATGTTTCGCTATCACATCGACACACCACAGGCGTGGGCCTTTTGCGAGAGGTGGAACTATTCCACCAACACTTTGTTCATCGATGACCAGGAGGCGACTCGACCCTCACGGAGATACGACGATTGACGGGGTTGCGATCTTTGGGCGGTTTTACGACGAGTTCATAGTCTCGCTTTTCGACTTGAGAGATTCATCTCGATTCCGTCATCTTTACGAGAGGGTGTATGATGTATACCACCATTTGAGAGGGGGTCACTCCGGAGTCCCCTTCGGGCATTGGATTGCCTATTTCACGGATCGAGTTCATACTCGTCCAGGGAGCTTAGCCTCTATTCGGGATCCTTTTGGTGCACGGTCGTCTCGAGATTCACTATGACGGCCTGCCCCTTCTCGGGATGCATTGTGCTCTCACGATATAGATCGGGAGACTTATTTGACCGCATTCATTTCTGGTGGATCTGTTACTTTCTACTACCCGGCTCCCCGGCATACACCATCCGGCCTTACGTATTTGTCATGGCGAGTTTGATTGCGCGGGGCGACGGGATTTCCTTAGCGGTGCTGTATTGGCCAACATTTACGGGGTCTCGCGGTCTAGTATCATCTCGTAGTCCTTCGAGATGTAGGGAGCTGATTCCATGGCATTTGGTTAGCGGTGGCTTCATATGCATTGGTCGGGTTCTTATGATCTGGTATGGTTTGCTTCATTGAGAGACCATTTACCTGCGTTGGGCGACTTAGCGGAGTGCGGCCAGCTTCTTTGACTCCACGAGATGCCGGATCTGATTTTATAGGAGTCGTGATCATCGAGGTTTGCTCGAGATAGGCGATGACTCGCGGGATAGCCGGGACCGTGGAGCGGTCGGTGGTTGATAGCGAGGTTCCTTCTTCGACCCTTCCGACGGCATTCGGGATAGGCGGTGACTTGGAGTACCTTGTTAGCATCCGCCAGGGTTTTCTTCCTTTTAGATCGGGTGATCACATATTCATTGAGCCTATTCACCTCATCGGTGTGCACATCAATTTGGGCTAGATCAGGATATCCCAGCGCCTCTTCTCCGTCCTGAGTTTTTGGCAGCTGACTTGGAGGGTGTCGGGTGGTGTTACACTCACCTATTCCGACTAGGCACAGGTGTTCGTTGCCAGATGGTTTCCACTTCTCGAGTTCCCACTTTCTCGAGACGTTATCAGCAGTGGTACCATGATGCCATCCGCTCTTATCAGTCATACACTCCTCCTGTAGTTGCACGTATCACTTGCCCTCGTGACGGATATGTCTTTTCTAGCGGCGATATCTCATACGGCCGCTCTCTTTTCCCAGACATCGCTGTAGAGCCTATTGATTTCCAGGGTTTAGACAGCCGGTTTTCTCGTGCTCCTGTTAGGACTACTCTTACAGGTACACTTCATTATTCCTTTTAGGTTACTTTCCCTTTTGATAAGCCTCGTCTCATTTCAACCAATTATCTTTTGATTCAGAGTTGGCTTACGAATATGATCATGCGGAGCCCGGGTTCTCGGTCCCTCGTCCACGAGTGGTCGACGTTCATTCTCAGCCACATGTTGAGCCACCGGCTCCAGCCACCATGGGGAGAGATCGAGACGGCGCCTCTCAGCCGCCTTCCCCGTCTTCTTTTCCTTCTCCCACTCCGGGTGATTTTCTTTAACGACTACTTTATCCTTATTCGGGCGCACTTCATTTTCATTTCGATTAAGGTTTATTTTTCAGCTCGCGGGACATCTCTGTGGAGCGGCCGAGACGACATCGTAGCGATTCGTCGGCGCCCGGCGAAACACTTTGCTATTTCGGGGTTTTGCAGGCCTTGCCGTCGCGAGGTTCGTGTGCTTCATTTAATACCTAATTGCCGGCATGCACTAGTATTTTCATTCTTACATGTAGATTTCTGAGACCACGAGGCCGATGACATGGCGTCTCCTCGCGCTCGGAGCCTTTCTTTTATGACGGTCCTGCTTCACCGTCGATTTTCTTTGGTACTCACTTGGAGATGGTGACTCATTCGATGTGGTTACGGGGCCGGTGCTTACTCTTGTACGATCGAGAGGAGGCTTCTTTAGAGCGGGGAGTCCATTGGGCGGCATCGAGCCGCGAGCGACGAGCCATTGCGATCGAGGAGGGCCATCTCATACTTCTTCATCTCCCGACGGGCGGCCTCTCATGGCCACGGATGGCGAGTCTCGGCCGAGCGGGTTGCGGTCGATTATGACTCGAGTTGGATGAGAGTTGGGCTGGTGGAGCGACTATTCCACGGCCCGAGAGACGAGGGTTCCGGTTAGCGAGGGTCTCGCCAGAGCCTCATGCTTCTTCCGGTACCTTATATTTCCTTTATCATTTACCGTATTTCACTTTTCATGTATTCATACTTTTATTTTATTTTGTAGCCGGGTCTAGTGCACCTGCAGGTCCTCCTGAGGCGACTGATACCCCTGCCCCCGATTCAGTCCCGCCGGTCTTAGGCGACGAGGCGATAGGTTAGATCTTCTCTTCCCTCTATTTCTTCTTTGGTTATAACAATTTGTCTAACCCATTTATTTTACTTGCGAGATGTTTCATCGAGGGATGTGCGGCTCGCCTTGGCGCGGCGACGGATGCACTCCGAGACACCTTCTTCGGGGCTATCCACTAGATTTCGAGATCTTGGACTCTCTGCCGGTGGTTTCTCTTTTGACCGGGTATGGGGCGATGCGGGATACCATCGCGCCGGCTCTACTCATTGCACCTCATCTCGAGAGCACTTTCATTTCTAGGAGGTGTGAGGAGCTGCTCAGGGCTTACCAGGATGCGAGCTCTCTCGTTTATCAGCACGAGTTGGAGATTCATGAGCTACGCAGGCATTTGGAGGCCGCTCGACTCCACTATCTTCAGCGGCTCTCTTCTTGTGCCACTCTCCGCTCCATGGGAGTTAGTGGTGGGCCCGCTCGACTGCTCGTGCAGGAGCTAGAGGACCACAGATCATCGGTGGAGGGCTTCTCCCGACATCTAGCGGGACGTCTCCCGGAGGCTGCGATTCACACGAGCGTCGGGATAGTGCCTTCGCTCGGTTCTTGGACTTCGAGCGACTTCGGAGGAGGATAGGCACTCCTCCATACTCATTTAGAGACTATTAGTCTTGTGCTATTAGAGTTGGAGTCCCGCTTTTTGGGCCCATAGATTGCGCACTTTCTATTTCTTCTTTTCTCCTTTTCTTTTTGCCATACTTGATATAGGATGTATTGACATTTATCATTTTGATCTCTTGTTGTGGATGATGCTTGCCTTTATTATTATCCTTTCGTCGCTTCCTCTGCCGTAGCGGAAGTATTCTATTGATTTCATGTTGTGCACCTCAATCTTATTTGCAAAAGCGCCTATTACAAGCTTGCTTAGCGATGCCTAAAATAAAAGGAAAATCTTACAACATCCTATTACATTGATTCTATACATCATTTCTCTTTATTTATGGTAATACAAAACTCAAGTAACTTAGTGGTATTTTACGGATACTAGAACACATGTATGTATTGACCTCTAGGCGGGTACGAGAATAAACCGTTTATCCCTTTATTACGATGGATAAACTTACCGGTATCAATTGGATTATGGATGCAATTGATAACACCATTTTGTGGATGTTTCTTATATATTTAATTGACATTTATTTTGTGGAAGCTCACCCACTCTCCCCTCATTTGTGCAGTTACGTGCTAAAGTGGAAACTCACATTCACTCATCTCCACTCAATTTGTTTTGTGGGGGTACTACCCTCAAACATCCATCACGCATCCACTGCGAGACAGGGCTTTCATCGGGTAGGTCCGCTCTCCATGACTGAGTCACTTCTTTAAGCGAATTACTTTATTTGACACTTTGAATGTCGGGCAAAAGCATAAACCCTTAATCGACCCCTCCATGATCTACTTTGGGATTAGAAACGGATCACCTCCTTGGGCGTGTGGTACTTTTGCGGATGAATGCACCCAACCTGGTTTTTTATATTTTAGCTACCCTCAAACATCCATCACGCATCCCTGCGAGACAGGCTTTCATCGGGTAGGTCCGCTCTCCATGACCTGAGTCACTTCTTTAAGCGAGCGCTTTGTTTAACATGAAATATCGGGTACAAGCGTAAACCTTTGGTCTGACCCCTCCATGATATGTCGTGGGATTATGACACACCATTTCTTCGGGCGTGTGGTGCTTTTACGGATGAATGCACCCAACCTGGCTTTGTATAACACTCGTGGTGTCGGGGACAAAGGTGGCAACCCCTTATTGAAAAGATTTTATTATTTTTATTATCATCATTTTTTTTTATGAGTAGGAAAGTAGGTTTTTATTGTTTTACATATATATCCTTTCATTTTTATTAGAAGAAGGCGATTTTTGGTTATTAGTGATACATGTTACTAATAATACGAGAGTTATTTATTCATATGCCCTCGGAAGCGGCTATTTACTAGCCACCAATTTGCTCGACCTATCCCTTGGCTTGCGCCGTGGGCGACCAATATGAGCAACTTTCGTCATTGGGCAACGAGATAGTTTGAGGGACAAGCGCAAACCACTGCCCATTTTGTGTTTATTCGTATCAAATGGACAAACCCAGTGGTATTTGTATTGTGAGCCCAAACACCAAGGCTCTCGCCTTACATTCTCGCGTGGTTTTGGCGTTGAATTCTCTTATTCTATATATTTTTTATTTTTATAGGACTAAATGTGTTTGTGTGGTTTTGGATTTTTGGATGCATTCTATTTACATATGCACAAGTAGGGTTTTGGGATTTTCATGCAAAAGTGGAGGTTAGACATGGGTTCGTGTTTCGTGCACGTGTGTGTAAGCGAACACTTATTCCCTCCTTATTTATTTACAATAGATACTACTCGATCGGCCCCGCTCCGGGCTATGTGTAGTACTTCTTCAGATATCGCCCATTAATCGGTGGCATGGGCCTTTCACCTTCATGGTCTATGAGTTGGTATGCGCCGCCCCCGTATACCTTCTCAATTACGTATGGCCCTTCCCGATTCGGAGAGAATTTTGGGCCGATGTGCGGCCAATGATCGGCCTCTTGAGGACAAGAACAAGCTCCCCTTGTTGAAATGCCCTGACTCGCGTCATCTTATCATATGCCCTTGCCATTTTTGCCTGATATATTTCAAGGTTCTGCTGGGCTATCAGTCTCTTCTCGTCCATGGCATCCAACTCGTCCGATCTAAGTTGTTGGCATTCGTCCATGGTCATATCATTTTGCATAGCCACCCGCAATGACGGTAGTTCCACCTCGAGGGAGAAACGGCTTCAACCCCAAAAGCCGAGAATACGGGGTAGCTTGCGTAGGCGTTCGGTATGTGGTTCGATAAGCCCATAATGCCTCCCGTAGACGATTATCCCGGTCTCGTTGGTTGCCGTCTACGGTCTTTTTCATGATATTGATCGGGGTTTTGTTAAAGGCTTCGGCCGAGGCCATTGGCTCTCGGATTATAAATGGACGAGAATCTCCAATCAATATTAAATTGCTCCGCGGGGCATAGACTTTGGAGCTCTTGAAGGCCGTCCGTTATCGGATATTATCCGTTGTGGTGTGCCGAATCGGTAAAGGATGTGCGTCTTGAAGAACTTAACCACATCGGATGCTTTAACTTCTTTGAGTGGGATGGCTTGACCCGTTTTGTAAAGTAATGTCTGTCGCGCCCGGGATAAGCCGGTGACCTCTCGACGTCGGAGGGTCTATGGGCCCCACTATGTCGTGCCCCACATATTAAATGGCCAGGATGCTACGTGGGGTGTAACGGGTTTGGCGCTTGATGTATAAAAGGGCCATGTATCGGCACATGCGGCGCTTCTTTGCGTGCTCTTCACAATCGACCACCATCGTGGGCCATAATACCCCATTCGCTTGATCTTTAATTTCATTTTCGGCCCAGGACGATGCGCTCCGCATAGCCGGAATGAACTTCTTTCATAACTGCCGAACCAGGCCCGATACACATCTTAGCCATAGTTGATCGTAAGACCTACGGTATAGCGTATTGCCCACATATGCGTACCGTAGTACCCGCTTTCTTAGTTGATCAGCGATTCTTTTATCTTTGGGGAGGGTGCCATGCCGGAAATATTCAATGAACGGCTGTCTCCAATCATCGTCTTCTTCAGTTATCATTGTTTCTTGGCATTCTATCTTTCCTAGCCCAGTACCTTCATTATTCACATTGTCTGTCGTCTGACACAATGATAATGGCCTTCTATTGCGGACGATGATGTGGATTTCCGGCTCTGTTGGTTCACCCACTCCTTGGCGAGTTTGGCGGCGCATGCTTCACCATTCACGGCCCTCGTGACCTTCTCGATGGACACGTACGGGATTTTCTTCATTAATTCCATGGCCTTTCGGTGATATTGTATTAGTTAAAGCTTCAAAACCTTATATTCGCCAATTATTTGATTTATTATCACCGTGTGAATCCCCAAAGATACGCACGACCTTGATTTCGGCTCCAGTGATAGCTCTAGTCCGTGCGATAAGTGCCTCATACTACGCTTCATTATTTGTGCATGGTTCGGTTAAAGCCGAGAGAATGTCGTATTATCCCGCCTTCCGGGGTTACGAAGACTAGTCCCGCGCCGCCTCGCACGATTGGGACTCCGGGCCGCGATCGGCTTGATCGACGAGGCGCCATCAAAGTACATCTCCCATATAGGACTTCCTTCTTCAACATGTAGAGTTTCCTCATCGGGAAAGTCACATTTTAATGGGGAGTCATCTTGGATCGGGTGTGCAGCCAGGAAATCTGCTAGCGCCTGCCCCTTTATCGCCTTTTGCGGTGTATAGGTGATGTCGAACTCGGTAAGAATGATAGCCCACTTGGCGAGCCTCCCCGTCAACATTGGCCGAGTCATCAGATATTTGAGAGGGTCCACCTTGGATATTAATATGATTTTGTGGGCTAGCATGTAATGCCTCAATTTCTTCACCGCGAAGATTAGGGCTAGGCAATGCTTCTCGATCGGTGAATACCCATGTTCTGCCCCTACCATCATGCGACTTAAGTAATATAGCGCATTTTGATTACCATCCTGGTTTTCTTGTGCCAATAGGGCTCCCAAGGATCCATCCAAGGCGGTTGTATATAGAATGAGTTCCTTCCGGGTATGGGCGCCGCCAATACTGGAGGGTTGAGTAGATAGGCCTTGATTTCTTCAAAGGCTCGCTGGCACTCGCCATCCCACTTAAACGGGATATTCTTCTTAGTCAGCCGGGTGAAGGGTTGGATTTTACCCGATAGATTGGCTATGAACCGCCTGATGTACGCCAATTGCCCTTGCAAAGATCGCAACTGTTTTAAATTCTTTGGCGGGGATAGTTCAGTTATTGCTTTGATCTTGCCGGGTCTATCTCAATGCCCCCGTGGCGTACCACAAACCCCCAGAAATTTACCAGATGATACCATAAATGCGCATTTCAACGGGTTTAATTTGAGCGCATGTTCTCTCAGGCGGTTGAAAACGACCTCAAGGTATTGGAGGTGTTCTTCATATGTCATGGCCTTGATGACCAGGTCGTCCACATAGCATTCTACTATCTTGTGGATTAGATCGTCAAATATCTTTGTCATCGCCCGTTGGTAGGTGGCACCTGCATTTTTCAGCCCAAACGGCATGACTTTGTAACAATATATGCCAATCGGCGTGCGGAAGGCTGTGTGCCTCTCATCTTCGGCGCCATTTTGATTTGATTATAGCCGCATGTAACCGTCCATGAAGGAGAAGACTTCATAGGAGGATGTATGGTCAATTATGATTTCGATTCGGGAGCGGAAATCATCTTTAGGGCACGCCTTGTTTAAGTCCCGAAAATCCACACAAATGCGGATACGCCCATTTTTCTTTTTTAACCGGACAATGCTAGCCACCCATTCGGCGTCTCTTCTTCCCGTATGAAGCTGCGTCGATGAGTTTCTTCGTTTCCTCCACGACCTTTTCTTCGAGTTCTATTCTCATTCGCCTCGGCGCTTGTTTAATCGGCTTGAAGGTTGGATCAATTTTTAAGTAATGGTACTACGCTACGTTAGGATCTAATCCAGGCATTTCTTTATAACTCCAAGCGAAAGCGATCCATATAGCTCTTAAGGAATGTCTTCAACTGTCGGCCACCTCCTTTGGTAATGACGCGCTTATGAAAGTCGGTCGTGGGTCTTCTTCCGTCCCAGTTGATTTCAGCTAACTCATCGACCGTGTTAGGTTCCTTTTCCATTGTTTCAAAGCATTTTTCGGGACCGGGTATTGTCCTCTTGTTTCATTATCCGGCATCTCAACGAAGTCATGCAACGCCTTTCTTCTATACGGTACTTGTTGAGAGACCCTTCAAAACATGCTTTGCGTCATCGCGATCATACCCTAATCCCCGGGTGTATTTTATTTTACCATCCAGGCCCAGGGACTTTATTCGGCGCCATTCCGAGTTCATCAAAGCGCTTGGCCTCGGCCTTGGATATGTCTCTCGGACATTTCGCCCTTTTGCCAATTTATATAGCTCCTTTCCAAAGGGATGAGATGCAGCGTCATCGCTCGTTGCATTCTCTGACTCTTGTTCTATCACCCACTTCTTCCAAGTGTTGTGATCAGGATTCTTCAGAGACTGGGTTGAATCGCTCTGATAGAAAATTATAGCCTTGTGGATGATAGTTTTCCCTTTAATGCGCTCTACCTTTGCCGGCACAACAAAGGTCTTTAGGGTTTGGATGTGGTTCACCTCCCTTGGTATGAGGTCTTTGAAATGCCTTTCGGGAACCACAGTGATCTCTAGCGCTGCCATCTCTTCTTCTATCTCAACGTTCATGACTGAATTGGAGCGGTAGATTTCTTTGATCGGCTTACGTCTCGCAACCTTAGGTTTGCTAGGTACGGGAGTGTGCGAGATTGTATAAGCCACCCTTTGCCCTTGTTATTCGGTTATGCGGAGCTGGGTCTTGTTGAAAGCTCTTCGGGAGTTGGATCGTCCCGTTTCTATGCCCTTCTTCTATTAGGTCTTTGAATACCCAACATTCTTCAATTGTATGGCCCAATATGCGATGATAAGGGCAGAATTCGCCTTCACCGGCTCTTTCTATGTCTGCGGGTCTCTTACAGACGGGAAGTGTCAATCCGCTCTTTAAGGCCTGCTCAAATATCCGAGCTGTTTTATTTTTCAGGAAAGAGTATGGTTTACTCTTCTTGACCTTGAGGGTCTGCATGACGGTCGGTTGCTTAGCTTTCGTTTCTTCCCCCTTTGATTCATCTACTATGACAATTACCCGTTTGCCGCTATCGGGTGCTTGTCTTTCGGGGGTCCCGGAACGGGGTTCGCTCGTCACCTCCTTGAGTATCTCGGAGTTATAGATCGCGATTTGCAGGTTTTCAATCATTACCATGATTTCATTGTGTTGCGTCTTGATATCCTGCATCACTTCCCATTGTTCAGACACCTCTCTTCTATTATTTTCAACTTGGTGCCTTATTTCGTCGATCGCATTCCAGACGCGACCTTCGAAATTTTCCCGCCATGAGCGTTCTTCATTTATAGGCCTCGGCCTAACCGGGTTATCCCTTCCGCTACCGGGTCCCGTGTTGATCATATATGACTCCTCACTTTCATTATCTGTTTCGGGCCCTTTGTATGGCTTCTTGAGGATGTGATAAATGATCTCTTCGTCAGACTCCTCTTCCCAGGGTTGACGATCATGGCCAGATTCCTCTCCCGAGGTGGTATTGCCCGAATTGTTAGAATCTTCGGAGTCTTCTCCCGAAGTTGCCTCTATGATCTGAATTTGAGGGGTGTTGGCAGGCTTAAAATTGAAAACGACCTCCTCCTCAGAATCACTTGACTTGATTTCGCTCGGCTTTATTTGGGCCTTATACGCAGCCACCTGTTTGAAGCGGAAGGTTGCTTCTTCACCCGACTTTCTTCCGGGTCTTTGGGCTCGAGCACCTCGGGGTTTAATATTAAATTTGACCTCTTCTTCTTCTCCAGACGAGGTATCAAATTTAGGGCCTTTGTTGAAGGGTTTCTGACCTGCTTTTGTTATTGGCCGACTCGGCGCCACGGCGGATTTAGGCAGGAAATATTGGGCGTCATTAAATTTAATCTCATGCACCCCGAATGGCTTGACATCTCCATCAATTCTCTTTTGCTTACCATTCTCAATATATTTCAGGCACTGGTGCAGAGTAGAGGTATGACCCGATTCTTTGTGAAGCCACGGCGACCCAAAGAACGCCCGATAAGAGGTTTCGGCGTCAATGACATAGAATTTAGTAGGCGCTCTTAGGCTTCCGCATTGCGGGTTCGAGTTATAGCTCCCGGGGCCTTTTGGGAGTTTTGATTGAAGCCATGAATGATCACCTTTTCGTCGAGATAGGTTCTTTACGTCTAAGGTGATGGTCTTCGAGTTTTAAGCGGCATGATATTGATTGAAGACCCCTGCGTCAACCGGGATGCGACCAACCCTTTGCCCTCCGCGATTTCCGTGATGTATAGCGGGCGGTTATGGTCGACGGTGCCTATTAAGAGGTCATCGTCTGTAAAATTTATGCAGGCGGCCCGCTTGGCGGTGAATAGGGCTTCCTGCATATTTTGCTCTACGAAGTATGACTTGTACTTCTCGGGATCTTGCAAGGCCTGGATTAGCACCTCTCTTAGGTCTTGTGACATCATCAACGCGTCAAATATGCTTAATAGCGCTGGAATCTTACGCAGATGTGCCAACACATTATATTCTTCGCCCGTCGACCGGGTCCTTTCTGGGTTCTTGCTTGGATTCTCGACCTCTTTACCTTTATTCTGGACCTTGTCCTTTCCTTTATCGGAATCCTTGGGAGCCTGTCTCTCGGGTATATAAGTCCCGGACCGGAGCACGGCTTTGCACTCTTCATTCTTGGTCCCGAGGGTGCTTGCTTCCCCTTCATCATTTGGGAAGAACATCTCCTCTAATGTTGGCATATCTTCGTCATGAGAAGAATATACCATATTGCACGAAGCACCCCGATCTCTTCGCTTTCTTCTTTATTTATTTCTTCATTTATATTTTCTTCCTTTTGACATAGGGTTAGCTTCTCCCGCCTTCTTTGGAGATGAAATGTTGAAGGGTGATCGCCTCGGATCGCCCTCGCTCGTATTCTTCAATTTTGTTCTTTTTGGACTTGTTGCTTCTATGCTTCTTTTTCTTCTTAATAACCTGGTCTTGGCTCGGTCCACCTTATAATATACCCCGGGCTTTGGTGGGACCACCGGCGTGATATCGTCCCTCCATCTCATGCCGGGTTCTTTCTTAAGGGCTTTAAGCATTTTAATCGATTTCTTCGATAAGTGCGTAGTCCATTGTTCTTCCCGGTCTTCGCATGACCGGCCGGGACTTTCTCTTCCTCATGAGAGATCGTGTTGGCCTCGCTCATGGGTGATGGGCTTTGCAGAACCCTTTAGGTAAAGTAATTTCACCATTTTTATACGCCTTCTCGACCCAATCTTTGAAGACCCAAAGAATCTTCAATTGAGTGCCCTATTATTCGTGGTATGGGCAAAAGTTGGGTTCGTCCGATTTATCGGCATCTTCCGGCGTTCTTGGCGGCGGGGGTTAGGCCATTCTTCGGTGCCCTCTCGAAGATTTGGGCAACTTTATCTTTTACGAAGGAGTATGGTCTAGATTTCTTTTGTTTAAGAGATTCAAAACTCCGTGAACTCCCTCCTGGATTGGGCCCGGGTCCCTTATTATAATTGTTGCCATTTGTGCTATCTTGCTTTGCCGCCTTGGGTGTCTGCATTGGCAACCATCTTATCTTTCAACGAGGTGAATGCCACTTTAGTCTCGGCTCGGGCTCCTCGTTGTGGCCTATTATTCATAAAGCTCGGCACGGCATGCGGTGACATCCTTTCCATATTGGATACGATCGAGCAAGTCTTTGAATGTGTTGACCTTTGTCACACCCGAAGCATGCCCATCCACCCGTCAATGTTCTTCATGATTAGGTTGACGGCCTCATCTTCGATTAATGTGCGGTCGCATTTAATGCGAGGTTTCGCCATCTATTGATAAAATCGTCATTGACTCCCCTTTCTTGGGTTTAGTGCTTGCGGATCGGCTATGTTTATTTTGTCGGATACCATGACAAATCGTGCCCTGAACGAGTCGGCCATCTCGTCCCAGTCCCGATCTTTGTTGTTCTCTAATGAATAATACCATTGGAAAGCGGTTCCCACCAAACTCTGAGGGAATTGTCTTAACAACAGTGCATCATTGCCGCCCGTGTTGCCGCACGAGGCTACAAAGTGGGCCAGGTGTTGTTCGGGGTTCAGGTCTTTATTGCCTTCCCCGGAGAAGGTCCTGAAGCGGGGGATCACATACCCTTTAGGATATTCTTCCAAGTCGTATATGGCAGGGTATGGATGTCCACAGTTTTTGACGGGAGGGATAGCGTATCCTCCTCCAGCTATTTGCATTTGCTGGGCAATCATGGCTTGAATCTCTTTCCGGGATATTCCCGTTGGTTCAGCCTCCACTTCTATGGTTCTATGTGGATGGGGTTTAGAATCGACAGGTTGTTTTCCCTTATGATTGCTTTTGGTACTGTGGACCCCTTCTTGACGGGAGCTACCAGCTTTGAAATTGGCGTCTTGTGATTCTTGTAACGACTTGACCGCCTTAATCAATTCTTCATTTTGCTTTAGCATGGTAGCGATTAACTCCCGTTGCCTAATCAGTTCTTCGTCCCGTGCCTCGATGTGGCCTTTTAGTATTTCAATTTCATCGATAGGCACTTCGGGACGTGTTTCAACGTCATCTTCATTATCGAAGAAGTCAGGGTTTTCGTTGTGGTCTTCCCCTTCCCTGCTGTTGCCCTCGGGGTTGACTCTCTTTGGGGGTCTCCCTTTTCTACCATTATTTTTGTTGGTGTTTGTGACGTGAGCTTGATTAGGCGGGGACTGGTCATCCTGGGTCATATTCACCTCAGCATCAGTGTCCGGATCAGTGTCGTAGCTTATACTGATGGTGTTGACTGAGAAGTGCTCTTCATAACGAGCGGTTCTTCTCTTCTTCTTTGCTTGGTCAGGGGCAGTTACTTTCAGACTGTTGAGTGGTATTCTTGAGCCTAATCGGCTGAATACACTCTTCTGGCCCAAGCGGCTGAACACGCTCTCGGGCGGAGCGTTGGACCTGCCGGCCTTGCTGGGCTGGGTTTGAGACTGGGGTTTTGTTGGCTGGAAACCCTTCGGGACCCATACCTGCTGGGTGCTAGGTGTTACCTTTGGTATAGACCTCCTTGTGTTCGGAGTGGAGGCAATGGCTTGCGGCTGAGCCATGCCTTGAGATTGACCGGAGCGGGAGACGTATTGTCTCGACCTAGCGTTTCTCACGCTCTTCCTCTCGCTTGAGGGCCACAGCGAGCCTTGTAGATGGCTTCGCGGGGCTTGAGACTTGTCTGGCGCGCCGAGGCCTTTGAGTTGGGCGAGGTGTGGGCTTAGGCACCTCCCATGCACAGCGGAGGCGGCTGTGGCCGAGTTCTTGGCCACTATGCGGAGGGCGTGAATTTGTTGGAGATCGGGATGGCCGGCCTAGCCACCACCGATGATTTCAGTATGCATCCAGGGCCCTCTTCCCCGGATGCTTGAGAGTTGCGGGTAGTTTGGGCCGCGGCGTTGGGGCTGTCCTCTTAGACGGTCGCCTTCTCCTCTTTGGGGAGGTAGTAGGAGAGGCCATGACATTGTTTGAGATCCCCTTGGGAGTCAGGGTGATCGAGTCCTCCTCCCCGTCCGGGATGGAGATCCGGACGGTTGCGGGAGTGATCGTGGCCACTGGAGCTGGGCCATAGATGGTGAGTTCTTGCGGGATGGTCCCGAAGAACATGAAGAGCTTGCCCTCTGGGCTCTGTGCAGGAGTGACGGTGGAGGGAGCGAGGGTGAAGTTTCCGAAAAATTGCCATTTCTGCAAAAACAAAAACACTTGAAAATTATTAGTCATTTTAGCACATAGAAGACCACTTGTATCTCTTAATTATTCTATTTGCCTCTCTCTTTCAGAGATAAGAGGAGAATCTAGGTCCCACCGGGCGTGCCAGATCCTGTGCGACCCTTTTTCGCGCGCTCCGCACCGCCGCCGGGCGATGGGTTGCGGAAGAAGGACACGGAGATCCCTCCCGAGCGTGCATCTGCAGGGGTGTCGGCCGATTCTGCCGTTTAGAGATTATTTGGATGCACATTCGGGGGTTTTTAGTGATTGTGAGTTCTTGTAGATTCCGTGGGCGCAAGCCCCCACCGTTAATTACCCCGGGCTACGAACCTCGAGGCACCTCTCGGATCTTTGAAAGAGAGAAGCAAATAGTATAGTTAAAAGATGGTCAAGTGGTCGTCTAGGTTTATAAAACGGGGTCTACGGAAGATGAACCTACAAACGAGACCAGGTTCAATCTAGGGAAGACAAAACCTACAAGACAGGATCGGTTTTATCTTATGGGGACGAACCTACAAACGACGGTTCAGTCCATGCCACCTCGAGATGTAACCTTACCAACGGACAGTTTAATCTCTTCATAGGGGCTTGAGGTGAGTCTACATACGGACCGACTCGACCTCCGTTGATCTAGAAGATAAACCTACAAACAGACCGGTTCAATCTTAACTAGTCAACAACCAATCACACAAGATACAACTCGAAGCACCGAGCGGTTGATCTTGAGGTTGGTGAATCGGAGAAGGGTGGATATGGCCCACGTATTTCTTCTCACCGATCTTCTAGATCATGAATTCGTAGCACTAAGCCGATTCATAAACCTAGGAAACACAATTGCACACAATGTCAAACCCGAAGCGCCGGGCGCTTCAACATTGAGGCATGTGTTAGTGAAGGAACCTTCCTACGAACGGTTCGCATTCAACTGTTTTGTGGATGAATCTACCAACGACCGATTCAATCTCACGGTCTCGGGAAATGAGTCAGGAGACAAACTCATCGACGGACGAGTTCAGTCTTGCCAGCTCAAATGGTCATGAATTACTTGTTCACGACACCGAATCATTAAGATGTCACTTCGCTAGGACATCGTAATGTTCTTCATCTTCAAAGTCGACATATCTCTCCATGCTGATGTCGTAGCTTTGGTCAATCTTCAACGAGCGTCGAGATGTTCTTGTCTCGACTAATCATCCTACGTGTTGCATTACTTGTGCAAAATTACTATGTAGCCCTACACCCCTTGTGTGAGCGTATTCAATCATGAGTTACTTGCTCATGGCAGCGAGTCATTAAGATGTCACCTCTCTAGGACATCGTAATGTTCTTCTTCTTCGAGTCGACGTATATCTTCATGTTAGTGTCGTAGCTCGGTTATTCTTCATCGTGTGTCAAGATGTTCTGTCTCAACATACTTCTTCATGCTTTTATCAAAGCCTTATTCATCTCACGTCAAGATGTTCTGTCTCGACGTATCTTGTTGTTCTTCATCAAGTGTCAAGATGTTCTTGTCTCGACATATCTTCTCATATTGCTATTGAAGCCTTAATCATCCCACGTCAAGATGTTCTTGTCTTGACTAATCACTTTAAATGTCATGTCATGTGTGCAAATATTCATATGTGGCTCTACACTCCTTATGTGAGCATATTTATTCATTTCTTAAAATGCACAAAGTCTATTATAATATCTTCCATTATTATAAAGATGCATTTATTATTATTATTATTATTACTATTATTATTATTATTATTATTACAATTATTATATTACTATTATTATTTTTATTATTATTATTTTTATTTCTTAAACCCTATTTGTCTATGTAGAAAATTATTTACAAAAATAAGAAAAGGGGTAGCTATTAATATTTTTGGGATTTTTTATAATGGCTAAAATAGTAGAATTTTATTTTTATTATTTCTAAACTCTATTTATTTTGTAGAAAGTCACTTACAAAAATAATAGAAAGTAGGATAGCTATGTTTTATTTATATTTTTAAAAATGCTTATAATAGCTAAAGTGATAGAATTTTGTTATTATATTCTATTATATTGTAATACTATTCATTATGTAAGAATTATTTACAAAATCAAAAGATGGTTAGCTATACTATTTTTTATTATTACTATTTTTTTATTTTCATTTTTAAGATCTATAATAGCTAAAAAGAAATCATTATCAATATTCTATCTTATTTATTATACTATTCATTATATCTATTTTTATTATCTCTATTTATTATCTATAGAAAGGTATAAGATTTTTATTATTACCATTATTAGTTGAAAAATAGCTATAAGAGATGAAATTTAGTATACTTTTATTACAACTATTATTTTTATTTCATTTTATTCATCAAAGTATTTTTATTGTATATTTGTATAGAAATAACAAAAGAAATACAATTCATATTATCACTCTTTATTATAAAAGAAAATGTATTTTACTATTTATTATCATGGTAGTATATTTTGTATGTTTTGTGTTATTTATTTTCATTATTCTTTTTACAGGAAAATATCAAGAAAATATCAATATAATATCTATTATTATTCATATATTTTTTTATTTATCAAAGAATATAGTATATTACTATCATCATTATTATTTCATGGAAAATCACTTGAAAAATCACTAAAACATATCTAGTTATTATTTATGATTTTTATTTGTATTTTTGGAATTTTTATAGTATTTAAAATGACAAGTCAAAGCTAGGTCAACTATATCAATATATGTAATGTCTTTTGCTTTTAAATTGTTTTATCATGATTATATTTTTAAAACTGGAATATTATTGTATAGAAAAATAGTATGAAAAATAAGAAAATTTTAGAAACAAATTTGAGTCAATTTGGAGTTCAGGAACATTTTCAAATCATTTATTTACTCTATATTATTACTATTCTGTTATTATTTAATTACTGGGCCTAATCTGGGCCGTCAGATTTGCATCCGGATTATCATATATCTTTATTTCATTATAAACTTATTTGGGCCGCTGGATTTGTTCCTGAGATTGGTACATATTAGATGAAGGGCCCAGATCTTTATTTATTCAATCAGGTTTATTTGACTATTAGATCTACTTTAAGATTCACTCATCTGAGATGGAGGGTTTAGATCAACTTCTTCTTTTTCCCTTAAGCCGCGATTTATAACTGACGTTGGATATCTTTAAGATGTGTTTTCGCGCATCAAATCTCGTGTTCACGCGCTGAAAGTCGTGCGCCTTCGTTTTTCTGACTGTCCCGTTGACTATCGTGCGAGATTCGTCTTTGGAAGCTACTTCCACGACGAGCTCCGCCTTTCAATCGATGAACCTAGCAAATACGCCTTACTCTCTAGAATCTTTCTATCATTCTTGATTGGAGATCGGTATGGTGTTCTAGCATGTACAAGGGTACCATTTTCGGTGAGTTCAAGTTCTGCATCGATTGAGTTTTCAATCGCAAATTCCATTCAATTGATTGATGAATCTTGCAATTGAACTTCACATCATATGATCGCTTTGTGTCTCCCGATCGTGTCTCGTGAAGTCGAATTTCCTTTTGAGGTATCGTATATGGCCTATTCCACTTAAGCCATAGTCGAGCACTGCATCGGCCACGCTAACCTCAATGCTATGTGATGAATTGCTCCCAATTACACCTCTTCTTTGCACCTTGAAGCGCCTCGTGCTCTTAAGTCATCGTTTAGGCAAAGGAGTCGAGAGGAATGGCTTATCCTTCTATCGACTCCATACTTGACAGATCGTCACCGATTTGGTGAATGGGAGAGTTGCGAGACTCTACTACCAATCCCATCGTTGCATTCAAATGATATAGAAGGAAGCGAAAGAATAGGTATATGTAATCATATGAAGCCTAAACCGAAAGATCAAATCCTTTTTCTATGAAATACTCGGTAATTTCCAAGATTAACATGAATTGGAAAGAAGAAAAAGAATAATGCGGAAAAGGCATAAAGAATCACACTCGTGAACTAAAATTGACAGAAAAAATAGCAAATTATTTGATTATTCAATGCAAGAATCGATTTTATTGCACAAATATAATTCTCACGCCCTAATCACATTTTCAATTCCATAGCAATACCGCTTAGCAAACTTGCAAAATGATGAATAGAACTTGTGAAGATTACAAATTGGATCGAATCGAGAGACTAGGTCTACTATCAATTGATTCAATTGCCTTTGTTCACTTTGCTTCACTCTCTTTTTCTCCTTGCTTGATCTCTCTCTCTCTCTCTCTCTTAATTGATAGAATTTTTCCGATCCCCGCTTCATTCTTTGTAGAGGGTTTATATAGGCCGTAATACAAGGTGTGAGAGAGGGTTTGTGTTTGTTCAATTCTTTGATTGCTAATGTGGCACTCCATCTCACCTTTCATTTTGCAAACCAAAGGGCCGATTGATTCTCTTTGTGCTTCTTGATGTTAAGTCCACGGATTGATGACTTGGCAAACGACAGGTATAACAGATTGTGGCGGGTTAGTTATTGTTTTCCTTGTATTCACCATCTTGCCATTTATAACTGCCATTTGCACTCTTTTCAATTCTTCTAGAACCTTCTCTGATCCAATTAACATTCGTCTAGATCAATTAATTGGGTCTATATATACCAATTAGGTGCCACTAGAGTTTTCCTTTCTGATTTGCCTTAATCCACAGCCAAAGCATCCTTCTTCATCTCTTTGCTTATTTCTCTAATTACAAGCTCATTCATGCCCCTTTTAGTCTCAGATATCAATTTCACACCTTTTCTTGAGATCCTATACTGTTGAGATCGAGTATTACGGATCTCTTCACTGACCCGAGTGGTGGATTGGTGTAGCACTAGGTTAGAGCTTCCCTCAAGTTAATCCAAGCTTCTGTATAGCATCGCAAAGGTTAGAACATTGTATAAGCACTGCCAATTTAATCTCTTATATTTGTATGAGCCGATTACAAGTTTCAATTTTGCACGCTATCTTCGACCGATTCTCCATATTTCCTTTATGATTCATTGAAATTTGTTGTTTATGCATCTCTAATCCGCCTTGTCTTGCCCATTCCAATCATATCCAGGGAATAAGAACACCTTTCAAAGCATCCATCCATGGCGCCTCCTTCTGTGTCGCGCGGAAGAAAAAGACGGAAGGGAAGGGAAGAAGAAGGAAGCAGCCTCGATCGGGATGGTCTAGGCGCATGTGAGCCGCAACAGCAAAGGGTCCACCGTCGAGAGGCGTTACACAAGAGCCGGTGCTCATCTCTCTTCTCTCGCTGTTTATTTAAATTTCAACTTTATTTGAATGGGCTTGGTTCATGCGCCTCTGTCTTATAATGCTTACAACCCGGCCCCACTTGTAAGTCCGTCGTGTCTAGGCTTACGAGAGATGATTATTAACCGATTAATTCACGATTATCATTAATCATGCCGAGTTGGCTTGTCATGATTGGTTACTAGGTTAAGCACTCCCCTTTAGCATTAATGATTTAATTAACAATGCTGAGGTGGCTCTGTAGTATCATGCCATGTGGCACAAAGCTACATGAGGTGGCTTCTCGTGATTGTGCCATGCGGCACAGAGAGGCGAGATGGATTTCCCTGGTTGTGCCGTGTGGCATGTCTTTGGGAGTGAGGTGGACTGTCATAGCCTCGCCACGTGGCATCTTTGGTGGGGCCCACATGTCGTGTCACAGTGGTGGTGGGGCCCACCTGGCCGAGGGACCAACGGGGTGCTCGACACGTGGCATGAGGTGGCCCAATGAGAAGTTGCCACGTGTCATATCCTTTCCCTTCTCGATTCTCGCGTGTATGTGTCTCGGGGTCCCCGCTTGCACCCGGGATGAGTCTCTCGTCCCAGCATTATACCCAGAATCGCTTTGATCAAATCCCACCTTTGATTAATCCATTTATTCTCGCCTTTATCTTCCCTTTCGAATTTATTTTAATAGCTCCACTTATCCAAAAATCATGAAAATTTCACCAAAAATCCCTAAATTCATGATGATCATTCCTGTATTTTTATATTCCATTTTTGCCCTTGCCTCTCTGAATTAAAAATTCTTTTATTCATAAAACCCTATTATTCCTTATGAATTAATCCCTGATCTCAATTGTAGCTCTGTGTCTCTGCCAATTATCTCTCTCTTGCAGAAACCACCCTAACTAAATACCAATTAGACTTATATTGATATTCATTAGGGCTTGATTTGATCAAATGCCGACTACTTATCGCAGAATTAATACAAATCTAGACTTGATCGTGGTTGCTCCCGACTTTGCACTGATCGAGTCTTGTGAAATTGACTTTCAATCCCTTAACATGAGGGTGACTTGGTCAAATAACTGACTACTTATCGAATTGACACAAATCAAAGCATAGTTAGGTGGTTGCTCACACTTTGGCACCAGTCACCTTGAAAGCAAAATCACATTTGGAATTTCTCATGACTAGTTGCATCAAAATGCTAGCTTGGCATTGACATCATTTCATGTAGCATAGGGATTATACTGCTTCAGCTCTTTTCTAGGGTTAGCTCCGAGAGTAGATTCTTAGGGTTCACTTCTGACTCTCTTGATATTCTAGTCACTGAGGTGTGGGGTCCACCTGTCAGTGAAAAATGATTAGATGGATGACCCCTCTAGAGATCTCTCTTTTCTGAATCTCCTGAGGGTCATCCATCTCGAATGAATAGGAGATGACAGGGTATTTATATCCTTGCTTTGCACTTAGGATTTCCTTGTGGGATTAATGTTTAACCCTTACTCCGGATTGATTAGACTTATCAGATAGACTAGGTTCATGCGTCAAGCTGCTTGCAAGTGACTGTCATGTGGGTCCCACTTGTCAGAGAAAATGTGATCAGATGGCTGACCCATCAGGAGATTTTCTCTCTCTGAAATCTCCTGATGGTCAGCCACCTCGAATGAGTAGGAGGTGGTGGAGTATTTATATCCTTGTCTCTCACCCTGACATTTCCTTGTGGGATTAATCGATTTGTTCCGGGGTTATGCAGCGACCTTTCCTGATCAGTGGGCCACCTTTCTACTGCTCCCTCTCTTCTTCCCCTTTCTTATGATTCATCATTAATCATCAGTTTATTTCATTTATTCATCTATTCATCCTTGAAACTTTTCAAGGGTAAACACCTAGCTACTCATAATTTCGTGAAACTTAATATAATTACTCCTAATTATGCCTATTATGAGGTTGTCTAATTAACACTTCGAAATGAATATCCTACGATACTAATTTTTCATAAAACATAAGTAAGAGATATTAGAAACTGTAGTTCAAATGAGTTGTTTAAGATTTTTAACATTTTTTACCTCATAACTACATATAATTTCGGTAAAATTAATACAATTACTCCTAACCATGTCTATTAGAAGATTATCCAACTAACACATCGATATGAACGTTCAACGACACTAATTTTGCGTAAAAATTACGTAAGATGCGTTAAAAAGTCATTTAAAGAAGTTGTTTGAATTTTTTTTTAAATATTTGGTGAATAAATACTCAAAATTTCTTGCAAATTAATAAATTTACTCCTAATTATGCCTATTGTAAGATTGTCCAATTAACACTTCGATATTAATATCCTACGAGACTAATTCTTCGTAAAACATAAGTAAGATACATTAAATCAAACTGTTGTTTAACCAAGTTGTTTAAGATTTACAACATTAATTCTCCATTACTACTTATAATTTCGTGAAAATTAATATAATTACTCCTAATTATTCCTGTTAGGAGATTATATAATTAAAATTTTGATATGAATATTCTACGACACACTAATTTTGCTCAAAACATAAGTAAGATGCATTAAAAACAGCTGTTTAAACATGTTGATCGAGCTTTTAAAATATTTTTTCCGCATAATTGCCTATAATTTCATGCAAATTAATATAATTACTCCTAATTATGCATATTATAATACTATCAAATTAAAACATCGATATGAATATTCTATGACTCTTATTTTGCACAAAACATAAGTAAGATGCATTAAAAGCATTATCTAAACAAATTGTTTGACTTTTTTAAAAAACTTTGGCCGCATAAAAACACATAATTTCATGAAAATTAATGTGACGACTCTTAATTATGCATATTGTAAGATTGTCCAATTAACACTTCGATATGAATAGCCTACGACACAAATTTATCATAAAACATAAGTAAAATACATTAGAAACTACTTTGTTTAAACATGTTATTTCAGTTTTTCAAAAATTTTGGCCGCATAACTTCAAATAATTTCGTGCAAATTAATATAATCACTCCTAATTATGCCTATTATAAGATTTTCCAATTAAAAATTCAATATGAACATTCTATGATGCTAATTTTGCACAAAACATAAGGAATATGTGTTAAAAACTCGATGTTTAAACAAGTTGTTTGAGATTTTCAAAATTTTTGGCCGCCTAGGTACTCATAATTTCGTAAAAATTCATATAATTACTCCTAATTATGCCTATTATGAGGTTGTCCAATTAACACTTCAAAATGAATATCCTACTATACTAATTTTTCATAAAACATAAGTAAGATATATTAGAAATCGCTTTTCAAACGAGTTGTTTAAGATTTTTAATATTTTTTACCTCATAACTACACGTAATTTCGTGAAAATTAATGCAATTACTCCTAACTATGCGTATTACAAGATTATCTAATTAACACATCGATATGAACGTTCAACGAAACTAATTTTGCGTAAATTTTACGTAAGATGCATTAAAAAATGTTTTAAAGAAGTTGTTTGAATTTTTTTTTAATTTTTGCTGAATAAATACTCAAAATTTCGTGCAAATTAATAAATTTACTCCTATTTATGCCCATTATAAGATTGTCCAATTAACACTTCGATATTAATATCTTACGAGACTAATTTTTCGTAAAACATAAGTAAGATACATTACAAACTGCTGTTTTACCAAGTTGTTTAAGATTTAAAACATTCATTGTACATTACTACATATAATTTCGTGAAAATTAATATGATTACTCATAATTATACCTATTAGGATTTTATACAATTAAAGCATCAATATGAATATTCTACGACACACTAATTTTGCACAAAACATATGTAAGATGCATTAAAAAAATTTGTTTAAACATGTTGATTGAGCTTTTAAAATATTTTATCCGCATAATCGCCTATAATTTCATGCAAACAAATATAATTACTCCTAATTATGCATATTATAATACTATCGAATTAAAACATCGATATGAATATTCTATGACTCTTATTTTGCACAAAACATAAGTAAGATGCATTAAAAACTGCTATTTAAACAAGTTGTTTGACTTTTTTAAAATCATTGGCCGCATAAAAACACATAATTTCGTGAAAATTAATGTGACTACTCTTAATTATGCATATTGTAAGATTGTCCAATTAACACTTCGATATGAATAGCCTACGACACTAATTTTTCACAAAACATAAGTAAAATACATTAGAAACTACTGTTTAAACAAGTTATTTCAGTTTTTCAAAATTTTTGGCCGCATAACTACAAATAATTTCGTGCAAATTAATATAATCACTCCTAATTATTCCAATTATAAGATTATCCAATTAACACATCGATATGAACGTTCAACGAAACTAATTTTGCGTAAAAATTACGTAAGATGCATTAAAAAGCTGTTTAAAGAAGTTGTTTGAATTTTTTTTTTTTTAAATATTTGCTGAATAAATACTCAAAACTTCTTGCAAATTAATAAATTTACTCCTAATTATGCCTATTGCAAGATTGTCCAATTAACACATCGATATTAATATCCTACGAGACTAATTTTTCATAAAACGTAAGTAAGATACATTAGCAACTACTGTTTAAACAAGTTATTTCAGTTTTTCAAAAATTTTGGCCGCATAACTACAAATAATTTCGTGCAAATTAATTTAATCACTCCTAATTATTCCTATTATAAGATTTTCCAATTAAAACTTCGATATGAACATTCTATGATGCTAATTTTGCAAAAATCATAAGGAATATGTGTTAAAAACTGTTTGTTTAAACAAGTTGTTTGAGATTTTCAAAATTTTTGGCCGCCTAGCTACTCATAATTTCGTGAAACTTAATATAATTACTCCTAATTATGCCTATTATGAGGTTGTCTAATTAACACTTCGAAATGAATATCCTACGATACTAATTTTTCATAAAACATAAGTAAGAGATATTAGAAAGCGTAGTTCAAATGAGTTGTTTAAGATTTTTAACATTTTTTACCTCATAACTACATATAATTTCGGTAAAATTAATACAATTACTCCTAACCATGTCTATTAGAAGATTATCCAACTAACACATCGATATGAACGTTCAACGACACTAATTTTGCGTAAAAATTACGTAAGATGCGTTAAAAAGTCGTTTTAAAGAAGTTGTTTGAATTTTTTTTTAAATATTTGGTGAATAAATACTCAAAATTTCTTGCAAATTAATAAATTTACTCCTAATTATGCCTATTGTAAGATTGTCCAATTAACACTTCGATATTAATATCCTACGAGACTAATTCTTCGTAAAACATAAGTAAGATACATTGCAAACTTGTTGTTTAACCAAGTTGTTTAAGATTTACAACATTAATTCTCCATTACTACTTATAATTTCGTGAAAATTAATATAATTACTCCTAATTATATCTGTTAGGAGATTATATAATTAAAATTTTGATATGAATATTCTACGACACACTAATTTTGCTCAAAACATAAGTAAGATGCATTAAAAACAGCTGTTTAAACATGTTGATCGAGCTTTTAAAATATTTTTTCCGCATAATTGCCTATAATTTCATGCAAATTAATATAATTACTCCTAATTATGCATATTATAATACTATCAAATTAAAACATCGATATGAATATTCTATGACTCTTATTTTGCACAAAACATAAGTAAGATGCATTAAAAACTGTTATCTAAACAAATTGTTTGACTTTTTTAAAAAACTTTGGCCGCATAAAAACACATAATTTCATGAAAATTAATGTGACGACTCTTAATTATGCATATTGTAAGATTGTCCAATTAACACTTCGATATGAATAGCCTACGATACAAATTTATCATAAAACATAAGTAAAATACAATAGAAACTACTGTTTAAACATGTTATTTCAGTTTTTCAAAAATTTTGGCCGCATAACTTCAAATAATTTCGTGCAAATTAATATAATCACTCCTAATTATGCCTATTATAAGATTTTCCAATTAAAAATTCAATATGAACATTCTATGATGCTAATTTTGCACAAAACATAAGGAATATGTGTTAAAAACTGATGTTTAAACAAGTTGTTTGAGATTTTCAAAATTTTTGGCCGCCTAGGTACTCATAATTTCGTAAAAATTCATATAATTACTCCTAATTATGCCTATTATGAGGTTGTCCAATTAACACTTCAAAATGAATATCCTACTATACTAATTTTTCATAAAACATAAGTAAGATATATTAGAAACTGCTTTTCAAACGAGTTGTTTAAGATTTTTAATATTTTTTACCTCATAACTACACGTAATTTCGTGAAAATTAATGCAATTACTCCTAACTATGCGTATTACAAGATTATCTAATTAACACATCGATATGAACGTTCAACGACACTAATTTTGCATAAATTTTACGTAAGATGCATGTGCGACCCTTTTTCGCGCGCTCCGCACCGCCGCTGGGCGATGGGATGCGGAAGAAGGACACGGAGATCCCTCCCAAGCGTGCATCTGTTTAGTCTTGGCCGATTCTCGCCGTTTAGAAAGATTTGGATGCACATTTAGGGGTTTTTAGTGATTGTGAGTTCTTGTAGATTCCGGTGGGCGCAAGCCCCCACCGTTAATTACCCTGGGCTACTAACCTCGAGGCACCTCTGGATCTTTAAAAGGGAGAAGCAAATAGTATAGTTAAATGATGGTCAAGTGGTCGTCTGGGTTCACTAAAGGTCGATTCCATGGAAGACGAACCTACTACGGATCGGTTCAGTCATTACCGCCTCGAGAGATAACCTTACTACGAGATCGATTAATCTCTTCAAAGGGTTCGAGGTGAGTCTACTACGAACGACTCATCCTCAGTTCATCTAGAAAAATGAACCTACTTCAGAACGGTTCACAGTTGATCCTATGGAAGACGAACCTACTACAGATCGGTTCAGTCTTTATCGCCTCGAGAGATAACCTTACTACAGATCAGATTAATCTCTTCAGAGGGGCTTGAGGTGAGTCTACTATAGAACGACTCAACCTCAGTTGATCTAGAAGATAAACCTACTACAGAACGGTTCAATCTTAACTAGTCAACAACCAATCACACAAAATACAACTCGAAGCACTGAGCCGGTTGATCTTGAGGTTGGTGAATCAGGAGAAGGGTGGATTTGACCCACGTGTTTCTTCTCACCGATCTTCTAGATCATGAATTCGAAGCACTAAGCCGATTCATAAACCTAGGAACACAATTGCACACAATGTCAAACCTGAAGCACTGGGCCAGCTTAACATTGAAGCATGTGTTAGTGAAGGAACCTACTACAGAACGGTTCGCATTCACTATTTCGTGGATGAATCTACTACAGAGCGATTCAATCTCACAATCTCGGGAGATGAACCAGAAGACAAACTTATCGACGGATGAGTTCACCTTTTTACTAGCTCAAATGGTCATGAATTACTTGTTCATGACAGCGAGTCATTAAGATGTCACTTCTCTCGGACATCGTAATGTTCTTATCTCTTGGAGTCGACATATCTCTTCATGTTGATGTCGCAGCCTTGACTATTCTTCAACGAGCGTCAAGATGTTCTTGTCTCGACTAATTGTTCTAATATGTTGCATTACTTGTGCAAAATCACTGTGTTGCTCTACACCCCTTGTGTGAGCGTATTTATTCACCTCTAAAATATAAAAAGATTATTACATTTTTATTAATTTTTATTATTAAGATAATATCTTTCATCATTATCTCTATTACAAAGGTGAATTTATTTTTTTATTTTTAAACTCTATTTATTTTTGTAGAAAATTATTTACAAAAATAATAGAAAATGGGTTAGCTATTATCTAGAATTTTACTTATATTTTTGGGATTTTATAATAGCTAAAGTAATAGAATTTTATTTTTATTATTTCTAAACTCTATTTATTTCGTGGAAAATCACTTACAAAAATAATAGAAAATAAATTGGCTATGATTTTATTTGAATTTTTTTTTTATAATAGCCAAAGTAATAGAATTTATATTGTTATATTTTTATTATGTTGAAATACTATTCATTTTGTAGAAATTATTTACAAAACAAAAAGATGAATTAGCTATATTATTTTTATTTTTATTTTTAGGATTTATAATAGCTAAAAGAAATCATTATTATTATTCTATTCTATTTATGATAGTTTTTATTATATTTTTATTATTTCTATTTATTATTTGTAGAAAAATATAAGACTTTTATTTTAATACTATTATTATTATTACTTGAAAATAGCTACAAAGGATGAAATTCATTATATTCTTTATTACAATTATTATTTTTATTATGTATTTCATTTATCAAAAATATTTTCATTTATCCCATTATTATTATTATATTTTATTTAAATTTTAGAAAATAACCAAAGGAATACAATCTATTTTATTATATGATTTTATTATTATATTATTTATTCTAAAATAAGATGTATTCATCTTTTATTATTATGTATTTTTTTTTTACAGAAAAGATTAACATAATATTTATTTGATTTTATTATTTATTCTCTTTTAGAATTAAAGAATAAAGTTAATCTCATTATTTATTATTGCACATTATTATTGTCAATATTATTTTATATAAAATTATCAGAAAAATCATTAAAATGTATTCAATTATTATTTATAATTTTATTTGAATTTTTGGAATTTTTATAATATTTAAAATGACAAGTCAAAGCTAAGTCAAATATACAAATGCATGAAATGTCCTTTTGCTTTTTAATTGTTTTAATATGATATTATTTTTAAAACTGAAATATTATTGTACAGAAAAATACTATGAAAAACAAAAAATTTTTAGAAATAAATTTGAGTTAATTTGGAGTTTAGTAACATTTTTAAATGATTTATTTACTATTTAATTTTAGTTTTCTGTTATTAATTAATAGTTGGGCTTAATTGATGGGCCAAGATTTAATTCTTTTATTTTTACTTTGCGAATTGGGCCCAGGTTTATTTTCTCTTTTACTTTCTCTCGTGTTGGGCCACCTAACTCAGGGCCGCAATTAAAATTGCCTTTAACCTGGGCCGTCGGATTGTTACGAGATTGATGCAAAATTTATTTAAATGTTTTATTTGTACTTGGGCGTTGGATTTAATTCGGATGCGTGCTTGATAGATATAAGGCCCGGAGATTGTTCTTATATTAAATCTCCTGAACTCTTGATGGATCTCATCCACGATAAATCTTCAAGATTGGTGAACGCTTCAATAATCGTGCGAAGAGATCCTCTCGATCTCGACTTCCGATGCATTGAGATCCGTCTTTGGGTGGCGTTCCGGCGGCGGAGCACTCCTTCTCCGATCGATAAGCGCCCAACATCGTCTCACTTTGGTGAGCTTCTCTGGTTCTTGATCGGAAATCTATGCGGTGCCGGCGCCACACGAGAATGCTAATCGATGTACCGGTCGAAATCGGTGCATCAAATGCTTCTTTTGTCGAATTCAACGAGAATTGATTGACGTTCTTGACAATTGCAAGATTGATAAGCATCACCTTGACGCATAAACATGATTTGGGGTAAACTGAGGGCTTCTACTTTGTTCTTGACAGTGCTGAAACTCTCCATTGCTTAGCAAGACGTGGTACCGATTGGTACCAACTCCAATTGGCACAAGTCATGATCTTCTATCGACTTTTCTTGTCCGATTAGTGCTTCTCAGGCCTAGAGGCGCACCTAGACAAGTCTAGGGCCAATAGCTCGCTGAGTTTGCGATGGTATTGATCAATTTACCTTGGCGATTGTTTGAAAATGAAGATGAAACAGTAATCTCATCATAAATTCTCATTATTATTGATTAATCCAGGCCTAAAGGCTCGCCAAACACTTTGTATTTGGGCCAGTGGCTCACTGGATGCTATTTTCATAATCAATCTATTATTCAATCATAGTTTTCATTGACAGAAATGGCGAAATAGAAAGAAAATAGAAAAATTGACAAACAAGAAGCAACAAGAATTAGAAAGAGAGTTAATTGATCGACAGCAATTGAGAATTGAATGTTTAGGTTGAAGCTTGAAGAAAACAATGCAAGAAGAATAAGAAAGAACAAAACATCAACTTACTCCATGGATACTGTTAATCACCTGTTCTATTAATCAGTACTATTGATTTGCAATCTCTTTTCTCTGATCCTTTCGATCTTCTCTTTCTCCTTCTGATAGTTGACCACTAGTAATAGAGTGTGTGTATTCTCTTGGTGACTCTCTTTTAATTGCTAGAAAAATCTAACTCGCACTTTTGCTACTAGATTCTTCAATCCTCCTCTTTTCGGTTGTTTGCGTTAAGTTTATATAGGCATGGATCAAGACTTAACTTGACCGTGATTGGTGGAGCGGATGTTGGCGGATTGTCGAAGGGGCAAGCAATCCGGCCCTTGATTCTCGCTTCATTTGACGGTTTTAGATGTATTTGTGCTTTCTCATCTCACTCTTAGTACTCCAGTGTATGCACCGACTGCCCATTACCTCCTCATTCACTTGGTTCACAGTATTCACCGTTCAAGCAAGTAATTAAGGTTCTAACGACCTGTCGAGTTGGTTACCGGCGACAACACTGACCTTTGGAAGCTTCTAGGCTGTTCCCTTGTCTGACATATGGGCCTTAGTCATTAATCCCTATTTAAGTACCCTGTGATTGTTCCGAGCACCATTTCCCTTAGTCTCAAATCTCAATTTTACAAAATCACTTTCTATCTCGTTCTTAATCTCTGGCCAAATTCACCTCCCTTTTAGTCAATTGCTTCAGAAATTCCTCTCTATCGGTATCGCCTTACCTTGAAGAAGCTTCCTTGGTGTGCAATTTGATTTCTAGCAACCTTTGTTTGACTCTCCCTTCACGACTTGGCTTCAAGTAACTATTTGATTTCACTTTTGTTCATCTCTTTCTCGCAATTGATTTGGCAGCGTCTTTCTTTTGCACATCACCTAATTGTTGCCACCTCTCGAATGTTCTCAGCCATGGTTAGGCGCCACGGGAAGAAGAGAGCATCAGCTCAAGTGAAATCGGGCAATAGCGAGCAGACGGAGGAGGGAGAGAGTTCCTTCTCGCGTGTGGATGCGCATGGTGTACGTGGTCCAAAGCGCGAGAAGAGAAAAGGAGCGACGACTTGGAGCCGATGTACCGGTTTATCCTTCTCTTACTTTCCTTTTGAATTCGGCTATATTGAACTGGATGGATATGTTGGATAATCTTGGTTCACAGTTTTAACCATGCGCCTATAGTTGCTTTTCGAACGCTGGGCCCCACTGTCAGATGTAAATGGGCTTAAGAGTAGCCATGTCAGCATTTTTAAAATTAATCATGTTAATGTGGCACGTTTCTATTGGCTGCTTTGTCTGATCTGGCAATATTTATATTAATCACCCTGTTTAACCTTGCTGTCTGTGTACTATCCTGTGAGTGACACATGGCACATAATGGGGCCCACATGTATTGCCTTGGTCCAATGGTTTGCTGCCATGTGTCTAATAGTTGTAATCCAAATGGTGAGGTGGCTACATAGTGTTCTGCCATATGGCATATACTGGTGATATGGCGGCTTGAGATGCTGCCATGTGGCATAAGGTTGGGTGAAGTGGACCATTGAATGACTGCCACGTGGCACTAAGGTGGGGCCCACCTGTCAGGTGACTCGTGCTTGGGTGGGGCCCACTTGCTGATGTGGACCAATAGGAGGGTGCCACGTGGCTTCTAGTTGTGGAGGTGGCCCAACTAGAATCTGCCATGTGTCTCCGCCTGGTGGAATAATTGATGATGTGGTCAAATAGATGAATGCCACATGGCCTACCCTTGTCGACATGGCTTAACCAGGTGCTGCCATTTGTCCCTGCTTGGTGGAGTGGCTGTCGATGTGGACCAGTGTAGATAGGCCACATGGCTCTGATAGTGTGACATGGCGGATTGGAAGCCTGCCACGTGGCATACTGGTGGGGCCCACTTGTCAGGTCTGTAGGGGTGTGGGTCCCACCCAGCTGAGGTGGACCAATGGGGTGCTGACACGTGGCGCTGAAGTGGCCCAATGAGATGCTGACACGTGTCATACTCTCTCTCTTCTCTGATTCTGTGTGTATGTGTTTGGGATCCCCAATTTGCACCCAGATGAATCTCTGTCCCCAAGTTGCACCCAGGATTGCTTTGATCAAATCTCAGCCCTTGATCTTTCCTTTTAATCTGTTTTATCTTCCCTGAATTTATTTTGATAGCTCCACTTATCCAAAAATTATGAAATTTTCACCAAAAATCCCTAAATTCATGATGATCATCCCTGTAATTTTTAATTCCATTTTTACCCCTGTCTCTTTGAATTAAAAATTCTTTTGTCTAGAAAACCCTATTTCTTCCTTCGATTAATCCCATATTTCAATTGTAGCTCAGTGTCTCTGCCAATTATCTCTCTCTTGCAGAAACCACCCTAACTAAATATCAATTAGACTTATATTGATATTCATTAGGGTTTGATCTGATCAACAGTTGATTACTTGTCAACAATTGATACAAATCTAGACTTGATCAGATGGTTGCTCCCGACTTTGGCACCTGATCAGTCTTGTGAAATTGACTTTCAATCCCTTAACATGAGGGTGATTTGGTCAAAGAGCTGACTACTTATCGGTAATTGACACAAATCAAAGCATGGTTAGGTGGTTGCTCACAGCTTTGGCACCAGGTCAGCCTTGAAAGCAAAATCACATTTGAAATTTCTCATGATTAGTTGTATCAGAATACTAGCTTGGCATTGACATCATTCCTTGTTGCATAGGGATTATACTGCTTCAGTTCTTAGGGTTTGCTTTGATGATAGATTCTTAGGGTTCAATTCTGACTCCCTTGATAGGTCACTGGGGTGTGGGGCCCACCTGTCAGTGAAAAATGATTACATGGATGACCCATCAAGAGATCTCTTCCTCTCTCCTAAATCTCTTGAGCGTCATCCACATCAAATGAATAGGAGATGACAGGGTATTTATATCCTTGCTCTGCATTTAGGATTTCCTTGTGGGATTAGTGCTTAACCCTTGTTCCGGATTGATTAGACTTATCAGATAGGCTAGGTTCATGCTGTCAAAGCTGCTTGCAAGTGACTGTCATGTGGGTCCCACTTGTCAAAAAAAGTGTAATCAAATGGCTGACCCATCAGGAGATTTTCTCTCTCTGAAATCTCCCGAGGGTCAGCCACCTCGAATGAATAGGAGGTGGTGGAGTATTTATATCCTTGTCTCTCACCCTGATATTTCCTTGTGGGATTAGTGGATTTGTTCCGGGGTTAGGCAGCGACCTTTTCTGATCAGTGGGCCCTCTCTTCCTTGTTTCTCTTCTTTCCCCTTCTTATGATTTATTATTAATCATTGATTTTATTTTCATTTATTCGGCTACTCATCCTTGGAATTTTCAAGGGTAAACAAAGAGCCACCCACCAAGACGAGCCTTGAACGCTCGAAAGGCTTGTCTTGGTGCATTATCCCTTATCATTTGTCTCTTCACTTCTCATGACACTTTCTCTTCTTCGGGTATTGTAGTCTCTTCTCATGACGCTATTCCGCGTCGCCCCTTGAGTCATTATCATTCTTTATATGAGGATCCTAGTGATTGGACTCCTTTCGTCTCAGCCATCCGAGCGACTCCCGTCTACCCGCGAGGCGGCGGTTTATTCTTTAGAGATGATCAGCCTCATGACATCATGCCCCTTCAGCCTCTAGGCGTTACTTCTACAGCTCCTTTGACACATCTCCTGGGCAAGGAGATTATTGACGGGGAGGCTCACAGATGGACCACTGCTCCCTTTATCACTCCCTTAGAGTGTCATGGTTATCAGTTAGAGTGGACCCGATACATACTCATGCGGGAGGGGACTCTGCTTAGGCGGGCCGGGATATATGACTCGGTTTTCTTGTCGATATTTCATTATCACATTGACACCCCTTGGCTACGGGCCTTTTGTGAGAGGTGGAACTATTCCACCAATACTCTGTTCATCGATGACCGGGAGCTGACTCCGACCCTCCTGGAGATACAGCAGTTGACTGGGCTGCCGATCTTCGGCCATTTCTATGACGAGTTCATGGTCTCACCCGCCGACTTGGGAGACTTCACTCGATTTCCGCCTTCTTTGCAGAGGACTTATGAGATTTATTATCATCTACGGAGGGGGCATCCCGGAGTCCCATTCAGGCATTGGATCGCCTATTTTACCGACCGGGTCCATACTCGTCCTACGGTCTTAGCTTCCACTAGAGATCCATTTGGTACAGGTCGGCTCGAGATTCATCATGACGGCCCTATCCCTTCTCAGGATACCCTGTGTTCACATGACGTGGATCGGGAGACTTATCTGACTGCTTTCATCTCTTGGTGGATCTGTTATTTCTTATTGCCTAGCTCCCCCGCATACACCATTCGGCCTTCGGTGTTCATCATGGCGAGCCCGATTGCGCGTGGCGACGGGATCTCTTTGGCGTGCTGTCGTATTGGCCAACATTTATAGATGTCTCCGCGGTCCGACTTCATCCCGTAGTCCTTCACGGTGTGAGTTGATTCCATGGCATCGATTAGCGGATGGCTCCATTTACACCGGTCCGGTTCATATGATCCCGACATGGCGCGTTACGCTCGCGAGACCGCCTACCTTTACCGAGTGACTTGGGCCGGGGTGCGGCCGGCTTTCATTGACTCCGGAGGTCGCTCGGTATAGATTCTTCGAGCCGAGACCATCTCGCGCTTCTCTCGAGATAGGTCGGTGGCCGTGGGGGCGCGACTAGGGTTGCCGAACGGGATGGTGATTGACGTAGGGTTTCCTTCTTCGACCCCTCTAGCATCCGAGCTAGGCCTATTGACTTGGAGTACCTTATCAATATCCGTCAGGGCTTCCTTCCCCTCAGATTGGGCGATTATATGTTCATTGAGCCCTATTCGCCACATCGATGCGCACATCAGTTCGGTTTGGATCAGGATATTCCAGCGCCTCTCCTCCGTCCTGTATCATTGGCAGCCGATTTGGAGGGCATCGGATGGTGCTATACTCACCTCTTCCGACTAGGCACGGGCATTCGCTACCAGATGGTATCCACTTCTAGGGCTTCTACCTTCTCGAGGCGTTATCAGCAGTGGTATTACGAGGCCATTCGCTCTTACCAGTCGTATACTCCTCCGGTGGTCGTCCGGAGTACATGTCCACGAGATGGTCAGCCTCTATTGGATGGTACCGTCTCGCGTGATCGCAGCCCTTTTCCGGCCATTGCCGCAGAGCCTGTCGATTTTCGGGGTTTAGACAGCCGGTTTTCTCATACCCCTGTTAGGACTATTCTCACAGGTACACCTCATCACCCTTTTAGGTTATTTCTCTTTGATAAGCCTCGTCTCATCCCAATCAATTCTCTTTTGATTCAGAGCTGGCTTACGAGTATGATCATGCGGAGCCTGGATTCTCGGTCCCTCGCCCATGAGCTTTTGGCGTTCATTCTCAGCCACCTGTCGAGCCACCGGCTTCAGCCACCGTGGAGAGAGATCGAGATAGCACTTCTCGGCTGCCTTCCCCATCTTCTTTTCCTTCTCCTACTCCGGGTGATTTTATTTACTGACTTGCCTATCTTTATTCAGGCACGCTCTATTTACAGCTCTGATTAGGGTTTATTTTTCAGCTCGCGAGACATCTTCTTTAGAGGCAGCTCGAGATGACATCGTAGCAGATTCATCGGCGCCGGCGAGCACTGTCCTCTCAGGATTTTGCACCGACCTTGCCGTCGCAGGTTCGTGTGCATCATTGAATACTTAGTTACCAATATGCGTCAGTATTTTCATTCTTACATGTAGATTTTACAGGCCCTGAGATCGATGATATGGCATCTCCACACCGCTCGGAGTCTTTCTTTTATGACGGTCCTGCCTCACCGTCGATCTTGCTGGTACCCACTGGGGATGGTGACTCCTTTGATGTGGTTTTGGGGCCGGTGCTCACTCTTACGCGGTCAGAGGAGGCTTCTTTCGAGCAGGGGAGTCCATTGGGTGTCGAGCCCGCAGGCGACGAGCCATTATTGATTGAGGGAGGGCCATCCCGTATCTCTTCATCTCCCGATGGGCAGCCTCTCATGGCTATAGATGGCGGAGTCTCATCAGATACTCGGGTGGAGGACTTGACTGAGCGGGCTGCAGTCGATTATGACTCGGAGCTGGATGAGAGTTGGCTAGTGGAGCAGCTATTCCACAGCCCAGAGACGGAGGTTCCGACTAGCGAGGGTCCCGCTGAGGCTCATGCCTCTCCCGGTACCTTATACTTTCTTTGTCATTTGCCCGTATTTTACTTTCCCATGTATTTATGCCTTTCATTTTATTTTGTAGCCGGGTCTGGTGCACCTGCGGGTCCTCCTGAGGCGACCGACATTCCTATCCCTGATTCAGTCCCGCCGGTCTCAGGCGACGAGGCGATAGGTTAGATCTTCTTTTCTTTTTATTTCTTCTTCAATTGTAACAATTTATCTAACCTATTTACTTTGTTTGCAGATGTTACATTGAGGGATGTGAAGCTCGCCTTGGCCGCGCTGGCGGATGCACTCCGAGACACCTTCTTCGGAGACTACCCGCTAGATTTTGAGATCTTGGAGTCCCTGCCCGATGACTTCTCCTTTGATTGGTATAGGCTGATGCGGGATACCATCGCGCCAGCTCTACTCGTTGCACCTCGTCTCGAGAGTACCTTCATTTCTAGGAGGTGTGAGGAGCTGCTCGGGGCTTATCAGGATGCGAGCTCTCTCGTATACCAGCACGAGTTGGAGATCCATGAGCTGCGCAGGCACTGGAGGCCGCTCGACTCCGCTATCTTCAGCGGCTCTCTTCTTGTGCCACTCTCCGCTCCATGGGAGTTAGTGGTGGGCCCGCTCGACTGCTCGTGCAGGAGCTAGAGGACCATAAATTATCGGTGGAGGGTTTCTCTCGACATCTGGCGGGACGTCTCCGGAGTTGCGGATTCATTCGAGCGCCCGGGATAGTGCTTTCTCTCAGTTCCTGGACTTCGAGGCAGCCTCAGAGGAGGATAGGCACTCCCTCCATACTTATTTGGAGACCATTAGTACTGTATTGTTGGAGCTGGAGTCCCGCTTCTTGAGCCCATAGATTGTACTCTTTATTTCTTCTTTTCTCCTTTTCCTTTGCTATGCTTGTTATTGTATACAGGGTGTTTTGGCATTTGTTATATTGGGTCTCTTTGTTATGGATGATGTTTGCCTTTATTGTTATCCCTTCGTCACTTCCTCTGCAGTGCGAGGAAGTATTTTATTGATTTCACGCTGTGCACCTCCAATCTTATTTGTAAAAGCGCTCGATTACAACTGCTTTATTCTCTCGCAGCGTCTAGGTATAACAAAAAGGAAAATCTTATAACACCACATTACATTTATTCTATACATGTTTCTCTTTATTTATTGCAATACAAAGCCTAGGTAACCATGGTATTTTACGGATACCGAACCTGTCTGTATTGACCTCTAGGCCGGGTACAGAATAGACCCGTTTATCCCTTTATTACTGATGGATAAACTTACCAGTATCAATTGGATTGTGGATGCAATTGATAACACCATTTTGTGGATGCTCCTTGTATACTTGATTGATATTTATTTGTGGAAGCTCACCCACTCTTCCCTCATTTGTGCACCGTTGCGTGCAGAAGTGGAAACTCACATTCACTCATCTCCACTCAATTTGTTTTGTGGGGATCCTACCCTCAAACATCCATTACGCATCCCTGCGAGACAGGCTTTCATCGGGTAGGTCCGCTCTCCATGACCTGAGTCACTTCTTTAAGCGAATTACTTTATTTGACACTGAATGTCGGGCAAAAGCGTAAACCCTTAGTCTGACCCCTCCATGATCTATTTTGGGATTAGAAACAGATCACCTCCTTGGGCGTGTGGTACTTTTACGGATGAATGTACCCAACCTGGTTTTTATATTTTGGCTACCCTCAAACATCCATCACGCATCCCTGCGAGACAGGCTTTCATCGGGTAGGTCCGCTCTCCATGACCTGAGTCACTTCTTTAAGCGAGCCGCTTTGTTTAACATAAAATGTCGGGTACAAGCGTAAACCCTTGATCTGACCCCTCCATGATGCGCCGTGGGATTATGACACGTCATTTCTTTGGGCGTGTGGTGCTTTTACGGATGAATGCACCCAACCTGGCTTTGTATAACACTCGTGGTGTCGGGGACAAAGGTGGCAACCCCTTATTGAAAAGATTTTATTATTTTTTATTTATTTATTGATGAGTAATGAAAATAGGTTTTTATTGTTTTACTTAGATATCCTTTTATTTTATTAGAAGAAAGCAGATTTTTGGTTATTAGTGATACATGTTACTAATAGTACGAGAGTTATTTATTTACATGCCCTCGGAAGCGACTATTTACTAGCCACCAATTTGCTCGACCTATCCCTTGGCTTGCGCCGCGGGCGACCAATATGAGCAACTTTCGTCATTGGGCAACAGATAGTTTGAGGGACAAACTGCAAACCCTGCCCATTTTTGTGTTTATTCGTATCAAATGGACAAACCCAGGTGGTATTTGTATTGTGAGCCCAAACACCAAAGCTCTCGCCTTACATTCTCGCGTGGTTTTGGCATTGAATTCTCTTATTCTATTTTTATTTTGTTGTATGGCTAAATGTGTTTGTGCGGTTTTGGATTTTTGGATGCATTCTATTTACAAATGCACAAGTAAGGTTTTTGGGATTTTTTATGCAAAAGTGGAGGTTAGACATGGGTTTGTGTTTCGTGCACGTGTGTATAAGCGAACACTTATTCCCTCCTTATTTATTTACAATGAACACTACTCGATCGGCCCCGCTCTGGGCTATGTGTAGTACTTCTTCAGATATCGCCCGTTAATTGGTGGCATGGGCCTTTCACCTTCGTGGTCTATGAGTTGGTATGCGCCGCCTCCGTATACCTTCTCAATTACATATGGCCCCTCCCAATTCGGAGAAAATTTTGGGCCGATGTGCCGGCCAATGATCGGCCTCTTAAGGACAAGGACAAGCTCTCCTTGTTGAAATGCCCTGACTCGCGCCATTTTATCATATGCCCTTGCCATTTTTGCCTGATATATTTCAAGATTCTGTTGGGCTATTAATCTCTTCTCGTCCATGACATCCAATTCGTCTAATCTGAGTTGTTGGTATTCATCCATGGTCATATCATTTTGCATAGCCACCCGCAATGACGGTAATTCCACCTCAAGAGGGAGAACGGCTTCAACCCCAAAAGCCAGAGAATACGGGGTAGCTTGCGTAGGCGTTCGGTACGTAGTTCGGTAAGCCCATAATGCCTCCTGTAGACGATTATCCCAGTCTCGTTGGTTGCCGTCCACGGTCTTTTTCATAATATTGATTAGGGTTTTGTTAAAGGCTTCGGCCAGGCCGTTGGCTCTCGGGTTGTAAATGGACGAGAATCTCCGATCAATGTTAAATTACTCCGCTTCGGGCATAGACTTTAGAGCTTTTGAAGGCGAGTCCCGTTATCGGATATTATTCGTTGTGGGGTGCCGAATCGGTAGAGGATGTGCGTCTTGAAGAACTTAACCACATCGGATGCTTTAACTTCTTTAAGTGGAACGGCTTCGGCCCATTTTGTAAAGTAATCTGTCGCCGCCAGAATGAACCGGTGACCTCTTGATGTAGGAGGGTCTATGGGTCCCACTATGTCTGTGCCCCACATATTAAATGGCCAGGATGCTATTGTGGGGTGCAACGGGTTTGGCGCTTGATGTATAAAAGGGCCGTGTATCTGGCACATGCGGCACTTCTTTGCGTGAGCTTCACAATCAGCCACCATTGTGGGCCAATAATACCCCATTCGTTTGATTTTTAACTTCATTTTTGGCCCAGAATTGATGCGCTCCACATAGCCGGAATGAATTTCTTTCATAACCTGCTCGGCTTCAGGCCCTGGACACACATCTCGGCCATAATGATCATAAGACCTACGGTATAGCGTATTGCCCACATATGCATACCGTAGTACCCGTTTTCTTAGTTGATCAGCGATTCTTTTGTCTTTGGGGAGAGTGCCATGCCGGAAATATTCGATGAACGGTTGTCTCCAATCATCGTCTTCTTCAGTTATCATTGTTTCTTGGCATTCTATCCTTTCTGGTCTAATATTTTCATTATTCGCATTATCTGTCGTCTGATACAATGATAATGGCCTTCTATTGCGGACGATGATGTGGATTTCCGGCTCTGTTGGTTCACCCAGCTCCTTGGCGAGTTTGGCCAACGCATCTTCACTGCTTCACCGTTCACAGCCCTCGTGACCTTCTCAATGGACACGTACGGGATTTTCTTCATTAGTTCCATGGCCTTCTGGTGATATTGTATTAGTTCCGGCTTTAGGACTTTATATTCGCCAATTATTTGATTTATAATCAGCTGTGAGTCCCCAAAGATACGTACAGCCTTGATCTCTAGCTCCAGTGACAGCTCTAGTCGGCGATAAGCGCTTCATACTCTGCTTCGTTATTCGTGCATGGTTCAGTTAAAGCTAGAGAATGTCGTATTATCCCACCTTCCGGGGTTACGAAGACTAGTCCTGCGCCAGCTCGCACAGTTGGGACTCCCGGGCCCGCGATTGGCTTGATTGACGAGGCACCATCGAAGTACAACTCCCATATAGGGTTTCCTTCTTCAACATGTAGAGTTTCCTCGTCGGGAAAATCACATTTTAATGGAGAGTCGTCTTGAATCGGATGTGCGGCTAGGAAATCCGCCAGCGCCTGCCCCTTGATCGCCTTTTGCGGTGTGTAGGTGATGTCAAACTCGGTAAGAATGATAGCCCACTTGGCCAGTCTCCCCGTCAGCATTGGCCGAGTCATCAGGTATTTGAGAGGGTCTACCTTGGATATTAAAATGATTTTATGGGATAGCATGTAGTGCCTCAATTTCTTCACCGCGAATATTAGGGCTAAACAATGCTTTTCAATTGGCGAATACCCGTGTTCTGCTCCCACCATCATGCGGCTTAGGTAATATAGCGCGTTTTGATTACCATCTTGGTTTTCTTGTGCCAACAGGGCTCCCAAGGATCCGTCTAGGGCGGTCGTATACAGAATAAGTTCTTTCCCGGGTATGGGTGCCGCCAATACTGGGGGGTTGAGTAGATAGGCTTTGATCTCTTCAAAGGCTCGCTGGCACTCGCCATCCCACTTAAACGGGATATTCTTTTTAGTCAACCGAGTGAAGGGTTGGATTTTACCCGATAGGTTGGCTATGAACCGCCTGATATACGCCAATTGTCCTTGTAAGGATCGTAATTGTTTTAAATTCTTTGGCGGGGATAGTTCAGTTATTGCTTTGATCTTGCCCGGGTCTATTTCGATTCCCCTGTGGCGCACCACAAACCCTAGAAATTTACCTGATGATACCATGAATGCGCATTTCAACGGGTTTAATTTAAGCGCATGTTCTCTTAGGCGGTTGAAAACGACCTCAAGATATTGGAGGTGTTCTTCATATGACATGGCTTTGATGACCAGATCATCCACATAGCACTCAACTATCTTGTGGATCAGATCGTCGAATATCTTCGTCATCGCCCGTTGATAGGTGGCACCCGCATTTTTCAGCCCAAACGGCATGACTTTGTAACAATAGATGCCAATCGGCGTGCGGAATGCTTTGTGTGCCTTTCATCTTCTGGCGCCATTTTGATTTGATTATAACCCGCATAACCGTCCATGAAGGAGAAGACTTCATAGGAGGATGTATGATCAATTATGATTTCGGTTACTGGGAGCGGGAAATCATCTTTAGGGCACGCCTTGTTTAAGTCCCGAAAATCTACGCAAATGCGAATCTGCCCATTTTTCTTTTTGACCGGGACAATGCTAGCCACCCATTCTGGCGTCTCTTCTTCCCGTATAAAGCCAACGTCGATGAGTTTCTTCGTTTCCTCTACGACCTTTTCTTCGAGTTCTATTCTCATTCGCCTCGCGCTTGTTTAATCGGCTTGAAGGTTGGATCAATTTTTAGGTAATGAACCGCTACGTTGGGATCTAATCCAGGCATTTCTTTATAACTCCAAGCGAAACAGTCCATGTAGCTTTTAAGGAATGTCTTCAACCTGTCAGCCACCTCTTTTGGTAATGATGCGCTTATGAAAGTTGGTCGCGGGTCTTCTTCTGTTCCCAAATTGATCTCGGTTAACTCATCGACTGTATTAGGCTCCTTTTCTAGCTGTTTCAAAGCATTTTTCAGGGGTGGGGCACTGTCCTCTTCTGTTTCATTGTCTAATACTTCAACAGAAGTCATGCAACAGCTTTCTTCCATACGGCGCTCGTTGAGGGACCCCTCAAAACATGCTGCGTCATCGCAATTATACCCTAACCCTCGGGTGTATTTTATTTTACCATCCAGGCCCAAAACCTTATTCTGGCCGCCATTCCAGAGTTCATCGAAGCGCTTAGCCTCGGCCTTGGATATGTCTCTCAGACATTTTGCCTTCTTAGCCAATCTATATAGGCTTTTTTCAAAGGGATGAGATGCAACGTCACCGCTCGTTGTATTCTCTGACTCTTGTTCTATCACCCACTTCTTCCAGGTGTCATGATTAGGGTTCTTCAGAGACTGAGTTGAATCACTCTGATAGAAAATTATAGCCTTGTGAATGATAGTTCTCCCTTTGATGCGCTCTACCTTTGCCGGCACAACAAAGGTCTTTAGAGTCTGGATGTGGTTTACATCCCTTGGCATGAGGTCTTTAAAATGCCTTTCGGGAACCACAGTGATCTCTAGCGCTGCCATCTCCTCTTCTATTTCAATGTTCATGACTGAGTTGGAGCGGTAGACTTCCTTGATTGGCTTTCGTCTCGCCATTTTGGGTTTGCTAGGCACGGGAGTGTGCGAGATCGTATAGGCAACCCCTTTGCCTTTGTTACTTGAATTATGCGGAGCTGGGTCTTGTTGAAAGCTTTTCGGGAGTTAGATTGTTCCATTTTTGTGCCCTTCTTCTATAAGGTCCTTGAATACCCAGCATTCTTCAATTGTGTGGCCCAGTATGCGATGATAAGGGCAGAATTCACCTTCGCTGGCCCTCTCCATGTCCGCAGGTCGTTTACAAGCGGGAAGTGTCAATCCGCTCTTTAGGGCCTGCTCAAATATCCGAGCTGTTTTATTTTTCAAGAAAGAGTACGGTTTACTCTTCTTGGCCTTGAGGGTTTGCATGACGGCTGATTGCTTGACTTTCGTTTCTTCCCCTTTTGATTCATCTACTATAACAATTACCCGTTTGCCGCCATCGGGTGCTTGTCTTTCGGGAGTCCCGGAACGGGGTTCGCTCGTCATTTCTTTGAGTAGCTCGGAGTTATAAATCGCGGTTTGCAGGTTTTCAATCATTATCATGATTTCGTTGTGTTGCACCTTAATATCCTGCATTACCTCCCATTGTTCAGACACCTCCCTCCTATTATTTTCAACCTGGTGCCTTATTTCGTCGATTACATTCCAGATGCGAGCTTCAAAATTTTCCCGCCACGATCGTTCTTCGCTTACAGGCCTTGGCCTAACCGGGTTATCCCTTCCGCTACCGGATCCCATATTGATCATAAATGACTCCTCACTTTCATTATCTGTTTCGGGCCCTTTATATGGCTTCTTGAGGATATGATATATGATCTCTTCGTCAGATTCTTCTTCCCAGGGCTGCCGACCATGGCTAGATTCTTTCCCCGAGGTGATATCGCCCGAGTCGTTGAAATCTTCAGAGTCTTCTCCTGAAGTTGCCTCTGTGATCTGAATTTGAGGGGTCTTGGTAGGTTTAAAGTTGAAAATGACCTCCTCCTCAGAATCACTTGAATTGACTTCGCTCGGCTTTGTTTGGGCCTTATATGTAGCCACCTGTTTGAAGTGGAAGGTTGCTTCCTCACCCAACTTTCTTCCGGGTCTTTGAGTTCGAACACCTCGGGGTTTAATATTAAATTTGACCTCTTCTTCTTCTCCGGATGAGGTATCAAATTTAGGGCCTTTATTGAAAGGTTTCTGACCTACTTTCGTTATTGGCCGGCTTGGTGCCACGGCGGATTTAGGCAGAAAATATTGGGCGTCATTGAATTTAATCTCATGCACCCCGAATGGTTTGACATCCCCATCGATTCTCTTTTGCTTACCATTCTCAATATATTTCAGGCATTGGTGCAGAGTAGAGGGTATGACCTGGTTACTGTGAAGCCACGGGCGACCCAGCAACGCCCGATAAGAAGTTTCAGCGTCAATGACATAGAATTTAGTATGCGCTTTTAGGCTTCCGCATTGTAGGTTCAGAGTTATAGCTCCCAGGGCCTTTTGGGAGTTTTGATTAAAGCCGTGAATGATCACCTTTTCATCAGATAAGTTCTTCACGTCCAAGGTGATAGTCTTCGAGTTTTAAGCGGCATAATATTGATCGAGGACCCCGCGTCGACCAGGATGCGACCAATCTTTTGCCCTCCACAATTTCCGGTGATGTATAGCGGGCGGTTGTGGTCGACGGTGCCTATTAGGAGGTCATCGTCTGTGAAATTTATGCAGACGGCCCGCTTGGCGGTGAATAGGGCTTCCTGCATATTTTGCTCGATGAAGTATGACTTGTACCTCTCAGGATCTTGCAAGGCTTGGATTAGTACCTCCCTTAGGTCTTGTGACATCATCAATGCGTCAAATATGCTTAACAACGCTGGAATCTTACGCAGATGTGCCAATACATTATATTCTTCGCCCGTCGACCGGGTCTTTTCCGGGTTCTTGCTTAGGCTCTCGACCTCTTTGCCTTTATTCTGGGTTTTGTCCTTTCCCTTATCGGACTCTTTGGGAGCTTGTCTCTCGGGTACGTAAGTCCCGGACCGGAGCACAGCTTTGCATTCTTCATTTTTGGTCCCAGAGGTGCTTGCTTCCCCTTCGTCGCTTAGGAAGAACATCTCCTCTAAAGTTGGCATATCTTCGTCGTGAGAAGAATATACCATGTTGCACGAAGCACCCCAGATCTCTTCGCTTTCTTCTTTATTCACTTCTTCATCTACATCTTCTTTCTTTTGACCTAGGGTTAGCCTTTCCCAGTCTTCTTTGGAGATGAAGTGTTGAAGGGTAATTGCCTCGGGACTGCCCTGCTCGCATTCTTCAATTTTATTCTTTCTGGACTTGTTGTTTCTATGCTTCTTTCTTTTCTTAAGAACCTGGTCTTGGCTCTGGTCCACCTTATAATATACCCTGGGTTTTGGTGGGACCACTGGCGTGATGTCGTCTTTCCATCTCATACCGGGTTCTTTCTTAAGAGCTTTAAGCATTTTAATCGACTTCTTCGATAAGTGCGTAGTCCATTGTTCTTCTTGGTTTCCGCTTAACTGGCCCGGGATCTTCTCTTCCTCGTGAGAGATCATATTGGCTTTGTTCATGGGGCCGATGGGCTTTGCAAGAACCCTTTAGGTAAAGTAATTTCACCATTTTTGTACGCCTTCTCGACCCAATCTTTGAAGACCCGAAATCTTCAATTGGATGCCCTAGTACTGCGTGATATGGGCGTGAAGTTGGGTTCGTCGACTTATCGGCATCTTCGGGGCGTTCTTGGCCGTAGGGCTAGACCGTTCTTTAATGCCCCTCTGAAGATTTGGGCAACTTTATCTTTCCTGAAGGAGTACGGTTTAGTCTTCTTTTGTCTAAGGGTTTCAAAACTCCGTGAACTCCCTCCCGGATTGGGTCTAGGTCCCTTGTTATAATTGTTGCCACTTGTCTTCGCTTGTTGCGCTTTGAGTATCTGCGTTAGCGACCATCTTATCTTTTAACGAGGTGAATGCCACTTTGGTCTCGGCTCGGGCTCCTCGTTGCGGCCTATTGTTCATGAAGTTTGGCACGGTGTGCGGTGACATTCTTTCCATATTGGATACCGATCTGAGCAAGTCTTTGAATGTGTTGACTTTTGTCACACCAAGTAGCATGCCCATCCACCCGTCAATGTTTTTCATGATTAGGTTGACGGCCTCGTCTTCAGTTAGTGTGCGGTCGCATTTGATGCTGAGGTTCCGCCATCTGTTGATAAAATCTGTCATTGACTCCCCTTTCTTGGGTTTAGTGCTCGCCAGATCGGCTATGTTTATCTTGTCAGACACCATGACGAACCGTGCCCTGAACGAATCGCCATCTCGTCCCAGGAGTCCCGATCTTTGTTGTTTTCCAAATGAATAGTACCATTGAAAGGCGGTTCCCACTAGGCTTTGAGGGAATTGTCTCAACAACGGTGCATCATTGCGCCGTGTTGCCGAACGAAGCTACAAAGTGGGCTAGGTGTTGTTCGGGGTTTAGATCTTTATTGCCCTCCCGGAGAAGGTCCCGAAGCGGGGATCACATACCCTTTAGGATATTCTTCTAAGTCGTATATGGCGGGGTATGGATGTCCACTTTTTTAACGGGAGGGATAGCGTATCCACCTCCGACTATTTGCATTTGTTTGGGCAATCATGGCTTGAATCTCTTTCCGGGATATTCCCGTTGGTTCAGCCTCCACTTCTATTGTTCTATGTGGATGGGGTTTAGAATTAACGGGTTGTTTTCCCTTATGATTGTTTTTGGTACTGTGGACCCCTTCTTGACGGGAGCTACCAGCCTTGAAATTGGCATCTTGTGATTCTTGCAACGATTTGACCGCCTTAATCAATTCTTCATTTTGCTTCAGCATGGTAGCAATTAACTCCCGTTGCCTAATCAATTCTTCGTCCCGTGCCTCGATGTGGCCTTTTAATATTTCAATTTCATCGATAGGCACTTCGGGACGTGTTTCAACGTCATCTTCATTATCGAAGAAGTCAGGGTTTTCGTTGTGGTCTTCTCCTTCCCTGCTGTTGCCTTCGGGGTTGACTCTCTTGGGAGGTCTCCCTTTTCTACCATTATTTTTGTTGGTGTTGGTGACGTGGGCTTGATTAGGCGGGGACTGGTCGTCCTGGGCCATATTCACCTCGGCGTCGTGTCCGGATCGCATCGTAGCTTATGCTTGATGGTGTTGATCGAGAAGTGCTCTTCATAGCGGCGGTTCTTCTCTTCTTCTTCATTTGGTCAGGTGCGGTTATTTTCAGACTGTTGAGTGGTATTCTCGAGCCTAATCGGCTGAATACACTCTTCTGACCAAGGCGGCTGAATACACTCTCGGGCGGAGCGTTGGATTTGCCGGCCTTGCTGGGTTGGGTTTGAGACTGGGATTTTGTTGGTTGGGAACCCTTTGGGACCCACACCTGCTGGGTGCTAGGTGTTGCCTTTGATGTGAATCTCCTTGGGTGCGGAGTGGAGACAATGGCTTGCGGCTGAGCCATGCCTTGAGATTGACCGGAGCGGGAGACGTATTGTCTCGACCTAGCGTTTCTAACGCTCTTCCTCTCGTTTGAGGGCCACCGTGAGCCTTGTAAATGGCTTCCGCGGGGGCTTGAGACTTGTCTGGCGGCGCGGAGGCTTTGAGTTGGGCGAGGTGTGGGCTTAGGCACCTCCCATGCCCGGCGGAGCCGGCTGTGGCCGAGTTCTTGGCCACTATACGAAGAAGGCCGTGTGAATTTATTGGAGGCGGGATAGGCGGCCTAGCCACCAGCTGGTTTTGGTATGCATCCAGGGCCCTTTTCCTGGACGCTTGAGAGTTGCGGGTAACTTGGGCTGCGGCCGTTGGGGCTGTCCTCTTGGACAGTCGCCTTCTCCTCTTTGGGGAGGTAGTAGGAGAGGCCATTATGTTGTTAGAGATACCCTTAGGAGTCAGGGTAATTGTGTCCTCTTCCTCGTCCGGGATGGAGATACGGACGGTTGCGGGAGTGATCGTGGCCACTGGAGCTGGGCCATAGAAAGTGAGTTCTTGTGGGATGGTCCCAAAGAACATAAAGAGCTTGCCCTCTGGGCTTTGTGCAGGGGTGACAGTGTAAGGAGCAAGGTTGAAATTTCCAAAGTATGCCATTTCCTGCAAAAACAAAAATACTTGAAAATCATTAGTCATTTTTAGCGCATAGAAGACCACTTGTATCTTTTAACTATTCTATTTGCTTCTTTCTTTCAAAGATAAGAGGAGAATCTAGGTCCCACCGGCGTGCCCAGATCCCGTGCGACCCTTTTTCGCGCGCTCCGCACCGCCGCTGGGCGATGGGATGCGGAAGAAGGACACGGAGATCCCTTCCAAGCGTGCATCTGTTTAGTGCCGGCTGATTCTGCCGTTTAGAAAGATTTGGATGCACATTTAGGGGGTTTTTAGTGATTGTGAGTTCTTGTAGATTCGGTGGGCGCAAGCACCCACCGTTAATTACCCTGGGCTACTAACCTCGAGGCACCTCTGGATCTTTAAAAGGGAGAAGCAAATAGTATAGTTAAATGATGGTCAAGTGGTCGTCTGGGTTCACTAAAGGTCGATTCCATGGAAGACGAACCTACTACAGATCGGTTCAGTCATTACCGCCTCGAGAGATAACCTTACTACAGATCAAATTAATCTCTTCAAAGGGGTTCGAGGTGAGTCTACTACAGAACGACTCATCCTCAGTTCATCTAGAAAAATGAACCTACTTCAGAACGGTTCACAGTTGATCCTATGGAAGACGAACCTACTACAGATCGGTTCAGTCTTTATCGCCTCGAGAGATAACCTTACTACAGATCAGATTAATCTCTTCAGAGGGGCTTGAGGTGAGTCTACTATAGAACGACTCAACCTCGGTTGATCTAGAAGATAAACCTACTACGAACGGTTCAATCTTAACTAGTCAACAACCAATCACACAAAATACAACTCGAAGCACCGAGCGGTTGATCTTGAGGTTGGTGAATCGGGAGAAGGATGGATTTGACCCACGTGTTTCTTCTCACCGATCTTCTAGATCATGAATTCGAAGCACTAAGCCGATTCATAAACCTAGGAACACAATTGCACACAATGTCAAACACGAAGCACTTGGGGCCGACAACATTGAAGCATGTGTTAGTGAAGGAACCTACTACGAACGGTTCGCATTCAACGTTTCGTGGATGAATCTACTACAGAGCGATTCAATCTCACAATCTCGGGAGATGAACCAGAAGACAAACTTATCGACGGATGAGTTCAGCCTTACTAGCTCAAATGGTCATGAATTACTTGTTCATGACACCGAGTCATTAAGATGTCACTTCTCTCGGACATCGTAATGTTCTTGTTTACCCTTGAAAGATTTCAAGGATGAGTAGATGAATAAATGGAAATAAATTGATGATTAATGATAAATCATAAGAGGAAAGAAGAAGAGAAAGCAATGAAAAGATGGCCCACTAATCAGAAGAGGTCGCTGCTTAACCCCGGAACAAATCCATTAATCCCACAATGAAATATTAGGGTGAAAGACGAGGATATAAATACCCCACCACCTCCTACTCATTCGAGGTGGCTGACCCTCGGGAGATTTCGGAGAGAGAAAATCTCTTGATGGGTCAGCCATTTGATTACATTTTCTCTGACAAGTGGGACCCACTGCGCAGTCCCTTGTAGATGAATCTAACAACATAGCCTATCGATGAGTCACCCATGTGACCATTTTCACCGACAGTGGACCCCACACCTCAAATGACCTATTATAGGAGTCGAGTTGAACCCTAGAAATCGCCTTTGGAACTAACCCTAGAAAGGAGCTCAAACGATAATCCCTATGCTACATGAAATGATGTCAATGCCAAGCTAACATTTTGATGCAACTAGTCATGAGAAATTCCAAATGTGATTTTGCTTTCAAGGTGACTCGGTGCCAAAGTCTGCGAGCAACCACCTAACCATGCTTTGATTTGTGTCAATTACGATAAGTAGTCGGTTCTTTGACCAAGTCACCCTCATGTTAAGGGATTGAAAGACAATTTCACAAGACCGATCAAAGTGCCAAAGTTGGGAGCAACCATCGATCAAGTCTAGATCTTCAATTTGATGACATGTAATCAACCGTTGATCGATCAAGCCCTAATGAATATCAATATAAGTCTAATTGGTATTTAGTTAGGGTGGTTTCTGCAAGGGAGAGATAATTGTCAGAGATACAGAGCTACAAATGAAATCTGGGATTAATTCATAAGAAATAATAGGGTTTATTTGATAAAAGAATTTTTAATTCAGAGAGACAGGGGTAAAAATGGAATTAAAAATTACAGGGATGATCATCATGATTTTAGGGATTTTTAGTGAAATTTTCATGATTTTTGGATAAGTGGAGCTATTAAAATAAATTCAGGGAAGATAAAGCAGAATAAATGGATTAATCAAAGGCTGAGATTTGATCAGAGCAATTCTGGGTGCAAGTTGGGGATAACGACGGCTACGGGTACAAGCGGGTGCAAGAAACACGGAGGTATAAAATAATCGAAGAGAGAGGGTGTGCCACGTGGCGGCCTCTCATTGGGCCATGTCGTGTCGAGTGGGCCCCACCCTGGTATGAGTCACTGACAGGTGGGCCCCACCTCAGTGCCACGTGGCAGACAGCCAGTGGGCCACATCAGCAACTACTCCACCAAACAGAGACAAGTGGCAAGCTACCAGTTCACCATGTCACCCATTAGAGCCATGTGGCTTATTTCCATTGGTCCACCTCAATATCACACAGACACATGGCAGCATCTTAAGCCACCACATCATCACTTGAGCCACATGGCTATCTGTGAGTGGTCCACACCAGCAAGGGACATGACAAATGGCAGCAGCAGAGTGAGCCACCTCAACACCTGAGTGCCACATGGCACTTCCCTATTGGTCCACCTCAGCTATGTGGGCCCCACCATACTACAAGATGACTGACATGTGGGCCCCACCAACATGCCACGTGGCAAGCTGTGACAGAGACACCTCAACACCCACATGACACATGGCAGCACATTAAGTAGCACACCTCAACAAGCCAGACTATTCCTATTGACACATGGCACCTACTAGCTGATGCCACCTCAGCACAAGTTAAACACTAAACTGGATAATTAACAAGGTGATTAATTGTGTGGCCCTATCAGATCATGACAAGTCAGATCCATTATGCTTAAGCAGGCTATTAATCAATCCGCAATTTAATCTCATGGGCCTAGACTCAACTGCTTACAGATAGAGCCCATATGTCAGGACTATGAGAGTATAGCACACATTAGCAAGTATGCACCATGTCTATACACATTCACAGTCAGAAATTTAAATCAAACAAAGAACAAGGTGTGTACCTGGTCCATGCGTCTCCTCTCTCTGACTGCCCCTTGCTTGATGCATTGGTTCACACACGCCAGGCGCATCCGACCCTCCTTCATCCCAACTCCTTCTCCCTCTCTTCCTCTTTCTTCCGCCCGAGATCGATGAAGGCGCCATTGTTGGAAGGGATTGCTACACAACTTTTTGCTTCAATTCCTCTTCACGGAAGTTTCTAAACACTCACACGATATCATTCAAGCAATTAATTGAGATAATTAACGAGAAGAAGAGAGAAATTGACGAAAGAAGTTAATTGGGCTAAAAATGGAAATTACCTCTGCGAATGCTAGCAAGTCTAATTGATTATGCAAGAACACTTTTTTTACCCATACGATGCTAAGGCAAGTGTAAAAATGACTGTTGGAAGCTTCTAGTTCGATGTTTCACCAATTCACAAATCGGCTATGGGCATGGGTATTCGAATTTGGTGATAGAGTGCTCAATTGATTATGAGAAGATGCTAGATCGATTCCAGACAGCAAAGAGATGTCGACTGAGCTTACAATTGGAAGAATTGACAAAGAAAGGTATTGGTTGAGTGTAGGAGCCGAGTGTGAAGCTCAAATGAAGAAATGAATTTTTAATTGATCAATTGAGATTAAAAAGCACTTGGAGACTATATAGGGAGTATACTGGGAGTGTTCAAGCGCTTAGAATGCTCTAGGAGGCTCTGGAAACGTGGAAGAACCAATTGGTGCAAGGAAGTGGCAATGGAGTAAATAAAAAAAATTTAAGAAAATTTAACCGACTCTAACAAACCTAGAATCGTCAAGGGTTGACTCAAGTCAATGGATTAACTGAAAAGAAACACAATTTAATCCTAACCATTGAATAAGAAGCAATCAAGGGATGAGATTAATTGAAATATTGCAATCCGGCCACTAATCAATCCACCAATCACAATTAAGTTTCTAATCTATATAAACCCTATCCTGGCCATTGAAAGAGGGGACTGGCATTAGAAATCAGAAAGAGAGAGCAACATACAGAGATTAAAAGAGAGAGAAACGATTTGAGAGAGAGAAAGCAATAGTTGTGAAGAAAAAGGAAATTAAGTTTCTTTTCCAAGTCGAAATCTTGATTCAACTTTGTTAGATCATCTCAAGAAGCATCGAAATCGGTAGTTATCATCAATTGAGTGTAATATCTTAAAGGGATTAGTGTAATACTTTGAAATAGTATCTCGAATTTCTAATTTTTCTCGATTTTTCTTATTTTCTCGATTTCATTTCTTTTCTACTTGATTGCCTTTCTTCTTTCTTCATTCTCTTGATCATTTCTTGATACTAATCATAATGTGAGTGCATTTGGAATGCAATGTGACTCGGTTGAAAGGTTTTTGTAACCCTCCCGAGTATTATTCAAAGGATATCCCTAAAATAATTGCAATTAAGATTAGTAGAAGGGTTTGTGTAACTCTCCTAGCTTTATTGCAAGCTTAATGGCTCAGCTGAGATACAATTGAGTGAGATTCATAGTTGAATTGATGGAAATTCAATTCATATACAATCTCACATATCTCCCTCTGCACGGTAGCATGCAATTCCTTGTAAATCCATATTGAAATCATAAAGAATGTCAAGTGATGTTGTACAGAGGGAGATAGGTGCATGAGAAGCATGTATACAGCTGTGACAACTAAGATTGCAATTTAGTTCTGAGATTGTTGCTGAATTTTACCAATTGCTATTGAATTCTTGTTATAATCCAAGCTGACCACTCGGTGAATATGCCAATTACTTCAAGACGATGAAATGCAGTGTAAGAATCATAAGAATTAGCGTTTAATTTGATCAAGAAATCAGCCTAATTCATCTCGGTACCGGATCACATAACCGTACCAAATCGGTACGATCATTCCCTATCATCCGCCGTATATAATCTTCGATCGTAACACCGTTGCACTCCGTTCATCGAGACGATGCTAAGGTCAAGTTTGTCGATCACCGGACGGAGTTCTTGATCACCGGAACGCAAGTAGCACGGATCTCGGCGCGTAACTAACAGACGAGATGGAGAACAAAGCTAGCGCGACTCTCAGCGCATCAACGCGAATCCTGACACATCTGAGGGAATCTCAAAGAAATCTAGCGACCATCACAATTTGTTGATTAAAGAGAATAATAAAGATGTATCTGGTCGTCCATCTAATACAACTCAATCTTAAAACTTATCCGACGGCCCAAATGAGAATAAAGTTGTATGAAAGATATGCACTAATCTTGTATAGATCTGACGGCCCAGATTAGGCCCAATAATTAAATAATAACAGAATGTTAATGACATAGAGTAAATAAATCATTTGAAAATGCTCCTTCTGAACTCCAAATTAACTCAAATTTGTTTCTAAAATTTCCTTATTTTTCATACTATTTTTCTATATGATAATATCCCAGTTTTGAAAATATAATCATGTTAAAACAATTTAAAAGCAAAAGACATTGCATATATTGATATATTTGACTTAGCTTTGACTTGTCATTTTACATACTATAAAAATTCCAAAAATTCAAATAAAATCATGAATAATAACTAGATATATTTTACTGATTTTTCAAGTGATTTTTCATGAAATAATAATGATGATAATAATATGTAATGATAGATAATGATATTAGCTCTATTCTTTGATAAAAAAAAAAATAATAAATAATAGAGATCATGTTAATATTTTCTGTAAAAAAGAATAATAAAAATAAATAGCACAAAATATACAAAAATATATACTACCATGATAATAGATAGTAAATGCATTTTCTTCTATAATAAAGAATGATAATATAGTTTTATAATAAAATGAATTGCATTTCTTTTGTTATTTCTATACAAATATACAATAAAAATATTTTGATGAATAAAATGCAATAAAAATAATAGTTGTAATAAAGAATATAATGAATTTCATCCCTTATGGCTATTTTCAAATAATGATGATAATAATAAAAATCTTATATTTTTCTATAGATAATAAATAGAAATAATAAAAATATATAATGAAAAACTATAATAAATAGGATAGAATATTAATAATGATTTCTTTTAGCTATTATAGATCTTAAAAATAAAAATAAAAATAAAAATAATATAGCTAACCATCTTTTGATTTGTAAATAATTTTTGCATAATGAATAATATTTCAACATAATGAAATATAATAATGAAATTCTATTACTTTGGCTATTATAAATATTTTAAAAATACAAATAAAAATCATAGCTATTTTATTTTCTAGTATTTTGTAAGTGATTTTCTACAAAATAAATAGAGTTTAGAAATAATAAAAATAAAATTCTACTATTTTAGCTATTATAAAAATCCCAAAAATATAAATAAAATTCTAGTTAATAGCTAACCCATTTTCTATTATTTTTGTAAATAATTTTCTACATAGATAAATAGAGTTTAAAAAATAATAATAATAATAATAATAATAATAATAAATAAATCTTTATAATAGAGATAATAATGGAAGATATTATGTAATAAGCTTTTTACATTTTGGAGATGAACAAAAATGCTCACACAAGGGGGGTGTGGAGCAACATGAGGATGTTTACACACATGATATAACATTTAGAACGATTAGTCGAGACAAGAACATCTTGACGAAGGATAAACAAGGCTTGCAATAACAGCAACATGAGAAGATACGTTGAGACAAGAACATCTTGACGTAGGATGACTAAGGCTTCGATAGCAACATGAGGAGATATGTCGAGACAAGAACATCTTGACACTTGATGAAGAATAACCAGTAGCCGCGACATCAACATGGAGATACATGTCGACTCGAGGAAGAAGAACATTACGATGTCCGAGAGAGACGACATCTTAATGACTCACTACCATGAGCAAGTAACTCATGACTAAATACGCTCACACAAGGGGTGTAGGGCAACATAGCGATTTTGCACAAGTAATGCAACATATAGAATGATTAGTCGGGACAAGAACATCTTGACGCTCACTGAAGAATGACCAAAGCTACGACATCAACATGGAGAGATATGTCGACTTTGAAGAAGAAGAACATTATGATGTCCGAGAGAAGTGACATCTTAATGACTCGGTGTCATGAACAAGTAATTCATGACCATTTGAGCTAGCAAGACTGAACTCATCCGTCGATAAGTTTGTCTTCTGGTTCATCTCCCGAGATTGTGAGATTGAATCGTTCTGTAGTAGATTCATCCACAAAACAAGAATGTGAACCGTTCGTAGGTAGGTTCCTTCACTAACACATGCCTCAATGTTAAGTCGGCCCGTGCTTGTGTTTTGACATTGTGTGTAATCGTGTTTCCTAGGTTTATGAATCGGCTTAGTGCTTCGAATTCATGATCTAGAAGATCGGTGAGAAGAAACACGTGGGCCATATCCACCCTTCTCCCGATTCACCAACCTCAAGATCAACCGCTCGCCGCTTCGAGTTGTATTTTGTGTGATTGGTTGTTGACTAGTTAAGATTGAACCGTTCGTAGTAGGGTTTATCTTCTAGATCAACGGAGGTCGAGTCGTTCGTAGTAGACTCACCTCAAGCCCCCGAAGAGATTAACCCGGTCCGTAGTAAGGTTATATCTCGAGGTGGCATAGACCGAACCGATCCGTTTGTAGGTTCGTCTTCCATAGGATTAAGTAGGTCGAGTCGTTCTCGTAGTAGACTCACCTCGAACACCTTCGAAGAGATTAATCGATCTTCGTAGTAAGATTACCTCTTGAAGCGGTAAAGACCGAACCGAATCCGTTTGTAGGTTCGTCTTCCATGGACCCCTTTCGTGAACCCGACGACCACTTGACCATCTTTTAACTATACTATTTGCTTCTCTTTTCAAAGATCCAGAGGTGCCTCGAGGTTAGTAGCCCAGGGTAATTAATCGGTGGGGGCTTGCGCCCACCGAATCTACAAGAACTCACAATCACTAAAAAACCCCCGAATGTGCATCCAAATCTCTCTAAACGGCGAGACCCCGACTTAGCGTATGCACGCTCGGGAGGGATCTCCGTGTCCTTCTTCCGCAACCCATCGCCCACGGCGGCGCGGTGCGAGCGCGCGAAAAAGGGTCGCACAGATCCGGCACGCCCGGTGGGACCTAGATTCTCCTCTTATCTCCGAAAGAGAGAGGCAAATAGAATAGTTAAGAGATACAAGTGGTCTTCTATGCGCTAAAAATGACTAATGATTTTCAAGTATTTTTGTTTTTGCAGGAAATGGCATTCTTTGGAAACTTCAACCTCGCTCCCTACACTGTCACTCCTGCACAGAGCCCAGAGGGCAAGCTGTTCATGTTCTTCGGGACCATCCCGCAAGAACTCACTGTCTATGGCCCAGCTCCAGTGGCCACGATCACTCCCGCAACCGTCCGATCTCCATCCCGACGAGGAGGAGGACTCGATTACCCTAACTCCCAAGGGTATTTCTAACAACATCATGGCCTCTCCTACTACCTCCCCAAAGAGGAGAAGGCGACCGTCCAAGAGGACAGCCCCAACGGCCGCAGCCCAAACTACCCGCAACTCTCAAGCGTCCAGGAAGAGGGCCCTGGATGCATACCAAAATCCACCACCGGTGGCTGGCTAGGCCACCATCCCGCCTCTAACAAATTCACGCCTCCGAATAAATGTGGCCAAGAACTCGCCACAAAGCCGCCTCCGCCGTGCATGGGAGGTGCCTAAGCCCACACCTCGCCCAACTCAAAGGCCTCGCCGCCAGACAAGTCTCAAGCCCCCGCAGAGCCATCTACAAAGGCTCACAGTGGCCCTCAAACAGCAGGAAGAGCGTGAGAACGCTAGGTCGAGACAATACGTCTCCCGCCCCGATCAATCTCAAGACATGGCTCGCCGCAAGCCATTGTCTCAACTCCGCACCCGAGGAGGTTTACACCAAAGGCAACACCTAGCACCCAAGAGTGTGGGTCCCGAAGGGTTCCCACCAACAAAATCCTCGCCTCAAGCCCAACCCAAGAAGGCCGGCAACTCTTGTACGCTCCGCCCGAGAGTGTGTTCACCGCCTAGGTCGAAGAGTGTATTCACCGATTAGGCTCGAGAATACCACTCAATAACCCGAAAATAACCGCCCGACCAAACAAAGAAGAAGAGAAGAACCGCTCGCTATGAAGAGCACTTCTCGCCAACACCATCGCATAAGCTACGATACCGATCCGGACACCGACGCCGAGGTGAATATGACCCAGATGACCACCCCCCCGCCTAATCAAGCTCACGTCACCAATACCAACAAAAATAATGGTAGAAAAGGGAGACCTCCCAAGAGAGTCAACCCCGAGGGCAATAGCAGGGGAAGGGGAAGACCACAACGAAAACCCCGACTTCTTCGATAATGAAGATGACGTTGAAACACGTCCCGAAGTGCCTATCGATGAAATTGAAATACTAAAAGGCCACATCGAGGCACGGACGAAGAGCCGATTAGGCAACGGAGCTAATCGCTACCATGCCGAAACAAAACGAAGAATTGATTAAGGCGGTCAAGTCATTGCAAGAATCACAAGACGCCAATTTCAAAGCCGGTAGCTCCCGTCAAGAAGGGGTCCACAAGACCAAAAGCAATCATAAGGGAAAACAACCCGTCGATTCTAAACCCCATCCACATAGAACCATAGAAGTGGAGGTCGAACCAACGGAATATCCCGAAAGAGATTCAAGCCATGATTGCCCAAAGAAAATGCAAATAGCCGGAGGTGGATACGCTATCCCTCCCGTTAAAAACCGTGGACATCCATACCCCGCCATATACGATTTAGAAGAATATCCTAAAGGGTATGTGATCCCCGCTTCAGACCTTCTCCGGGAAGGCAATAAAGACCTAAACCCCGAACAACACCTGCCCACTTTGTAGCCTCGTGCGCGCAACACGGCGGCAATGATGCACCGTTGTTAAGACAATTCCCTCAAAGCTTGGTGGGAACCGCCTTCCAATGGTACTATTCATTAGAAAACAACAAGATCGGACTGGGACGAGATGGCGACTCGCTCAGGGCACGTTTTGTCATGGTGTCCGACAAGATAAACATAGCCGATCTGGCAAGCACTAAACCCAAGAAAGGGGAGTCAATGACAGATTTTATTAATAGATGGCGGAACCTCGATCAAATGCGACCGCACATTAACCGAAGATGAGGCCGTCAACCTAATCATGAAAAACATCGACGGTGGATGGGCATGCTTCTTGGTGTGACAAAGGTCAACACATTCAAAGACTTGCTCAGACGGTATCCAATATGGAAAGAATGTCACCACACACCATGCCGAACTTCATGAACAATAGGCCGCAACGAGGAGCCCGAGCCGAGACTAAGGTGGCATTCACCTCGTTAAAGGATAAGATGGTCGCTAACGCAGACACCCAAAGCGGCAAATGCAAGGCACAAATGGCAACAATTACAATAAGGGGCCCAGCCCAATCAAGCAGGGAGTTCACGAGTTTTGAGTCCCTCAAGCAAAAGAAATCTAAACCGTACTCCTTTAGGAGAGATAAAGTTGCCCAAATCTTCGTAGGGGGCACCGAAGAATGGTCTAACCCCCCGCCAAGAACGCCGAAGATGCCGATAAATCGACGAACCCAACTTCTTGCCCATACCACGAGTACTAGGGCACTCAATTGAAGATTGCCGGGTCTTCAAAGATCGGGGTCGAGAAGGCATACAAAAACGGTGAAATTACTTTACCTAAAGGGTTCTTGCAAAGCCCATCGACCCATGAACAAAGCCAATATGATCTCTCACGAGGAAGAGAAGATCCCGGCCAATTAAGCGAAGACCAGAAGAACAATGGACTACGCACTTATCGAAGAAATCGATTAAAATGCTTAAAGCTCTTAAGAAAGAACCCGGCATGAGATGGAAAGACGACATCACGCCAGTGGTCCCACCGAAACCCAGAGTATATTATAAGGTGGACCAGAGCCAAGACCAGGTTCTTAAGAAGAAAAAGAAGCATAGAAATAACAAGTCCAAAAAGAATAAAATTGAAGAATACGAGCAGGGCAGTCCCGAGGCGATCACCCTTCAACACTTCATCTCCAAAGAAGACTGGGAGAAGCTAACCCTAGGTCAAAAGAAAGAAAATGTAGATGAAGAAATAAATAAAGAAGAAAGCGAAGAAATCTGGGGTGCTTCGTGCAACATGGTATATTCTTCTCACGACGAAGATATGCCAACATTAGAGGAGATGTTCTTCCCAAATGACGAAGGAGAAGCAAGCACCTCTCGGGACCAAAACGAAGAATGTAAAGCCGTGCTCCGTCCGGACTTACATACCCGAGAGGCAAGCTCCCAAGGATTCGATAAAGGAAAGGATAAGGCCCGAATAAAGGTAAAGAGGCCGAGAACCTAAGCAAGAACCCGTAAAAGGCCCTGGCCGACGGCGAAGAATATAATGTGTTGGCACATCCGCGTAAGATTCCAAAGTTATTAAGCATATTCGACGCATTGATGATGTCACAAGACCTAAGGGAGGTATTAATCCAAGCCTTGCAAGATCCCGAGAAGTACAAGTCATATTTCATCGAGCAAAATATGCAAGAAGCCCTATTCACCGCCAAGCGGGCCGCCTGTATAAATTTCACGGACGATGACCTCCTAATAGGCACCGTCGACCACAACCGCCCGCTATACATCACCGAAACCGCGGAGGGCAAAAGATTGGTCGCATCCCGGTCGACGCAGGGTCTTCGATCAATATCATGCCGCTTAAAACTCTGAAGACCATCACCTTAGATGTGAAGAACTTATCTGATGAAAAGGTGATTATTCATGGCTTCAATCAAAACTCCCAAAAGGCCCTGGGAGCTATAACTCTGAACCTGCAATGCGGAAGCCTAAAAGCGCCTACTAAATTCTATGTCATCGACGCCGAAACTTCTTATCTAAGCGTTATCGGGTCGCCCGTGGCTTCACAAAGAATCGTGTCATACCCTCCACTCTGCACCAATGCCTGAAATATATCGAGAATGGTAAACAAAAGAGAATTGACGGAGATGTCAAACCATTCGGGGTGCATGAGATTAAATTCAATGACGCCCAATATTTTCTGCCTAAATCCACTGTGGCGCCGAGCCGGCCAATAACAAAAGCAGGTCAGAAACCTTTTAATAAAGGCCCTAAATTTGATACCTCATCTGGAGAAGAAGAAGAGGTCAAATTTAATATTAAACCCCGAGGTGCTCGAGCCCAAAGACCCGAAGAAAGTCGGGTGAGGAAGCAACCTTCCGCTTCAAACAAGTGGCTACGTATAAGGCCCAAATAAAGCCGAGCGAAATCAAGTCAAGTGATTCTGAGGAGGAGGTCATTTTCAACTTTAAACCTACCAACACCCCTCAAATTCAGATCACGTAGGCAACTTCAGAGAAGACTCGAAGATTCCAACGACTCGGCGATATTACCTCTGGGAGAAGAATCCGCCATGATCGTCAACCCCGGGAAGAGGAATCGACGAAGAGATCATCTATCACATCCTCAAAAAGCCATACAAAGGGCCCGAAACAGATAATGAAAGCGAGGAGTCATATATGATCAACACGGACCGGTGGAGGAAGGGATAACCCGCTAGGCCGAGGCCTATAAATGAAGAACGCTCATGGCGGGAAAATTTCGAAGGTCGCGTCCGGAATGCGATCGACGAAATAAGGCACCAAGTTGAAAATAATAGGAGGGAGGTGTCCGAACAATGGGAAGTGATGCAGATATTAAAGTGCAACACAATGAAATCATGATAATGATTGAAAACCCGCAAACCGCGATCTATAACTCCGAGCTACTCAAAGAAATGACGAGCGAACCCCGTTCCGGACCCCGAAAGGCAAGCACCCGATAGCGGCAAACGGGTAATTGTCATAGTAGATGAATCAAAGGGGAAGAAACGAGAGCTAAACAATCGACCGTCATGCAAACCCTCAAGGTCAAGAAGAGTAAACCATACTCTTTCCTGAAAAATAAAACAGCTCGGATATTTGAGCAAGCCTTAAAGAGCGGATTGACACTTCCCGTCTGTAAAAGACCCGCAGACATAGAGAGAGCCGGCGAAGGCGAATTCTGCCCTTATCATCGCATACTGGGCCATACAATTGAAGAATGTTGGGTATTCAAAGACCTCATAGAAGAAGGGCACGTAAACGGACAATCCAACTCCCGAAGAGCTTTCAACAAGACCCAGCCTCCGCACAACTCGAATAACAAAGGCAAAGGGGTTGCGCTTATACGATCTCGCACACTCCCGTACCTAGCAAACCTAAGGTTGCAAGACGAAAGCCGATCAAAGAAATCTACCGCTCCAACTCGCCATGAATATTGAAATAGAAGAGGAGATGGCGCATTAGAGATCATCGTGGTTCCCGAAAGGCATTTTAAAGACCTCATGCCAAGAGAAGTGAACCACATCCAAACCCTAAAGACCTTTGTTGTGCCTAAGCAAAGGTAGAGCGCATCAAAGGGAAAACTATCATCCACAAGGCTATAATTTTCTATCGAGCGATTCAACCCGCCTCTCGAAGAACCCCGATCACAACACTTGGAAGAAGTGGGTGATAGAACAAGAATTGGAGAATGCAACGAGCGATGACGCTGCATCTCATCCCTTTGGAAAGGAGCTGTATAAATTGGCAAAAAGGGCAAAATGTCTGAGAGATATATCCAAGGCCGAGGCCAAGCGCTTCGATGAACTTCGGAATGGCGCGAATAAGGTCCCGGGCCTGGATGGTAAAATAAAATACACCCGGGTTAGGGTATAACCGCGATGACGCAAAGATGCTTCGAGGGGTCTCTCAACGGTACCGTATGGAAGAAAGTCGTTGCATGACTTCGTTGAAATGCCGGATAATGAAACAAGAGGACAATGCCCCGGCCCGAAAAATGCTTTGAAACAACTAGAAAAGGAACCTAATACGGTCGATGAGTTAGCTGAAATTAATTGGGGACGGAAGAAGACCCACGACCAACTTTCATAAGCGCGTCGTTACCGTAAGAGGTGGTCGACAGTTGAAGACATTCCTTAAAAGCTACATGGACTGCTTCGCTTGGAGTTATAAAGAAATGCCCGGATTAGATCCCAACGTAGCGGTTCATTACTTAAAAATTGATCCAACCTTCAAGCCGATTAAACAAGCGCCGAGGCGAATGAGAATAGAACTCGAAGAAAAGGTCGTGGAGGAAACGAAGAAACTCATCGACGCAGCTTCATACGGAAGAAGAGACGCCGAGAATGGGTGGCTAGCATTGTCCCGGTTAAAAAGAAAAATGGGCAAATCCGCATTTGTGTGGATTTTCGGACTTAAACAAGGCGTGCCCTAAAGATGATTTCCGCTCCCAAGAATCGAAATCATAATTGACCATACATCCTCCTATGAAGTCTTTTCCTTCATGGACGGTTATGCGGCTATAATCAAATCAAAATGGCGCCGAAGATGAGAGGCATACGGCCTTCCGCACGCCGATTGGCATCTATTGTTACAAAGTCATGCCGTTTGGGCTCAAAAATGCGGGTGCCACCTATCAACGGGCGATGACGAAGATATTCGACGATCTGATCCACAAGATAGTGGAGTGTTATGTGGACGATTTAGTCATCAAGGCCATGTCATATGAAGAACACCTCCAATATCTTGAGGTCGTTTTCAACCGCCTGAGAGAACATGCGCTCAAATTAAACCCGTTGAAATGCGCATTTATGGTATCATCTGGTAAATTTCTAGGGTTTGTGGTACGCCACAGGGGAATTGAAATAGACCCGGCAAGATCAAAGCAATAACTGAACTATCCCCGCCAAAGAATTTAAAACAATTGCGATCCTTGCAAGGGCAATTGGCGTACATTAGGCGGTTTATAGCCAACCTATCGGGTAAAATCCAACCCTTCACCCGGCTAACTAAGAAGAATATCCCGTTTAAGTGGGATAGGCGAGTGCCAGCCGAGCCTTTGAAGAAATCAAGGCATATCTACTCAACCCTCCAAGATTGGCGCGCCCATACCCGGAAGGAACTTATTCTATATACAACCGCCCTGGATGGATCCTCGGGAGCTCTATTGGCACAAGAAAACCAGGATGGTAATCAAAATGCGCTATATTATCTTAAGCCGCATGATGGTGGGAGCGTAACACGGTATTCACCGATTGAAAAGCATTGTTTAGCCCTAATCTTCGCGGTGAAGAAATTGAGGCACTACATGCTAGCCCATAAAATCATTTTAATATCCAAGGTGGACCCTCTCAAATATCTAATGACCCGCCAATGCCGACGGGGAGGCGGCCAAATGGGCGATCATTCTTACCGAGTTTGACATCACATATACACCGCAAAAGGCGATCAAGGGGCGCGCGCAGATTTCCCGGCGCACACCCGATTCAAGACGACTCTCCATTAAAATGTGACTTTCCCGACGAGGAAACTCTACATGTTGAAGAAGGAAATCCAATATGGGAGTTGTACTTTGATGGTGCTTCTTCAATCAAGCCGATCATGGGCCCGGGAGTTCCAACTGTGCGAGCTGGCGCAGGACTAGTCTTCGTAACCCCGGAAGGCGGGATAATACGACATTCTCTCGGCTTTAACCGAACCATGCACAAATAATGAAGCGTAGTATGAGGCGCTTATCGCCGACTAGAGCTATCACCGGAGCTAGAAATCAAGGTCGTGCGCATCTTTGGGGATTCACAAATGATAATAAATCAAATAATTGGCGAATACAAGGTCCTAAAGCCGAGCTAATACAATATCACCGTAAGGCCATGGAATTAATGAAGAAAATCCCGTACGTGTCCATCGAGAAGGTCACGAGGGCCGTGAATGGTGAAGCGTATGCGTTGGCCAAACTCGCCAAGGAGCTCAGGGTGAACCAACAGAGCCGAAATCCACATCATCGTCCGCAATAGAAGGCCATTATCATTGTGTCGACGACGATACAATGTGAATAATGAAAATATCGGGCTAGAAAAGATGGAATGCCAAGAAACAATGATAACCGAAGAAGACGATGATTGGAGACAACCGTTCATCGAATATTTCCGCATGGTACCCTTCCCAAAGATAAAAGGATAGCCGATCAAATAAGAAAGCGGGTACTACGGTATGCGTATGTGGGCAATACGCTATACCGTAGGTCTTATGATCAATTGTGGCTAAGATGCGTATCGTGGCCTCGCCGAGCAAAAGTTATGAAAGAAGTTCATTCCGGACTATGCGAGCACATCGGGCCCGGGCCAAAATGAAGTTGAAAATCAAGCGAATGGGGTATTATCGGCCCACGATGGTGGCCGATTGTGAAGAGCACGCAAGGAAGTGCCGCATGTGCCGTATACACGGCCCTTTTATACATCAAGCGCCAAACCCGTTGCACCCCACGGTAGCATCCTGGCCATTTAATATGTGGGGCACGTATATAGTAGGGCCCATAGACCCTCCTACGTCGAGAGGTCACCGGCTCATCCCGGCGCAAAGAATGACATTACTTTACTAAATGGGCCGAAGCCGTCCCACTCAAAGAAGTTAAAGCATCCGATGTGGTTAAGTTCTTCAAGACGCACATCCTTACCGATTCGGACACCGCAACGAATAATATCCGATAATGGACGGCCTTCAAGAGCTCTAAAGTCTATGCCCAAGCGAGCAATTCAATATTGATTGGAGATTCTCGTCCATTTATAACCCGAGAGCCAACGCCCGGCCGAAGCCTTTAACAAAACCCTAATCAATATCATGAAGAAGACCGTGGACTCGCAACCAACGAGACCGGGATAATCGTCTACAGGAGGCATTATGGGCTTATCGACCACGTACCGAACGCCTACGCAAGCTACCCCATATTCTCTCGGCTTTTGGGGTTGAAGCCGTTCTCCTCTTGAGGTGGAACTACCGTCATCATGCGGGTGGCTATGCAAAATGATATGACCATGGATGAATGCCAACAACTTAGATTGGACGAGTTTGATGCCATGGACGAGAAAAGATCGATAGCCCAAATAGAACCTCGAGATATATCAAGCAAAAATGGCAAGGGCATATGATAAAATGGCGCGAGTCGTGGCATTTCAACAAGGGGAGCTTGTTCTTGTCCTTAAGAGGCCGATCATTGGCGCGCACATCGGCCCAAAATTTTCTCCGAATTGGGAAGGGCCATACGTAATCGAGAAGGTATACGGGGCGCGCATACCAACTCATAGACCATGAAGGTGAAAGGCCCATGCCACCGATTAATGGGCGATATCTGAAGAAGTACTACACATAGCCCGGAGCGGGGCCGACAGAGTAGTATCTATTGTAAATAAATAAGGAGGGAATAAGTGTTCGACTACACACATGTGCACGAAACACAAACCTATGTCTAACCTCCACTTTTGCATAAAAATCCCAAAACCCTACTTGTGCATCTGTAAATAGAATGCATCCAAAAATCCAAAACCACACAAACACATTTAGCCCTATAAAATAAAAAATATAGAATAAGAGAATTCAACGCCAAAACCACGCGAGAATGTAAGGCGAGAGCTTTGGTGTTTGGGCTCACAATACAAATACCACCGGGTTTGTCCATTTGATACGTAATAAACACAAAAATGGGCAGTGGTTTGCGCTTGTCCCTCAAACTATCTCGTTGCCCAATGACGAAAGTTGCTCATATTGGTCGCCCACGCGCAAGCCAAGGGATAGGTCGAGCAAATTGGTGGCTAGTAAATAGTCGCTTCCGAGGGCATATAAATAAATAACTCTCGTATTATTAGTAACATGTATCACTAATAACAAAAATCTGCCTCTCTTCTAATAAAATAAAAGGATATATAAGTAAAACAATAAAAACCTATTTTCCTACTCATAAAAAAAAATGATGATAATAAAAAAAATAATAAAATCTTTTCAATAAGGGGTTGCCACCTTTGTCCCCGACACCACGAGTGTTATACAAAGCCAGGTTGGGTGCATTCATCCGTAAAAGCACCACACGCCTGAAGAAATGGTGTGTCATAATCCCACGATATATCATGGAGGGGTCGACCAAGGGTTTACGCTTATACCCGACATTTCATGTTAAACAAAGCGCTCGCTTAAAGAAGTGACTCAGGTCATGGAGAGCGGACCTACCCGATGAAAGCCCGTCTCGCAGGATGCGTGATGGATGTTTGAGGGTAGCCAAAATATAAAAAACCAGGTTGGGTACATTCATCCGCAAAAGTACCACACGCCCAAGGAGGTGATCTGTTTCTAATCCCAAAATAGATCATGGAGGGGTCAGACTAAGGGTTTATGCTTTTGCCCGACATTCGGTGTCAAATAAAGTAATTCGCTTAAAGAAGTGACTCAGTCATGGAGAGCGGACCTACCCGATGAAAGCCCTGTCTCGCAGGGATGCGTGATGGATGTTTGAGGGTAGTACCCCCACAAAACAAATTGAGTGGAGATGAGTGAATGTGAGTTTCCACTTTAGCACGCAACGGTGCACAAACGAGGGAGAGTGGGTGAGCTTCCACAAAATGAAATGTCAATTAAATATACAAGGAACATCCACAAAATGGTGTTATCAATTGCATCCATAATCCAATTGATACCGGTAAGTTTATCCATCGTAATAAAGGGATAAACGGTTTATTCTCAGACCCGCCTAGAGGTCAATACAGACAGTTTCGGATCCGTAAAATACCACTAAGTTACTTGAGTTTTGTATTGCCATAAATAAAGAGAAATGATGTATAGAATAAATGTAATAGGATGTTGTAAGATTTTCTTTTTATTATGATTAGACGCTGCGAAAGGGTGAAGCAGTTGTAATCGGGCGCTTTTACAAATAAGATTGGAGGTGCATAGCATGAAATCAATAAAATACTTCCTCGCGCTGCAGAGGAAGCGATGAAAGGATAATAATAAAGGCAAGCATCATCCCCAACAAGAGATCAAAATGATAAATGTCAAGGCATCCTATATCAAGTATAGTAAAAGAAAAGGAGAAAAGAAGAAATGAAAAGTACAGCCTATGGGCCCAAAAAGCGGGACTCAACTCTAATAGCACAGTACTAATGGTCTCCAGATAATCATGGAGGGAGTGCCTATCCTCCTCCGAAGCCGCCTCGAAATCCAAGAACTGAGAGAAGGCACTATCCCGGGCGCTCGAATGAATCTGCAACTCCGGGAGACGTCCCGCTAGATGTCGAGAGAAGCCCTCCACCGATAATCTGTGGTCCTCTAGCTCCTGCACGAGCAATCGAGCGGCCCACCACCGACTCCCATGGAGCGAGAGTGGCACAAGAAGAGAGCCGCCGAAGATAGCGGAGTCGAGCGCCTCCAAATGCCTCGCGCAGCCTCATGGATCTCCAACTCATGCCGATATACGAGAGAGCTCGCATCCCGGTAAGCCCCGAGCGCCTCCTCACACCTCCTAGAAATGAAAGCGTACTCGAGACGAGGTGCAATGAGTAGAGCCGGCGCGATGGTATCCCGCATCGCCCTATACCAATCGAAAGAGAAGCCACCGGGAGAGAATCCAGATCTCGAAATCTAGCGGATAGTCTCCGAAGAAGGTGTCTCGGAGTGCATCCGCCAACATGCGCCAAGGCGAGCTTCACATCCCTCAATGTAACATCTCGCAAACAAAATAAATGGGTTAGACAAATTGTTATAATCAAAGAAGAAGTAGAAGGAAGAGAAGATCTAACCTATCGCCTCGTCGCCCGAGACCGCGGACCGAATCGTGGATAGGGATGTCGGTCGCCTCGGAGGACCCGCAGTGCACCGGACCGCTACAAAATAAAATGAAAAAAAAAGCATAAGTACATGGAAAGTAAAATACGGCAAATAACAAAGGAAATATAAGGTACCGGGAGAGGTATGAGGCTCGGTGAGACCCTCGCTAGCCGGGACCTCCGTCTCTCGGGCCGTGAATAGTCGCTCCACTAACCAACTCTCATCTAGCTCCGAGTCATAATCGACCGTAGCCCTCTCGGTCCGAGTCCTCCACCCGAGCATCCGATGAAACTCCGCCATCTATGGCCATGAGAGGCGCCCATCGGGAGATGAAGAAGCATGAGATGGCCCTCCTCGATCAATAATGGCTCGTCGCCCGCGGCTCGACACCCAATGGACTCCCCGCTCGAAAGAAGCCTCCTCTCGATTGTGCAAGAGTGAGCACCGCCCCGAACCACGTCAAATGAGTCGCCATCTCCAAGTAGGCACCAATAAGATCGACGGTGAGGCAGACCGTCGTAGAAGAAAGACTCCGAGCGGTGTGGAGATGCCATGTCATCGCCTCGTGGTCTCAGTAAAATCTACATATGAGAATGAAAATACTAGTGCATACCGGCAACTAAGTATTAAATGAAGCACACGAACCTCGCGACGCAAGGCCTGCAAAACCCCGAAATGGCAAGGCAGCTCGCAGCGCCGATAGATCTGCTATGATGTCGTCTCGGCAGCCTCCACAGAGATGTCCCACGAGCTGAAAAATAAACCCTAATCGAGATGTAAATGAAGTGCGCCCGAATAAGGATAGGCGAGTCAAGAAAGAAAATCACCCGAGCGGGAGAAGGAAAGAAGACGGGAAGACGGCCGAGAGGCGCCGTCTCGATCTCTCCCCATGGTAGGCCGGAGCCGGTGGCTCAACATGTGGCCGAGAATGAACGCCAACTACTCGTGGACGAGGGACCGAGAACCCGGCTCCGCGTAATCATACTCATAAGCCAACGCCGAATCAAAAGAGAATTGGTCGAAATGAGATGAGGCTTATCGAAAGGAAATAACCTAAAGGGATGATGAAGTATACCCGTGAGAATGGTCCCGACAGAGCACGAGAAAATCGGGCTGTCTAAACCCCGAAAATCGACAGCTCGCGCAAGGGCCGGAAAGGGGTCGCGATCACGCGAAACGGTGCCATCTAATAAAGGCCGGCCATCTCGCGGACATGTACTCCGGGCGACCACCGGAGGAGTATACGACTGGTAAGAGCGAATGGTCTCATAATACCACTGCTGATAACGCCTCGTGAAGGTGGAAGTCCTAGAGGTGGATACCATCTGATAGCGAGTGCCCGTGCCTAGCCGGAAGAGGTGAGTGTAGCACCATCCGATACCCTCCAAATCGGCCGCCGCTGATATAGGGCGAGAAGAGGCGCCGGAATATCCCGATCCAAGCCAAACCGATGTGCGCATCGATGTGGCGAATAGGGCTCGATGAACATATAATCGCCCAATCCGAGAGGAAGAAAGCCCCGACGAATACCGATCGTGTACTCCAAATCGATAGGCCCGGCTCGATGCTGAGGAGTCGAAGAGGGGACCCCGCCGTCAATCACCATCCCGTCGCAACCCTAGCCGCCCCACGGCCACCGATCCGTCTCGAGAGAAGCACGATGGTCTCGCTCCTAAAGAATCTATACCGAGCAGCCCCCGAGTCAATGAAGCCGGCCGCACCCCGCCTAAGTCACTCAAGAAAGGTAGACGATCTCGTAGCGTGACCGCCATGCCGGATCATATGAGCCGACCAATGTAAATGGAGCCATCCGCTAATCGATGCCACGGAATCGCCCTCCCGGCACCGTGAAGGCCCACGGATGAGGTCAAACCGCGGAGACATCTATAGATGTTGGCCAAAGACAGCACGCCAAAGAGATCCCGTCGCCACGCGCGATCGTGCTCGCCATAATGAACACCGAAGGCCGAATGGTGTATGCAGGGGGAGCTAGGTAATAAGAAATAGCAGATCCACCAAGAGATGAAGGCGGTCGATAAGTCTCCCGATCCACGTCATGTGAACACAGGGTATCCCGAGAGGGATAGGGCCGTCATGATGAATCTCGAGCCGACCCGTACCAAATGGATCTCTCGGTGGAAGCCAAGCCCGTAGGCGAGTATGGACCCGACGGTGAAATAGGCGATCCAATGTTCGAACGGAACTCCGGATGCCCCCTCCGTAAATAATGATAAATCTCATAAGTCCTCCGTGCAAAGAAGGCGGAATCGAGTGAAGTCTCCCGAGTCGGGGTGAGACCATGAACTCGTCATAGAAATGGCCAAAGATCGGCAGCCTCTGGCCAACCGTCGTATCTCTGTGAGGGCCTGAGTCAACTCCCGATCGTCAATGAACAAAGTGTTGGTGGAATAGTTCCACCGCTCACAAAAGGCCCGTAGCCAGGGTGTATCGATATGATAATGAAACATAGACAAGAAAACCGAGTCATATATCCCGGCTCGCCTGAGCAGAGTCCCCTCCCGCATGAGCACATACCGGGTCCACTCTAGCTGATAGCCATGGCACTCTAAAGGAGTGATAAAGGGAGCAGTAGTCCATCTATGAGCCTCCCCGTCAATAATCTCCTTGCCCAGGAGATGTGTCAAAGGAGCCGTAGAAGCAACGCCTAAGGGCTGAAGGGGCATGATGTCATGAGGCTGATCATCTCTGAAGAATAAACCGCCGCCTCGCGGGTAGACAGGAGTCGCTCGGATGGCTGAGACGAGAGGAGTCCAATCACTAGGATCCTCATAAAAAGAATGATAATGACTCAAGGGGCGACGCGGAATGGCGTCATGAGAAGAAACTACAATACCCAAAGAGGAGGAGACGTCATGAGAAATGAAGTGATGAATGATAAGGAATAATGCACCAAGACAAGCCTTTCGAGCGTTCAAGGCTCGTCTTGGTGGGTGGCTCTTTGTTTACCCTTGAAAGATTTCAAGGATGAGTAGATGAATAAATGAAAATAAATTGATGATTAATGATAAATCATAAGAGGAAAGAAGAAGAGAAAGCAATGAAAAGATGGCCCACTAATCGAAGAGGTCGTCGCTTAACCCCGAACAAATCCATTAATCCCACAATGAAATATTAGGGTGAAAGACGAGGATATAAATACCCCACCACCTCCTACTCATTCGAGGTGGTCGACCCTCTGGAGATTTCGAGAGAGAAAATCTCTTGATGGGTCGGCCATTTGATTACATTTTCTCGACAAGTGGGACCCACTGGCGGTCCCTTGTAGATGAATCTAACAACATAGCCTATCCGATGAGTCACCCATGTGACCATTTTCACCGACAAAGGACCCCACACCTCAAATGACCTATTATAGGAGTCGAGTTGAACCCTAAAATCGCCTTTGGAACTAACCCTAGAAAGGAGTCAAGCAAGATAATCCCTATGCTACATGAAATGATGTCAATGCCAAGCTAGCATTTTGATGCAACTAGTCATGAGAAATTCCAAATGTGATTTTGCTTTCAAGGCCGACTCCGGTGCCAAAGTCATGCGAGCAACCACCTAACCATGCTTTGATTTGTGTCAATTATCGATAAGTAGTCAGTTCTTTGACCAAGTCACCCTCATGTTAAGGGATTGAAAGTCAATTTCACAAGACCGATCAAAGCAAAAGTCTGAGCAACCATCTGATCAAGTCTAGATTCGTATCAACTCGTTGACATGTAATCAATCGTTGATCGATCAAGCCCTAATGAATATCAATATAAGTCTAATTGGTATTTAGTTAGGGTGGTTTCTGCAAGGGAGAGATAATTGTCAGAGATACAGAGCTACAAATGAAATCTGGGATTAATTCATAAGAAATAATAGGGTTTATTTGATAAAAGAATTTTTAATTCAGAGAGACAGGGGTAAAAATGGAATTAAAAATTACAGGGATGATCATCATGATTTTAGGGATTTTTGTGAAATTTTCATGATTTTTGGATAAGTGGAGCTATTAAAATAAATTCAGGGGAAGATAAAGCGTAGAATAAATGGATTAATCAAAGGTCGAGATTTGATCGAGCAATTAATCAATGCGGGTGCAAGTTGGGGATAACAAAGAGCTACGGGTACAAACTGGGTGCAAGAAACACAGGAGGTATAAAATAATCGAAGAGAGAGGGTGTGCCACGTGGCGCCTCTCATCGGGCCATGTCGCCAGTGGGCCCCACCCCAGGTATGAGTCACCGACAGGTGGGCCCCACTCGCCACGTGGCGGACATGACCAATGGGCCACATCAAGAACTACTCCACCAAACAGAGACAAGTGGCAAGCTACCGCTTCCATGTCACCCATTAGAGCCATGTGGCTTATTTCCATCGTCCACCTCAATATCACACAGCACACATGGCAAAAGATCTTAAGCCACCACATCATCACTGAGCCACATGGCTATCCGTGAGTGGTCCACACCAAAGAAGGGACATGACAAATGGCAGCAGCAGAGTGAGCCACCTCAACACCTTAGTGCCACATGGCACTTCCCTATCGGTCCACCTCACCCGTGGGCCCCACCATACCACAAGATGATCGACATGCGGGCCCCACCAACATGCCACGTGGCAAGCCGTGACAGAGCCACCTCAACACCCACATGACACATGGCAAAGACATTAAGTAGCACACCTCAAAGAAGCCGGACTATTCCTATTGACACATGGCACCTACTAGCTGATGCCACCTCAGCACAAGTTAAACACTAAACTGGATAATTAACAAGGTGATTAATTGTGTGGCCCTATCAGATCATGACAAGTCAGATCCATTATGCTTAAGCAGGCTATTAATCAATCCGCAATTTAATCTCATGGGCCTAGACTCAATCAAGCTTACATGATAGAGCCCATATGTCGACTGACTATGAGAGTATAGCACACATTAGCAAGTATGCACCATGTCTATACACATTCACAGTCAGAAATTTAAATCAAACAAAGAACAAGGTGTGTACCTGGTCCATGCGTCTCCTCTCTCTGACTGCCCCTTGCTTGATGCATTGGTTCACACACGCCAGGCGCATCCGACCCTCCTTCATCCCAACTCCTTCTCCCTCTCTTCCTCTTTCTTCCGCCCGAGATCGATGAAGGCGCCATTGTTGGAAGGGATTGCTACACAACTTTTTGCTTCAATTCCTCTTCACGGAAGTTTCTAAACACTCACACGATATCATTCAAGCAATTAATTGAGATAATTAACAGAAGAAGAGAGAGAAATTGACAGAAGAAGTTAATTGGGCTAAAAATGGAAATTACCTCTGCGAATGCTAGCAAGTCTAATTGATTATGCAAGAACACTTTTTTTACCCATACGATGCTAAGGCAAGTGTAAAAATGACTGTTGGAAGCTTCTAGTTCGATGTTTCACCAATTCACAAATCTATATGGGCATGGGTATTCGAATTTGGTGATAGAGTGCTCAATTGATTATGAGAGAAGATGCTAGATCGATTCCAGACAGCAAAGAGATGTCGACTGAGCTTACAATTGGAAGAATTGACAAAGAAAGGTATTGGTTGAGTGTAGGAGCCGAGTGTGAAGCTCAAATGAAGAAATGAATTTTTAATTGATCAATTGAGATTAAAAAGCACTTGGAGACTATATAGGGAGTATACTGGGAGTGTTCAAGCGCTTAGAATGCTCTAGGAGGCTCTGGAAACGTGGAAGAACCAATTGGTGCAAGGAAGTGGCAATGGAGTAAATAAAAAGAAAATTTAACCGACTCTAACAAACCTAGAACTGTCAAGGGTTGACTCAAGTCAATGGATTAACTGAAAAGAAACACAATTTAATCCTAACCATTGAATAAGAAGCAATCAAGGGATGAGATTAATTGAAATATTGCAATCCCGCCACTAATCAATCCACCAATCACAATTAAGCTTCTAATCTATATAAACCCTATCCCGGCCATTGAAAGAGGGACTGGCATTAGAAATCGAAAAGAGAGAGCAACATACAGAGATTAAAAGAGAGAGAAACGATTTGAGAGAGAGGAAAGCAATAGTTGTGAAGAAAAAGGAAATTAAGTTTCTTTTCCAAGTCAGAATCTTGATTCAACTGTTAGATCATCTCAAGAAGCATCGAAATCAGGTAGTTATCATCAATTGAGTGTAATATCTTAAAGGGATTAGTGTAATACTGAAATAGTATCTGAATTTCTAATTTTTCTGATTTTTCTTATTTTCTGATTTCATTTCTTTTCTACTTGATTGCCTTTCTTCTTTCTTCATTCTCTTGATCATTTCTTGATACTAATCATAATGTGAGTGCATTTGGAATGCAATGTGACTCGGTTGAAGGGTTTTTGTAACCCTCCCGAGGATTTTTCAAAGGATATCCCTAAAATAATTGCAATTAAGATTAGTAGAAGGGTTTGTGTAACTCTCCTAGCTTTATTGCAAGCTTAATGGCTCAGCTGAGATACAATTGAGTGAGATTCATAGTTGAATTGATGGAAATTCAATTCATATACAATCTCACATATCTCCCTCTGCACAGTAGCATGCAATTCCTTGTAAATCCATATTGAAATCATAAAGAATGTCAAGTGATGTTGTACAGAGGGAGATAGGTGCATGAGAAGCATGTATACAGCTATGACAACTAAGATTGCAATTTAGTTCTCGAGATTGTTGCTGAATTTTACCAATTGCTATTGAATTCTTGTTATAATCCAAGTTTCGACCACTCGGTGAATATGCCAATTACTTCAAGACGATGAAATGCGAGTGTAAGAATCATAAGAATTAGCGTTTAATTTGATCAAGAAATCAGCCTAATTCATCTCGATGTACGGATCACATAACCGTACCAAATCGGTACATCCATTCCCTATCATCCGCCGTATAAATCTTCGATCGTGTAACACCGTTGCACTCCGTTCATCGAGACGATGCTAAGGTCAAGTCGGCCGATCACCGGACGGAGTTCTTGATCACCGGAACGCAAGTAGCACGGATCTCGGCGCGTAACTAACGTACGAGATGGAGAACAAAGCTAGCGCGACTCTCAGCGCATCAACGCGAATCCTGACACATCTGAGGGAATCTCAAAGAAATCTAGCGACCATCACAATTTGTTGATTAAAGAGAATAATAAAGATGTATCTGGGCCGTCCATCTAATACAACTCAATCTTAAAACTTATCCGACGGCCCAAATGAGAATAAAGTTGTATGAAAGATATGCACTAATCTTGTATAGATCTGACGGCCCAGATTAGGCCCAATAATTAAATAATAACAGAATGTTAATGACATAGAGTAAATAAATCATTTGAAAATGCTCCTGAACTCCAAATTAACTCAAATTTGTTTCTAAAATTTCCTTATTTTTCATACTATTTTTCTATATGATAATATCCCAGTTTTGAAAATATAATCATGTTAAAACAATTTAAAAGCAAAAGACATTGCATATATTGATATATTTGACTTAGCTTTGACTTGTCATTTTACATACTATAAAAATTCCAAAAATTCAAATAAAATCATGAATAATAACTAGATATATTTTACTGATTTTTCAAGTGATTTTTCATGAAATAATAATGATGATAATAATATGTAATGATAGATAATGATATTAGCTCTATTCTTTGATAAAAAAAAATAATAAATAATAGAGATCATGTTAATATTTTCTGTAAAAAAGAATAATAAAAATAAATAGCACAAAATATACAAAAATATATACTACCATGATAATAGATAGTAAATGCATTTTCTTCTATAATAAAGAATGATAATATAGTTTTATAATAAAATGAATTGCATTTCTTTTTGTTATTTCTATACAAATATACTATAAAAATATTTTTGATGAATAAAAATGCAATAAAAATAATAGTTGTAATAAAGAATATAATAAATTTCATCCCTTATGGCTATTTTCAAATAATGATGATAATAATAAAAATCTTATATTTTTCTATAGATGATAAATAGAAATAATAAAAATATATAATGAAAAACTATAATAAATAGGATAGAATATTAATAATGATTTCTTTTAGCTATTATAGATCTTAAAAATAAAAATAAAAATAATATAGCTAACCATCTTTTGATTTATAAATAATTTTTGCATAATGAATAATATTTCAACATAATGAAATATAATAATGAAATTCTATTACTTTGGCTATTATAAATATTTAAAAAAATACAAATAAAAATCATGGCTATTTTATTTTCTAGTATTTTGTAAGTGATCTTCTACAAAATAAATAGAGTTTAGAAATAATAAAAATAAAATTCTACTATTTTAGCTATTATAAAAATCCCAAAAATATAAATAAAATTCTAGTTAATAGCTAACCCATTTTCTATTATTTTTGTAAATAATTTTCTACATAGATAAACAGAGTTTAAAAATAAAAAAAATAATAATAATAATAAATAAATGCATCTTTATAGTAGAGATAATGATGGAAGATATTATGTAATAAGCTTTTTACATTTTGGAGATGAACAAAAATGCTCACACAAGGGGTGTGGAGCAACATGAGGATGTTTACACACATGATATAACATTTAGAACGATTAGTCGTGACAAGAACATCTTGACGAAGGATAAACAAGGTTCGATAAAGAACATGAGAAGATACGTTGAGACAAGAACATCTTGACGTAGGATGACTAAGGCTTCAATAGCAACATGAGGAGATATGTCGAGACAAGAACATCTTGACACTTGATGGAGAATAACCAGAGCTGCGACATCAACATGGAGATACATGTTGACTCTGAGGAAGAAGAACATTACGATGTCTGAAAGAGACGACATCTTAATGACTCACTACCATGAGCAAGCAACTCATGACTAAATACGCTCACACAAGGGGTGTAGGGCAACATAGCGATTTTGCACAAGTAATGCAATATATAGAATGATTAGTCGAGACAAGAACATCTTGACGCTCACTGAAGAATGACCAAGGCTGCGACATCAACATGGAGAGATATGTCGACTTTGAAGAAGAAGAACATTATGATGTCCGAGAGAAGTGACATCTTAATGACTCGGTGTCATGAACAAGTAATTCATGACCATTTGAGCTAGCAAGACTGAACTCATCCGTCGATAAGTTTGTCTTCTGGTTCATCTCCCGAGATTGTGAGATTGAATCGTTCTGTAGTAGATTCATCCACAAAACAGTGAATGTGAACCGTTCTGTAGGTAGGTTCCTTCACTAACACATGCCTCAATGTTAAGTCGGCCCAAAGTTCGTGTTTGACATTGTGTGTAATCGTGTTTCCTAGGTTTATGAATCGGCTTAGTGCTTCGAATTCATGATCTAGAAGATCGGTGAGAAGAAACACGTGGGCCATATCCACCCTTCTCCCGATTCACCAACCTCAAGATCAACCGCTCAAAGCTTCGAGTTGTATTTTGTGTGATTGGTTGTTGACTAGTTAAGATTGAACCGTTCTGTAGTAGGTTTATCTTCTAGATCAACGGAGGTCGAGTCGTTATGTAGTAGACTCACCTCAAGCCCCTCTGAAGAGATTAACCTGGTCTGTAGTAAGGTTATATCTCGAGGTGGCATAGACTGAACCGATCTGTAGTAGGTTCGTCTTCCATAGGATTAAGTAGGTCGAGTCGTTCTGTAGTAGACTCACCTCGAACACCTTCGAAGAGATTAATCTGATCTGTAGTAAGATTACCTCTTGAAGCGGTAAAGACTGAACCAATCTGTTTGTAGGTTCGTCTTCCATGGACCCCTTTCATGAACTCAGACGACCACTTGATCATCTTTTAACTATATTATTTGCTTCTCTTTTTCAAAGATCCGAGGTGCCTCGAGGTTAGTAGCCCAGGGTAATTAACGGTGGGGGCTTGCGCCCACCGAATCTACAAGAACTCACAATCACTAAAAAACCCCCGAATGTGCATCCAAATCTCTCTAAACGGCGAATCACCCGCACTTAGCGTATGCACGCTCGGGAGGGATCTCCGTGTCCTTCTTCCGCAACCCATCGCCCACGGCGGTGCGGAGTGCGCGCGCGAAAAGGGTCGCACGTTCTTATCTCTTGGAGTCGACATATCTCTTCATGTTGATGTCGCAGCCTTGACTATTCTTCAACGAGCGTCAAGATGTTCTTGTCTCGACTAATTGTTCTAATATGTTGCATTACTTGTGCAAAATCACTGTGTTGCTCTACACCCCTTGTGTGAGCGTATTTATTCACCTCTAAAATATAAAAAGATTATTACATTTTTATTAATTTTTATTATTAAGATAATATCTTTCATCATTATCTCTATTACAAAGGTGAATTTATTTTTTTATTTTTAAACTCTATTTATTTTTGTAGAAAATTATTTACAAAAATAATAGAAAATGAGTTAGCTATTATCTAGAATTTTACTTATATTTTTGGAATTTTATAATAGCTAAAGTAATAGAATTTTATTTTTATTATTTCTAAACTCTATTTATTTCGTGGAAAATCACTTACAAAAATAATAGAAAATAAATTGGCTATGATTTTATTTGAATTTTTTTTTTTTTATAATAGCCAAAGTAATAGAATTTATATTGTTATATTTTTATTATGTTGAAATACTATTCATTTTGTAGAAATTATTTACAAAACAAAAAGATGAATTAGCTATATTATTTTTATTTTTATTTTTAGGATTTATAATAGCTAAAAGAAATCATTATTATTATTCTATTCTATTTATGATAGTTTTTATTATATTTTTATTATTTCTATTTATTATTTGTAGAAAAATATAAGACTTTTATTTTAATACTATTATTATTATTACTTGAAAATAGCTACAAAGGATGAAATTCATTATATTCTTTATTACAATTATTATTTTTATTGTATTTCATTTATCAAAAATATTTTCATTTATCCCATTATTATTATTATATTTTATTTAAATTTTAGAAAATAACCAAAGGAATACAATCTATTTTATTATATGATTTTATTATTATATTATTTATTCTAAAATAAGATGTATTCATCTTTTATTATTATGTATTTTTTTTTACAGAAAAGATTAACATAATATTTATTTGATTTTATTATTTATTCTCTTTTAGAATTAAAGAATAAAGTTAATCTCATTATTTATTATTGCACATTATTATTGTCAATATTATTTTATATAAAATTATCAGAAAAATCATTAAAATGTATTCAATTATTATTTATGATTTTATTTGAATTTTTGGAATTTTTATAATATTTAAAATGACAAGTCAAAGCTAAGTCAAATATACAAATGCATGAAATGTCCTTTTGCTTTTTAATTGTTTTAATATGATATTATTTTTAAAACTGAAATATTATTGTACAGAAAAATACTATGAAAAACAAAGAATTTTTAGAAACAAATTTGAGTTAATTTGGAGTTTAGTAACATTTTTAAATGATTTATTTACTATTTAATTTTAGTTTTCTGTTATTAATTAATAGTTGGGCTTAATTGACTGGGCCAAGATTTAATTCTTTTATTTTTACTGCGAATTGGGCCCAGTTTATTTTCTCTTTTACTTTCTCTGTGTTGGGCCAGCTGCTAACCTGGGCCGCAATTAAAATTGCCTTTAACCTGGGCCGTCGGATTGTTTTGAGATTGATGCAAAATTTATTTAAATGTTTTATTTGTACTTGGGCCGTTGGATTTAATTCAGATGCGTGCTTGATAGATATAAGGCCCAGATCTGTTCTTATATTAAATCTCCTGAACTCTTGATGGATCTCATCCACTGATAAATCTTCAAGATTGGTGAACGCTTCAATAATCGTGCAGAAGAGATCCTCTCAGTCTCTGACTTCCCGATGCATTGAGATCCGTGCTGGGTGGCGTTCCCGGCGACCGGAGCACTCCTTCTCCGATCAGATAAGCGCCCCAACATCGTCTCACTTTGGTGAGCTTCTCTAGTGGTTCTTGATCGGAAATCTATGCGGTGCCCGGCGCCACACGGTAATGCTAACTGATGTACCAGTCGAAATCGGTACCGAAATGCTTCTTTTGTCGAATTCAACAGAATTGATTGACGTTCTTGACAATTGCAAGATTGATAAGCATCACCTTGACGCATAAACATGATTTGGGGTAAACTGAGGGCTTCTACTTTGTTCTTGACAGTGCTGAAACTCTCCATTGCTTAGCAAGACGTGGTACCGATTGGTACCAACTCCAATTGGCACAAGTCATGATCTTCTATCGACTTTTCTTGTCCGATTAGTGTTTCTCAGGCCTAGAGGCGCACCTAGACAAGTCTAGGGCCAATAGCTCGCTGAGTTTGCGATGGTATTGATCAATTTACCTTGGCGATTGTTTGAAAATGAAGATGAAACAGTAATCTCATCATAAATTCTCATTATTATTGATTAATCCAGGCCTAAAGGCTCGCCAAACACTTTGTATTTGGGCCAGTGGCTCACTGGATGCTATTTTCATAATCAATCTATTATTCAATCATAGTTTTCATTGACAGAAATGGCGAAATAGAAAGAAAATAGAAAAATTGACAAACAAGAAGCAACAAGAATTAGAAAGAGAGTTAATTGATCGACAGCAATTGAGAATTGAATGTTTAGGTTGAAGCTTGAAGAAAACAATGCAAGAAGAATAAGAAAGAACAAAACATCAACTTACTCCATGGATACTGTTAATCACCTGTTCTATTAATCAGTACTATTGATTTGCAATCTCTTTTCTCTGATCCTTTCGATCTTCTCTTTCTCCTTCTGATAGTTGACCACTAGTAATAGAGTGTGTGTATTCTCTTGGTGACTCTCTTTTAATTGCTAGAAAAATCTAACTGCCTGCTACTAGATTCTTCAATCCTCCTCTTTTCGGTTGTTTGCAGTTAAGTTTATATAGGCATGGATCAAGACTTAACTTGACTGTGATTGGTGGAGCGGATGTTGGCCGGATTGTCAGGGGCAAGCAATCCTGGCCCTTGATTCTGCTTCATTTGACGGTTTTAGATGTATTTGTGCTTTCTCATCTCACTCATAGTACTCCAAGTGTATGCACTGACTGCCCATTACCTCCTCATTCACTTGGTTCACAGTATTCACCGTTCAAGCAAGTAATTAAGGTTCTAACGACCTGTCGAGTTGGTTACCGGCGACAACACTGACCTTTGGAAGCTTCTAGGCTGTTCCCTTGTCTGACATATGGGCCTTAGTCATTAATCCCTATTTAAGTACCCTGTGATTGTTCCGAGCACCATTTCCCTTAGTCTCAAATCTCAATTTTACAAAATCACTTTCTATCTCGTTCTTAATCTCTCCAAATTCACCTCCCTTTTAGTCAATTGCTTCGTAAATTCCTCTCTATCCAGGTATCGCCTTACCTTGAAGAAGCTTCCTTGGTGTGCAATTTGATTTCTAGCAACCTTTGTTTGACTCTCCCTTCACGACTTGGCTTCAAGTAACTATTTGATTTCACTTTTGTTCATCTCTTTCTCGCAATTGATTTGGCGCGTCTTTCTTTTGCACATCACCTAATTGTTGCCACCTCTCGAATGTTCTCAGCCATGGTTAGGCGCCACGGGAAGAAGAGAGCATCAGCTCAAGTGAAATCGGGCAATAGCGAGCAGACGGAGGAGGGAGAGAGTTCCTTCTCGCGTGTGGATGCGCATGGTGTACGTGGTCCAAAGCGCAGAAGAGAAAAGGAGCAGCGACTTGGAGCCGATGTACCAGGTTTATCCTTCTCTTACTTTCCTTTTGAATTCGGCTATATTGAACTGGATGGATATGTTGGATAATCTTGGTTCACAGTTTTAACCATGCGCCTATAGTTGCTTTCTGAACGCTGGGCCCCACTGTCAGATGTAAATGGGCTTAAGAGTAGCCATGTCAGCATTTTTAAAATTAATCATGTTAATGTGGCACGTTTCTATTGGCTGCTTTGTCTGATCTGGCAATATTTATATTAATCACCCTGTTTAACCTTGCTGACTGTGTACTATCCTATGAGTGACACATGGCACATAATGGGGCCCACATGTATTGCCTTGGTCCAATGGTTTGCTGCCATGTGTCTAATAGTTGTAATCCAAATGGTGAGGTGGCTACATAAGTGTTCTCGCCATATGGCATATCGGTGATATGGCGGCTTGAGATGCCGCCATGTGGCATAAGGTCGGGTGAAGTGGACCATTGAATGACCGCCACGTGGCACTAAGGCGGGCCCACCCGTCGTGTGACTCGTGCTGCCGGGCCCACTTGCTGATGTGGACCAATAGGAGGGTGCCACGTGGCTTCTAGTTGTGGAGGTGGCCCAACCAGAATCTGCCATGTGTCTCCGCCTGGTGGAATAATTGATGATGTGGTCAAATAGATGAATGCCACATGGCCTACCCTTGTCGACATGGCTTAACCAGGTGCTGCCATTTGTCCCTGCTTGCGGAGCGGCCGTCGTCGATGTGGACCGCGTGTAGATAGGCCACATGGCTCTGATAGTGTGACATGGCAGATTGGAAGCCCGCCACGTGGCATACCGGTGGGGCCCACTTGTCGTCCCGTAGGGCGTGGGTCCCACCCACCGAGGTGGACCAACGGGCCGACACGTGGCGCTCGAAGCGGCCCAATGAGATGCCGACACGTGTCATACTCTCTCTCTCTCTCGATTCTGTGTGTATGTGTTTGGGATCCCCAATTTGCACCCGTATGAATCTCTCGTCCCCAAGTTGCACCCAGGATTGCTTTGATCAAATCTCACCCTTGATCTTTCCTTTTAATCTGTTTTATCTTCCTTGAATTTATTTTGATAGCTCCACTTATCCAAAAATTATGAAATTTTCACCAAAAATCCCTAAATTCATGATGATCATCCCTGTAATTTTTAATTCCATTTTTACCCCTGTATCTTTGAATTAAAAATTCTTTTGTCTAGAAAACCCTATTTCTTCCTTCAGATTAATCCCATATTTCAATTGTAGCTCAGTGTCTCTGCCAATTATCTCTCTCTTGCAGAAACCACCCTAACTAAATATCAATTAGACTTATATTGATATTCATTAGGGTTTGATCTGATCAACAGTTGATTACTTGTCAACAATTGATACAAATCTAGACTTGATCGATGGTTGCTCCCAGCTTTCGCACTGATCGCCTTGTGAAATTGACTTTCAATCCCTTAACATGAGGGTGATTTGGTCAAAGAGCTGACTACTTATCAAGAATTGACACAAATCAAAGCATGGTTAGGTGGTTGCTCACAAACTTTGGCACCAGTCACCTTGAAAGCAAAATCACATTTGAAATTTCTCATGATTAGTTGTATCGTATACTAGCTTGGCATTGACATCATTCCTTGTTGCATAGGGATTATACCGCTTCAGTTCTTAGGGTTTGCTTTGATGATAGATTCTCAGGGTTCAATTTCGACTCCTTGATAGGTCACTGGGGTGTGGGGCCCACCTGTCAGTGAAAAATGATTACATGGATGACCCATCAAGAGATCTCTTCCTCTCTCCTAAATCTCGAGCGTCATCCACATTAAATGAATAGGAGATGACAGGGTATTTATATCCTTGCTCGCATTTAGGATTTCCTTGTGGGATTAGTGCTTAACCCTTGTTCCGATTGATTAGACTTATCGATAGGCTAGGTTCATGCTTTATCAAAGTCGCTTGCAAGTGATCATCATGTGGGTCCCACTTGTCAGAAAAAGTGTAATCAAATGGCTGACCCATCAGGAGATTTTCTCTCTCTGAAATCTCCCGAGGGTCAGCCACCTCGAATGAATAGGAGGTGGTGGAGTATTTATATCCTTGTCTCTCACCCTGATATTTCCTTGTGGGATTAGTGGATTTGTTCCGGGGTTAGGCAGCGACCTTTTCTGATCAGTGGGCCCTCTCTTCCTAGTTTCTCTTCTTTCCCCTACTTATGATTTATTATTAATCATTGATTTTATTTTCATTTATTCGGCTACTCATCCTTGGAATTTTCAAGGGTAAACAATGCATTAAAAAGCTGTTTAAAGAAGTTGTTTGAATTTTTTTTTATTTTTGCTGAATAAATACTCAAAATTTCGTGCAAATTAATAAATTTACTCCTATTTATGCCCATTATAAGATTGTCCAATTAACACTTCGATATTAATATCTTACGAGACTAATTTTTCGTAAAACATAAGTAAGATACATTACAAACTGCTGTTTAACCAAGTTGTTTAAGATTTAAAACATTCATTGTACATTACTACATATAATTTCGTGAAAATTAATATGATTACTCATAATTATACCTATTAGGATTTTATACAATTAAAGCATCAATATGAATATTCTACGACACACTAATTTTGCACAAAACATATGTAAGATGCATTAAAAACAGCTGTTTAAACATGTTGATTGAGCTTTTAAAATATTTTATCCGCATAACTGCCTATAATTTCATGCAAACAAATATAATTACTCCTAATTATGCATATTATAATACTATCGAATTAAAACATCGATATGAATATTCTATGACTCTTATTTTGCACAAAACATAAGTAAGATGCATTAAAAACTGCTATTTAAACAAGTTGTTTGACTTTTTTAAAATCATTGGCCGCATAAAAACACATAATTTCGTGAAAATTAATGTGACTACTCTTAATTATGCATATTGTAAGATTGTCCAATTAACACTTCGATATGAATAGCCTACGACACTAATTTTTCACAAAACATAAGTAAAATACATTAGAAACTACTGTTTAAACAAGTTATTTCAGTTTTTCAAAATTTTTGGCCGCATAACTACAAATAATTTCGTGCAAATTAATATAATCACTCCTAATTATTCCTATTATAAGATTATCCAATTAACACATCGATATGAACGTTTAACGAAACTAATTTTGCGTAAAAATTACGTAAGATGCATTAAAAAGCTGTTTAAAGAAGTTGTTTGAATTTTTTTTTAAATATTTGCTGAATAAATACTCAAAACTTCTTGCAAATTAATAAATTTACTCCTAATTATGCCTATTGCAAGATTGTCCAATTAACACATCGATATTAATATCCTACGAGACTAATTTTTCATAAAACGTAAGTAAGATACATTAGCAACTACTGTTTAAACAAGTTATTTCAGTTTTTCAAAAATTTTGGCCGCATAACTACAAATAATTTCGTGCAAATTAATATAATCACTCCTAATTATTCCTATTATAAGATTTTCCAATTAAAACTTCGATATGAACATTCTATGATGCTAATTTTGCAAAAAACATAAGGAATATGTGTTAAAAACTGTTGTTTAAACAAGTTGTTTGAGATTTTCAAATTTTTTGGCCGCCTAGCTACTCATAATTTCGTGAAAATTAATATAATTACTCCTAATTATGCCTATTATGAGGTTGTCTAATTAACACTTCGAAATGAATATCCTACGATACTAATTTTTCATAAAACATAAGTAAGAGATATTAGAAACTGTAGTTCAAATGAGTTGTTTAAGTTTTTTAACATTTTTTACCTCATAACTACATATAATTTCGGTAAAATTAATACAATTACTCCTAACCATGTCTATTAGAAGATTATCCAACTAACACATCGATATGAACGTTCAACGACACTAATTTTGCGTAAAAATTACGTAAGATGCGTTAAAAAGCTGTTTAAAGAACTTGTTTGAATTTTTTTTTAAATATTTGCTGAATAAATACTCAAAATTTCTTGCAAATTAATAAATTTACTCCTAATTATGCCTATTGTAAGATTGTCCAATTAACACTTCGATATTAATATCCTACGAGACTAATTCTTCGTAAAACATAAGTAAGATACATTGCAAACTGTTGTTTAACCAAGTTGTTTAAGATTTACAACATTCATTCTCCATTACTACTTATAATTTCGTGAAAATTAATATAATTAATCCTAATTATACCTGTTAGGAGATTATATAATTAAAATTTTGATATGAATATTCTACGACACACTAATTTTGCACAAAACATAAGTAAGATGCATTAAAAACAGCTGTTTAGACATGTTAATTGAGCTTTTAAAATATTTTTTCTGCATAATTGCCTATAATTTCATGCAAACAAATATAATTACTCCTAATTATTCATATTATAATACTATCAAATTAAAACATCGATATGAATATTCTATGATGCTTATTTTGCACAAAACATAAGTAAGATGCATTAAAAACTGCTATTTAAACAAGTTGTTTGACATTTTTAAAAAATTTGGCCGCATAAATACACATAGTTTCATGAAAATAAATGTCATTACTCTTAATAATGCCTATTGTAAGATTTTCTAATTAACACTTTGATATGAATATCCTACAACACAAATTTCTAATAAAAAATAAGTAAAATACATTAGCAACTACTGTTTAAACAAGTTATTTCAGTTTTTCAAAATTTTTGGCCGCATAACTACAAATAATTTCGTGCAAATTAATATAATCCCTCCTAATTATTCCTATTATAAGATTTTCCAATTAAAACTTCGATATGAACATTCTATGATGCTAATTTTGCACAAAACATAAGGAATATGTGTTAACAACTGTTGTTTAAACAAGTTGTTTGAGATTTTCAAAATTTTTGGCCGCCTAGCTACTCATAATTTCGTGAAAATTAATATAATTACTCCTATTTATGCCTATTATGAGGTTGTCTAATTATCACTTCCAAATGAATATCCTACGATACAAATTTTTTATAAAACATAAGTAAGAGATATTAGAAACTCGTAGTTCAAATGAGTTGTTTAAGATTTTTAACATTTTTTACCTCATAACTACATATAATTTCGGTAAAATTAATACAATTACTCCTAACCATGCCTATTAGAAGATTATCCAACTAACACATCGATATGAACGTTCAACGACACTAATTTTGCGTAAAAATTACGTAAGATGCCTTAAAAAGCTTTTTAAAGAAGTTGTTTGAATTTTTTTCAAATATTTGCTGAATAAATACTCAAAATTTCTTGCAAATTAATAAATTTACTCCTAATTATGTCTATTGTAAGATTGTCCAATTAACACTTCGATATTAATATCCTACGAGACTAATTCTTCGTAAAACATAAGTAAGATACATTGCAAACTGTTGTTTAACCAAGTTGTTTAAGATTTACAACATTCATTCTCCATTACTACTTATAATTTCGTGAAAATTAATATAATTACTCCTAATTATACCTGTTAGGAGATTATATAATTAAAATTTTGATATGAATATTCTACGACACACTAATTTTGCACAAAACATAAGTAAGATGCATTAAAAACAGCTGTTTAGACATGTTGATTGAGCTTTTAAAATATTTTTTCTGCATAATTGCCTATAATTTCATGCAAACAAATATTATTACTCCTAATTATTCATATTATAATACTATCAAATTAAAACATCGATATGAATATTCTATGATGCTTATTTTGCACAAAACATAAGTAAGATGCTTTAAAAACTGCAATTTAAACAAGTTGTTTGACATTTTTAAAAAATTTGGCCGCATAAATACACATAATTTCGTGAAAATAAATGTCATTACTCTTAATAATGCCTATTGTAAGATTTTCCAATTAACACTTTGATATGAATATCGTACAACACAAATTTCTAATAAAAAATAAGTAAAATACATTAGCAACTACTGTTTAAACAAGTTATTTCAGTTTTTCAAAAATTTTGGCCTCATAACTACAAATAATTTCATGTAAATTAATATAATCACTCCTAATTATTCCTATTATAAGATTTTTCAATTAAAACTTCAATATGAACATTCTATGATGCTAATTTTGCAAAAAACATATTTTATCCGCATTACTACATGTTGATTGAGCTTTTAAAATATTTTATCCGCATAACTGCATATAATTTCATGCAAATTAATATAATTACTCCTAATTATGCATATTATAATACTATCAAATTAAAACATCGATATGAATATTCTATGACTCTTATTTTGCACAAAACATAAGTAAGATGCATTAAAAACTGCTATTTAAACAAGTTGTTTGACTTTTTTAAAAATTTTGGCCGCATAAATACACATAATTTCGTGAAAATTAATGTCATTACTCTTAATAATGCCTATTGTAAGATTTTCCAATTAATACTTTGATATGAATATCCTACAACACAAATTTCTAATAAAAAATAAGTAAAATACATTAGAAACTACTGTTTAAACAAGTTATTTCAGTTTTTCAAAATTTTTGGCCGCATAACTACAAATAATTTCGTGCAAATTAATATAATCCCTCCTAATTATTCCTATTATAAGATTTTCCAATTAAAACTTCGATATGAACATTCTATGATGCTAATTTTGCACAAAACATAAGGAATATGTGTTAACAACTGTTGTTTAAACAAGTTGTTTGAGATTTTCAAAATTTTTGGCCGCCTAGCTACTCATAATTTCGTGAAAATTAATATAATTACTCCTATTTATGCCTATTATGAGGTTGTCTAATTATCACTTCCAAATGAATATCCTACGATACAAATTTTTTATAAAACATAAGTAAGAGATATTAGAAACTGTAGTTCAAATGAGTTGTTTAAGATTTTTAACATTTTTTACCTCATAACTACATATAATTTCGGTAAAATTAATACAATTACTCCTAACCATGCCTATTAGAAGATTATCCAACTAACACATCGATATGAACGTTCAACGACACTAATTTTGCGTAAAAATTACGTAAGATGCCTTAAAAAGCTTTTTAAAGAAGTTGTTTGAATTTTTTTTAAATATTTGCTGAATAAATACTCAAAATTTCTTGCAAATTAATAAATTTACTCCTAATTATGTCTATTGTAAGATTGTCCAATTAACACTTCGATATTAATATCCTACGAGACTAATTCTTCGTAAAACATAAGTAAGATACATTGCAAACTGTTGTTTAACCAAGTTGTTTAAGATTTACAACATTCATTCTCCATTACTACTTATAATTTCGTGAAAATTAATATAATTACTCCTAATTATACCTGTTAGGAGATTATATAATTAAAATTTTGATATGAATATTCTACGACACACTAATTTTGCACAAAACATAAGTAAGATGCATTAAAAACAAATTTGTTTAGACATGTTGATTGAGCTTTTAAAATATTTTTTCTGCATAATTGCCTATAATTTCATGCAAACAAATATTATTACTCCTAATTATTCATATTATAATACTATCAAATTAAAACATCGATATGAATATTCTATGATGCTTATTTTGCACAAAACATAAGTAAGATGCTTTAAAAACTGCAATTTAAACAAGTTGTTTGACATTTTTAAAAAATTTGGCCGCATAAATACACATAATTTCGTGAAAATAAATGTCATTACTCTTAATAATGCCTATTGTAAGATTTTCCAATTAACACTTTGATATGAATATCGTACAACACAAATTTCTAATAAAAAATAAGTAAAATACATTAGCAACTACTGTTTAAACAAGTTATTTCAGTTTTTCAAAAATTTTGGCCTCATAACTACAAATAATTTCATGCAAATTAATATAATCACTCCTAATTATTCCTATTATAAGATTTTTCAATTAAAACTTCAATATGAACATTCTATGATGCTAATTTTGCAAAAAACATAAGGAATATGTGTTAAAAACTGTTGTTTAAACAAGTTGTTTGAGATTTTCAAAATTTTTGGCCGCCTAGCTACTCATAATTTCGTGAAAATTAATATAATTACTCCTAATTATGCCTATTATGAGGTTGTCTAATTAACACTTCGAAATGAATATCCTACGATACTAATTTTTCATAAAACATAAGTAAGAGATATTAGAAACTGTAGTTCAAATGAGTTGTTTAAGATTTTTAACATTTTTTACCTCATAACTACATATAATTTCGGTAAAATTAAAACAATTACTCCTAACCATGTCTATCAGAAGATTATCCAACTAACACATCGATATGAACGTTCAACGACACTAATTTTGCGTAAAAATTACGTAAGATGCATTAAAAAGCTGTTTAAAGAAGTTGTTTGATTTTTTTTTTAAATATTTGCTGAATAAATACTCAAAATTTCTTGCAAATTAATAAATTTACTCCTAATTATGCCTATTGTAAGATTGTCTAATTAACACTTCAATATTAATATCCTACGAGACTAATTCTTCGTAAAACATAAGTAAGATACATTGCAAACTGTTGTTTAACCAAGTTGTTTAAGATTTACAACATTCATTCTCCATTACTACTTATAATTTCATGAAAATTAATATAATTACTCCTAATTATACCTGTTAGGAGATTATATGATTAAAATTTTGATATGAATATTATACGACACACTAATTTTGCACAAAACATAAGTAAGATGCATTAAAAACAGCTGTTTAGACATGTTGATTGAGCTTTTAAAATATTTTTTTCTGCATAATTGCCTATAATTTCATGCAAACAAATATTATTACTCCTAATTATTCATATTATAATACTATCAAATTAAAACATCGATATGAATATTCTATGATGCTTATTTTGCACAAAACATAAGTAAGATGCATTAAAAACTGCTATTTAAACAAGTTGTTTGACTTTTTTAAAAATTTTGGCCGCATAAATACACATAATTTCGTGAAAATTAATGTCATTACTCTTAATAATGCCTATTGTAAGATTTTTTAATTAACACTTTAATATGAATATCCTACAACACAAATTTCTAATAAAAAATAAGTAAAATACATTAGAAACTACTGTTTAAACAAGTTATTTCAGTTTTTCAAAATTTTTGGCCGCATAACTACAAATAATTTCGTGCAAATTAATATAATCACTCCTAATTATTCCTATTATAAGATTTTCCAATTAAAACTTCGATATGAACATTCTATGATGCTAATTTTACACAAAACATAAGGAATATGTGTTAAAAACTGTTGTTTAAACAAGTTGTTTGAGATTTTCAAAATTTTTGGCCGCCTAGCTACTCATAATTTCGTGAAAATTAATATAATTACTCCTAATTATGCCTATTATGAGGTTGTCTAATTAACACTTCGAAATGAATATCCTACGATACTAATTTTCCATAAAACATAAGTAAGAGATATTAGAAACTGTAGTTCAAACGAGTTGTTTAAGATTTTTAACATTTTTTACCTCATAACTACATATAATTTCGGTAAAATTAATACAATTACTCCTAACCATGTCTATTAGAAGATTATCCAATTAACACATCGATATGAACGTTCAACGACACTAATTTTGCGTAAAAATTACGTAAGATGCATTAAAAAGCTGTTTAAAGAAGTTGTTTGAATTTTTTTTAAATATTTGCTGAATAAATACTCAAAATTTCTTGCAAATTAATAAATTTACTCCTAATTATGCCTATTGTAAGATTGTCCAATTAACACTTCGATATTAATATCCTACGAGACTAATTCTTCGTAAAACATAAGTAAGATACATTGCAAACTGCTGTTTAACCAAGTTGTTTAAGATTTACAACATTCATTGTCCATTACTACTTATAATTTCGTGAAAATTAATATAATTACTCCTAATTATATCTATTAGGAGATTATATAATTAAAATTTTGATATGAATTTTCTACGACACACTAATTTTGCACAAAACATAAGTAAGATGCATTAAAAACAGCTGTTTAGACATGTTGATTGAGCTTTTAAAATATTTTTTCTGCATAATTGCCTATAATTTCATGCAAACAAATATAATTACTCCTAATTATTTATATTATAATACTATCAAATTAAAACATCGATATGAATATTCTATGATGCTTATTTTGCACAAAACATAAGTAAGATGCATTAAAAACTATTATCTAAACAAGTTGTTTGACTTTTTTAAAATCTTTGGCCGCATAAAAACACATAATTTCATGAAAATTCATGTGACTACTCTTAATTATGCATATTATAAGATTGTCCAATTAACACTTCGATATGAATAGCCTACGACACTAATTTTTCATAAAACATAAGTAAAATACATTAGAAACTACTGTTTAAACAAGTTATTTCAGTTTTTCAAAAATTTTGGCTGCATATAACTACAAATAATTTCGTGCAAATTAATATAATCACTCCTAATTATGCCTATTATAAGATTTTCCAATTAAAACTTCGATATGAAAATTCTATGATGCTAATTTTGCACAAAACATAAGGAATATGTGTTAAAAACAGATGTTTAAACAAGTTGTTTGAGATTTTCAAAATTTTTGGCCGCCTAGCTACTCATAATTTCGTAAAAATTCATATAATTACTCCTAATTATGCCTATTATGAGGTTGTCCAATTCACACTTCAAAATGAATATCCTACTATACTAATTTTTCATAAAACATAAGTAAGATATATTAGAAACTGCTTTTCAAACGAGTTGTTTAAGATTTTTAATATTTTTTACCTCATAACTACACGTAATTTCGTGAAAATTAATACAATTACTCCTAACTATGTGTATTAGAAGATTATCTAATTAACACATCGATATGAACGTCAACGACACTAATTTTGCGTAAAATTTACGTAAGATGCATTAAAAAGCTGTTTAAAGAAGTTGTTTGATTTTTTTTTTAATTTTTGCTGAATAAATACTCAAAATTTCGTGCAAATTAATAAATTTACTCCTATTTATGCCTATTATAAGATTGTCCAAATAACACTTTGATATTAATATCCTACAACATAAATTTCTAATAAAAAATAAGTAAAATACATTAGATTGAGTTTTTAAAATATTTTTTCTGCATAATTGCCTATAATTTCATGCAAACAAATATAATTACTCCTATTTAAACAAGTTGTTTGAATTTTTTAAAAATTTTTAAAAACTGCTAAAAATTTTGACTTTTTTTTAAAAATTTGGCCGCATAAATACACATAATTTCTTGAAAATTAATGTCATTACTCTTAATAATGCCTATTGTAAGATTTTCCAATTAACACTTTGATATGAATATCCTACAACATAAATTTCTAATAAAAAATAAGTAAAATACATTAGAAACTACTGTTTAAACAAGTTATTTCAGTTTTTCAAAATTTTTGGCCGCATAACTACAAATAATTTCGTGCAAATTAATATAATCACTCCTAATTATTCCTATTATAAGATTTTCCAATTAAAACTTCGATATGAACATTCTATGATGCTAATTTTGCACAAAACATAAGGAATATGTGTTAAAAACTGCTGTTTAAACAAGTTGTTTGAGATTTTCAAAATTTTTGACCGCCTAGCTACTCATAATTTCATGAAAATTAATATAATTAATCATAATTATGCCTATTATGAGGTTGTCTAATTAACACTTCGAAATGAATATCCTACGATACTAATTTTTCATAAAACATAAGTAAGAGATATTAGAAACTGTAGTTCAAATGAGTTGTTTAAGATTTTTAACATTTTTTACCTCATAACTACATATAATTTCGGTAAAATTAATACAATTACTCCTAACTATGCCTATTAGAAGATTATCCAATTAACACATCGATATGAACGTTCAACGACACTAATTTTGCGTAAAAATTACGTAAGATGCATTAAAAAGCTGTTTAAAGAAGTTGTTTGAATTTTTTTTAAATATTTGTTGAATAAATACTTAAAATTTCTTGCAAATTAATAAATTTACTCCTAATTATGCTTTTTATAAGATTGTCCAATTAACACTTCGATATTAATATCCTACGAGACTAATTTTTCATAAAACATAAGTAAGATACATTACAAACTGTTGTTTAAACAAGTTGTTTAAGATTTAAAACATTCATTGTACATTACTACATATAATTTCGTGAAAATTAATATGATTACTCATAATTATACCTATTAGGAGATTATATCATTAAAATATCAGTATGGATATTCTACGACACTAATTTTGCACAAAACATAAGTAAGATGCATTAAAAACAGCTGTTTAAACATGTTGATCGAGCTTTTAAAATATTTTTTCCGCATTTATATTTATTATTGTCTTGTTTATTCTGTGATTGCTTTATTTTATTCATTTAGCCTTCAGTACGCATGTCTCGTCGTGCGTACGTGGCGGGATTAAGCACCCCTAATCCGATTTAATTATTCTGAGGTGTGACATAATATCTCCTTAGATAACTTAATTAACCAGTAGCATTACAGAATTAGAGAATACATAATTTAATCTAGCATTACTAACATGTAGTATTGAAAATTTAAATCTAACTAAAATAATTATAAAGCTAACTTACCTACATAGAACCCATAAGTCTTTATCATCACAGAACTACATAAACTACTCCCTATTTAATTTAGACTAAAACTAACTACGTGATGTGAAGCTCTGAAATTTGGTTTTGTTTCAAACTCTATACATTATGCTGGTTCAATTTCTCTCTTGTTGAGACTCTCACATGTAAAAAAAATCAATTATTTAAAAAAAAACCTGTTCAGAGAAGAAGCCTTTAGCTGAGCTTTCAGGGGCGATTTTGTTTTTCGACAGTGGAAGAGAGAGAGCGAAATGGAATGAGGAGAGAAAGTGAATTTGTTCGCTTTTAATAAGTGTGTACAAGAGGTCAATACACCTTTCTTAAAGGCGTAGTGAAGGGGCTGAAGACGTCTTTCTTAAATGGTGTATTAATATGGACCAAACATATTTATCAAAAACGTCATTGTTGGATCCGTCAAAAAAAATAACAATCACTGTCATACTCGTGATTTCAAAATTTTGTTTTATTATTAATAAAAAATCCGTCTATCCGGCCCATAGAGTCCGATCCCTCCGACAGTCTATGCAGCCCATCAGTTATTTGGGCTCCAATTCTGAGGCTCTTTAACATACAAATAACTTGTGCAAAATCTATCAATTGTAGAGCTTGCGCTCGTTGGACTGTGTTTTATACTTTTATTTAACTTGCGCCAGATGTTAGCGCAACTAAAATACGTTCACATTAAAATTAAACACTTTCGTATATATGAAGCTATGATCCACCTCATCTTCCCCCTCTTAATGAATCTTAATATAAAATAATACTTGATGATCTGAAAGAGTTCATTTTAAAAGATGAGTTGCCTCCTTTTCTTTGGATTATGGGGTCATGGAAGAAATATATATATAGTTATCTTACGGTTAGTCGCGAAGGATAGTATTTTTATATTTCGCGTCGTACCTCTCATTTTTAAATTCAAAATATCGATCCGACTGTTAAAAGTATTCTCTATATTGAAATATATTTAGAGATCAAATTTTATATTTTTTAGAATTTTTTTTGAGGATTACAAAATCGTTCTTATTAAAAATCATAAATTCAATACATTTTCATCCCCTAAAAAAATAGATTTTTTTTTAAAAAATATATAAAATTTGATCTCCAAACATATTTCAATATGAAAAACATTTTTAACGGTCGGATCGATGTTTCAAATTCGGAAATGAGAGATACGGCGCGAAATACAAAAATATTTTGTACTTCATGACTAATCATAGCATAACTATATATATATATATTGTTCAGATGGAAATTATCCATAAACATAAGGGGAAAAAAGTTACATATAGTGGTTTTAAACAAATATATGCATGCAATCAATTCATAATATCCCCCCCCCCCCAATGTATATACTTGGCACCTACTCATATTTACAATTCAACGACACTCGGACCAAGCAGAATAAAATTGAATTTCACCACCTTTCATAGATATCCTATAATGCCTCACAAAACCAAACTAGCTTGGTACTAACTAGCTTAAAACCTCACAAAATCAAACTCGACAACCACATCTACCCTAAAATTGAATTTCACCACCTTTCACAGATAACCTATAATACAATTTGAATTCAGTCATCATAAATTACCTTTAAAGAATAATGCCTTTGTTTTTTTTTTCCAAAAAAAAATAGTGATCTGTTGAGAGGAAGTTCCATAGAGAACCTCCGAATGAATCTCAACCCTGATGCCACGTTGGAAACCATGTGCTTTCTATGTTGCTGGTCATATCGTAATAAAACCCATGCGCATTTGTTCCACTACTGCCACAGCCAGACATGGAACTTAAACCCATCATTGGTGCACTGCTGTACTCTTGTGATGTGTTAAAAAAGTCGCATTGTTGAAACACTGGCATACTTTGGAAAGGATCAGAGCCATTTTCAACCTCTGTTGGAAAGCCTAAACCCATCTGGTCATAGAAATCATTCATCGCAATTCCTTGGTCTAGCATTGAGTTGCCTGAGCTAGGTACATGAGAGGTAGTGCTGGTAGTGTCGTGCTCACTGTCTTCTTTCTTCTTTTGGAAAACTCTACAAAGAACCCAATCCTCCTGCATGCCAGTAGAAGGTTTTTCCGGTGAGTAACTGAAACGCCCATAAAAGGGACAGCACAGTGCACGATCTTGTGAATTTTTTTAGGGGAAGGAATCCATTGAGAATGGGTTTTCAAATACATATAAAATAATTCTTAAAAATAAAAAAATTTATAAATATATTTTTTACTTATAAATTGATAATGATTTAAATTTCATACAATTTCATTATAGTTTGATTGTCCATAAAGGCCATCAAAATATTATGTAATTTATAATGATTCTAATTTAACGGTTTTTGATGGATTATCAAATGATAATGAAATTAGATGAAATTTAAATCATCATCAATCTATAACTAGAACATATTTATAAGTTTTTTTTTATTTTTAATAGTTTTTCATATATTTTTGAATATCTATTTTTAAACTTATCAAGATAACCATTGTGAAGTGATCCCTTCCCTTTTTAGTAGAGTCAAATATTTGTTATTGGCTCTGTTATTTAGATTGAAAGCATTTTTTTATCGAAAAGATGAGAGTTAAGATCTCGAATTTCATAATTTTTTATAAGAATCTTCCATTAAAATTTCAAACTTACGTTCTCTTCTCATACAGAGAGTATTATATTTTACCACTAAATCAAAGACTGATGCTTAGATTGAAAACATTTATTCATCAGGTTCATTCAATGTTTGATACCAACTAAATGTAAGATTTAGTTCTAAAGATTTTACCACAACGTATTAATATATTCTTTTCTTAATTTGGCATTTATGTATACATGTGGATGAATGCATTTTATAAGTTATGTAAAAACTATAATGAAATTCGCACAGTTAAATATCGTCAGGGGATAAGTGGATATATACCTTAGGAGGTGATTGAGGTGTTTCTAGGCGAAATTCGTGCATGACCCAGCCAGTCTTAACTCCATTGGGAGCCCTCCCCTGGTAGAACACAAGCGTCTTTCTCATACCAACCGGTTTGCACGTTGCAGGGTTGTTGATCATTCGGTCTTTTCCAGTTGCCTTCCAATACCCCGACTTGGTTGCACGATTTGTGCGTGAGCCCGTTGCGTACTTGCGATCTCTGAAGCTGAAGAAGTACCATTCATTTGCAGTCAGCTTGGCCACCTCTGTAATTATTTGTGAAGTAGGGCATGCAAGTTAATGCTAATTTCAAAAAATAGGTCCTCTTCTCTGCTCAGAGCGGGGAGAACCCAATTAAAATTCACTACAAATGAGCCTAGCTTTGTTCTTTTTCAGTATATATTTTTGGGATCAACCATGTCTATTAGAGCAAGAACTGTTTGATTAAGTGAATAAATAAAAATGAATAGGCAAAAACATTTGATTTGCGCAAAATGAGCTCTGTCATGCCTTGGTTATTCTCTGAAGTTGTACAATCGTTCCACCTTTGAGTGAATTTTTACAATTATCTAACTTAATTAACATCTTCTTAATTAGTTCTGTCAAACCTAGTACATGAGATAAGTCGATGTTCTTAAAAAAAAAAAACTAAGTTCTCCGATTACCACCAGCGCAACCATTCAGTGTCAAATTGCCAAATCGATATAATTCACTATTATGGTCATTTAATAATATTTTGTTGTTCATTGGATGACTAAACTATATACCGTAATCATGGATAACACAAGTACTCTGGAAAATGGGACCTAGTTTCTTGTTCGCGAAATTGCACAAGATTCGATAGGTGAGTAAATTAACTATCAGTAACACGCTTCTAAATTTATTTTTCTATCTGATATTTCTTCATTTTTAATCTAAGAGGTACTATGAAGGCTGTCAATTTAGGAATCCTATCCTATGCATAATATTATGTCTGATGTTACGTCTTAGATCAGACAAGAATGTGTAAGGTAGAAGACAACGAGTGGTACTATTGCTCGCGTGAAACCCCAGAGGTTGACAGTATTAGAATCATATATATGTGGGTACTTGGTTATATAGTACACAAAGGCAACCTGTAGTACAGCATGTTAACTATTAGCTACATCAGTGGCGGATCCACGTATGAGCAAGCTCAGGTTAATATCTGTAGAGATGGCAGAACCCGACCCGACCCGATAAACCCGTCCGACCCGTCCGGATCCGAACCCGACCCGACCCGATTTTTTTAAGAAAGTCAAACTCACCCGACCCGATCCACAAATGGCCTTCAATCCAATCGAAATCTATCAACGATCTGAAAAAACACAACATGTAAATTGACCCGACCCGAATTTCTTCTAGAAATCAAACTACCCGACCCGCCCGAGAACCCGAACCCGACCCGACCCGCCCGATTGCCACCTCTAAGTATCTGGGTTTGAATTTTGAAATTAAGTATTAGAGTAGAAATTTTTTTGTTCGACCCATTAAATAAGTTAATATATTAGACGCAATGCCCAGGCTTAATTAAAAAAATAGACTTCTAAATACCTGAACGTTGAGCAATTGAGCAACTCGTGAATTTGAGCTATAAATATGCCTAGGTTTATTTAAAAGCTGGATTCGCCACTGACCTAGATTATACAATATGACGAGAGCACCAATAAATGGTTGTCTCGAGATATATGATACTTTACGTTTCCGATAGAAATATCTCTGTAATTTTTCTGAATCATATATTAAGACCAATTAGAAGAAATTAAACTCTATCTTGCTAACTCAACAAAATAATTTATACCCATGGCGTCCGAAAAATTAATCAAATTGATTTGTTTTATCTTTTTGAAACTCATTTATGTTTGCTTGTTACACGTACTCCAATTTTTATCAAGTTACCTTGTAACCAAATTTGAATTTCATTAATATTTTAAAATTGTCGCCACTTGTTTAATTGCTCTAAGGTCTACACCCAGGTGAAGCTATCAATTAATTTCATTGCAAACTCGCATGCATATATTGCAATTTGAATATGTGTATTAATGAAATCAGTAGTTGGAAAAATTAAGAGAAAAAACAAGAAATTAAAAATTGACTAGCCAGAGGTAATGTGCCTACCAGGCAGCTCCCATGGCTCGCGAGTATGGAGATCGACTTCAACCAGAGTTCCTTGAGAGATCCTCTCATTAGTTGCTTTCTTGTACAAATAGTGGCACACCAACTCTTCATCGCTTGGATAAAACCTAAAACCTGGAGGCAGAATCGATTCTATGGCCCTCAATCCCATTGTCTCTGAGATTTTTTTTATCACAATGACGCAACAGTTATTATATATGGAGATTGAAAGAACTTGCAATGTTTAGAAGCTAGATTATGGATGCTTATATAGAGAATGGTTATGCATATACCTTTTGGCAATTAAGTGCACGGAGGAGTGTGGCCCCCACGACCTACATAACTACAAATTAATCCATATATCCTAGATAAAAATATTTTTTGGATGGGTCAAGTTCTTTGGATGATTGTATTAATTTGTATACAACAAAGGTTTAAAATTCTAAATTGTATTTATCGTGGAGTCTTTTCACATGGTACAGCGCATAACAAAGTTTTTTTATAGAATTCACTCCATAACAGAGTTTTTTTTATAGAATTCACCGCATAACGGAGTTGTTGTCGACGCTATCGATTTATACTGTGCATGTTTGTTTTTATTATTATTTTAGCATCAGAGTTTAAATTGTGTTAAAAAAACTTGGAAGTTAAAAAAAAAAGTAGTTATACATCATGACAAGATTTGTTTGAAACAAACACAGTAACTGACTCAAAGGTTTTCAAATAAAATTAAAGTTTTATTATTTAGATAGCTTATATATATAATTAATTCATTTTTTACAAAACATTGATCTCCATCAATGAAGTCATTTAAAAATCATTGATTAAGATAGATTTTCAGCCATATTCTTTATAAAAAAACTTAAGTGAAGTCACAAATATATTGCCAATTATTTAAATTATCGCACAATAATTTGTTTTAATTTGGAAATATTTGTTGCAAATGATAAATCTGTTTTAGTTATATCGTTTAATTTTTTTTTGTACTTGCCTCGGTACAAAGTGCTGCAGATGAAAATTGGTATGATTTCCAGAAGAACTTATGAGAAACGCAACAAAAGGAAGTGAGAAGAGAGAAGGGATCGACGTGTGGATGCAACAAGGATTGTTACGTCCGAGAAATTTTGTGAACTTGGATGATTGATATACGACGATGACGGGAACTCAGCATATTGTGTCTAATTATTGGCTATTGGTTATTGGCGAATTTGTCGCCATGCATATAATAACACGCAAAATGGTATTCTTCCCCAATGTTGAAACATTTCAATCTGATAGAGGGATTATCTATCGATTGATTAGGCGTTATTAAAGGGTATAAACTTGCGTGGACTTTAAATTTAAGGTAATAATTCAGGGTGGTCATCCATTAATTTCATATAACTTGACAAACTAAATTCTAATTTAAGATTAAAAAATCTACTATGTGTAGCCGCACGTGTAGTATGTACAACTACAACGGAAAAGATCTTAACAACACTCAATTAATAATTATTATTGGTCAAATTTATTGTTAAAAGGAATTAATGACATAACTGAAATAATTGTAAACATATTTTGCAGCAGTTTTAAATAAATAACTTTAATTAAATGACTTTGAAAACTGTCAAAAGAGTTGGGAACATGATTTAACAACTGTTGTTAAACCACTACTAAGAAACCATCGTTGAATATAATATTTAGTAACAATTCCTTAATAATAATCATTAATTAATTACATTAATTGATAAAAAAAATACCTGATAGATCAATAATATTTCAAGTCTCGTTATATATACATAGAGAGAGTGAGACTATGGTGCTTTACGAAACACAAAACCTCTAATGCTTTGCGTCCGTATCTCAAATTTAAAAATCTAAACGATCGATCTAAACCATTGAACATGATCTTCGTATTGAAATGTTGTTGGAGATTAAATTATATATATATATATATATATATTTTAATCTTTTGTTATATTTTATATGGGTACAAAGTTTGTTGATGTAATAATTTTTACACTATCCAATACTAACAAATTTCCACCAATCTAGGAAATAGTAAAAAAATTCAAAAAACATATTAAATTTGATTGCCAATGATATTTTGATACGGAAATCATGTTCAACGATTTGGATCGGTCGTTTGGACTTTTAAATCCGAGATACAGATACGAAGTACAAGAGATTTTATGCATCGCGAAGCACCATAGCCTCACTTTATATATAGAGAGAATGAGGCTATGGTGCTTCACGAAACACAAAACTTTCTGTGTTTCGCATCCGTATCTCAAATTTGAAAGTTCAAACGGCCGATCCAAACAATTGAACATCATCTTCATATTGAAATATTTTTGGAGATCAAAATTTTTATTTTTTTGAAATTGTTTACTATTTTTTAAATGGGTACAAACTTTGCTGATCTAATGATTTTTGCACCATCCAAAACTAGCGATTTTATACTCATTTAAAAAATAGAAAAATATTTTAAAAAAATATAAAATTTGATCTCCAGGATATTTCAATATAAAGATGATGGTCAACGGTTTAGATCGGCCGTTTGAACTTTTAAATTAAAAATACGAATGCAAAGTACGGAAGGTTTTGTGCTTCGCGAAACACCATAACCTCTCTCTCTCTCTCTCTCTATATATATATAATTAACCGCACTTTCAACAAGGATTAATAGTTTATAAAATTATTTGAAATATATTGATGTATGAAATTAATTAACTGCATTAGTCGGTAAAAAAATCTGATATATCAGTATATATTTTAAGTCTCAATTAACAATTGTTATAGGTCAAACTATTGTTAAAAGAATCGGTGACATAACTAAAATAATTGTAAATATATTTTGCAATGGTTTTAAATAAATAACTTTAATTAAATGACTTCGAAAACTGTCAAAAGAGTTGACAACATGATTTAACAACCGTTGTTAAACCACTACAAACAAACCATTGTTGAATACAATATTTTAGTAACGGTTCCTTAGTAATAACCATTGTTAATGGTATTTAACAATGATTTTCTATAGAAAATAATTGCCCGCACTTTCAATAAGGATTAATAGATTATAAAATGATTTGAAATATATTGATGTATGAAGTTAATTAACTGCATTAATAAATAAAAAAAATCACTTGATAGATCAATATATATTTCAAGTCTCATTATTTATATATATAGAGAGAGAGAGTGAGAGTGAGGCTATGGTGATTCGCGAAGCACAAAATTTTTCATGTTTCATGTCCGTATCTCGAACTTGAAAGTTCAGACGACCGATCTAAATGGTTGAACATCATCTTCATACTGAAATATCTTTGGAGATTAAATTATATATATTTTTTTGAAATTATTTGTTATTTTTTAGATGGGTACAACTTTAGTTGATCTAACAATTTTTATACCATCGAAAACTAGTGATTGCTATATATATATTGTGAGGCTATGGTGCTTCGCAACACACAAAACCTCCCGTGCTTCGCGTCCTTATCTCGAATTTGATAGTTGAAAGGGCTGATCCAAACTTGTTGAATGTGATCTCCATATTGAAATATTTTTTGATATCAAATTTTATAATTTTTTGAAAATTTTTAGTATTTTTTAGATGGTACAAAAATTATTGATCTAACGATTTCTGCACCATTTAATAGTAGTGGTTTTTCACCCATCTAACAATAGTAAAAAAAATATAAAAGTTGATCTCCAAAGATATTTCAATACGAAGATCATATTTAATAGTTTGCACATTCAAATATGAGATACAGACGCGAAACACGACACATGAGGTTTTGTGCTTTGGAAAGCATTATAGTATCTCTCTCTCTCTCTATATATATATATATATATATATATATATATATATATATATATATATATATGTGTGTGTGTGTGTGTGTATATATATATATATATATATATCCGTGTGTAGGTTGATGCTTTGCAAAGTAAAAACCATTTTTACTTTGGATTGAGATTTTATAACCTGACGGCTCAAATGGTCAATCTAAGTTATTCAATAATTTCTTTATGGTAAAATCTCATAGGATATTAAATTTCATGATTTTTTTTTGTTTTTTTCAAATATTTTTAAAAACCATCATGAAATAGATCATTTTCTTATGTTAAACAAGGCTATTTTTAAAAATAATTTAATAAATATCTACAATCTCAAAAAATCATAAAACTTAATATCCCATTAGATATTAACATAAAGTAATTATTGAGAAGTTTAAATAGACAATTTAAGCCATCAGGAAATAAAATCTCAATTCAAAGTAAAAAATGGCTCTTTACTTTGTAAAGCACCGTAACCTTTGCCTATTGTGAACAACAAAACTTACCATACTTCGCGTATGTATCTTGAATTTGAAAGTTTAAATGGTCGATGAAAATCGATGAAAATGATCTTCTTATTGAAATATCTTTCGAGATCAAAATTTATATTTCTTTGATTTTTTTGTTATTTTTTAGTTCAGTACAAGATCACTAGTTTTGGATGTTGTAGAAATAATTAGATCCATAAATTTTGTACCTGTCTAAAAATTAGCAAAAAATTAAAAAATATATATATATAATTTGATTCCCAAAGATATTTCAATATAAATATCATGTTCAACAGTTTAGATTGGTCGTTTGAACTTTCAAATTCATGATACAAACATGAAGAATGAAAGATTTTGTGATTCGCGAAGCACCATAGCCTCACTATAAATATATATATATATATATAGAGAGAGAGAGAGAGAGAGAGAGAGAATTAGGCTATCGTGTTTTGTAAAGCACAAGAGTGTTGTGTGTTTTGCGCTCTATTATTAATTTTAAGTCATAAATAATCGATCCAAACCACTCAATATAATCTTCATATCAAAATCTATTAATAAACTAAATTTTATATTTTTTAGAATTTATTTGCTATTTTTTTTGGATAGAGGGAAAACGTCATTTTTTGATGAACCATAATTCCCAGATCAAGTCATTTTCTCCTCATCAGAAAAAATAGCAAAAAAATTCTAAAAAATATAAATTTGGAATACTAATAGATTTTGATATCGAGATTAGATTGAACGGTTCGGATCGATTATTTCTGACTTGAAATTAAAAATAGAGTGCAAATCACACAACGCCTTTGTACTTTGTAAAGTACCATAGTCGGACTCTATATATATATATATATATATATATATAAATCTAGGGTGCTCCTAGTAGTAACGAGGCCATCCGTGCTCTTGACTCAAAACACATCTAATCAACTCCAAATTTCAATTTCTAAAATAATCAATCTTTGTATAAAAATAATCCATTTAAAAAAATTAAAATAAATAATTAAGAAACTCTGAAAATAGAAAAAAATTATATCGTATAAGATTTTAATATAAAAAATTTATTGAGAAATATAATTTGAAATTCGGAGATATTTAGATACATTTTTAAGTTAGGAGTATGGAGGGTTTATGTGCTCTTAAAGTATATTAGTTTTGCACTCTCTATAGTACTATTTAGCTGGACAAAAACATGCATGTTTTATTTTTATTTTTAACTTTATTTGGAAAAGAATTAAAATTTTGAAATCCTTGTCAACAAAATATATACCTTAAATAATTCGATATCTTAGTCAATTATAGATTACGATCACTATAGTTATATTGAGGGAATCACTTGAACATAAATTGATTTGGTCATTTGATATTTTGTAAAAAAATATTAAAATTGTACTAATGCAATAAATATTCTATAATTTTAAAAATATATTTATGAAGTTTTTTATTTTCTTTTTCGGAATTTATTTGTAAAACAGTTGTAAAAATAATCTTTGTCAATTAGTGATCTCTCCTCAGTCATCACAATTATATAAAAGCATATACATAGCCTGTCTTTACACTGGAACTCACAGCACAACAAGATGTAGCAAGGAACGATTTAAGAGTTACATGATGACTGATGCTAACCAACTAAAACGATGGCAATATAAGTATATAACTCATATGTAGGGAGATTAATTCATTTTGTGGGCCTAGCATTTGTCTTGCACGGATAACTCATATATAGAATTAGGTTAGGGTGCTTTGTAAAGTACAAAAGTATTGTATATTTTGCGCATTATTATGAATTTTAAGTCAGAAATATTCGATGCAAATTGCTCTATATAATCTCCATATCAAAATCTATTAGTAAACCAAATTTTTTATTTTTTGGATTTATTTGCTACTTTTTTGGATAGAGGAAAAACCATCATTTTTAGATTAATCAGAATTCTCAGATCAAGTCATTTTCTCCTAATCAGAAAAAATAGCAAAAAAATTCTAAAAAATATAAAATTTGGTTTACTAATAGATTTTGATATGGATATTAGATTGAATAATTTGGATCGATTATTTCTGACTTGAAATTAAAAATAAAGCGCAAAGCACACAACGCCTATGTGCTTTGCAAAGCACATATATATATATATATATATATATATATATATATATATATATATATATATATATATATATTGTTGGGAGAGCTGGATTTATTTTAATCGCAAAACACAATACATTCTCTCCGTATGGGAAATTTAGGGGTGTCAATCGACAATGGCTCGATTGGGTCATATTATTTATTATTTATTGATCCGATTTGAATTCGATCCGTTTAAATTTAGATAAATTTTTTTGACTCATATCCGATCCTACCGGGTCACGAGTCGACCTGACCTGACTTGTGTAAAATAATTAATTAATTAATTAATTTTTTTTATAGAATTTTAAGTAATGAAATATTAATTAATTTATAATTAATCTTAATTAATGTATAATTAGTATATATTTAAGTTTTAATTAGTACTAAAATATTAAATTATTTCAAAAAATATAATTAATTGGGTCGGATTGACCCAAACCCGACCTGACCTGATTCGATTTAAACACATACCCGACCCACTTATCTTCGAGTCATGTCTGGTCGGGTTAATCCATCGGGTCGGGTCAATAATTGATACCCCTAGGGAGAATGGATTGAATATTTTTTATCTCTACTCCTTATTAAGCACATAAGTGTCTTGATCCTGCAACGATTCACATTTTTTATTGAAGAACTAATATTAGTCATCGGATTGAGTTATTCGTCAAATAATGTTATATGGTCATTTGTGTTGAAGTTATAATTTTCTCTCAATTTTGATTATTATATGAAATGCTGCATAATTTAGGAGTATAATTATGAATTTAAATTTAAATTCTGAATGTCAATATTTCTCTCAATTCTATATTTATTTTACATTAATTATTTATTAATAATTAAAATTTACATTAATTACTAAATTATCTTCATTTTTATTTCTTTTTTTTTCACATGAAGATATGAAATTTTTATATTTTTAAAAATATCACCGTAGCAATGTACGGATAAAATAATAGTAGATATTTAAAAGTTGAATAATTTATTCTGATTAAACCGCGCTCGAAAAAAAAAATCTACGGATGATGCAATTAAACTTGGAGCCAACATCAATCGATAGATAATCCAGTCTGATATGAAGCTGATGGCTCTGATCGATCTGCCTAAAATAATCAAATTAATTTCCCTGCGAAATCCACTTTATTTTATTATTTTATGATAATTGCACACAAGAAGAAAGAAGCAACAAGCAATGCGGGCCATGCATGTGTGTACTTTCTTACATACGAATATCACAGGAATAAGGAAGAATTTTTCATCCATAATTTATTACTTGTCAAAAGTTCCTTTAGATAGAGCAGAGTGTGAATCTCTGTGTGTGTTTATCTGTCTTTTTTTATTATTAAAGACAGAATCAAATTATTTACTTCAATTATTCATAAAAACCATCAATTATCTATTATTTGAACATGTAGCTACACTTTATAAAACACTCTCTTTATTCTCAGGATTAAAGATTGGTTCTCATATATGTTCTCTATCATTTTGAAATTTTGATTTATAATGGTGACCATAGTGATAATTTTACAATGAAAAATAATTTGACGAGCTTAAATTCAAGTTTTGGATATAATATATATATAATTCTAAAATTATTTATTATTTTACAATGAAAAATAACATATCAAAATATCAAACTTAAAAAAACAGAGTTAATACTCCTTGTAGATTGTTTAAACATGTTTTAGAACACTCTTCTATTATCTGGGAAAACCATTTTAATTAACATGTTTTTGATAATTCATTGATTTTAAATTTGATAATATCGTTAAAAACATAGTATTTCAAGGTGATTAAAAAACAAAAATTGAATGTGAATTTTATTTAGTCTGAGCAATTTAGATATACAAATAAAAGAATTGGATGTCTATGAATGAAAACAAGCCAAATCTATTATGTTTAAACTATTGAAGCTTCTTGTTTATTTTTAAGTTTTTGTGATATGACCGTGTTGAATTACTAAAAATATTAAATACTTTACTAGCGATATAACTATTGCTGTCACTTATATTTCATTATTTTCTATTAGTAAGTATAAATACATAATTAATCTTTGTATATCAGGACTTAATTGTTGAACACCATTGAATGATTATATTGACATTAACAGCCATTAAAAGTTTGTAAAAGCTTCAAAATTTGTAAATTACGCCACCAGAAGCTGTCAAATTTTTCATGGTCCCCCACCTCCCCAAGTCCAAAATTTCGAATACTAGTGGATCCATTCATAAAATAGTGTGAACTTCAAATTTGTTTAAAGTAATTACCATTATCAACTAAAGTTTTCAGATCAGTTCTTTGGACTACATATGCAACGTATAATTTTTTTATTTATGTGCGAGTCATTGCAGGTTAGCTAGGGTTGATAATATATTATACATACAGTCCTTAATTACTGTACTGATTTATGTTCAATTCGGCTTGGATAGTTTTTTTAATAATATGGATATAAATTATAAACTTTTTACGAAAATTAACAAAAAAATGTTAATAACTTTTGTAATTCCTTAAATTACAATTAATGCGATCATCAATTGATTGCATCGCCATACAGGTTCATAGAAAAAAACAGTCGAAATTTTCAATAAAATAAATTATTAATCTCTAAACTAGTATCATAATTAAACAAATATCCAAACAAAAAATAAAGATCTATCAGTCCAGTGCTCAGAGAAAAAATAATGGAAGAAAAAAATTATGGACTTGGGTAACGGGAGTAAGGGTGTGCAAATGGAGAGTTTGGTTCAAATCAAAATAAATATATATATCTAAAGCATAGAAGTTGAATCACATTTTGTATCGTGAATCATAGTAATTTATATCGTATTGGTGTATCGTGTATCGTATCGTTAAGATACGCTAAACTTATTTTAAAATGAATCAATAATAACTAAAATTAATATGTAGTGAATTTTTACATTTGAAAACATTATTATTTAGAATTTTATCACATTTATATAGTATATTAGCATAATTTATACTATTTGAGCTATATATATGAGCAAAAAGTTTTATTATAGCTCATATGATAATCCAATGATAATATTAATTAATATATAAGGAGAATAAAACAAAATAATTCTATTTTAGCTAATAAAATCACTACATTCTATTTTACCTAATAAAATCACTACATTACACTAAGCACGTGCGGGAAAAATATCTAAGAAGATTAAAATAAATAAAATCAATTAATATAATTTAGTGGCCCTAACTACATTATTTGAGTCTTCAAAAATTAATATAATTGCCTACAGTTTTGAATGCTTCACAGAAACACTACATGTGTTTGTGAGAGAGAGAAATGAGAGCAGAGACGGATACAAGATTTTATTTAGAGGGGGTCAGTAATTAGATTTCAATAACTTATCGGGTCCAAACCTATTAACTAATCGGGTAATAACTTAATGAAAAACACTATTTTATAAAATCCAAGGGGTCAACTGACCTCCCCTTAGGCTTTACTACATCCGTCCCTGCATGAGAGAATAAAATATATGAAATAAATAAGAATTACCCACTTGCACTGTCTCATATTTGGAGTTTTTAACTCTTCTCTCTCAAATCGCTGACATATTTTTCCTTTTCTTTGTCATTTTTGTCACTTTTCGCTTTTTTTTTCTATCACACTAGGGTTATCTGATCGCCGAACAGGATGCGTGAAGTCGAGCAGAAGAGGTAAAGTCAAAAAGTATATGTATCTTACAATTATTGTATCGTTGGGATACATATCATATCGAGATATAGAAAGATACAGACACGATTCTTAATATTCTTCTCTCTAGAGATACAAAGTATAGATTCTTATCTTTATCCATTTATATCGTATCGAATCGTAAGATTTGTATCGTGAATCGTAAGATACTAACTTCTATGATCTAAAGTTTTATTCGGTTAGACAAATTATGAACATAATTAAACTTTTAAAAATATCAACCGAATAATTCGAAAATCAAATAAACCAAAGTTTTATTCGGTTTAACTAAAACTATATTAATTAAGGAGGAATGAAAATTATCGATGGTTAAAAAATTAATAAAAAATAAGTAGTTTAAAAATCAAAATAAATAATTAATTAAAATCTATAGAAAATAAATGTATTCAGATTATTTTCATATGTTTCTTATTGATATGAAATAAAATGAATTTACTTAATAAATTTTGGACTATTTACTCGGTTTATCTGATTCAGAAAAATATAAATCAAACCAAAGAACAAAAATCGAATTAACTAATATTTTCAATTGAACCAAAATTTTTAAACCAAATTTTTTATCAAATAATTTAAAATTTAATAGTTTAGTTTAAAACCAATTAAACTGATCCATTTACACACCGGGAGGAACACCTGTCCCGACCCTTTTGTCTTGTCCCAGCTAAAGGCGGCCAGTGTCCTGTTCTCTCTCTATATATGCTTTGTTTTTCAAATTTCAAATAATAATTAAAAACTGAGATATTTATCTCTATCCTTCATTAAAAAAAGGTAAAAGGTCCATGATTTGTGAGCAACTAATCACTATAGGCACCACAACGGCTTTTTCATTTCCGTTTATTATTCAATTACTAGCTATATATCCGCGCGTTACAGCAAACTTTTTTATTTAAATATTAAAATATTATAAAATAAAAAAATTCACATTTATCTAATATCAAATTATAAATTCATCAAATTATAGAGAAAACTTATAATAAAGACTATATTTAATCTTGGATGAGTTTTTTTGCACAATATGAGTTAATGATTCATGATTTTTATGGCAAGAAAAGTAAATTATTCTAACATATATCATCATTAATTTCTTACCAAATATGCACAAGGTTGCTAAATAAAAAAATAATATTATGAAAATAATAGTATATATGGAAAAGAAATGGAGAGAAAGAGGAGATCAATGGACGCGATCACAAACGTTTGATCAACTAAAAATAAATATTATCCGTCTAATTGAGGGATAAAATGTGTATAATAAAAAATTACCAGGACAAAAAATGGACCCTCCAATTCTTAGATGCTTTATATAATAGTATAGATTATTTATATTATTTGAATTTACAACAAGACCGCTAAATTATTTGCCTTAAGTTTTATAATAATTACTGTTATTATTAGGATTATTTTAGGACTCCTCTCCAAAAAATATTTACTAAAAAGAATTATTTAATAAACGATTTCAATCACAAATTTATATGCAACAAATTAAAAAATAATTAAGTGTGATTATTTTTTTGTATAATTAATAATATTATTATTAGTAATAAATTTCTTATAAGAATGCGAAGAGCTTATATCAGTTTTAAAAATCTAATATTATAGAGAAAACAACTATCTTTAAAAATAAACGGAGAAAATGATGATATTCAGGGTTGGAGACAAGTGAGAAAAGGAAGGTGTTATAAAATGAGAGACTAAGGTGGAGTTAATCAATATACTAAGATATAACCAATACAAGTGGATAACCGATTTGATGATGGCAAAGACTACATAAAAAACTAAAGAAACTAGTCAAGAAAACTGAAAAAGATAAAAACTACAACTTAAATATAGAATGAGAGAATCAAGCTATCAAGAATAAGATCAAATTAACTTGATCAACAATCTAAATTGACAAAATAGTAATCTTTCAACTTTGAAATCTAGTGAATATCAATTAAATAATTTTTTTTACAAAGAATGTTGAGAAAGATGCTAAAAGTAAAGACATGATTTTAAGAGACTTCAATATAAAGATCTATGTCTCAAGGACTCACTCAAAGAATGAAATACCAATATATTACTATAAAGAGTATTACATAAGAATGTATGAACATAACTCATTTATAATCACAAATAAAAGATGAGATACAAGTCAAGACAATTGCAACAAAAAAAGAGCACTTTAGACTCAGAAAATGAGCAACAAGTTTAAATAAATGAAAGTACAACAGCTCTAGACAATGAGCACAAACTAGTTCAAAAGTATAGCAGAGATTCAACTCTATATAGGATTGATTGATGAACTTTGTGTTTATTATTATTTTTCTTGTAAGTAAAGAATGTGTGCTCTAAATGGTCTTTGTTCATTGCTAAAGATTGGAAGAGTAAAAATATCTTTTATATACAACAACTCAAATAAGGCAGATAATTTTTCACCCAATAAAATGTTATAATGGCTCAATATTAATTTTAATTATGAATTATCAAGAATACTCTTATCAGGCTTCGAAAAACTTCTTGCAATGTTATAATGGCTTGTAAAGAAGGAAAAAATGTTACAATGTTTGATTAAGAAAAAAACTTCTTAGCTAAAATTGTTACAACATTTTGACTATGGTTGACCATGAGTTATTGAGCTCTGATAAGATTGTCTTTCTACAGAGTCGTTATGATGGCTTGGTGAATTTTTATAATGGCTCAAGCCATTCAACGATTCCACAACTGATATCTGATGATAGGCTATGGTAAAATAGTGAAACTTTCTGCTTATGAAATTTTCTAGTGAAGAGGTGAGTCGTAATAATGACTTCTGAGCTGTTACAACGGCTTACCATGTAGAAAGTTTTTTCTTTGCTTTTTCAATACAAAAACTTAAAGTTTAAAAATGAAATCTTACATTTTTTAGATCCTACATCTTTCAAGACTTTTTCCAGCAGCTGCTCTCATCTATTTTGATCAACTATCAAGTCTTCAAAGGACCCTACAAAATATCTCAAAGAAACTTATAAAATTTAAATTTATTAGTTTATAAATTGACAAATTAAAAAAAATATTTAGTACAACAAGGAGAATGTGGGTGCATGGTCCCATCCTTATAATCTCACGGAAGTTACTTAGATGTATGAAGATTTATCATATATTTAATTTTATGATGTGTATTAGTTTTTTTACCAGTCCGAGTAATCTTGCGATTGTACGTAAACTCGTATTTCGCCTTCTCCCATCCCTTTTCAATGCTAGAATCATAATTCTTATTATTAACATTATTATTATTATTATGTTATTATTTATAAGTAATGCTAAAGTGCTTTATTAACTACAAATTATCTCTCGCTTTATATTCAAATATTCAATTTTTGAATTCAAATGATCGGCTTAAAATCTCTGCATAAAATCTGATGCAGATCAATGCTAATATTCTTTTATGATTTTTTTCTGTTTGATATAAAATTTTCTGTCAAATATTAACTCTTTTACCCATCCAAAAACATCGCAAAACATTTCAAAATATTTATATTTCTGTTCTTCAACGAGGTTTTGAATGGAGATCATAGGTCATAGACAAGAGGGGTTTGTAGTTTATAATGCTCATAGCTCTAATATTATTATAGTCATTATTATTATACATGGTTAGAAATATTTACAAACTCATGTTTATTTTGACACTTAAATCAATCAAATATATTTTATATGCAATTGAACAATTCTGTAAACTATATCATGACAATCTATTCAAAACTTGATAAAATAAAACAAAAATTCCGAGACATTGTCGAATGATGATGATGATTGCAGGACCTTTGACAAATATATACTTCTATAAAAATGGGGGGCTTCATTGCAATTTGTAATATGGAGGATTTTGTTTCTAAATGTCACATAAATAAAATTTTATTCCAATAATTCAACTTAATGTAATAAAATTTTCTCTAAAAGAGATAGTATGCTATATACATAAAGAACGGAGACTAACAAGTCCAAAATTGCGATGGACCATATGATTCCTTTGAAAGATCGGAAGTTGATCTTTCCATAAATTTTTATTCGCTAACGGACTATATTCCGATTCTCCGTGGCGGCGCGGAAAAATAAATAAATGAAATGAGCGGGTCCTTAATGTCAGTCACTATTGGCATACTATCGTTTAGTCCCCACATGGCATGCTACACATGGAAACGAGACTTTTCTTTCCTCATCCTTCTTCCCATTCTTTTTTTCTTCTTTTTGTCCAAATGAATTGGGACATCCAATAATCGTCTGGTTCATGCAGATCCGGTGATGAATCATTCCCAAACTTGAAAAAGACAGGTGGTGCAATTATTAAGTTCCATGATTGTTGATTGATATCGTTGCCAATGGGCTTTGCACAAAGTGTGACGGCTCCATCCTCCCCTTTTGATTAGGGGAAAATGTTTCTTCTGGCATTTGCTTTTCCTCTCTCTGTGAACAAAACAATTAGTGTGGTTCTTAATTATGGCCAATTGGCGTTTTTTGAACTACATATATAGGAGGAATATATGTACTTTAACGCTTATCCATGAATTCTGGATAAACATGTCTGGTCATTTAATATTTTTTTTTATTTTACGGAAGTGGGTAGCCCTGCGTCAGAACTAATTCAGAGAAGAATCATTGGGACAATGGTTGTTTCTATAATTTGTACGCTAAGTTTTCAAATAAATTAATAAAAGGTTTTTGCAATATTCTTTTAACTTAAAAATTGATTGTGTTTTAAATTTTAAATAATTAAAATTTCATTTCATATTCTATCAAACACCATCAAATATTCAATCTGCTTAAATTTAATACAATTTTAGTAGACATTAATGGATTATGAATTGATATTTATATTGTATGAAATTTTAAACATATCAATTTATGATTTCAAGAAAATATAGAGGTGCAAGAAAAAATTTATTTCATAATTCGTTTGGTGTTCAATTCATTTTTAGCTCGAGTTCGGTTTGTTTGATTATTTTTTGTCAATTCGATTAGAGTTCGGTTTGATAACTTTTTAATGGACTAGTTCGAGTTCAATATGTAGTAATTTACATATATTTGAACTATTTAGTCAGTAGTATATGTAATAATATAATTATTAATGAATATTAGCTATTTTTTCAAATTTTAATATAAAAATAATAAAATATTAATTATAACTCTAATTATTATGATATCAAAATAAATATAAAATTTAAATAATTGAGTTCGTCTAGAGTTCGATTTTAGTTTGAGTTTAATTTTATCTCGAGTTTGATTTAGTTGGGATTTAATTTATTTTAAATTAATTTCAAATCAAATTAGCACATATGCTGGTTTGATGGAATTTGATTCGTTTGCAATTCTAAGAATATATTATTTTACCTACGGGTCAAGTATTAAGTTCCAACCACAACAAATACAAAATAGAGTAGACTAAAAAGAGTAGAACACAATAGTTAATGGAGTTCAACTATGAAGAGTTTATATCTTCTAACCCGCAATCACAACCATCAGTCGTACCGAGTCACTAAAATCATAATTATTCTTACAACTGTGAACTTTTGATCTCTTACACAAGTAAAGGAGCAGTCCTTGGCCAATGAAAAATGAAGACAATACCTCAATACTCACAAAGGAGAAAAATGAGGATAACAGTTCTAAAATCTACTGAAGGATCTCTCAATCTCACTTTAAATAGGTATAACAGAGTAATTTTTGGACTCAATTCAAGAATTTAAGTTTTCTCTAGAGCACATAGGTGATAGATAGGGTTAGATAGGATTTGATTATGAAACTCATTAATTTGGAAGAGAAAAATGCTTGATATATATATATGAGTAAAGATACCGTGAGGTTAAGCTTACATAGGCGTTCTGTGAGCTTAAATCAAAAACTATATTAAATTATATTTAAATTTTAATTTATCATACTTATTAAATTTTTTATATGAAAATCTTGTGGGATGTAAAATTTTGGAGTGTTTTGAGTTTTTTAAGTCATAATTTTTAATTTTTAAAAATGATGTTCAAACATTAAATATTTTATTATTATTTTTTAGAGTTGATTTTCAAAAATTAAAAACCATGACTCAAAAAGCTCAAAACACTCCAAATATTTGCATCCCACAAGATTTTTATATAAAGGATTTAATGAGCATGATAAATTCAAATTTGAAGATGATTTGATATATTTTTTTATTTAAGCTCAAAACTCTCTTTCTCTATATATATAGCTATCCCAACCTTCATATAAAAAAGGATGAGAGGCTGAGAAGAAAAAGAAGAAAATTGGAGAAAGGATCTGAAGTCGCAACCAAAATCTGACCATCTCAATTTTAAACAGTCATAAATTTTTATAAGAAACTTCAATCGGGGATGCGATGTGACCATGGAAAGCTCTCAAGATCTACAAGGATCATACCGTGATGGCATTTTTGAGGTCAAACGAGCTTGCCACTTCAAAATAACATTTGAATTTTTGGGGTCATTTTTTATTTTTTTTCTAAAAAATTGTATAGTTCTTTATAATATTTCATGAATATGATATGTCACATGAATCTGATTTTTATTATTCTTTGGATATTTTAGGATTTTTCTTGAAAAAAATATATTTTTTTTATTTTATGAAAATGAATGAATAATTTATATTCATATTATGAATGTTTCTATATATTAATATTGTTAATGTGTTCATGGTTATTAGAGACAATAGTTAAAGTTAAAAACATATAAATTTTCAAATGTAAAGAAATTTAACAATGATTATTTACTAAAAACCGTTGCAAAATGAACATTTAACAATAGTTATTTATAAATAATTGTTATTAAAGGGGAGAATTCAAAAACGGTTATTACTAACAACCATTGCTAAAGATTTGAACAAAACGTTCCCACAATGATGTTTTCAGCAACAAGTTTTTATCATTTTCTCTAATGTTTGCTTGGTTGGAGAATCATTATTAAAGATAAAAAGTATTGTTAAATCTCATTTTTGTGGTAGTTTATATTTTTATCAAAAAATAAAAAAATTATATTTTATATTTTTAGTTGGGATTAAATTTTATATTTTTTTAGAATTTCCTTACTATTTTTTAAGATAGTTATAAAATCATTTGATTTAATTATTATGAGCCATTAAAAAAGAGTCATTTTCTATCTATCTTAAAAAATAATAATTTTTTTTAAAAAATATAAAATTTGGTCCCAATTAGATTTTTACATCAAAAAAATATTTAAACCGGTTAGATCGACTACTTGAATTTTGAAGACGGAGAAACGGTCCATAGCACACAGACCATCTGTGCTACGCGTAGTACTGTAGTCAAACTATATATATATATATATATATATATATATATATATATATGTGTGTGTGTGTGTGTGTGTGTGTTTGTATATGTTTGTGGTTGCGGCATCAAACAGAAACTATGACTTCGCCTTGGCTTATCCATGATCTTGCGGAGATCATATATACAACGTATTTCTTGGAATCTTGGATGGATTGGCACAATAGTTTCAAAGCTCAAAAATCAAGCATCACATGACCGATCCAAATTAATGAATGTGATATTTCTGTGATCAGGTCAAGTCTTGTAAAAAAAAAAAGAATCATTTTGTAGCTATTACGGATTTTTTTTTCAATAGAAAGAACTTTGTCTTTATTGTATGTCACAAATTACTCATATAATTGCTCTTCTTCTGATATGAAAAATATAGTAAAAAGCTTATGAATAATGTGAAATTTTCGTTTCTTAAAAGAATTTCAATACTGAGGGCGCGCTTCGGTGAACTTAGAAATTAAAATATGAAGTAATTGCAAAAATAAATTAATTAATTCTTGTGAATACAAACTGTTACCCTTTATATTTTTCTTACCATTTTCAAAAAAAAAAAATTCTAAGATGAACTTATTTGACATGCCAATATTAGTACCCTTTCTAACTATTTTGGATAATATTTCAAAATTCAGTAATAGTAATAGAAAATTTACTGGAAATAGTAAACTGCACAAATTTTTTATATAGATATTTATTCTGATTTGATTAAATAATTTAATTTCGTTGATATTTCGTACATGAAAATCAAAATCCGATCCATTATCATACTAGTGAAGAATTACCTCCTCAAAATTAATTTCTTAAACAGATTGGTACGTTTAATCGTAAAGAGTTGCTATATGAAGTGATTAATTGATATGATGATATGAGTATTTTATTTATGGCTTTGATGAGGTCAGACAATCATTAATGGACATTCCAGAATTAACTTAACTTTAAAACATGAGGAGAATTATTTTTGCAACACGTGTTATATATGTATTTTTATCAGTACTATAAATTATATTTGATTTAAAGAGGAGGAATTGCTTGGAAATTACATTTTTTTTACAATTGTAATCATTACTAATTCCAAATTAAACACGATCAAAGAATATACCTGAATACTCTTTTTTGAAGAGCATAGGTAGGCAATATAGCTGAATATTTCAAACACGCTACCTTCCTTTTAGGATGCAGTCACTACAGCACAAAAGAGCTTTATTAATGATTTTAAAAAAAATAATAATGATTTTATGACCGTTATTAATGGAGGGTTAGTAAAGATCTACCGTTAGAAAATATAGATATTTTTCTCTGACATTTCCTAATGGTTTTTAATTAAAAATTGTTAGCAAATGTAAGCGCTTCCTTAACGATTTTTTTGTCAAAACCGTTAGCAAATGCATGACCTTCAAATATTTTTCGTTGAGCTTTCCTAACGGTTATGTTTTAAAAATCATTATCAAATATTGACGCGAAGAGGGCTTTGTCACTGAATATTCCTAACGGTTTTTCTTATAAAACCATTAGGAAAGATGTATACTAACGGTTTTTAAATGTAAAACCGTTAGAAAATTTTGTTTTACTAATGATTTTATACAACAAACCATTAGAAATAATATTTTTTAAAATGTTTTTTATTTTTCTATTGTCAGCCCATTTGATTTTGCTAGCAGATTATAATTCACACATCATCAATACATTAAATTGATATATTTTTCTAACACAAAAGTAAATATATCATATCACATATATAAAATAAATATAAATATAACATATCACATATGCAATTTAATAATTCACATCATCACAAATATATATTAAAAAAAGTTTAGAACAAAATTTACAATAAGTCATATATTTTCCTTAACAAATTCAACCATCATTTTTTTACCTCATCAATAAAATATTGTCGATATGACGCTGGACCTGGCTCCATGCACTATTTCAAAGAATATATAAATATAATTAAAAATGCGCATTATAAAATTTTAAAACCTCAAGAAAATCTTTCGAGTTGTGATAATTTGAGATTATGTCATGAATTCATATCATAACATAATAACCACATTTTTTGCCTTCATGTTACGTTGGACTCTAAAAGTAACAAAAGAACCAAACAAATAATTAATAAATTTACACAAAATCTCAAATATTATAATATTTTTAATTTCAATTAGGTGTAGAATTTATACCGTGAGTCTGACATAAGCAAGTCGGTTCTTTTTTTTTTATTATGTATCATCCAATGATGTCTAAATGCCCTATAATAAATTTAAATTATCATATTAGTATAAATTTCATATATTTATATATTGTTGATAAAAAAATAAAGAACTTATGTATTTAGCCTATTTTGAATCCGCAACCCAAATTGCAAATATGTATTTGTAGGAGCAAAAATAAAGAACTTACATATTAGTATAAGTTTCATATATGCACGTACGAATTCATATGAGCAAAAAGAGAAATACTAGCACCGAATTATTCTTAACCACCAAATTGCAAATAACGTATGTTCACTAATCATAAATGCGATAAAGTATTCAAAAAACAGTTCTACCAGGGACTATTCGAGATTAATCCTATTGAATTAATTTTGAACGGGTACCGACCTAAATTATTTTAAATTCTGATAAATTAGTCCTACATAACAATACTATCAATTAATTAAATATATTTATATATGTATAATTAATCAGTTAATTGTGTAAACAATGTTAATAACTAGTAACTAATTTATCATGTACATCTAACAACTAATTAATTAAAACTAATTTAGAGATGAAAGTTAAAAATATACCTTAGAGAAGGGCACAACTAGCTGGTTGAAGGGAAAAAAAAAACGATGGTTGCTGGTTGCTTATTAATTAATAATCTAATTAGAAATTGACTAATTTAACAAAAACCAATTAAAACCTAATTTAGAGATAAAAAAAATACCTCAGATCGAAACTGGTTGAAGAAGAGAGAAACCTAATCGAATGAGCTGATGCGCGGCCACAGAGATGTACTTGGGATATATTATTTGCGCTTGAACCTTTACTAATTATTTACTATAAATAATCGTTAGCAAAACTCAGCGCAAAAAATTTTCCTAACGGTTTTTTATTAATAACCGTTAGCAAGCCCAGCACAAAAACTTTTGCTAACGATTTTTAATTACAAACCATTAGGAAAACTTTTTGCGCTGGATTTTGCTAATGGTTATTAATAAAAAACCGTTAGTAAAGGTTATCGATAAATTTTTTACATTTTTAACATATTTTTGTAATTTTTTTTCTTCCAAACCGTTATAAAATTGTTGAATTTATTTTCCAAACTACCACGCCAAATGTTACTAACAGTTTTCACTAAAAATCGTTAGTAAATTGATGTTAGTAAAACTCAATTTTGTTATATTGAGTGGTTGATACTAATATAAGTGAACAATTAATGAGTTAACTGGTTGTCAAATGGTCCTTATAAATATCCTGCCCCAAATTCTGGAGTAATGTCAATAACACGTACGCTTGTATATGATATATACTTTTTGCTTAACAAAGCAAGATGCGTATTACTTTCTAAATTCTTTAAGTACGAGGAATCGTTAATTTGTTTCCCTTGAAAAGACATGATCCGCTTATACCAGGTTCTAAGGGGAAGAAAGAACCATTTCTTGTTTAGGGGTGTCAACGCAATGGTCGGGTCGTTTTTTTTATTATTGTTCTTAATCCGATCCAAATCCTATCCGTTTAAATTCGGATTAAAAAATCTTGATCCATATCCGACCCGATCCGACCGGATCACAAGTCGACCTGACCCAATCCGTATAAAATAATTAAATATTATTAATTATTTTTACATAATTTTCAGTAATTAAATATTAATTAATTTATAATTAATCTTAATTAGTATATTTAAACTTTAATTAGTACTAAATCACAAAATTACTTTAATCGGTCGAGTTGACCCGAACCCGACCCGATCCGATTCGCGTCAAAAATTAAATTCATACCCGACACATTTATTTTTCGGATTATATCGGGTCGGGTCGAGTTAATCCATCGGATCGGATCAATAATTGACACCCCTTTCAACTAAAGAATAGTTAAAAAAAAATTTAAGCCATTAACATTCAACTGTAAACACTTGGATATAGCGGTGAAACAGAATTCTAGCATTGACACTCATTTTTGAGTTTTTATAGGTCCCTAACCTTTCTTCAAAAGCGCTTAATATTTGTAGTTCAATCTAAATACTTTTCCATTTAGTGACACTTACTCTTTCTACTAGTATATAAGCTGGTAAAGAGTGCTATTCTTTTGATAAATCAGTAGAACGCTCTGTTTTTCTACAAAGAAGTAGATAGTCTCAGTAGTAAAGATAGTATGAGTTTAAAACTCATAAATATTTTCTGTGAGCTACAAATTAAAAAAACATATCATATTTTTCTTCAATTTTTAATTTACATTGCTCAATAAATTCATTATATCAAAATTTTCTGGGTACAAAAAAATCATTTTTTTGAGATTTTTAAATATTTATTCTGATTTTTTTAGAGATGATCTATTTCAAAAAAAAATTATTATTTTGTTAATATTTAGAGTCATTTGTAAAAAAATAAAATAAGACTAAGTTTTGAAAAATTAAAAATTTTATATCCCAAAAGAATTGGTATAAAAAAATTATTAACTACATAAATTAAAATTTAAATAAAATTTAATATACTTTTTAAATAAGTTCTCAGAAGACCTTAAACAATATGAGTTTGAGCTAAAACCTAAGCTCACACTATTTTTACTCTAATCTATTATTTTGTTTTCTTCATAGGATAAATTATATTGACCTAGATACTCAAACAATTAAGATGCGCACAGTGGGTGCCACACTACTAGTTAATGTCTATAGCAATAATGTTAAAATCGTACGATTCGATATGATTCAATATTTTTTTTATATGAATCAAGAAGATATATCAAAAAGGTTGTGAATCGCGTGAATCATCACGTATCATTTGTGATTCATCATTCATATCGTGATTGATGATTCAAAAATAATTCAAGATTAAAAAACGATTCACGATTTAGGATTTCAAACTATCAAATGCTACCAATGAAAATCAAGACGAGTTCTCTTGCATCCAGTTTCTTCCCCGCACACAAAGCTTCTTTATATTATTCACCCTTTCAATAGCAAACTCTAGCCCATTGAGCGAGGGAGAACGAGCGGGATTGATAACGAAAAATGAGAACCAAACCGATTGAGGTAGAATGCGAACAAGAGAAAAAAATAGTGCAATTAGATAAGGAAGAAAGAAATTTAAAGTCAAGTACATGGATACATTTAGTTCATATGTTTTTAGGAAAACTAATTTGAAATATTAGTATGGTATTTGGTAGGGGTGTCAATGGGTCGGGTCGGGTCGGGTTCGGGTCGGGTCATATTATTTTATTATTATTTTTGACCCGACCCGATTAAATTCGGGTAAAAAAATCTTAACCCATACCCGATCCGATCGGGTCATGGGTCGACCCGACCCGACTCGTCTAAAATAATTAAATATTTATTAATTATTTTTATATATTTTTTATATAATTTTAAGCAATTAAATATTAATTAATTTATAATTAATCTTAATTAGTATATAATTAGTGTAGATTTATGCTTTAATTAGTACTAAATCATAAAATTACTTCAAAAATCATAATTAATCGGGTTGGTTGATCCGAACCCGACCCGATCCAATTCGGGTCAAAAAATTAAACCCATACCCGACCCATTTATTTTCGGGTCATGTCGGGTCGGGTCGGGTCGATAATTGACACCCCTAATTCATGGTGAACCATAGTGGGACTAGGGCTCTCAGAAGATGTCCTTCTAGTTGAATAAAAATAAATAAATTATGTAATATATTATTAGTTAAGTAAAAATTATTTTTATTGAATTTATATACATTATATTTGGTTTAATTCCTACGATGACTCAAATAATAAAGTGCTTTTCATTAGTACATAAGTTATCATGTTATTTGACTTATATATATCATTGACATAGTGCACATCATATGCTATTGCACAACATAAATATGATAAAAAGTTATATTATAATGATTTTTTAATAAAAAAAATTCAATATTTTTAATAGTTTACTAATTTTAAGAAAAATTTAGCGTATCTGAATGATACAATATGATATGAAATACAACGATTCACCATATAAACTATGATTCAACAACGTTGCTCTATAGTTCAGTCTTCAGTAATTAATATTTTAAATATGCATCCAATTGAATTTAGTGATATGATGAGTTATGACAATATGTTTTTGTAAACATATTATTCAAATGGAAAATAAAACTATCAGGGTTCATTTGGCAAATTAAAGAATAGATTTGAAAGAGTGGTAATTTTAGAAGAGTGATAGAATAGTGTATTTTTGGAAAGTGGTAGAAGAGTGGTATTCTTGACTATTCGGAAGAGTGAAAATATCATTTGGTAGTTGTTAATCAGAATAGTTAAAATATGAATAATTATGATACTAACAATGATGATGATAATAATAATAATAGTAATAATAATAATGATAATATAATAATAATAATAATAATAAAATGATCATAATCCATAATCATAATCATAATAAATAATAATATTCATAGTTATAATCATAATAATATAATAGAAATATAAACAAAATCATAATATAATAATAAATTATTATAATTATAATCATAATATAATAATATAATAATAAATAATTATAATTCTAATAATATAATATAATTAAATAACAATACAAAATAACATAATCAAACAATAATAAAATAATAATCATAATCATGATAATAATAATCATAATTGTAACCATAATAATATAATAATATAATAAGAAAAATTATAATCATAATCATAATATAATAATAATATAAATTATAATAATAATATAATAATAATAAAATAATAAATAATAATAATTAATAATAATAATAATAATAATATAATCATAATAAATAATCATAATTATAATAATAAATAATCATAATCATAATAATATAATAATAAAAATAATCATAATCATAATATAATCAAATATATATAAATAATATAATACTAAAACCACAATTATTATAATGTAATAATAATAAATAATAATAAATATTATAATAATATATATAATAATAATAAATAAATAATCATCATAATATTAATATAATAATGAATCATAATCATAATAATAATATAATAATAAATCATAATCATAATTATAATCATAATATAATAATATAATTCAACATAATCAAACAATAATCTCTATTACGATGAGAGCTAATCGAGTATATCACCTATAACTTGGTATACCGGATTATGCACTCTTCTACTTAGTCTAAAATTTGTTTGGCAAATTAATTCATCGGAATAGCTATTCTATTCTAACTTTTTGCTATTTTATGGAGTGCCAAACAAACCCTCAATGTGTTTTCAGTTATTTAGATAATATGTGCATTAAATTTGTATTGATATGAAAAATGTTTAAATCTTATCCAAAAATAGTTTTAAATAGTGGAGTTTTAATTTTTTTGTGATGTCTAGCAATCAATTAAATTATAATTTGATTTAAATTTAGTAAATATCATATATAAAAATTAGCAACACTTTTATAAATATTTTGGCGGTATGAATAATAATTAATAATTCAAAACTTATATATATGTAGAATGTATATATCCTTGAGTAATAAAAATAACAGTTAATGTTTTGCCTCGGCCACATATTCATAATCATATGCATACTAGTTTATTTTATTTTTTTGTGATGAAAGATCGAGAGAGCCACGTCCTCAAAATTTTTATTTATTTGTACACCAGTAAACGAGCATTTAATTTAATTTAATCGTCCCGCAAAAGAATAGTGCACTCCTCTGAAGAACGGATTCACATCCTCTGCTGCTCAGTGTAGTACATCGCAACACATTATTCGTATGTGCAAAGCAATTGTTAAAAACCCCTAAGAATACATCTTTCACCCTCTGTACCAAGTTGCATTCACAGGTGTCAGTTGAATGTCGAAGTTCAGCATTAAGGTCCCGTTCGGTTTCTCCCCACAACATGGGTAAATTCATTGTTTGTGTGAGAAAAAAAAATAAATTCACTCACATTGATTTTGTTTTCCCCCCCTTGAGAACAGTGGATTTACCCATGTTGAGGGGCATCAAATCTGTTGTTATTCTTGGAGAAGAATAAAATCCTATTATTTATTTCAAAAAAAAAAAAAAAAATTATAAATATATTTTTTTACTTGTAGATTGATGATCCGTCAAATTTCATATAATTTAATAAATATTTGATACTTCATCAAAAATTATCAAATTTAACGGTCTTTCACTAATATTTACAACGATTTTAAATTAACGGTCTTTAATGGACTATCAAACGTTAATGAAATTATATGAAATTTGACAAACTATCAATCTATAAGTAAAATAATATATTTATAAAAAAAATCTATTTTTCTATTTTTTTTTTATTTTTGTTAAATAAATAACAAAATCCTATTCTTCTACTAAGATAACAACAGATTTGGAGCATGTCGAGGAAGGAAACCGAACAAGGCATAACTGTTTGCAAAACTGTTTACTAGATTGTTACTTACCTTTGTACATGTACCGATTGAGTACCGGATACATGGGTTGTTTCACGCCAGGCTTTTGTTAAGTGTTTACATAGATAGGTTTTAAATCCCATGATTACTGGGGTTTATAGTCCTTGTTTATGTGGAAACAGGTGGGTAATCCACTATTTCGGCGAAAAAATATTAATTCACCAGGCACATTGTACATATTGTAGATCGTAGAAAATCATACTTTGGTATTAAGCAAATCATGATGGATGTACGAAAATTATACTTTGGTATTTGATATCCTTCGTTGCATATTATATCCGATAATATCTAGAGCCTTGTGGCACAAGCTATTAAGTAGAATATCGTATTCAACAGATAAGATTTAATAATATTACTGATACATCACTTATATATACGGATCTATACTAGAAATTAATTTGATTTTATAAGTTAGTTAGCAAAAGTATAAACTTTTTTCACGTGAAACATCTCTTGATCGATCTTTCATTTGATTGATTTGGACATTGAAAGATTTGAAAGTTATGTTGAAAGATAATTAATAACAAACAAAACCAAAATTATGCTATTATTTCTAGCAATTAATTTTCAGCCATTTCAAGGATTCTTCCCTGGTTGTGAGAAGTTAAGTATTCCCTCATGTGCATTTTCATTGCTTCATTTTCAAGTTCAAATTAATTTCGTAATACACAAGTGAATTGACCAACTGATCACTAGGCATAATTTTCAATTGAGGAGCGTCAAATTATATGCAAACATACCTAAACTAACGTTATTCTCCCAACTATATATATAATTAATCATAATTAATCCGAAATTGAATATAATAATTATCATAAGTGAATATTGTAGCACTTCCGATTCCCATGACAATATATAGCATTTTTAAATGAAATATTAATTCAAGGAAGGGTCTGAAGGGATCACTTTGACAATAATTATGTTGATAATTTTGACAATGAATTTTGAAATAAATATGAAAATTTCTGAAAAATAGGAAAAAAACCTTATAGATATGTTTTATACTTATAGATTGATGGTGATTCAAATTTCATACAATTTAATTATTGTTTGATAGTCCATCAAATACCGTTAAATTAGAACTGTTGCAAAGTGATAACATTTCAATAGTCTTTGATGGACTAGAAAATAATAATAAAATTATATGAAATTTTAATAATCATCAATATATAAATAGAAGAATATATTTATAAAAAAATTCTATTTTAAGATTTTTTTATATTTATTTGAAAACTCATTGTCAAAAGTATCAAAATAACCCATTATCAAAGAATCCCTTCCCTTAATTAAATGTGAACGAGCCAAATTTATTGAAGTACATAGGAAAAGCGGAATTAATTGACAAATTTGGAGCACCATGGCAAAGTTGTTTGACATAGGAACACCGAATTGTTTGCACTCGTGGTCGTGGGGGCTATGTACGTACTCACGGGCAGGATCAAGAGAAAGCAAACTATACTACCGAATTATTTTATGTCTTGAAATAAATTAAGAAGTAGATAATAAAAATCAATTAAGTTTTTGGTGCCAGGTGAAACCAGTATTAAATAATTTAGATATTAATTTATCATTCATTACAATATTATTGAAATTTCAATGTTATAGACTTTAAAATTGTATGATAAGAAATAAAATCTCTTTCAAATTAATTAAAATTTCATACTTGTTATACATACATCTATGATTTATAATTTAAAATTTTCATTTGAACAATATTTTCAAAAAAAAAAAAGAGGACCAACGTACTATATGTGATAATAACTAAATGGACAGAGGACTGTCATACTTAGGGCTGTCAACGAATTTCGTTTCGATCGCGTTTCGTTTCGTTTCGTGGTAACGAAACGGTTAACGAAATGAATTTCTGTTTCGTTTTATTAAACGAAACGGTTAACGAAACTGTTTTCTATTTTGCGCAAAGAACGAAACGGTTAACGAAACGGTATTTTTCATTTCGTTAAGAGTATTTCAGTGTAAAATACACGAAATTTCGTGTTTCGTTCCATTTCGTGATAAACGAAACGGTTAACGAAATAATTTTCTGTTTCATTTATTAAACGAAACTGTTTTCTATTTCGTTTATTAAACGAAACGGTTAACGAAACGACACTGTTTCGTCACCGTTTCAGCCGTTTGACAACCCTAGTCATACTTCATATGATAAGAACCAAATGCGATTGTTGAAAAGTTTGCCAAGCCCAATTCAGCCCAACCTAGTTCTAATTTGTCTAGTTCCTGGCCTGTTTCCCATCACAAGAGAATGTCCGAATGGCTCCATCTAAGCCTGCTATTTTGTTCTAATAAACGCGATCCATCGGCCCACTTAAAATAACTAAGGTTTTAGTTTATTTATTTTTTAGCGGAAGATGAGAATTTAACTCATAAATTTTATTTTATGTGTTATGAAGATTTGAATTCATGATTTATTTGAGGTTATTTTAGTTAACTCCCACTTAATTTTAATATAGATGTGTATAGAACCAAAAAAATTAGTACATATGATATTGGATCTTATCTCTTTACGGAGTGATATAAGTTCAAATTCGATCAGAGATATATAAAATATAATATATGCGGAGTTATTAGAGGATTATTTAAAAATATATGTATAATAATATAGATGTGTGTGATGAGTAACTCACGCGGGACGAAGAAGGATTGAGTAGAAGGATGATTCGGATCAGAGTGGAATCAAGAGTCTCAGCTTCCCATCAAGTCTTTTCTTGAAGAAGATTACATCTCTTGACCAGCGTTGGATTCGTTACTTAACCAGATTAAGATTCTCCGTTTGGATCAGGTGCCTCTCCATGGAGTCGAGAGGAAATCTGATGGACTGCATGCGAATGGGGAATATATCAGAGTGAAATCAAGGACTGCATGCGAATACATAAACATTCAATATATAGATATATATTTTAAATTTTTTAAAATATTTAAATCAATCATTCATTTTTCAAAAATATAATATAAAATAAAATATAATAATTTTTATATAAAATATATCATATTATTAAATTTATAATTTTAATATAATAAAATTTAAAAAAAATATCATACACTATTATATTAAATCCATGAATGAATACAACGTACCGCACTACGCTGTTGCATTTTAAAAATAAAAACAATGCATTAACAGTTGACAACAATACTGCAGCCTTATTCCCACCTGTCAGCGAATGAGCGAAACATCTCCAGACAATTCTAGAACCTGTTCTTCTTCAGCATTTTCCCTTCCGAACCAGCAAGAGCAAGCGCAACGCGATTCCCTCTAGTTTTTTTCTCTGAGACGATACCTCAATATCAAAAGCATTCCCTCTTCTCTCCCTTCATTTTCTCGAATCATCCATATCCGATCCGTGAGAAACTGATCGAGTTGCCATGTCGACCCAATCAATCCAACCAATGGGGAACCAATTCACCTACTTTCCCGTGCCGTTTCATCTCCAAAACGCGTATCAGCTAGCTCAGGCGGCGCCGCAGCCGGTTGTTACTCCTGTACTGTACCCGACACTGAGCCCTGTTCCTCAAATTCAACAGGTTCTTTATCTTTTTTTTTCTTTTTCTTCACTCCTCGATTACGATTTGAAAGGCGTGGTTTGTTTGATTCTTGAATCTGATAGAATCATATTGTCAGATGTTATATTGCTGAGGTTCCACTAAATCAAACGATATGGGATCTCTGAGTCCTTTCTTTTAAGTTGAGGAGAGTGTAATTTTTAAATTGGGAACTCTGATGAGGATACATAGACTAGAACTTTCAAATTTCTTCATAATTTCTCTTTGACAATTAAGCTAGTACCAAGAAAGTTTGATGGTTTCTCTCTTTCCACTTGTTAACAAAGGCTCAGCAACAGTTACTCCAGAAGGATGCTCAAATCATAACGCCAGAAGCTCTAGCAAGTGTAAAAGCTGCTATTGCAAAAACTGAAACCGAACAAAGATTGGAGGCTAAAAAGAAAGCTGTGCCTCGTAGAGCTGCTGGTCAAACTTGGGAGGACCCAACATTAGCAAATTGGCCTGAAAGTAAGTTGTTGATGTCACATTTAACAATCTTTCTGTGTATACTGATTGATTTTATATAATGAATCGAGTCCAAGGTCATTGTTGTCAAAAAATATTAGCAGCACATGGGTTACTCAACAGACACGCCATGTATCTTTAGGTACAGGCAATCTATTGGACAAAAATTTCATGAATTTGCTTTTATGTTGCTTTGAACATCATGTGGTTTTTTTTTATTGTTTGGGATAATAATTAGAATGATACTTCTTGCAGTTGAATTTTGTCTGTTCAGATCTTTCAATAGCAGCGTTGTAAATAACAGAATGTGCTTAACGGACGGATGAGACAACATTAAGCAATTAATTGGATTTTTATGGACAATTTGGTGTTCATATTTTAATATATGAAAATGTTAATAATTCCAATAAAAGTCAGTTATTTACACACCTGATAATATTTTTGTTTATTGGTTTTATTTTTGGAAATTATAAATAGAAACTAAATTACTGAATTCATGGCCTTTTTGGTTATTTTGAAAAAAACAAATATAATTTCATGAATGTCCGTTGGAGTAAAAAATTGAAATCAAATTAAAATTGATGAAATCTAATCTATATATAATCTTTAATTGTCAAAATTAAAGTTGAGATAAAATTTATATGATTTAAATGTACAATAGTATATAGGTTGAAAAAAATAATTGACTGACTATGATACATGACAGTTTACCCACCGATTATGATAAATCGGCCAACTAATCAGTCTTGGCGGGTATTTTTTACAACATTGTTCCAGAGGAATTCTTCTTTCTACTGAATGGCAAGATTTCGTGTTTTAAATATTTATGCTATTGTTTACTTTTTGGATGAGAAAATTTATCTTCTTTTTTTCAGAATTGAAGCATTTTCCAAGTTGGGCCTGAAGATGACTTTGTAAATTCTCATCTCCTTTAATACATTTACCATTGTTTGTCCAACAGATGAGTTTAGTTGAACTAAGATCATAAGATGAAATTGGCAATACATATGTGCGTGTGTATCTAGGGGTGCGCGCACGCACTTGAATGTTCTTTTTGAAGTTTTAACTTCATGCTAATTATTTTTCTATGGTTAAATGCAGATGATTTTCAGTTGTTTTGTGGGGATCTTGGTAATGAAGTCAATGATGAATTACTGACAAGGGCTTTTTCAAAATATCCTTCCTTTAACATGGCAAGAGTAAGGCTGCTGAATTCATCAAATAGTTTAAAAAATAGTAGATCAGCTTGAGCTTGTTAATGTTGGTAGTACAATAATATCATAAACTTAAATGCATTTCAGGTGGTAAGAGACAAATGGACTAACAAAACAAAAGGTTATGGCTTTGTCAGCTTTGCTAACACGTCTGATATGACAGCTGCACTGAAAGAAATGAACGGTTTGTATATTTTTATCTTATTTAGTTCATTAATTTGGAACAGTATTTTGTCTATTGATATTGACATGTTAGGAAAATGCATGCAGGAAAGTATGTGGGTAACCAACCCATTAAATTGAGGAAGAGTGCTTGGAATAGAATAGATTACGATGCTCTGGAGAAGCAAAAGGTAATTAGTGATTGCAACTTATATATTTCATTCATTTCATTTTGTATTGTCTTATTTTAGTCAGATAATTAATTAGATTAACTCTTTTCCAAGTATATACCTGTGCTTATTGTATGCTCTGTATTTTCACTTTTCAGACTCAGCCACAGAAGAAGCTCAAATTACAAAAGAAAAGTGTTCTTCACAAATGACTGATTGAGGTTGAATTTCACTTCACTTTATTTCTATTTGATAACGGTTTCCTGTATCTAAACACATTTTTATTTTTCTTACCGGTTAGATTGGGATTCACGTGGTTGATGCATGGCCTGTCACTTCTTTAGTGCCTGATTGCTATTGATATTTAGTTTCTGTACTGAGGGACTCTTGAAAACATCAAGCAACACTTTACGAAATAGTATATGAGGGATAATTTGAGTTCAATATGATTATGGGAATTACCTGGTAGTCTGGTACCAAATTGTCTCAATGCTCTCTCTTTATTCCCTTATCCAAAATCTCTTTTCAGTTATTTGCTATCTGTTTACGGTTGTTTGCTTAAAGTGCGTAATATCTCTCTTTCTTGCTGGAATGTTCTGAGATGGTCGATGCTGGCTTCTGCTTTTACAGACTACTAGCTTAACATAAGAATATGTGCGAGATGAAACATTTAATTATAACTGCATGATATGCATTTGAATTTCCAACAATAAGATCAAAAGAATGCATCTCCATGAACGGGAAGGAAATTATGATTGTGGAAAGGGGCACTGAACTATGAAATATGCTCTTTTTGAAATTATAATATGGCATCAGTTCATCATCAGGGTTCTACGTCTGGAGCATCGCTATGATAGGAGGATGGCCATTCATTTTGCTATCATCTTAGGTTGAGCGAATTCAAATCTTATTAAATGATTTTATGGATATCTATTACTTCTATTTTTGAATTTTTGTATGATCTCGACTTTATAATGACCAAAAATTTTGTGCAAGTGGCGCGGGCTTTATTAGTTCATGTCTCATATCTTATGCTTGATCTGTTTCCATTGTTTAATTTAATGAGATTTACACTTTCATGAATGAGAAAGATGATTCAAAACTTGAGTGGCCTATATTTCCTCTTTTTCATTTATTTTAGAAACTCCGGGACTTCAACAAACCAACATCCGGTGCTGAATAGACCACGAATTTAGAAGAACATTTCATTTTCTTAGGATTCTTAATATACTTTTTCACCAGCCTGTTTTGTAAATTGTAATACGAATTACGACTGCTTTGAGTTTGCAAACGTGGTCAGCGGCACCATGATTTTAGTTCTCTTCGGTTTACTCTCATTATAGTTTCAAGCGTGGAGCTTTACAATTTCTAAAATAATAATAATAATAATAATAAATAAACTAATCGCCTTTCACTATGATGAAAAAATGACATAATAAGAAAGCTCTAGAAAACAATGAACAAGGGAGATAAAACCAACCCAATTCAGATAGGTTTAATTAAGTTATAGCTTAATGTGCAAAAAGCACATTAACGAGAAAAAACATTTGGCCCATGCAGGTCTCGAACCTGCGACCTTCGCGTTATTAGCACGACGCTCTAACCAACTGAGCTAATAGGCCGTTCGATGAAAAATTCAGGCTTATTAAATGTTGTAGGGTAAAACGTTTCGAGTTATGTCGCACTACACTAATCCTTCTCGGCTATAATTAGAAGTGTCTGAAATACTCGTAACTAAGGCAATCCGACAGGACATGGCAACAAATACTGTTGTTGTGTATTCTCTTTATTTTTCTCCTCCAGCATATATTTACGAATTAGCATGCTAATCCAAAAGTTTTGTTGATGAATTGAAAATGTTTGTCAGGAAAAGTAATTGAAAAAAAAATATCCCAATTATTTTCATTTTTATTTGTATAAAGATAAGAAAACTATTAGTTAAGACTCACGCTCAAAACTGAAAGCGCTTGAACAAAATGAGAAAATTGAAATTTTTATTAGATAAATTTGTTGAATGGCAATATAAACAGATAAACTTTGATGATGATATTATTCAGTGGTGGAACTAAAATTTTAGTATAGGGTTTGAGGCGTGAATTTACATTAGTAGAACATTAAAATTGATAAATTAAGAGCAGAACAGTATAATTTATGAAATAAAAATATATAATAAATTTAATTACGACATATAAATCCACCCCTAATATTATCATCATACTCTGAAAACTAGTTCTTAATGCAATTGCTCATAAAGTGTTCGATAAATAAATTCAATAACTTATACAAATGGTCCATAAAGGACAAAATTGATACTTTTCATTTTTTAAGAATCAATTTAATAAAATAGTGATACTTTATGAACCATTTATATAATTTACTCAAATAAGTTCAATATAATGTTTATTCAACTAATTTTTTTGATAAAGTAGTGATATTTTAAGAACTATTTACGTAATTTACTCAAATAAATTCAATGTAAAGTTTACCCAACCAAAGATACTCATCTTATAAACACTCACCTCAACTGTTACTTCTTTTTCTTCGCTTGTCAATTTTACCAACCACACTAAATTGTCACCATGATTTTGGTGCCTCAAAGTTGCCACAACTAAAAATTTAGATTAATATTTTGAAACTTTGGATGACAATTTCCAAGTAATTGATCTTTCTTCCTTATAGAAAGTGTTGACTCAAAAAAATAACTTATCTTTTGTCTAATTTCTCATGCATAGGAATTTTTTTAAGTAGACATCGCCTAAAAAATTGCACTATAAATAGATGGACGAACCAAAATTTTATTTAACACTATTGACTTCAAAACATTCTATAGAAATTGTTAATGACAATTTTGAGTAGAATGAAATGTATTATTCAACTCAATTCAATTAAAGTATTAATTTATGCTATTTATAACAACCATAACATCTCTAACAACATTCAATATCTCTAACGGCATCTAACTCGACGGCTATAGTGTGACTAACTTAACTATTTTTTTGTTCTCCAATTGTCTGTCAACTAGATACAGCCAGTTCTGTAATTCTCTAGCTGTGTGGCACACACTGCGAGCTTGTTCCTTAAAACATGAAATCTTGGTTTTGCTAAGCTTTTGGTGAAGACATCAGCTACATGTTCAACAAAGCAAATGAACTAGAATGTTATTTTGCAACTAGTTACTCTCTCATAAAGTGATAATTGAATTTTATATGCTTTGTTCATGCATAAAAAATCGAATTAGCAACAAAAAAAATATGGCACTTAGATTGTCACACCATAATGATGATAAACATGATGAAGAACAACTCAATTCTTGAAGCCAAGCTTGAATCCATACAATTTTAGCAGTTTTTATAGCCATGGCTCGGTACTCAAGCTCAGTAGATGATTTAGAGATTGTGGTTTGTTTCTTGGATGACCAGAATATGAGATTAGGACCAAGAACATAGCAAAGCCATTTGTTGAGTGCCTATCATTCGGGCAACCTGACTAGTCAGCGTCATAAAAATCATGAATAGTGAGATCATTAGAGGGTTGTAGTTGAAGCCCATAGTGCAGAGTACATTGGATATATCACAGTTTGCGTTTGACAGCCTGCTAATGATGTTCAGTTGGCTCTACAAAGAATTATGATACTTTTTTTTTACTGAGAAGGTTAAATTAGGCCGAGTGAGAGTTGTATATTTCAATATATGCATAATTGTACGGTATATGACTAGATCAAATAGAATAGGTCATCATATTTGGACATTTGAATGCCAGCTTGAAGGGGTGTTTGGCAAGGTTTTGGCAGTCATGCCTGCTTTGTCTAAGATGGATTTTAGATACTTTGTTTGAGATAAATAAAGATCATTTTCGAGGAATGTGACTTCTAAGCTCATAAAGTAATTAAGTGGACTCAAATCTTCGAGAGAGAATTAAGCATCAAGAGTATTAATCACATCATGTATGACAATAGTGTTGTTGCCAATAACAATAATATCATCCATATATATCAAAATATAGATAGTTTGGTGATGTGAGTTTAAAATGAACAAGGAATGATCTGATTGAGATGATTTGAAGTCATGTGTTAGAAAGAAGGTCTTAAGCTTTTGAAATCAAGTTCTTAGCAATTTTTCAGACTATAGAGAATCTTTTTGAGCTTGCAAACATAGGAGGGGTGAAGAAGATCAATAAAATTAGGTGGTTATTCCATATATACTATTTCTTCTAAGTCACCATGTAAAAATTCATTATTGACATCCAATTGTTGTAAAGGCCATTGATTAGTTAAGGAAATTGTAAGCATAATTCTCACCGTGGTTGATTTAGTCAAAGAATTAAAGGTGTCAAAGTAGTCAAATTCCTCTTTTTGTGTGTACTCCTTAGCTAATAAATAAGTTTTTATACCTTTTAATACTTGTGCGACCCTTTTTTCACGCGCTCCGCATCGCCTTCCTGTGGTGTTGGCGATAGGATGCGGAAGAAGGATACGGAGATCTCTTCTAAGCGTGCATTTGTTTAACGCCAGTTAATTCTACCGTTTAGACCAATTTGAATGCACATTTAGGGGGTTTTTAGTGATTGTGAGTTTTTGTAGATTCCGGTGGGCGCAAGCCCCCACCGTTAATTACCCTGAGCTGTTAACCTTGAGGCACCTCTGAATCTTTAAAAGGGAGAAGCAAATAGTATAGCTAAATGATGGTCAAGTGGTCGTGTGCCCTCATGATCGGGAATCATTAGAGCACCCTGGATTTGCCAGAAGGTTAATCCAGTGAAAGACGAACCTACTATTGATCGGTTCAGTCTTTACCGCCTCGAGAGATAACCTTACTACTGATCAGGTTAATCTCTACAGAGGGGTTCGAGGTGAGTCTACTACTGAACGACTTGACCTCAGTTGATCTAGAAGATAAACCTACTACTGAACGGTTCAATCTTAACTAGTCAACAACCAATCATACAAAATACAACTCGAAACACTAAGCCGGTTGATCTTGAGGTTGGTGAATCAGGAGAAGGGCGGATTTGACCCACTTGGTACTTCTCTCTGATCTTCTAGATCATGGATTCCACGCACTAAGCGGACCCATAAACCTAGGAACACAACTGCACACAAGGTCAAACCCGAAGCACTAAGCCAGCTTGACGTTGAGGCGTGTGTTAGTGAAAGAACCTACTACTGAACGGTTCATTCCACTGTTGGAGGATGAATCAACTACAGAACGATTCGATCTTCCAGACTAGAAGACAAACTCATCGACGGATTAGTTTAGTCTTACTAGTCTATTTGGTCATGAATTACTTGTTCATGACACAGGACCATCATGATATCTCCTCGGACACCGCGATGTTTTCCCTTTTGTGTTGTTGTCATAGTCTTAGTCATTCTCTGATGTACGTCAAGATGTTCTTATCTCAACTGACTATCCTGAATGTTGCATTACTTGTGCAAAATCACTGTGTTACTCTACATCCCTTGTGCTATCATTTATGATTTTATTTGAATTTTTGAGATTTTATAATAGCTAAAAGGAGGAGATTTATTATATTCTTCATTATAATAATTATTCTCCTTATTGAATTTTATTCACAAAAATATTAGGAATGATTTATTTCTTATAATATTTTTATTTATATATTTTTTTAATAGAAAATGATAAGATTTATTCTATTATTATTATATTTTTTATTTGAGTTTTAGATTTCTGTATAATAGTCAAAAGGATATAATTTGCTTTATTATATAATTTTATTTTGGATTTTTTTTAAATAGAATAAGGGATATTTATTATTATTTTTTATTATTCTTATTTATTTTTATTTTTTATTATTTTTTTATGAAAAAAGATTAAAATAATATTCATTTATTGTTAATAGATTTCATTGTTATTTATTCTTTTTATAATAAAGAATAGAATTTATTTTATTATTGCTTATTGAATTTTATTATTATTATTATTTTATAGAAAAAATCACTTGCAAAATCAGTAAAATATATCTAGTTATGATTCATAATTTTATTTGAATTTTTGGAATTTTTATAACATTTAAAATGACAAGTCAAAACTAAGTCAAATATACAAATGTAATATAATTTCTTTTGCTTTTAAATTATATTTATATAATAATATTTTCAAAATTAAAATATTCTTATACAGAAAAATACTATGCAAAATAAAAAAATTTTAGAAATAAATTTGAGTTAATTTGGAGTTTAGGAACATTTTCAAATGATTTATTTACTAATTAAATTTCTCTTTTCTGTTATTAACTTAATGGGCTTAATTGGAATGGACCAAGTTTATTTTCCTTTATTATTTTTTGACTGGGCCTAATGCGCAACTGGGCTGACCCCCTTATGTTATTATTCCTTTTTTTATTTTCGTTAGGCCCAATATGGCACCGGGTTTTAATTCCTATTTAATAAGGCTTCTTTTCTAAGATTTTAATTCTATTCAATCAAGCATTCATTTAATATGGGTTGTTAGATTTACTCTGAGATTAGTTCATATGAGATGAGAGGCTTAGATCTATTTAATCAAGTATCCATTTATAAGCCCCGTTCGATGATCTATTTAATTATGATCAATTTCATCGATATCTCTGACAATCTATGGTTTGTGATTCATCGTTTTTGCATATTTATTATAATTAATGGATGCTGGATGCCTAAATCGATTAGTAATTCTGATACTGATGCATTTCACCATCTCTTCTCTATTCAAGATTCAACTTTCGATCAGAATCCAATTATAATGAATTAGTAAGTCCTTTGCTGAGTTCTCAAGCTCCAGGCCGAGATCAATCAGCATGTAACAGTGTGGATGTCGAGTTCTCAAGTTGTTTCAGCCGAGATCAATCGACAGAAAGAAAAGAAACAAGGTTTCTAACTTACAATTAAGATGCTATCAAAAGAAATATGAACTAAATATCATTGATTATAAGAAACAGTGAATAGATAGATCAAGAAATGTAAAGAACTGAAATTTGAGTGATATGTTTTATTATGTTCAAAATTCAAATATAATTGCTCTAACCTTCAAGATTGGACAGAAAAGCTCTGGTTTCTCTCAATTCTAAGCTAGATCATTACCTTACACCATCAATTGGATGTATCAAATCAAATTCTTCAAATGTGTGAACTGAGATCAGCCGGCATTGATATCCTCTCCCATTTTTATAATTGTGTCTCTCTCCATGTATCTTTTCTTTGCAAGGCTTCTATATTGCTGACTGAGTTCTACAAGTAAGCACTGAGATCAATCAGTCAGCAAATCAGATGAGGGTTATTGAAATTCTTAATGGTGTAGAGATTATCATCCGAGAGAGTATGAATCGGGGGGGTCGTCTTGATCATCTGTTACTCCAGTGTTTATATAAGCTCAATAATACTCCAATTGTGTTTCTTTATGCACAAATTGTGTTTCCTTGATCCCACGGATCAATGACATGGCTGCATCTCAGCCCTTGGTCCAATAATCCAATGGTGTTCATCAATCCATTTTGTGTTTTCTGTGAGTAGGCTTTATGGTTTGGATCGACATCATGGCGTTGTGATCACAATTCAATCTTTCCCTCCTCTTCTTTCTTCAAACGCCAAGCGAATTCATGCAATTTCATTGTTCTCGGTCCAGCACACCAACTTCATTATGAAAAACATATAAAAGGAAGTTAATTTGTGCCAGTGCAACCGCCTTAACGGAATCGTGGGACCCACACGATGCTTTCCCAACCGCCAATTTGCCCAATTATCTTCTAAATTGCTTAATTGCATTATACACTCGACTCCCTTCTCCTTGAATACGAGTGATGCACAGTGCACCATTTTTAAAATCAATCGCTTCAATGGATTCTCCTCGGTTAAAGCTTTCCAGCGATATATTATTTGCAAAATTTCATAACCGATTGAGCCATTTCCCGTTTTTAATTTGGTTTTTCTGTTGAAGAAATCGAATCAGAAAGGGAGAAGTCGCAACAGGGAAGAAGGCAGGAAAGCTCTGTCCTACGGGGCCCATTGTCAGCGAGTGAATGAGAGAGGGATAGTGGTGCAATTTGGGCGGGCGTAGTGTGCATGAACCGACCCTACATATCATGTTTAATGAGAGACAAAAAAGGTGAACCAAGTTCACTCAAATTCTCCTTCCTTTCGAAATTTCCTCCAGCGCCATTCAAGTGTCCCCTTTTCTTAATATCCCCAGATTTTACTCGGTTAACTCTTCAGCTCAAAGTTGCACCCTTAAAGATCCTTGATCAAATCCTTGCCCTCTAATTGATCTGATTTTTTTCCACAATTGATTTTAATAGATCCCTTCACCCAAAAATCATGAAATTTTCACCAAAATTCTCCAAATTCATGATGGTCATCTCTGTATTTTTAAATTCCCATTTTACCCTTGTTTGCTTATGCTAAAAATTTCTTGATCAAGAAACCCTATTTTATTCTTATAAAATCCCTATTTATTAGTTATCAGTTGTAGCTCAGTGATTCTGCTAAATACTCTCTTTGCAGAAACTCTTCCCCAATTAACACCAATAATGATGCTCATTAGGGTTTGATTTGATCAAAGGCTGACTACTTATCAGCAATTGATACAAATCTAGACTTGATCAGATGGTTGCTCCCAGCTTTGGCACCCGATCAGTCTTGTGAAATTGATTTCCAATCCATTCTTATGAAGGTGATTTGGTCAAAAGCTGATTACTTGTCAGCAATTGGCACAAATCATAGCATGGTCAGGTGGTTGCTCATAGCTTTGACACCTGGTCAGCCTTGAAAACAAAATCACATTGAGATTTCTTGTGATTGGCTGTATCAAAATACTTGCTTGGCATTGACACGATTTTTTATTGTATAGGGATTGTATTGGTTCAGCTCATAGGGTTTGATCTTGGCTTTTTCTCTTGTATTTCTTTCTTTGACCTTTTAGGGGTAAACAATACTTCTATCAGTCTTCCTTTTGATTCTGAATAGTGATTTTCATCCCACAGTGTAAGCATTGGAATGTAGAGGAATAAGATCTCAAGTAGAGTTGAGAGCTAAGACAGTTAATTATTTGCTATAGCTTATCTCTAGTGATGAAATTTAACAACAGAATTGTATCACATTAGATTCAACATCAGATGAATCCACTATTATGATATAGACATTATGATGAGGAAATAATTTGAGTTTAACTGAATTAGTTTTATATTTAGTCATTATATGATGAGATGAGGAAGATGATGGTGAGGTAGAGACAATGACATTGGATGGATTAGTTGAAGGAGAAGGAGAGGTGGAAGAGAGAAGCGTATAATTGTTAAATGATGAGAGGAGTTATGTACTAGTGTTGGGTCAAAAGAACAAGTGATGTGTTTAAAGGGAAATATGATTTCATTAAACATAACATGCCTTGACATATGCACTTTTGAGATGGAATATGTAAATATCGATACCCTTTGTGCAATTGAGAGTATTTCATGAAAATATATTCTTCTAATCTAGGTTGTAATTTTTTGAAGTTGTAAGGTCTTAACAGTGGATAACAGGCACAACCCAATGGTGTAGAGGAAGTTATAGTCAGGTTTTTGATGAAAAAGCTTCTCAAAGGGTGAGAGAGGAGAGGTATGAGTAGAAGGGAGCCGATTTATCATAAGATTCACACTAGAAAAATCCAATCCCAGAAAGACATAGCAATGGATACATGATACATAGTAACAATGCTGAATTCAATAAGATGTCTATGATTTCTCTCAGCCACGCTATTTTGTTCAGATGTGTGTGGACAAAAAAATTAAAATGTAATTGCTTGAAATTTATTTTGAAGAGGCTTGAACTCTGAATCATCATCACATTGAGCAATTTTAATTGCACAAGATAATTAATTTTTAATTCTTTCTTTAAAACCAGTAAAAATCTATATAACATCTGATTTCGTGGTATAAGTATAAAACCAGCTAAATTTTGTGTATTCATCTATGAAATTCACATAATATATGTGTTCATTATTGGATAGTATAGGTATTAGACCCCACAAGTCTGTATGAATGATTTGAAGTGGTTCAGAAGCCTGAGATACAGATGAAATAAAAGGTAATTAATGACCTTAACATTATTACAATCCAAACAAAAGGAAAAAATATAAGATTAATGATGAAATGATTTTATTCTTGCACATGGAGCTGAGAAGAGAATTAGAGCAGTGCATCAATCTTGAGTGCAAAATGTCAGGATATGAGGTAGAGACTTGGAAAACATGATGAGATGCCTGAGAATAGTGAAGGACATAAAGGCCATTACATAGAGTGCCATGCAAGAGAATCTTCTGAGTTACTTGATCCTTAATAAAGCATGCATTGTGTGAGAATTCAATCAAGATATTATCGTCTTTGATTAATTCAGGCACACTAAGGAAGATTTTGGTTAAGTTAGACACATGAAGAACATTATGTAATTGAATGGTACCGAATTTAATATAAATTCTAGATGTGCCAAAATATAGGATAGACAAACATTTGTTATTATCAATATGAACAGTGTCAGGACCCTTATATGGCTGAGCATAACTTAGGTTATTTAGATTTGATGTAACATGAGTGAAAACACCAGAGTCCAAGGACTAGGTTATTGTAGGGGAGGATGATGAGGCCTGACCAGTGGATGACACTAGAATAGAAGTACTTGACACAGTAACTAGCTCAACAAGCATAGTACGATATTTGTTAAGGAGGTGTATCACTATATCGGATGTCAAACCGATGATAATAAGTTGCTGCAAAATGTCCCCATTTAAAGCAGATTTGGCATGCTAATTCACTAGGACTGGATTGGTACTAACCCCTGCCTTTACCTCTATGACCACATCTATCTCCGTAAGATTGAGAATTCTAACATGAATTATGCTTAGGAGGATAAGTGGAAGAAGGATCAATAGCATAATTATCAGACGGGTAGGTGTTGAGGAGGTAAGATGAGCAGAAGGAGTCGAATTGGTTGTGAAAGTGGCATGAACTCTTATTTTATGAATCATTAACAAGCTTTGAAGTTTAATAATATATGTGTTGGATTATCGCAGAAAAATACTCTAAGCCTAAGCCTTGAAGTGCTAAAGGAATTGAAGGATTGAATGTGCTAAGTCAATCATTAATGGATTGAATGTGCTAAAGGAATTGAACATTGGAATAGCTCCCTTTCTTGAAAGTTTTGAAGAGTAAATTTGAATTCTGAAACTTTGGAAATAGATTGAGAGGTGTGTGATTGTTGCAATTGATGTCATAATTGTTGTGATGTTTCTGCATTCAGAATCTGTACCAAGATAGGAGTTGAGATAGAGCTGAACATTCAGGCAAGGAATTGATCATGTTGATGCTATCGTGCAAACTCAGGGTTTGATGTAATGACTCCATTTATAGTGATTTAGCAATTTGGTACAACTCTAGATCCATCAAGAAAGTCTATCATATCAAATCCCCTGAGAACCAATAATACTTGTGATTTTCAGACAAGATAATTGTCTTGATTTAAAATGTTGTGAAGTTGATGAGTAAATTGAATGGGTTGATTAGAACGGAGTGTAGAGATATGGATATTGTTTGGTATAGTATTCATGGAAGCGTCAGGATCGAGGTACAAGAGGAGAAAGAAAAGATCTTGAAGACGTGAGATCGGATGTGTACTGGTAGAGAAATCAGTATTGAGCGTGTGCTTGTATAGATGGTTGTAATACCATCACTATAACATAAAGGGGTTTATACAACACTCAATTAATAATGGTTATACATCAAATTCATTGTTGAAAGGAGTCAGTGGTATTATTAAAATATTAGGAACATCTTTAGCAACGATTATTAATAAAAAAATTGTTAAAATAAAGGTTGAAAGTCAAAAAGTAGGGATGAGTCTTTGACAATGATTCTTAACTAAGAACTATTGCTAAATGATTATTTAACAATGATTCTTAATTAAAAATCATTGTTAAAGGTTCCTTTAGTAATGGTTCTTAGTTAAAAATCATTATTAAAAGGTAAAACTCAAATTTTCTCTGGCACAAAGGAATTAACCAATAAACTTTCAATCTCACCATTCGTTTATTTCGATCCAAAAATTAAAATTAAAAAGTAAATTTCTATGAATTTAACCTCTCTTCCTCTTCTATTTTAATATAAAAGAGAGCTAAGAGACTGAGAGAGAGAAAGAAGAGAGACAAAATAAAGAAAACTAAAATCCGACCATCTCAACTTCAAACGGCCCCCTGATTGGAAATTCCGATTGAGGCGTGCTATGCGACCACAAAAGTTTACGATGAGATCTACAGATAACGGTCATTTTCAGGCCAAAAACCTTATCTTCAATATAAAAAACACATTTGAAATTTTAATTTCTTTTTTTGGATTTTTTTAGAAATTGTATAGATTTTCATATTATTATATGAGGAAGTTGTATTTATTATTGAGGAAATTTTTTTATTCAATGAATAATTATATTTCTTTTATATTAATTATTAAATGAATAATATATAATAATATTTATTTTTATCTAATCAATATGTCTCCATATTCATTGTTTACTGTTAAATAATATTTATTTATTTGACTTCATATATCAATCTGACATCATATTTAAAGAATATTATAGCTAAAAAAATTTAAAAAAAATTACCTTTAATAATGATTTTGAATTAATAACAGTTGTTTAAGGGTTCTTTAACGATGATTATTAGTTAAAACCGTTGTTAAAGATTCATTTAATAATGATTTTTAACTAAGAATCGTTACTAAAGTATCTTTTAACAATGATTATTAGTTAAAAAAATCATTGCTAAAGGACCCTTTAATAATGATTATTAGTTAAGAACTATTGTTAAATTTCTTTCAAGAACGGTTTTAACAACACGATTTAACAACGATTGTTTATATTTTTCTAACACCCCTTCAATAACGGTTAAAGAACCATTGTTAAAGGGTTTTAAAAATCATTATTAAATCTAAAATGTATTGTAGTGCATATAGAAATTCTTAATGACACTTTTTGTGTAGAATAAAATGTATTATTGAACTCAATTCAATTACAAATATTTATAACATCTATAACATATCTAACAACATTCAATATCTCTAACAGAAATCATCTCACTTTACTTGAGGCTTTGTTATGAGTGGTTTGGGGGGAGAGAAATGGGCTTACATTCACACCGCTCTGCGCCTGATCAATTAAACCCACACGTTCTCTAACTGCCCTTATTTGCTCACATGTTATTGTTTGGACACGAGGTAGGGTAGGAGGGCCAGTGATCCTACCTGAGGCCACTTCTTCTGATGAGGAGTGTTGAGACAGTGGTGCTGAATGGGCACCCTTGGCTGCATTGTTGGAGCTTTACCTTAATTAGTTTACTATCTTTTATATTTGTTGATGTTGCGATTTGCATCTCAAACTCGACAGCTACAGTGTAACTAACTTGACTAATTGTCTTCTTATTCTCCATTTGTCTGTCAACTGAATACAGATAGTTTAATTTTGCAATTCCTTCAAAAAAAAATTTCCAGGGGAGGCACGTGCAAAAACATTATCGAAAAGACTATTTTTCAAAATCCAGGGGGGGCACGTGCCCCCCCTGGATATACCTGGGTCCGCCCCTGCCTTCAGTTCCTACACATTCATTTATGAACTTCCAATTTTTTTTGCAAAAATAAAATAAAAACTAATTAAATTTATGTACTCGCATCCCTCGTAAATAAGATAAATTCAGTAATTCAGACCTGTCGTGTGGATCTTGAATTCGAAATATAAATGCTTTTAAAAGGGTGCGCCAACTAGTGTCACTGGAACGCTCATTAGAAGTACATGAGGACTACTCTAATAAGGAGTGTCCAAGAAGAAAGTGTGTGGTCAGAATGTGCAATGATATAAAAATTTCAGTCTAGACATAACCAAGGTGAAATATTATAGTAATGTTAGAACATATAATAAACTCTTTGTAACATAAGGAGGACACATCTTTGGAAAAAGGGCAACACTTTTTTCTTTTTCTTTCCTTTTTTTCTTTTTATAATACTAAGCATACAAATCGGGAGACGTGGAGTGAATAGGTGGCAATCACACTAAGAAGCCTGCATATACCAAAAGAAAGGTACTCAATTATCAAAAAGAGTAATGATAGTAACATCTTTGATTACTTTCTGCAAAAATATCTCCAAGAATCTGGTGAAAGAAAAATATGCTCAGAAACCCCCTGATTATTTCATTTTTGTTTTATAATTGTGAAATAATTTTGAGCATACGTAATATGTTGCCCTATTGCAAGAAAAAAAAAAAAACAAATATGGAGAAATTGATCATACGAAGAATCTATGGTTCTCTGCAAGAAAAGGTGAAAACTCATCGAAGAATTTTGCCATGTCAGCGTTGACATCACCTGAGCCGCCACCTATTAGGCTATTACCTACAAATTCAAATTTCGTGTTAGTTCTCTGCTTTTGCTTTTTAATTAATTTTGCTAAACTGGTTATCTTCATAAGCTCATATAGTTTAAATTCATTGCTTATTTAAGGTTTAATTCATTCGTGGAACTAAAATAAGGCCAACTCAAGTTTGAGTTAATTTATAAAATCCGATTCCAAACTAACCCTGTTCAAAGTTTGCGGTCTTATAGAGGGTTTTCTTCTGCTCTCTCCCTCTAACATATCAGTTTTCGTTTATTTTAGTTTTATAACATCTCCCTTATCCATTCTCTAAGAAGTGTGCTTGTTCTATCATTAAATTTGCAGTTTGTATTATACTTTGTTTTGAGCTCATATCTTCTTGGACCTTGATGATACATCAGGAGCAAACACCATATATAGGAATTGAAGAGATTCACCTACTGTTTGGATGGGAAGCGTATAACACAAAATTTAAGTTACTTTTTGAATAAATTAGACTGTTTATTTTTAAGCCTTGATCAGAGAAAAAGAAAATGGTCAGATTTAAATTCACGCGGTGACTTTAAAATCAGAGTTCGGACAACAACTTAAATTTTAACTGCACCGGAGAAAAGAAAACAAGAAAGAGATATTGTAACAACGGGGCTAAATTTTACACTTCAGCTGCCTCATTAACAACAGACCTCAATAAATTACACAAATTCGAGATATTATAACAACGGGCTAAATTAGAATTAAAAAAATTAATTTATTCAGTACCAGTTCTTACTGATAATTTTGACGATGATATTGGAGTATCGTCAATAAGAAATTCTAACCATTTAGCAGAAACTCCAAATCTGTGCTGTTGCTTTCGGAGTATCACATATATGTTCTTCAAATAAATTTAGCACATACAAATCAACAAAAATCTGACTTATTTAACTGAGAAATTGCTCGAAAAATTAATGTCAACAACTCAACATCCAAAATAAAACTGACATTAATTGCTCATAGATGAAAGAAATGTGACTGAAACTCAAAACAGAACAGTACACACTGGTAGGAAGTAAACATATCAGTAGGCTTGCCAAAATATCTTATTATAAAACATAATCCGAAAAGTTCAAACAATTGTCATCAGTAGCATGTTCTCTCCATAACAGACAAGATCCACAACAAGAACTCACTGCAAATACCTAACCAAACATAAGATGAGTCACTATGTCCCTCTTTCAATTATTCTTTGGGGGATACTTGACAGCATTTTTTATGATCTTTTTGACAGCAGCATCACCAAGATCAATACCACACATGTCAGAAAGTCTGATGAGGTACAGCAATACATCAGAAAGCTCCTCGCCTAGGTGCTCCTTGTCAGTCTCCTCCCAATTCGGCAGTCCCTTCAGCACCTCCCCTCTCCACATGAATATCTCTGATAGCTCTCCTACTTCACCAACCTAGATGTTGAATTGTAAGAAAAATGATCATAAAGCAATTTTAAGATAATCTTGAAATAATGTTAGGAGGAGAATACTGCTGATCATGGTATGCCATGAAGAAATGAGCAAAGAAGCAGAACGTCGAAAGCAATTTTAAATTTTAATCAATTTGATGTATCTAAGGATTGATGGGTCCTAATTGGGACCTAAAATCCAATGCAACTCAGAGATTAGTCAAACATGATGGTTTAACCATGCCTTGGTGATCTTTAGGTTAAAACATACCAACTATATATGGCGACTTCATAATGAGTTCAGGCTTAAAAAAAAAAATCTGATCAAACCCATTTAAGCAGAATGCTTCAATTTCTCATTTGATCGAACTATACTGTAGTCTCTATCATCTCATATCACACTCATCACTCACATATAGTATATATCTAGTTAAATCCGAAATGTGTCATATATATAGATGGGACCTTTTCTCATAACAACATCTAATATATGGTACCTAAAGAGGTTATTATCTACACTAGACTTTATAAGTGCTAGATGAGGTACCTTTTTGATAAGTCCAAATAATACATCACAGAACTATACAAAGTACCCTAGAGTAAGACAATGGTAGTTCTTCACGAGTCACAAAGGAATTCATGGCCGATATCAAAATTAAGGTCTAAGAAAGCATATGGGGCATTCTCAAACTTAAAGAAACATTATCAAATTCCTCCTATTTCATGTAAGAGCAACATACAAGTTTCATAAGTTGAACGAAAAGGAGCCTACAGCCTACAGGGCTGATAAATTGAATTGAAGATTTGGATGTATAGACTAATTGCTGTAATTGGTCATTAGAGCAATTTTATTATTGCAAAGCCAAAAAGTTCATTACTTAAGCAATTCCCATGTTATTCTGTGCTTAATTAATTAATGTTTTTTCATTATACATCTCCACTTAACAACCTCATTCATACAAAGAAAATGTCTGATGAAATATCTCTACTCCTTATTAAGTGTGTAGGTGTCTTAATTCTATAACGGACAGAATTGATTAAAATTCATTGAATAATTTTTGAAGAAAACATGAATCGTTAGTTATATTAAAAAAAAATCTGATGTAATAGATTATAATGCAAAAAGTGGACTATCCGACTATCAATTTTTTTTTAAAAAATACATAAAAGAAAGCACAAAATGTTTCAAAAACAAGAGTGCTTCCATTGTCTATTAAATAGTTCAGTTCACTTAAGTTATATTTCAAGCGTCTATTGTAATAAAATATCAAACCTTAACAATTAGCTCAACACCGTGATAGATGGAGATATAGAAATCTAGCATAAGTTAGCCACTCGTTCCTGACATTAGAACAGGTACTATGGGAAAAATGAAAAGATCCATCATCACATCTTTCATAATTCTTTTTTTTTTTTGCCGCTACCTACTTGAATCTGATCTTATGCTTTCACATTGGATTACATTTTTAGCCTACCCAATTTATTTGAGATTAAAAGTATTGTTGCTGTTATTGTTATTGCTGCTGCCGCCTACTTGAAGATACAGAGAGCAGTAAAATACAGAACAATTTAAAAGATAAAGTAATATAATACTGTGCTTCACAAAAGAGGAGGGAGACGAAAAAAGAAAACAAAAAATATAAATGGTTAAGAGGATTCTTCTTACACTTCAATTTGAGAGATAATTTTTTTTAATGAAGTTTGTATAAAGAAGTTTTCCTCATCACTCCTCCACCCCTTTATCTCCTCCAAATTATATGATCATAGGGCAAGTAAATTTAATTGAATAAACAAAAATTTCTCCGATCACCTTCTCTCTTCCCTTCCCTCCCCTTCTCTATCCTCTTTCGGAGCACAGTGTAAAAGACCTACTTGCTTTATAATAAAGAAATTTCAAAGCACCTCCGACTGCTACTTCTTACAAAATTTTGCCTAAACATAAAATCATAGAAAAAATTCACAAAAACTGTGTAATTAAGAAATTGCAGAGAAGCTCGTGGTTTGCTAGCTAGCTTTTACAAAATATGACCTAATTTAAAAAAAAATCAGAAAAAATGATGTCTCCTGTTGGTTACCATTCAACACAATATTACTAGCTTGATGATGTGATTAATTATCAGATATTGAAAGGAAGGGGAAAAATGTCATAAAATTAAAGATCATTGACATAATGTCGTTGTACTAATTAAGGTGTCATTTTTTTATATAACCGGATAGATCTATATCTGATCCATTATGAAATGATCTGAAAATAAATAGATCAGATATATGTTAAGATTTTCTCGGATCATAATGCCAGCCAGGTAAGAGTCAACCCCACATAACTCATTTTTATTTTATTGAACACTAATCAAACTTTACATATATATATACACTAATTAGAATTAATTATATACTTAGTTAAGTTGCTTGAAAATATATAAAAATAACTAATAATTAATTATTTATTTTATTCTAGTTGGTTGGGACAATTCTTAACCGGATCGGGTTAGGTCAATGAAACTTAGATGATGTAACTTATGATTTGATAACATCATTTCTACTTTTTTTTTCACGAAGATATTTATGATATTTCTTATATATTCCTACTATTATTCCCAAAATTGTGGTGGTCCGCCAACAATATATATACTACGAAGTTGAAGGAATATTGTGGTAGGATGATGTATATATGAGCATCTTTTTGCCCTACAATGGAGTCTACTTTAATTGACCTACTGATTACAACAACATAACTATTTAGAACTAAAGGATCATGATTTCTGGAACTTGTGTGTGTAGATGAAAATCTGAATATTGAAAAATTAATTTGAGAAATAACCGATAGTAGAACTCAACATGTCCTACTTTCAAATGGAAGGAGCACTTGATGTTTTCAAATCATGGATCCTAAGACGACGAAAAACAAAATTTAATTTCAATAAAGAGTAATATTTCTAACCATGGCAAGCAACAGATTTCTGGGGCTATGATATTGCTCCCAATCCCTTTCATCTGCAAAATCCTGAAGCCTCCTTGACAACTCCTTGAGGCTTATATCCGCCTCCTTCCTCTCTTCCTTTTCCGTTGCTGTTTCTTGCTTGTTCTCTTCCCCTTCCATCCTCCGTAAGTTTTCTAATAGAAAATTCCAAAGTGGAGTATCTATTTCTGTGGCCAACTCTGGACGCGCCTTTTCGTAGGATGTAAAGTTCAATTAAATAGGAGAAGAAAGCTGATTAATAAGGAAATATATAATAAATGAAAGGAAAAATAATAATCATGTGTGGAAAAATGGCAAGGAATTTATTGATGGACGAGGTGGTGGACAACTGTTGCCTGGGTTCTTGGAATCCACTAACCAGCAGGCACAATGTATAGTTGTCCAAGTGTTGATCAAAGATCATGTTTGCATATTGTGTGATGGATCCAAGCACGGATTTTAACTCCATTCAATTATAAAATATTTTTTTATGCGACCATTTTGGAAACTTTGTATTGACCGTATCTTTTGTAAATTACTAATATATATACTATTAAGAAAAAGAATGCAAGATGCATGCATCTCCATTTGTATATCCATTGTATGCCACCTATTAATAGATGACACTCACTTTTTTGGAGTGTCGCGGTAATGGGAATGAAGGGATGATAATATATGAAATAGGAGTATGAAGGCAAACTACGGTGTATTGAAAATATGTAACATATTATAAAGCACGGAATTTGCGGACCCTCTTAATTTTAAACATATTTATATTTAACACTAATTTTATTATAAATAAATGATACATTTTACTTAAATATAATTTATGTCAAAATTTACAAGGACTCTTAAATTTTTAAATAAAATTAATTTATTATTTAAAAAAATAATGTAAAAATATAATATTTTTTTGAGCATGATTATACAATGCTTAGTTTTTTTTTAAAATAAAATTTAATAATAGTTGTGTTTAATTTATTTGATATACAATTTTTTTTGTTGACTTTCTGAAAATGTACGTTAAAAATAAAAAATAAAATGGAGAGAAAAAATAGATTTAAACAAAATTTGAATCGTTAGTTTTTAAAAATATTAATTTGCACCGTTCAATTAGGTGTGTTTTGGTCGATAAAAATATTAAAAAACTAAATATTAATGCACAAATTCAGTAGATGCACTCTATAAATAGTATAGCACTAATTTTATTATAAATAAATAATTTATTTTACTTAAATATAATTTATATTTAAATCAATTACAAACACTCTTAAATTTTTAAATAAAATTAATATATTATTTAAGAAAAGATGATATACAAAATATAAATTTATGTAGAGTTGTACAACTATGGCTACAAGAAAAATTTGTAATTTGTTCGGTGTTCGATTCGAGTTCAATACGATAACTTTTAATGAACTGGTTCGTGTTTAATTTATAATATTTTGATATGTAGTTATTTGCACATATTTTTAACTATTTAATCAATAATATATGTAATAATATAATTATTTTATTATAAAATTAATAGATATTACTAATTTATAATTAAATTAATTAATATTAGTTATTTTTTCAAATTTTAAAATATTAATTATTTTTTCTCTAGTTATTTATGATAACATAAAAATTAAAATAATGAGCATAATTCACGAATAATTCATGAATACTTCGTTTTTATGCTTTGGATGTCACGAATAATTCATCAGTTTAATATATAATATATTTTTTGTTAAATATATATTTTATTCGTGAATTATTTAAAGAATAAAACATATTATATATTATTTTAAATAAATTTTATATTCTTTTTATATATTTTTAATTTTTTTAATATTTTACTATATATTTTATTTATATTATATGAAATAAATTATTTCTGAATTAGAGTCGTATTATGCCCAAATTGTAATTTTTTACATCGTCGAACATTTCCTCAATCCTGAATTTGTTATCATACTTATTACAGCTCTGAATGTTTGCAATGACCATATGTAATCAAATTAATCAAGCAACTATTCACGATCGAATGTGACTTTAAACATAATTGAGTAACAAAAATAGAAATTAAATATTGTCGAATGTTGTGTTCAGCATAGATAATACCGTCGTTATTGTGAGTTTATCCCAACAATATTAAGAGAAATATTGACATCCTAAAAGAATTTAAGTCCGGATCCGTACAATGAAAAAAATATATTGGATAGATTCAATGCATGTGACGTTTACAAAGTCAGGTAATCGAATTTAGCTTAGGGTATAGACGTTTATTTTGGAACGTGCCTTAAAGAATCTTAGGCAATGAAGAAATTTTAGTGCTTACGGAATTCTATTCGATTCATTCCAATCATCCGATATAACTTGTATCCGATTTTGAAACAATCGCATTTTCCGTACTTTTTGAATTTTGATCACTTAATGGAGTGGTTGGATTGAATTTTTCTCCCGAAAGTTGTCGTTACACATATTCAGACCTTAATTAATTATAGTAGAGACCAAAGCATCTCAAGTGCGTGAATTCTGAATATATGCACATAAAAGTTGTTTCGTACACTAAAACGCGCTTATGAAGTCATGCGTGGAATTAATTAAAGTTTTTGGAAGCCTGACAGTCAACTAAGAGTTGATTGATCCAAAGAGGGACCAGTCACCAGATAGATATGGATTATTGGATTATGAACAAAAGCAAGCATGGGGATTGGAGAGTGCCAGCCAGAGTGGTACAGAGTGGGATGTTAGGAGAAAGGCATTAGAAAGTGGCCTGTCGTATTGTTCTCAATTTGAGGGGGGCAGGAATGACTCTCAAGGCGCCGCCTAGAATGAATGAATGGATAATGGCACTCCTCTTCAATTAGTTTTATGTCATTCACTCATTTCATTCTTTCAACTCTTTTATTTTTATTTTTATTTTTATTTTCTCTTTTTGAGAATTATCAATACTTACTTGAGAGCATGTTTGAATGGAAAACTAAATATTTTGCAAATAATTTATTAAAAGCTATAAATATAGAGAAGGGATCCAATTACCACCATTTTGGTGCCACTTCGGTGCCATTAAAATTAAATATCAAATAACTATTATTTAAATTCTTAAATAACAAAACTAATTGAAGGAATATTTTATAAATATCATCTTATATATGTATACAAAAATTTATATCATTTCGATATTATTTATATAGGCATCAAGCGTTAATAAAATCAACGGACCATATTTTACAATTTAGACACGTTACTTGATGGCTATTCAAATAAAGTTAAAAAAATTTGATTTTTCATATACATACAATTGAGATGATAGGAATACATCTAACGGTTCACATTTTTAAATTTATACATAAATAAATAAATAGGCACCATGGGCACCAAAAAATGGTAATTGATCCCTTCTCATAAATATATGTCTTATGTGCGTTATTTATTTATATCTAAGTGCTCATTCTTTTATTATGAAAATATTTATATCTTACTTCATCAGAGATAAGAAATTTTTATTTTTAGATGCATTCAAAATGCGTCCTCATTTAACACATCCTCAATCAAATGACATGTATGAGATATTTTTCTTAATTAACTTGGAGCAAAAGTCCCTACATTTTTATTTTTATTGCAAATTAATTATATGATTTTTCACATATGGACAAGTGCATAATATATTAATATCTTGGTTGGTTCGTGTTATGGAGCTATCAGCACTGTATGTCTTAGCAAAAGGAATATTACAAGAGTAATCGCCATGGACCCCATGGTAGCTTTTGACTCTGAAGTTCGAACGAGGTATGAAATTAATTCTCCTATGCAATTTGGTCCTCATATAAAAGCCCATGAAGGACCTCAATATTTGGGCTCTTTAATCTTAAACCCTAAAATAGCCTCAAAATAGGAACAGTGACATAGGTCTTAAGACGCGCAAAAACCCTAACTCCAGGTCTATTCTCCCAGCCCCGTCTTCCTTTTGGCGCGCCGCAGCTCCTCTTTCAGAAAAAAAAAATGGTGAGAAAGAAAAAGAAAATTAGTGAAAGAAAGATGCTTTGAAGCTTTCACTTTATTTCTCTTATTCTTTTTTATCTCGCGCATCTTCTAATTTCTAATTTTTGCAATTTTTTTTGACGTAACTGTGAAGACGATCAAGCGCTTTGTTGAGATCGGGCGTGTGGCGCTGGTGAACTATGGCAAGGACTATGGTAAGATCGTCGTGATCGTAGATGTCGTCGATCAGAATCGGGTATGATCCATTTAATTTGTGCAATATACTTTCATCTTAAAATTCTTTTCAGCTAGCGTGAAAAGTCGGTATTTCTATAGGTTTTAGTATAAGTAGTGGTCGATTAGTACTTGTTTAGCTTTGTTCTTTGTTCTGAGTTGAACTGACACTCCTAGTTGTTTAAAGGATAGAGCTTTGTACTGATTTTACAATATGGAGCAGCCCCAGATGTAGATATTCATAGCTAGTTCTCTAGTTTTTTTACTTTTGTAGACTTGTTTCCCCCTTAATTGTCACAGCTGATTATGTTATTTAATGGCAACTTTAGCTGCATCTGTTGTCCTACTTGAACAAAAATTCAACCCAAGATAAAAAAGATGGATAGTAAATTAATGGTACACTATGTTATGAAAGTCCTTGATTTTAGTTGAAGCATATTTATCTCAAATGTTCTTTTATTGAATTATTAGCAGAAATTTTCCTTTAAAATGACCCTTGGTAATAAAAGAATTTGTCTACATTATAATATGCTTCTTATACGAGCATTATTTCATTAAGTTATTCACACGCAGGCTTTAGTCGATGCACCTGACATGATAAGGTCCCAGATAAACTTCAAGAGGCTAAGTCTTACGGACATTAAAATTGATATTCCTCGCATCCCCAAAAAGAAGACCTTGATCGCCGCCATGGAGGAAGCTGGTACTTTAATTTTTATTTTCTGCTTTTTTCTTCCCCAAGGCTACCAATTGAGTGTCAATTTCTAACCTGACTTGAACATCTTTACAAAACCTGTCTTCCAAGATTGACCAAATGAGTTAAGTGGCTCAGGCCTTGTTCTTTTATCGTTCACAGTTTTGGCTGGACAGTTATTTGTAACACAAAAAACCCTCCAATTGCATACCTATGCTCTTAACTTTTACTGCTATTTTCATACAATGGGTTGATCCAACTCTAGCTTGCAGAGTTCAGATTCATCCAATTATGGCAATTTGTAAATGACTATTTATAAAATACTAGAGTGACGATCCAATCTGAGAACACGTGTACTACAAATGGATTATCCATACAAACTAGATGTGTATAATGAAAAAAAAAATCTTTTTAATTGAAGATGTAAAGAATAAGTGGGAGAAAAGCTCATGGGGAAGAAAGCTTATTGTGCAGAAAAGGAGAGCTTCCCTTAATGACTTTGATCGCTTCAAAGTCATGTTGGCTAAGATCAAGGTAATATGAGTACTATTTTAGAACATGTTATGTTTTCCCCTGGAATTACACAAAATGTTTTTAGCAATCTGAAAATTTTGCTATAAATGTCAACAATTCCTTGCACTGGATTTATTGGAAAGGAAAAAATAAATAAATTATCTTTAACATCCTAAAGAGAATTAGTGACTTTGTAGTTTAGTCATGTGTCAGTCTGTTTTGTCATTATTCTGAAGAAAAATTCAAGCAGGACTACCAAGCCATGTCATCTTTTTGAAGGAAAAAAAACTCAAGCTAGAAACTACAAAGCCATACACTTAGAACAAGGAATTTAATATTCCTGTATCAGTATGATATAGCATGAAAAATAATTTTGTACTGTATGCAGAGGGCTGGTTTGATCAGACAAGAACTGGCAAAGCTTAAGAAGCAGAGTGCAGCATAGAAGTTCTATTAGTATAAAAGACAGGATTTTATTTTGTTTTCTTGCATGTTGATTTGTTTTCAGTTCCCTAATTTATCAATGTGTTGTAGTCGGTCAATTTTGAATTTGGTCTTTACCAGGGAGTCTTTTACTCTTGCCATGCGACAGAAGACTTTGGATATTTTCTTCTGATTTGAAAAATCATATGCCACGTTAATGGGCCTGCGATGTATATCACTATTCTGATATAGTTTTATAACTCATTTGTTAAACTCCGACTGCTAGATTGTTATTTTGATACGAGGATTATCATCTTTTACAATCCTATCCAAAATAAACTTATTATGTATACTTCGTTCCTTCAAACATTCTTCCTTATTTATTATACTGTTGATATTATTTGTGTTATCAACTGATAAAAATATCTCGTGTACTGCGTTATTCATAGAAATATATCCGTTGTCATATTTGACTATAGTAGCGTTTCTATTTAGAAATATATCCGTTGTTGTGCCCATGTTTAATGGGACTCACAAAATAAATCTTTGAAAACCCTTCCATAAGCTAAATCGTAACCGTTTATCTCAAAATGGGTTGTCCAGATCCTATGACAATCAGCCGATATAACTCATCTATGACAGCAGAATCGGATTCCCTCCTATCTATTTGGATGGCTTTTCATGTGGACGACTATTACAAGTATTACGAGGGCGTTTGAAATGTGCCTTTATACGTGCTAAAGCATGATAAAAGCAATTCACTGTTATTTAAATTACACAGCTTAAAAGGGCCTGGTACTAATTCAGAAGCCTTCAGGTTAGATCTGCAGCCCTTTAAATTAACCTTCGAATTAAAAATTAATTTAAAGGGTTTTCATATTGTTGATTTTACATCGATTTATACTTTTAGCAGACTTTGAGATCTGAGATTCACACTTTTATTAATTATTATGAATCTCGATACAAAATCAACGGCCCGAAAATCCTTCGAACAAATCCCTTGGTTTCTTCTAATATGTAAAGTAAACTATTCAAACAATTAAAATTGATCTCTATATTAAAATCTTCTTCATAACTGTTTTATAGTTCAAAAAATATCAGATCAATAAATTTTGTACAATTCAAATAAATACTAAAAAAATTAAACAAATATGTAAAGTTGGATCGCTAATAAAATTTTAATGTAGAGATCAAATTTAACAATCTGGCGTCCGTTTAAATTTTGAATTATGAGATATTAGTATGAAACGTGGGTCATTTTGTGTTTTATAAAGCACGTCACATATAAATATATTATAAAAATGGATGTACCGCATACGTGATTTACGGACACAGATTAAGTGCATGCCTCAGTCTTGAGCTGCGGACTACTAGATATGCGGTCCATCAACGACTATAATAAATTAGACTTTTTAGAGTTGCCTGCCATAATTTTTAATTCTTAGTATATATATAAAGGGTGTTAAGTTTTTTAGTTTTTTCAAGTATATCATATTATTATTTTTTTATCATTAATTTTATTAAAATATTTTAATCTTTTTGAATCCAAAGATTTATATAAAATATTTTTTTGCCTTATTTAAAATAATGTATGTAATATATTTAACGTGAAATTTAACTTTTAAAATGATCTAACTTTTTTATATGATCATTTATAGATTATTATATATTTAATTATATTATTTATTATTATAATTATCATTATTACTTAGAATTTAAAAATATTGTGTCTAAATTTTTTTAATGTAAAATTTTATTAAATATATTTAAAACTTTATATTGTTAATTATTTATTTTATCACTATATTATCGGGGGCAAACCTGATTTACAACCCTAATTTAAATAGTTTTGATAAATAGATTAGACTTTTTGTAGCCAAATAACTCTGTTTTGCCTAGTATACTTCTATAAATAGCACGCCCGACTCTTTTTGCCTATTCAACCATTAGTGTTCTATCAAGTTTTACGTGATATGAAATAACTCTGTTTTGCCAACATTTCAGGTTAGTACTTTATTCCTCGATATTATTTTATTTTTTACAAAAAATATAGATAACTTTAATTATAAATAATTATTTTTATATAGGACGAGATGAAATTAATTAGTATTTATATTGGTAGTTCTATATTCATTGATATGATGGATGTTGGTTCTTCACAACATCCAAAACTTATTGTTCAGGATCATCGATGAAAGTATGTTGCACCTGTTGTCATGTCAATAGAGATGTCTTGCCCCGACAGCCACATTGATGGAGAGGGAGGGAAGAGAGATTTTTTTTATTTTAGTAAATAAAATAAATAAATATAGTAAATTGGGTTTTGGCTAAACCCGAGACATCATGCTATTATATAGCACACCCGGTACATTTCTTCTTCATCTTCCTTGACTAACCATTTCTTCAAAATCACCATTATTCTTGTTGCAAGAGCTTCAAGCTGGAAATTTATTTTTCGACGATTCGAGTTCGATCCGTATTCACCACTCTCGTGTCATTAACGTTGTATATTTTTTTTCTATTTGGACTATTAATTTTTGCTGTAAAATTAAAACACATGGTCTGGTCATTGGCGTAGTTATGGCAATAAACGAGATTGGCCAATTTACAATGGTCCGTCGTCGAGCCGGATCCGGCAAAAATCAACAAAGGAAGGAGAAGGAAGATACGCATTCCAATGATTATGGATGAAATGGAGGGTCGTATTAACGAGTTTTAACTCGAGGTCGAGCTCATTCCAACAGAGTATGATTTAGATTACCAGTGTGTTTATGTTTTTTATTGTTACCAGAACAATTGAATTTTAATTATTGTTGTAATATTTCAATTTGTTTGACACTATTTTAGAACAATGTATTAATCGTGCTTATATTTGGCTTTATAAAATTTTATTTTAATTTTTGTTGTAATATTTTAGATCAATCTATTGACTGTTGTGTTTTATTTTAATATAACACACAAACGTAAAAAAAATAAAAAATTTACCCGGACCCGAGTTTGAAACTCGGTCCGGTATAATTTTTTTTCGTTTTTGTGTAAAAAAAAAAAAAACGGACCGAGTTTCAAACTCGGGTTACAGCTATTTGTGCAAAACCGAGGAGAGAGATGGCCAGTTTGCTATATTTATTTGTTTTATTTACTAAAATAAAAAAAAATCTGGGTTTAGGGTTCGGAAGGCTGGATTAGTGGGATAGGGTTTCAATTTAGAGGGGAGGAGGGGGGTTGGATGTAGGGTGTGCAAACAGTTCGGTTTAATTGATATTAAACTGAACAGTTAAATTTTAAATTATTTGATTTGGTTGAAAATTTAAGTTAATTCAATTTTTATTTTTTGATTCGGTTTTTATTTTTTTAAATTGAATAAATTAAATAATCTAAAATTTATGAAGAAAATTTTATTTGGTACAAACAAGGATCATATTAAAAATGATATGAATATATTTATTCTATGGGTTTTATTTAGTTATTTTTTTACACTATGTGTCTCTTCTATTAGTTTTTTATAATTATTAATATTTTCAATTCACTCTAACTAATATAATTTTAGTTTAACGGAATAAAATAAATAAAATTTTGATTTATTTAATTTTCGGTTTGTTCGGCTGATTTTTTTATAAGTTCAATACAGTTCATAACTTGACAAACTGAATAAATTTTGGATACATATATTTATTTTAGTTTAAACCGAATCAAATAATTGCACACTCCTAGTTGGAAGGTGAGATTTTGAGAGGTAGTGGATAGAGAGGGAGAGAAGCAGAGAAAGAGCTTCAAACGAGAGGGAGAAGGAAGAGAGATAGAAAAAGGAACGGGGCGCGTTTTTGAGCGATTGAGGTCGTATATCAATATGCGGATTAAGTTTTGAGGGCAGAGATCAAATTAGGCCTGCTAATGAGCGGATATCAGCTCAAAGCTCGATCCAGTCCAGAAATATGATTCAAAGTCCAAAGCTCAATTCAGTTCATTTTATTTGAAAAATATTCGTATCCGGCTCACTCAATTGGTGGTCACTATAAGTTTGATTCGAAAATGTTCAAACTCAGAATAAAGTCCAATAATCAATTCGGACATGTCCAAATGCACAAAGTGGGCTTCGATGGTCGGTTCAGTTTTGTACAGATTATTTTCAATGTTCAAACACAATAAGAGTCAATATACACTTATCCAGTCTCTGTGCTAGTTTTGGATTATTGGATAAAAATGAAGAAACGTTATTGAAATAATAAGAGCAATTCTTAAAATAATACCACCTAGATAATAATAAGAGAAATTCAGCATTTCAAATAATAATACCATCTCGATAATAATAAAAGCAAATCTTAAAAAAAAAAACTTACAAAAAAAATACCAAAAAATAAAAAATAACATGGTTAACCATTACAGTACAAATCCTTAGATGCTCCAAATAATAATACCATTTCTAATGTTGATAATAGAGCAATTCAAAAAATTAAAAAAAAAAGATCTTACATAAAAAGCATCAGGTGCAACAAAATTAACATAATTAACTATTACAATACCAACCCTTAAATGTTCCAAATAACAAATAATATGGATAATTGGCTTGCAAGACATGAACCTAAAATTTCAAAAAAAAATACTACAATTAGAAGTAGAAAAAAAATAAAGATATGTTAGTTTCATATCATTATGGTATACCATACTAGCATCTATTGTAATTTGTATCAACAATATGCTCAGAAAAATGTAGAAAATATTGAATACAAAATTAGCAAACCACACTATACCATTTCTAATGTTGAATGCTTTATAATTCACAATCATGTGATTGATTTGTTTGGGCTGGGTCCTAATATATTTAAACACACCACGTTTTATACAAACAATTCAATGGGCCCCACTGAGGTATTAGGCACAGGTGGGCTTCTTGGACAATTTTACATAACAGCATCTATTTCATAATACAACTCATAAAACAAAACTCAGGATAGTAGCAGATTCAAATCAATACTAACATATAGTAACATATGTTAACATAACCCATAATAGAATGCAAATCAATGCTTGAGTAACTGAATGCTAAATTATGATAGTAATGAATGGTCTGATAAATCTCAAAATTTATTAATGAACTAATAGTCTGATAAATCTCTCATAGTACCACCAATCGTGTATGTACCATGAATAGTACCAATTTCAACTCAAAATCCATAAAATTGAACCAAAAAAATGAAATAATGTTTACCTCAAACAAATTAGGATTTTGGCATAAATTGACGAAAGTAGTCCAAGTCAAAATTACCCTCGTCCGGACCAAACCAATCTTTTGAGAAAATAAGAGCCTCGATGGTTTCAGCTGACATGGAGCTCCGCAAGTGGTCTGTTAGCCTACCCGCAGCACTAAAGGCCGACTCGGATGCAACACTTGAAACTTGCACGGCCAAAAATCCCCGGTCATCTTTGCTAAAGTAGGTATGATTTTCAAAATTTCTTTTCTTCATGGAAGCACCATTATTTCTCCAAAATATCAAAGTTTTCTTGACATAACGTGTTGGTTTTGAGATTGAGAGAAAACTCACTCTCAATTCCATATATTCTACCTTCTACTTGAGGAGACTCACTACTCGTCGTCCTGGTCTATATTACCAATCACATTCTCATAATCCTTGTAGAACTCCTTAAGCGTCGAATGCACACTTTCTAAATGTTTATTGTATATATCGGTTGCATCACCATATGCGCCCCGAAAAAATTTCATAAACGCTAACTTACACCGGGGATCAAAAACACATGCTAGTGTATGGATCAAGTTCGGGTTTTCCCAATATTTGTCAAATTTCTTTTGCATTGCTTTTGCTAAATCTCATAAAATTGAATTTAATGCAATATCATCCTCCAATAATAAACTACGGACAACCCATACCTCCTTAACATATGTATGAGATGATGGCCGTCTAGCACTTGAAAAAACCTTTGTGGCATCAAGAAATACTTCAAAAAATTTGCCACCTCTTGCGCTTTCTTCCACTCTTCAAAACTAGGGATATCTATTGAATATTCATCTCCACATCTAGATAGAGCATCCTTGTAAATCAAAGCTTCATTCACCATCTCATATGTTGAATTCCATCTAGTTGGGCAATCTAGTGTCAAACCCCTTTTAGAATCCATATTGAGATCTTTTAAGATGGAATTAAACATTTGAAGCTTAGACCACTTGAAGCTATGTGACGAATAAGATCCCTAATCCGACTCAAAGTCGGTTGAATTACTTTCATACCATCTTGCACCATGAGATTTAAGATATGGGCTGCACATCTCATGTGCATGTGTTTTACTCCAAGAATAGTTCTATTCCAAAGTCTATTCTCTAGAAATTTTATTGCACTATCATTAACAGAACAATTATCTAAAGTAAGTGTAAATATCTTGTTATCTAACTTCCACTCAACCAAAATTTTCTCGACCAAGTTTGCAACAGCCAAACCAGTATGTGGATAAGGTATTTGTCTAAAAGCAATGACTTTCTTGTGAAACTTGAAGTCCTTGTCAATATAATGTGTCGTTAGGCACAAATACCCTAAATTCACGCTTGAAGTCCAAATATCGCTTGTAAAACAAACCCGTGAATTTAATCCTTCAAACTCCATCAATGACACATCAGTGCCCATTTTAAATACCTTTATGCAATCATTTCTCAAAGTTTGATGTTTAACAGATTTGTACGCTGGGTTAAGCGATCTCATCGCAGGTTCCCAAAATCGGGTGTCAATGACAGAAAATGGTATCTCGACATCAATAAAAAGTAACGTGATAAGATTGAGAGACAACTCTGGATCAAATCTAAAATTAGATGATTGAAAAAAATCATCAACTTTACCCGACATGTACATATCTCTTTCTTCTTTAGTGATATCCTTACAACAACTTTCAAGATGTCGGTGCAAATGTGTAGTTCCCATTTTAGGACCATGAACAAAAATATTGTGACAATGCTTACATTTTACTTTTGTGGGTTTGGCTTCATTAAAATTCTTCCAGACTTCAGATCTCTTTCTTGATCATTTTTGTATTCCTTGAACCGATCCGCTTTCGGAATCATCTATGAAAACATCAACCGCACGATTATCTTGAGTCTGTGATTGTGACATAACTATACAAAAAAAGTTTTCAATACAATTTATCTAGTATTAATTAACATAACAGAACATAGATAAAAGATCATCAAGAGAGGTATGACCGGCTAAGACTAATGCCACCTGCCCCCATAAAAGAATAAATGGATCCAATAAGGAGTGAGAGATTTGATTCTACTTTTTCAGATACTTCGCAAATCAACTAGTTGTTATTTCTCATGTCAAGGTAGTTTCTGATAACTCAACCGGTACCTACTTTTTGTCACCAATTGTTTGAGCATCAACTATCTGATGGATTGCCTCTGTAAACATTTCATACATGTTTATAGCACAATCCAATTTCTTGGGTTGTTGATATTTGCAATATTGGAAAAAAAATGAATAATAGGAAATTAGTACTCCATTACATACCTCGTAGTCTTGGGATTTCAGGCAAGTCTTCTCTTATGTTATTGCTGACAAACCCTTCTCTCTGCTATGGAAGACCAAACTTCTGTTATTGCTGACAAACCCTTCTCTCTTTATGTTGTTAAGATTTAAAAAAAGATAACTTGTTGCATTGTGTGGAATCTAGATTCAGCAAGAATTGATTGTAAGATGGAATCTAGTTTATGAGAATATTTATTACTTTTTTACAATATTGTAGAAACCAGCTGATTTGGAAGAAACATGCCCCTTTGACAGTCAGGAAAAGATCTGTCCTTATGGTGTAACATGCCATTTTTTTGGGACCCATAAGCAAAACCCAATAAAAAAGTCGAAGAGTGAAGGTGATACAAACTGTACTGACAAAACTAGTAATGGTGATTCTCCTTCTTTTAACGGTGATATTTTATCCCTCTCAAGTTTTTGCTACACGTGCTCCGTAATGATATTTTATCCCTCCCAAAAAACTTGTGGCATAATTGGAAATTAGTACTCCATTACATACCTCAAACACAATAGCAGACTAATTTGACAAGCAATGTGATACCAATGATTACTGAAACAGCAATTGTTTCTCTCTATATAGTTTTGCTTTAGAAATCCAGACATTGAAATGTTAATATCAGTGTTTTTAACTAATTAGCGCATGAAGTAGTCTCATTCCATATCTCTTCTGACAAAACAGAACATGATAATAAAAGAAAGCGTACAGTACAAAGTTAAGAGATCTTACACCAAGGAACTCCAAGGGAACCGAAATCTGAAGCCAAACCCTCGAGGCGCCTAGAGAAATGCACTGATCTGGCCAAGGGATCGTATGGCGGGATGCATGTGATGGGGCACGTGTAGCGGAGCAAGACAGAGAGGCCGTGACTTCGTCGGAACCAAGGAGTTCTTCTTGTCCTTCTCCTCTTGGAGTGACAGGAGCTTTGAGGAACTTCTCTAGGGTTGTGAGATGGGAGGCGCGAGTTCAATGGCGACGATGGGGAGAGGTTGTGACTGTGTGTTATGAGAAATTGAATATCATTCGAACCTGCTCAACGGGCTGATTAGAATTCGACTCGGCTCGGTTCACTTGCGTTGTTAAATTTGGATATGGGCTGAGATTTGAACTGTGCTCGCATATTAACTCGTTCAATAATGATCCACCCGTTGTCTAGCTCATATGTTCATGGACCAGCCCTGTTCATTAGCAGGCCTAGATCAAATGCGCGGTTCATTTGTTTTTGAAATTTTTAATTTGTTTATTTTTTATAATTGATATATTTTATTTCATTAATATAAAAATAACTCGAAAATTGAGGTAACTATTTTTTCTGAAGTTATGACAATTCATAATAAAATCAACCCCTCATACAAAGGCAGCAATAAAGCTTCAGGTGTGTTTGGTTTTGGCGCAGAACATCATTATTCATAGAACAATGTTGCTACTTTTGAAAAAAAAAACCTGTTGCGAGGAAGTATGACGTTGTTTTCAACACTTCTTTTCTTCCGATGATGTGTTCTCTCATCGGATGTTCGAACGGGAAAGAGAAGTGTATTTTTGAAATGAAGATTCAGGTGAGGGTCCTGATAAGCATGGGTGATGTCCAGATGAGGCAGGTCTAAGATGGGTCGGGTAAGAATGGGTAACGGCGAAAGAGTAGCCTTCGTTTCTATTTTTTCTCTACAAGATTTATTATGAGATAGAAGATGCGAAAATCTCGACCCTTCTTTTGTTCCAATTGTATAAGTAATGAAAGAGAAATTTCTCATATATTGAGGAGAAGCACCAGTTATGACTATTATCGTAAGTTATCTTCATTCGTCGTTCAAAAAAATATACTATACTTATACTTCAAAGATATAAAAATAATCTACGTCTACCTTACACTAAGGAAGAAGCTCACGTGATTAGCCTATTGAATGATATGTTCAATATTTACAACTCTTGATGAAATATTAATCAAGCATCTTTATCCGGTCAAAGTACTAGATATGCATAGAAAATTAATTAATTTATATTATTTATTGCATAGTTTACTCACTCATATTATGTATATTTTTTAATCCTAATAGAAGTATAGTGTATCTGAAATTGCTAAGTGAGTTGCGAATGGATAAAGATTTTATAAATTAATAAATTAACAATAATGAATTACTAAGTTATTATTTAGAAATTATGGAAGATGATGAAATTGATATTCTCAATTACTGAAAGAGGAATACAATATCCAACATTGACAATGATGACTCATGATATTTTTGCCGTACATATGTCAATAGTTCCTTCCAAATGTGTTTTAGTTCGGCGAATAGGATTTTAATTGATAAATGTATCAAATTAGGTGCAAGTCTTTTCAAGAAACTTCTTTGCTTACAAGACTAGATTGATGTCGAAGATCACATGCAATATAACAACCTTTCATTTTCTTTATCACTATGTTCTTCATCACTATAACAAATCATATAATATCATTATCGTTTGATAGTTCATCAAATATCATCAAAATTTTAAACATTTTGAAATAGTTTCAATTTAACGACCTTTGATGGACTATCAAATTTTAATGAATTGCATAAAATTTAAATCACTATCTATCTATAAGTAAAAAATAATGTATCTATATTTTTTTTTATATTTTTAAGATTTTAAGATTTTTTGAATTTATTTAAATATTCATTGTCAAGATTGTCAAAATAGCCATTGTCACTTAATCCACACCCTTTAGATATATGCATAGGGTGTTAAAATGAGTGAATTAGATATATAGATATGGATTGGGATCCCTTGATAATGGCTTATCTTGACAATGGATCATCAAATAAATAAGAAAAAAATCTTTAAAAAAACTCATAGATATGTTTTTCTACTTATAGATTGATGATAATTTAAATTTCATGTAATTTCATTATCGTTTGATACTCCATCAAAGACTATCAAATTTTTATATAATTTACAACGGTTTCAATTTAACGGTCTTTGATGAAGTATTAAATGATAATGAAATTGAATGAAATTTGAATGAATATCAATCTATAGATATAATAACACGTTTATATTTTTTTTAATTTTTTTTATATTTATTTAAGAATTCATTGTCAAGATTGTCAAAATAACCATTATCAAGTGATCCCCGATTTTAGATATATGTATTAATTATTTTGATATATATATATTAGATATTTAAATAAATGATTTAAGTGTTTAGATATATAAATCAGATATTTAGATAAGAGATTCAAAAATCTAGATATGGGTGGAGATCACTTGATAATGGTTAGTTTGACAATCTTAACAATGGACTCTCAAATAAATATCAAAAAATTCTTAAAAATGGAAAAAAATTTGGAGATATGTTCTTCTACATATAGATTAATGGTCATTTAAATTTCATGTAATATCATTATCGTTTGATACTCCATCGAAGACTATCAAAATTTTATAAAATTTGTAATGGTTTCCAGATTTAACGGTCTTTGATGAAGTATCGAATAATAATGAAATTACATGAAATTTGAATGATCATCAATCTATAGATAGAAGAACATATCTATTTTTTTTTTCATTTTTAAGAATTTTTTTAATATATATTTAAGAGTTCATTGTCAAGATTATCAAAATAACCATTATCAAGTGATCCCAATCTTTAAATATGTACATCACATTCATATATCTTATTCTTATATTTAGATAAATGAAATATAATAGTTCACATCATAGAAACACAAATCTATACATTCAATTATATAAGGGTGAATTTCATTGAATACAAAATGATTAAAATTCATCAATCAATTTAGAATATATCATTGTAGATAAAAAATATTGTTGGAGAGACGAAACAAATTGTCAAAGAGAACTAACAAATCACTAAGAGACCATTAGAGGGAGAGAATAAATCAGCAAGAAAAAATTAAGTAGCGATGCGACTAACTTTCAAATTTGTGGATGGGGGATTTTTTTTGGATGGAGAAGAGAAATTTCTCTAAATAAAATAATAACAAATCATGTTACACAAAATAATAATAATAATAATACTAATAATAAAATCATTAGTATAAAAAATATTATTTTATTCATTTTCTTCATCACTATGTTCTTCTATTATCATCTAAATAATATTTTACTAACTGAATAGTAATAATTTATTACTCCTCTCATATTCCAAAATGTCAGTAATCTCTTACTATTCTCAACCGCTAATTAAAAATGCACTATTGGTAAATTAATCAAGTAATCATTCCATCATCAAAACAAAAAACACAGCCCTAAATAAATTATAAAGTCTCTAATTAGATCTTTTTGCCCTTCATTCCACATTTTCCTCAAAATTGAATATGTTGATATCAAGAGCTTTAACACAGCTTTGGACTTGATCTAAATAGCAAAAACTTGCCTGATGTCATCACCACTGTACATCAGTCTATCGTCAATTTTACTGCTCTATTCAGCTATCTCTTTCTACTTTCAATAAATCAAAGGAGTTTATTGAGCTATCTCTTTCTACTTTCATGCAGAGATTACGAAAAATCTCCTGCACTTGTTTGCGTCCCTGTGGAACATCACATAAGGATTGAATGATTTCCACTGGGATAAATGTTGCCGGCTGCGCATTCCATTGGCTTTGATCAACAACTAAACCATTCAAGCTGTGGCAAAAGAAATAAAAGAAAGGTTCAGCTCTGATTTTATCTTTTATCACATCTTCCAATGAAAAGAAACCAAGAACTGCTTTATATCTATGTGAACTATGGTACAAGCATGAAGCAATGTAAATTGAGAAATTAATTGTTTTGTAACTACGTTGATGATTGGTTTCACCACGTCTTGCATCTTTAATAATTTAACTTTTCTGGTCTCAACAAACAGAGAACACGCTCTATTCAAACCTAGCAATATTAACCAACTCTACCATTCAGACATGTAACCTTTATAACTGACATGTGAATGCAATATACATTTTATGAGTCCGTGTCGGCTGCCATTTTGTTGATGACAGAGATTATGTGACATTTAACACTCTTGGTGCTCCAATTTGGATCATATGCAGCACACTATGGTTTGGCTTTCTTTTGGCGGCTATTTTCAGATTTATGCAAGATTCTCAATGGACTATCTAGATCCTGTGTCATAGTTATAGCAGAGAAATAATGGAAACAGATGTAAATTCCACATTTTATTAAGATCTATGGTGGTATACATATTGTCGGAATTTGTTGGAAATATAGAACGCCGAGTATTTGGTTGGTTCCCTTTTTTGGATACCGACATCAAATCCAAACAGAAACCAGAGAAAAATAACAAATAACCAGCCAACTGGACCAAACAAGCTGAAAACAAATATGCGATTTAGTGCCAGACCAATCAGTTTAAACCCCAATATGTTTTTTTTTTATTCAATCCACAACCATCAGACCACATAAACCGAACACTGCTAACTTCAAAATTAAGTGCCAATTGATGCAGAACTGATTAAATTTAGATTAGACTGACAGTATATAGTATAAGCTCACAAAAATCTGGATGCATGCTCTGCTGCTCTAAGTGCCTCATCTGAGACAGTAATCTTTCCTTCATATCTTAATGTATTAGAAATTAATCAGCTTTTCGCATTCATCTATTGTTCATTAAGAGTACCTGTTGAGGATCTTGAGCATATTAGAAAGCTCAGAAAGCTTGAAATGAACATCAAATATGCCGATACCTCGCTGTACTACCCTTTTGACCTTGCTCTCAGAAATCTTGTTTGCGATCTCTTGTATCTTTCTTTCTTCTGTTTGACCGTTGACTTTTGAGACCCTTACCACAGTGGTTTTGGGTGCATTTACCCGGTAAAATTTTAGCTTCTTGCCAAGTACAATAATACTAGCAGCCTCAAGGACTCTTTCTATTGATTCCTCAGACTACAATAAATTATAAATTTCAGAAACAGACCAAATGAATAAAAGAATTGATTAACATATTAGAAACCAAGAAATGAAAAGATTGAATATAATATCGAGGGCTTCATTATAATGGCATCAACCAGACTTTTGGTAAATCAAACTGCAAGTTCCAAACAACATCAGGATGGTTCATCTCTTGTACATCACAAGCAATACAAAAAGAAGTCTGCCAAAAGTGGAATTTTTTTGCTTTTAAATTTGAGAAAAGATCAAGAGGTTAATGAGCAACACAGCAAATTGATTAATGATGAGATGAAACTGTTAATTTTCAGCCTCTTCATCATCTCTACAAGTTTTGGCTGTATTTTGAGTCTTCGTCATGAAAATATTGTTTGTAGCATTTTAACAAGATCAGCAGTCAAAATTTTCATTTAGCGAAAAGGAAATGAGTTAACAGAAGTCCTCCAAACTGAGCACCTTTTAGGGGAAAGGAAATGAGCTCATACATAGAAACAGAAAACTCAAATCTAAACTGATATTAGCACAATAAAGGAAGGAAATAGGCACATGCATACAGATAAAGATAAAAGGGCAAAAAAGAAATCCTATAGATGTCAGGTACAGTACTATAACATGAAAACCTTTTTTATTGCAATGATACCACAAAGGAAAAAAAAAAAACAAGTACACTAACAATAAAAAAAGAATGCCTGGATTTATACCAAAGAAAAATAATCACCTCAAATTCAACATAAACACTAGAATTGGATTGGCCAATGGCTACTCCAGAGACTGGGCCCCACAATCCAAGAGCACATCTCAAATGGTCAAAATGGAGGTTATCCATCAATCCTTTGATAGCAACTGATCGAGAAGGGTATTTTAATAAATTTTCTGGAAAATCAGGATCCTGTACCACCATGTCATCATGTATTCTTAGCCTTTTTGGTAAGTGTGACGCCATCGGTCGTACAACTACATCACTGTTGCAGATAACTGGGTCCGTGTTGTCAAGAGCATTTTTCAAGCCCTGCTCTTCCTATATCAAAATTAAGATCCAGTTATCAATTGCCTCCACTTGTTTTTGTATTTTTTTCAGGCTGTTTATTTCCTTTTATTTATTTATTTTTAACATTAAGTTATGACCAGCACAACTACAGAAGAACAACTAACACAGTGTACATTTATGGTGCATGGATAAGGGCCTACCTTAAAGAAGACATTTGCACACTTGTACCGATCAAGCTTCCTTGAAATAGTAAAATGCACCTCATGTAGCGGCCCACATCCATCGAATGCATTGTAAACATCACTAGCACTTGTTACTTTATCCAAGAAACTCACAAACAGCCCATATTTGCTTCTCTCTTTTGGAATAGGTGTTGGCGCCACAACAGCAGGCTGAAAATCAAGATACTCGCAAGCCGCAATATCTGAGTCACTGTCCTCATTTTCTGTTACTTCTTTAACCTGTTTGTTCAACACATCCATGATACCTCCAACATACTTGGTCTTATCACCAGGGATATTTATGGCTTTTCCATAAATCAAGCCAGGGCTCTTCTTCTTAGGCAGTGTGTGGGCCCATGAACCAGTATTCATACAAGTCTGTTTTTCTGTTCTGGTGATAATTTGGCTAAAAATATTCCCAATTTGATCATAATCATCACCATATCTTGTTCCATTGTCCTCTCTTGACAAGGTTTTGTGCTTAATTGTATCATTGGTCTTGGCTGTAACATCCACACCAGTTTCAGGATTGCTTTTCATCAGTTTGAAGATATCAGACAAGATGAACTTCTTGCTGTCCTTTTCCAACACAGAACACCCTTTTGTACCATTCAAATCTCTCTGTTCTAACAATGCCTCTTTTGCTGAACCCAGCCACTCAGTACTACCAGTACCTAAACCTACAGCAGATTCTTTTGAACCAACTGAAGTGGTTTTCACAGTACTCTTAGGTCCATTTTGGAGCCCCTTAATAATGTTATACATACTATTAGTGTTACAAACTCCCCTTAATTCTTCACTTCGTTGTGCATCCAAATTATCAGTACATCTGGTCTTGGAGCCACTCAAATATTTCCTTTGTTTAAAATCTCTCTCTTTAGTATTTAATTCAAATATATTTTTCCTATCAGCCATTACATCTTCAATTTTCAGAGAATCCACATGGACATTTGGGTGTTTCTCATCAACAGGAGGGACTAAACTGCTTTCCGTTAACCACTCAATATTAGTAGTGCTATTAATAGAGATAGTTCCATAGGACACCTCACCACACTGCTCAGTTTGTTCAGATGCAGAAGAAATCTCAGTTTGTTCACACTGCTCAGTTTGTTCAGATGCAGAAGAAATCTCATTAACTAATTCATTCAACTTTTCCTTTGGACAGGGTTTTGTAAATGCTTCTTCCTGTTGTGGCGTTGGGTCAGCAGAATGTTGGAGAAACGTTTCTTCAAATTTGGAAAAAATGCCCTTCAATATGTTGTAAGACCCTCCAATTGCTCTGTGCACCGCTGTGATCTTAGGGAAAAACCCAGGATGCTCTTCGTTGTACCTGAATTGACAATTTAATATTTTCAAAAGGCTATACTCATTTCATTTCATCTCTCTTTAAATCAGAGATGACCATCATCTAAGAGAGAAGTCTTAGAAAGATAATACTTCTTGAAAAATCATGGAAGCAGTTACTATGCATTGTGATTCGTTATATGATCATTATGCCCTGAGTTCAATGCCAAAATTAATTATGGGATATGTTTGTTCTTTTTTATCCGCCAAATAAGTTTGGTAATACTCCATATTGGAGGGTAGAGGAGCATCCAATAATGACCCCAACCAACCCCAACCCCCTAACCAGCCAAAAGCACGAAACCCTGGAAAAGAGAAGTTCACACTTGGACCATCATTTTTCTTCATCCATCAACCTCATATCTCAACTTTCCCCAAATTCTTCAGTATAATTTATAAATAATACTAGGGATTAAAGGGTATAGACATGCAGAAAACGAAGTCCAACTTGAAGAAAAGACCTTTCACCTTTGAAGGAATGATTTCACATCCTCCGCTCGCTTCTCTTTTATAAACTCGCTTTTCTTCAAAGCCTTCCTTTTAGAAGGAGCAGCAGGAAGAGGTGCAGTGAACGATCGTCGTGACCTAGAGAATCCTATACCCATTTTCTAAAATTCATTTAGAGAAGGGACGAGAGTGATCGAAAATTTAGACAAAAAAGTAGAATATTGAGCGATTTAAAGGAGCTAAGGTGGACCTTCTTTTCTTAAATGGAGCTCAGCCTCTGAGAAGAGGAGCCGCGATAATGCCATTTTTGTTCTCCACGGCGGAAGAGAGGGTCCTACTGTTTTCGGTAATAAGGGTTTTGGACACATTTGCTAAACTGGATATCTCCCTGCGAAATAAAATAACCGGAGAGAATTTTCAACGAACAGTAAGCTGGTAATTTTAGAATTTAAACAGTAACTAATTTACTTAAAGTTCATATCCTAAACTTTCTTCACGGAGGATCATAAGGATGAAACTGGATTCACCGTCTTCAAAGTGTATTTTTCTATCCGATAGATGATCGCATTCAATTAAAATTGAAGCGTGCAGGTTCATTCATATCCTTCAATTCAAATTTGAAGAGCGCAATTGAGGTATCAAATAGATCTTTTCACGAGCTATTTATATTGTATTTAAATATTCTGATCGGATTTTCCTATAAAAAATTATAAACGTTTAAACATCAAATCTTCAGTTCATCAACACATATTTAGATATTCTTCAGCGCATACACATTATATATAATAAATAATCATAATTATAATTATATTTTTATTAAAAATTATATATTTTTATTTATTTATATATAAAAATAGTTAAAATTATATTAAAATTTTTAATTAAAATTTTAAATATAATTTTAGTTATTTATATATATATAGTTAAAATTAATTAAAATTATATTTAAAATAATAATTAAAATTATAACATATCGATAATGAAATCTAAATATAAATATAGTTAATCGGGTTGTATTTAAAAATATAAATATAATTTTAATATGATTTTAATTAATTATATCTATTATATATATACCTAAAATTATATTAAAATTTATAATTAAAAATATAAATATAACTTTAATTATTTATTATATATATAATGAGCAATGAACCGAATAATTTCTAAATATGTGCTTGTAAGCTGAAAATTTGATATTTAGATGTTTATAACTTTTGATAGGAAATTCCGATCGGAACGTTTAAGTACAATCCGAAAAGCTCATGAAAATGTATATCTGCCAGCTCAATTTAAGGGCATGAACCAAACTTGTGCCCTTCAAATTTGAACTAAATGACGTAAATTGGGCTTGCATCATTTAATTTTTGTTAGATACGATCAGTTGTTAAGCACGAAAAATATAATTTGAAGGGCATGAGCTCGGACTATATCCTTTTCATTGTCTATGTAAAAATAAATTTAAGGAGTGACCCTAATGTAGATAAAGTGATGGGACCGGCTTTAAGAAAAAATTCACAGTAGCATACCTGAAACTAGACTGCTAGTATATGAATATTTGAATATATCTAAACAGATTGTAAAAAATAAAATATTGTAGATCTCTTTATATTAAAGTCGGAGATGTCAGTGTCTCCATTCAGTATTCACTGGGTTTGAACCCATCACCTTAACTATAGCGGCTATGGAAGCGATTTTTTTGGCTAAATTGTCAAACCTAGTGTTGTATAGATTATTTAATTATCTGTAAATTTTACAAAAAAGGGACAAATTTCTACATGAAATTTCAATATCGCAATAATTTGTGGTTAGATTTTCAAAAGCATAAATATTTACGATCTGTTTCAATTTGTACAAAAATTCCGAAGATTTTTTTGGGTTTGATTACTTTGTAAACGAACTTTCTTGATTTTATGTAATTAAATATTACAAAAATATCATTAGATATGAGAGATTATAAATTTATGTCATTTTATAAATAGTGAAATGTACATCATTTCTATATTTTGTTATATATAGTGAAATGTGTATGAAGTAAAGACTACTGAATTCTCATGCAATTATAAATTATCTTTTCTGATTGTTGAAATTTGTCAATCTAATTCACTGTTAATTGATTCATTGTACGTACCGTACATTGTCTTTATCACAAAGTGCGGTCTCTCGTAGACGTCTTTGTTTGTTGCGAATCGTGTTAAAGGAGAGAAGACTTAGGGTGTGTTTGGATCGTGTAGAATAACATTGTTTTGGGAATAGTAGTATTATTTTTGGGTTAGTAACTATTTAAACACAAAATTGAAATCAAAAATAGCAGTAGAACAGTGCTAATCTGCTAATCCATAGAAAACGTTGGGTTAGCGGATTAGCGTCCATGAGGATAGTGAAAATAATAATAAATTATTTTTTTCTTTTATATTAGTATGGAGTAGTATTAAATAATTATTATTATTAAATAAAATATTAAAATATAATTAATTATTTTAACTATTCTCTCCAATATTCTCAAGTTTATATCCAAACAACATTTTACTAACCCGAAATAGTAAAAAATAGTATTGTTCTCACATTTCCCGAGATATCACTAAACTCACACTATTCTCAACTACTAACTCAAACAGTGCTATTCTTTCACTAATCCTTTCACCATCCAAACACACCCTTATAAATTAGCAATCAACTAATCATAAAATATTATTTTGTATCTTATTTTCAGTTTTAAATATAAATTAGAATTAGCTATGGTGCTACGCGTAGTTAATGATTAAATTTGTTACGGATTAAAATATATAGGTCAATCATTTTTCTTAATTTATAAATCTCAATAAATTCTTTATATCAAACCCAACACTTTTCAGCCTTTACCCGACTCTTCTTAGACCCTTTCTTTAATATTTTATATTGTATATTAATTCCACTTGAAATATCCAAAAAATAAAATAAAATATCAAAACAGAAATATAATTTAATATTATTTTATAAATAAAAATTAACATTAAAAATATATAATCAACAAATATATATATATATATATATATATATATATATATTAGTCCCTTACCCGCTAACCTTTATATGGCATTTAGAGTCTGAAGGACTTGATAAGGGTCGGACTCATCCCCTTAAAAATTAAGTCATTTTAAATCCGGCCCTCTAAAAACCCTTATCAAACTCGATCCTTATCCGACCCTCTCGTAGACCCGCTAGGTCCGATTCTTGAGAAGACCGGCCCAACCTCTAAGGGCGATACCCAGATAACAGATTGAAAGGGAATGAACGAAATGTGAAGTAAAGTAAATTTTATATTCTCTTGTTTGTTTCATTTTGTTAATTTTCGTTACAATCCAATTTGGAGATTAATAAAATATAATCATTTAGAGGCTAAAAAAAGTTTAATGAGTAACATCAATTAATTTTAGTCTCCTATTAAATTTTTAACCGAAGAAAATAGTAATAAAACTTTTTCCTTCCCTTTCTCCCTTTCCTCCTATACTCTCCATCCAAAGAGAGATAGTAAGAGAGAGTATAAAAAAACAAAAAGAGAGATATTGAGAGAGAATGAGTTTATGTGAGAATCATAGTTTATTAGCAAAGAGACTTAGAATTTGATACAAAGTTGTGCTTTGCACACAACATGGTTAAGTTAAATAATAAAACGGATAAAATGAACAATAAATGATCTAATATAATTATTTTTTTATATAAATAATAAATAATCTAAGGATCTGATATAAAGTTATTCGTGACATCTAAACTTTGTTAGTCGATTTGTGAACTTTTTTCAAATGTGTAGTTGTCATTTATTTCAAATAAATATTTTTTTGTTATTCAATATTTAAAGACAATAGAACTATTTTATTGATCATTTTAAATAACAATATCAATAAGTTGAATAATAAAACTAAAATTTCACAACATAAATAATAACAATTTTAACATAAATATTAAGTCACATAACTTGAATGATAAACCATATAATGTGAAAATCAAGAGAAAATAAAAGATCATGAATGAAGGGGAGTAGAGAAGATGAGAGACGGGAATAACAAAGTAAGGAGGGAGAACAAGAGAAACACACGAAAGATAATGGGTTTGAGAAAGAGAGAGCGAGTGGGAGAAAGAGTACGGGAGCGATAACAAGAGGAAATAAGTGAGACAAAAAGAGAGATAGCAAACAAGAGAGAGAGGAGATGAGGGAGGAAGGAAACACGAGAGAGGAAAAATAACAAAAGAAAAGAGATGGAGTGAAAGAAGGATTCACAAACTAGATTTTTTTATATCGATTTGATATCTAAGAATTGTGCAATGCTTCCCTTGCAGATTTTTTTTTGATAAATAAAATAAAAAAATAAGTTCTTGAACATGTGTGGCTAATCACCTTTCTATGGTGATAGCTTGTAGTACTTGAATCTTTTTAGTTAAACTGTTCGGTATTTGATCTTTTTAGCAATTTTCTGTATGATTTATCTTTTGAATTGATTGTTTGCATGTTTGAACTGTAACAAGTGTTTGTTGTGTGATTTATCTTAGGAATTGTAGTAAATTATGAAAATATATTGCTAGAATTCTCGATTCGAAGGGTAAAACTCATATTTGCACTCAAGACCTAGTGGTAAGTTTGCAACTTAGGTGATTATATTTAGAACTGAATCAAATACCAATTGTTAACTCATAACTGTGTGGCATCGGGCTTTGGTAAGGTTTTAACAATAAAGAACACAAAATGTTTGAACTCTTAGGGCGAAGTATGTAACTGTGAAGTCTGAATAGTTTGAACACGGCATTGACATGCGAAAGCATCCATCAATGAATTTAATCTTTTTTTTCGCTCTTTTTCTGGTACTATGTGCTCTTTTATTACTTTGAATTCTTCATTTCTATTATTTTTTCAATTATAATACGTTCCTCCATATTTCACTTATATTTTAGCATTTTTTAATTAATGACAATAATTTAACTATTTATATGAGTCCAACATATTAATTGATATCGTACGTCTTCAATTCCAACAATTAGTTCTTATGTCAAGTATGGTATAATGCAATCAAAAAGCAAATATTATTGGAATTAACAACTCTCAAAATATGATCACACAAATATATCTAGCATTAATATTCACAGCTGAGCAATATTGTGTGATATCTTGTATGAGATTTGTAGCTTATTTTGATGTGACGTTATCAGTATCGAGTTTGGTATCGCCGTAGGTGGACACTGGAAAGTAAACTCCTGTCAATGCTCTTATTTTATTTTATAGACCTGAGAAACAAACTAATAGTTACCTTCTATCAGTGTTCTTATTTTGTAGACCGGAGAAACAACCTGAAATCAAGCGCAGACACGTTATACCCAAGATTCATGCATTCTTTATTGCAATTTTCTAATTTTAAAGAAATTCAATCTTTAAGTTAGTGATAAAGAAATTATCTAATGTCCGAGAGAACCAATCTTTATTTAGCGAGTCTTTGATTTAGTGATAGAAATAATACTCATAGCGTGAAAATTATAAATTTGAAATTCAAATGAAAAACATTTATAAACATTTTAAGCTAGCTATCTTAAACCTCATTTTTTTATCTGAAAAAAAATCTATAAATTTTTAATTACAGCGATAACCGCGCAAACGGTAATCCCCCACGTACGGTCAAAAAAAATGCATCGCACATATTAGGTATTATTGAAACTTCTTATTTAAATAAAAAATCCAATACGAATAAAGAAACTCAGGAGAACATCCACACTTTTTTTGGGAGTTACAAAATCGAAAAGAGGAAAATAACAACATAGCAGCCATCGGAGAGTCTTGAAATAAGAGGGAGGGAATGGGCTCTCTCTTTTAACCATTTACTTGTCCAGGGAAAATTTCATCCTTTCCAAATCTCTCACCACAATAAAAGTAACAGACCTCCACCTCCTTCCCTCCCTCTCTATCTCTTCCTTAAAGAAAGCAGCTCGAGGTTGCGAATAAGGGGATCATCACGGGATGAAACCCTCATGTGGGCCCTACTAGAGGAAGTAGGTTTAGCAAATGGGGTTGACCTGGCAGAGACATCAAAACCGCTAGAGTGGTGGAGGCGTTGGACAGGAGTGGCAGCATGCCGACTGGAACCACTGCCAGCAGAGAAGAGGCGGCTTGTTGTATTGGTAGGTGTTGCACCACGGCTGTAGCTGGAGTTAGGATTGTTTTGATCCGCATCAGCTGAGGAGCTAGGTCGGCTGGCCGAGGCCACAGCACGTTTTGATGTGCTGCCGGTGCGAGAAGTTGAGACGGCACGAGTGGGAGTTGAACCATTTGCCTTCTGAAATTACAAGATAATAGATAAGCTAGGTAGAACTCACCAATCTAAATTATTTATCCTACTAATATAGCTATATTTTAAGCTGATGCCATCATCATCATCAGTATTTCATTAGTATTAGAGAGCACCATACAAGTGGTCCTAAGGTTTGGAAATTTCCACCCTCAAGCCTAAACATAATTATTATGAATTCAGTATCCCATGTGTACTATTACTTTTTCACAATTAACATGTTTGAATGAAAAAGTGGTCAGAGAACATAATCAGAGAAGACCTGAATGAATTGCTTTAAATCTAATGTATAGCACCACAATGACTCATTTATTCTACATCAGCAATTACTATTATTTTTCACAATTTTTATAATGAAACAATTACAGTAAGGCAAAAACAAGACATTTATTGGCCAAAATGGAAACAACCAATAACTTCAGATCCAAACGTGACTTTTCAAGTTTGTGATATTCTAGCTGAATTCTTTTCTAAAATTTTACTGCCATGGTTATTTTTTGGCTGATTAGCAAGAAAATATGCACCAATCTTGCATAAGGCATAAGCGCAATTGGGTTGGATTTAGTGCTGGTAGGGACAACTGAGCAATAAGTAGAAACAGCAGGTAAAGCAATCCTAGCCCGGACAATATACCAAGGAAACAAAAAAAGCGGTGGCAGAAGCAGATGGTCAACAAAAAAGAAAGAAAAAGAAAAGTGATATGATACTGACAACTACAAAGGGTTCTTCTAGTGCCTTGCGTCTTGAATGCTCTCCATGGTGATTGTTATTACAGGTACTACCATTTCGCCTCGCAAATGCTTCCACAGCACCAGAAAATCTGTCTCTTATTTCTTGTCCCACTGTCCAACACAAAGGAGATGATTATAAGTCGGATGCAGGCCAGATAATGAATCAAGACGCCCTCTTAGGAGAGAGGTCATCACTTTACACTCTTTATAGAAGTCTGCATACGCTTCCTTTTATTGTGATGGACACAAACTGCCATTACTCACTCTGGACAGTCCTATCAGAATCAAATGGTGGGCAAAAACACCTTGATATTTAAGTTTGAATCTATCATTTGAGCTAAAAGAAGAGATGAAGCTGAATCCAACCCAATTGCTTTTGCATGGTCCATTTGAACAAAGTTTTTACATATGATTATCTTGTGTCGCTGATTTTGCAATACTCATCTAAGTGTAAATATTAATGGATGGGACATGTACAGTAATGTAATCAAACTGCCATCATTTTTAGGCTGCAGATGTAAGTCCTCTTCAGGGAACTAACTGGCTTGACATGATTTATGCTCGGATATATTTACATTTACCTTTTTATTTTATCTGTATAATTAATACTTTCAGGAGAATATACTCTAAATATAACAACAATAACAGAAAGCAATTCAAAAGGTACAAAAACCTGAAAACTTTTCAGTCTTCTCAGCAGACGGACCTAGTGCCGTTCTTCCGACCCCCGGCTAACAACATAAAAAAAAAAGAAAAACTTATACTGGGAAATAATTAAATATATATATATATGGAGAAAGAGAGAGAGAGACTCTGATGCTTCGCGAAGCACAAAACATCTCGTGCTTTGCGTCTTTATCTCGAATTTGGAAATCCAAACGACCGATCCAAACCATTGAACATGATCTTCATATTGAAATATCTTTGGAGATCAAATTATATATTTTTTTGAAACTTTTGCTATTTTATAGATGGGTGGAAAATCACTAGTATTGGATGGTACAAAAATCATTAGATCAGCAGGCTTTATACCCATCTAAAAAATAACAAAATTTTCAAAAAGAATTTAAAATTTGGTTTCCAAATATATTTCAATATGAACATCATGTTCAACCGTTTGGATCGGCCATTTGAACTCTTAAATTCAAAATACGGACGTGAAACATAGAAAGTTTTGTGCTTCGCGAAGCACCATAGCCTCACTATATATATCTCACTTTATATATATATATAGAGAGAGAGAGGGGCTATGGTGCTACACGTAGTTAATGATCAAATTTGCTATGGACTCAAAAATATATCTAAATTGTCTCCAAATCCTGATTTAGAGGTATCAATAAATTATTTATATCAAAATACGATGGGATATTAAAAAATTCTATGTTTAGAATTTTGTATGTATTAGTTTTGAATTTTTAAAAATGACTCAATAATAATAATAAAATAATTTTAGGTCATATTCAAAAATCCAAAACTAATACTTAGAAAATTCGAAACAAAAAAAGTTTTTATATCCCATCATATTTTGATAAAGAACTTATTGAGATCCATAAATCAAAATTTGGAGATGATTTAGTTATATTTTTCAGTCCGTAGCAAATTTGATCATTAACTACACATAGCACCATATATATATATATATATATATAGATAGAGAGAGCAGCTATGGTGCTTCGCAAAGCACAATATCTCCCGTACTTTGCGCTCGTATCTCGAATTTGGAAGTCCAAACGGCCGATCCAAATCATTGAACATGATCTTCATATTGAAATATCTTTGGGGATCAAATTTTATATTTTTACAAAGTTTGCTTATCTAATGATTTCAGCACCATCTAATACTAGTGATTTTCCACCTATCTAAAAAATAGCAAAATTTCAATAAAAATATAAAATTTATCTCCGAAGATATTTCAATATGAAGTTTGTGTTCAATGGTTTGGATCGGCCGTTTAGACTTTCAAATTAAAGATATGGACGCGAAGCAAGGAAGGCTTTGTGCTTCGCGAAGCACCGTAGCCTCACTGTATAAGTATAGTTGGGACTTATGTTGAACAACAACAACATGAATATTTTTGTTTTTCTGCCTGGTAAATACCAAACAGAACTGGTAGAAAGCAAAATAACACTTACTTTAGGTCTGGAGCTGCTGCCAATCTGAGGATACTTGAGTACAGTCCAATCAAAAGCATAGTCATACTGATACCCTGTATATATTAAACAATAATGTACAATTTATTCAACATATAAAAGACGTGTATATTATATATATTACCTTCACGAATGAAGAGGTCACGGAAAAGCCTTTTTAGATAGGAATAATCAGGCTTATCTTCAAATCTCAGAGACCGACAATAGTGAAAATAGGATGTGAACTCCGATGGATAATTCTTGCAAAGGACCTGACAATAATTATATTTATTGCATGGATTTTTTTTTCAACCAATGATTACAATAGAAAACTTGGATGAAACATTTTCTTTTTTTGGAAATTATACCTTGATTACAACCAAGTACTTTTGTTTTATCTAAAATTTGCATAATGTGGATTGCATGTATGATAATATATGAAGTTTAATTTGCAAAAGCCCCCAAAATATATACAAAGTATTTTGAATAAGTACCTCAACTGGAGTAAGCATTTTCTTCTCACTGATTTTATCATACTTCTGCTTTTTAGTTCCAGCTTTTAGACCCTGCCATGGAAGACTGGAAAATTTTGAAGACAGTCAACAGAATGAAATAATACAGTGAGAAGATACACTTTGCATAATGACATGCAAAATTTTTAATCTAACCTTCCTCTTAGAAAATACATTAGCACATAACCAAGTGATTCCAAGTCATCTCTCCTGCTTTGTTCTAAGAGCATAAGAGCAAACAACAAAAGGGGAAAAGTCAAAAACAGCCCACATGCAAGCCTAAAGGAGAAATACAAAAAGAAGGGAATTCTGTAGAAAGATATAAAAATAATCACAACTTACCAACTCCGAGATGAGTATTAACACTTGCATAGCGTGCTGTTCCTGTCAAATTTTTGTTCTCCCTGCATAAAAGAAGTGTACCATGCCTAAATGTTGTCCAAAATACAAGTCAACTAAAAGACATGATTTTTAGTCACCTGTAAGGTATGTGCTTGTGAGTTTGGAGGTCACGGTACTTCTTAGCAAGGCCATAATCAATGATATACACTTGTCGTTGCTGGTGACATGTAAAGACAAATTAAAAACAATGGAGAAAAGGGGAAATGAAAAGAAATAGGGATAAAGAAAGCTGAAGGGCTTATACCTGATTTGCTTTGCGGGCTTGGCCCACAAGAAAGTTATCTGGCTTGATATCACGGTGTAGGAAACCCCTTGAATGCATATACTCAACTCTTGATATCTACATAAGTAGCATAAAGAATATGATTGCAATATTTTCATTGTCTTAGAGACTGCTGTGGGTACAAAATATACAAATAAAATAGCCTACATTGCCTTTCTTTCATTGAGGTTCAGCCCAATATGACTAATGCATAAACCCCAAAATGAACTCTTAATTCAGCCAAAAAACCACCAACTCTGTCTGTGCATGCACACACAGTGTATCATTTGTATGTGTGTTTATGTGTGCAGTGTGTGTGTGTGTGTGTGTGAGAGCGAGAGAGAGAGAACCAGTTGATCAGCAAGCATGAGAACAGTCTTCAGAGAGAATTTGCGGTTGCAATAATTAAATAGATCTTCTAGACTGGGGCCGAGAAGGTCTATAACCATAACATTGTATTCACCTTCGACACCAAACCACTTTAGATGAGGAATGCCAGCTGTATTTTTTATCATCAGCATCATGAACATCAGTCCCAAGAAAAATAATTGAACAAATATAAAAGAGATCACATGCACTTTGAAAAGTACTAAATCAAATATCTTAATATTTTAGAATGGAAAACTAGGATGAGTTCAGCAATAGGTTTTCAGGGGAAGAAAGTACGTATGAATATTTAGATACTTCCAAGTTCCTATAAGAATCTGAAACCTTTTTAAAAATATAATCAAATATACGATGTTTGGCAGCTTACTTCCTCCTTGAAGAAGCATGTAAATTTTTGACTCAAACTGAAGTTGAGGATGTTTCGTTTTTACAGGTTCCTGAAAGTAATCACAGAAAGGTTGAATCATAGTGTCAGAAAAAAGAGCCAATACACATTCTGTCCTTGCTCAATATCAAGACTTATTGAAAAAAGAAGAAAAAAACATTCCTTCTTGCTTAAAATTAAAAAGTTCCTAAATAAGACCAGAACTGGACTTCATGTTACGTTGACAACAGATTTGCCTGTTAAATAAAAGTTGGAGTGAGGGTCTCCAAGTAAAGTGAATTAACAACACTTACCAGTTTAACCGCTACTTCTTCGCCATTTTGTATGTTCACAGCTGCACAAAATAAAACAAACGTTGTTATCACACAAACCACAAAGAGATTAAAAGCTCAGCATAATCAAAATGGCTGTCTTAGACAAGCAGCGACCTTAAGCTACAGAACAACTTTCTTTTGAGGAGACTTCAAAAAAACAAAAACATAGAAGGTTATGTGCACAGCAAACACAGTTGTACAGAGTAACAATAAAACATCCCAAATTTGATCAAACATCGATACTGCATATTATTCCCAAAAGGGCAATTACAAAAGGTCCAAACAAGAAAAGAAGAAAAACTAGTTGCATAATAGCTCTGACGAAATCTCTTACGCATGAAAAGTTCTTATTTGCAATTGCGGAACTACAAATAAATTATCTGAGCAAATGCCCTTGGCTAGTACAACTTAATGAAGGGTCATCTTGATTGACGTGTCTCATGGAGACACTCATGAAGCATTTAAGTGCTGATACACGAAAATGAGGAAATGTAAGATTTCAAATTCACTAACCAATAAAAAGTTCGCCAAACGATCCACAACCAATCTTTCTCCCGAGCTTGAACTTTCCACCAACGACATCCATATTGCCGAAACACAGATTAGCTCAAGGAGAAATCTATACAAAAAATAGAAATCACAATCCCCAATCTTTAATCAAATTACAGTTTTTTTCTTCTTAAAAATCGCGACTTCATTCCCTGGATCTGCAGCGCGAGGAAATCCAATTTGAGATGGAATCCGAAATCAGAGCGCCATGGAAATGGGGTTCCATGAATCGATTGGAGACGAGAAAGGGGGCATATTGGGGACTCGACGGATGTATAGGTTTGTACTGTCAGGAGAGAGAGAAACAACCCGGATATAAGATCGGGGGCCGTTTCTCTGCTTTTCTCCGCTCCCTGGTCCGAATTAATGCATATCTTTATCTCTTTCTCTTTTTTGTTTAATTTTGTTGGTGATTAACTGATTCTAATTTTCCCACTCGTCAAAAACGGTCTTCTGTATCGCTTAGTTCGCGAATTTTGAGAGGTAAAACATTAACTTCCATTCACAGGTAGTATTTTAGAGGGCGGAAAGATTTTAAAAGAAAGATAAAACGATCCAGATTAAAAAAAAATGATTAAAATCAGTTGCGCACACTACCATGGAAACTTCACTGATGTGAATTCTTAGTTCGCTGTTTAGTTAGAAGTTAAAACTAATGACCTAAAAAAGTCATTTAATGCAGTGTGCACGAAAATATTTCATCGTCAACAAAGATTAATTTAAATCACTTTTTTTAGTGTGATAGCATACAAATAGTTACGATGAACAGGGTTGTCATTGTGATAAAAGTCATATATTTATATTTTGAATATATCTATTCAAATTGATCGTACTTATATAAAATTTATGAACTTTAGAGTAAATATATAAGCGCATTAGCCATTAATTGGTAAAAAAAAATAGTCAACTATCGTAGGTTAATTATAATGTGTTTATTTTTTTTCATATTTTAAACTAGTGTAGAAGTAATTCTCAAAATTATAAAAAGAATAAGACCAAAGATTTGAATTTGACATTGCAATTTCAAATTTTGAAATATAAATAAAAAGATAATTTGTGATATTTTGTTGTGTCAAATATTTGTAACAGTGAAATCTTATTTTTCGATTTAATATTTTAAAAATCACTGTTCAGATAAAAAAACAAAATTATATGCTCATTTATTCTAAATTGCTCATACATTAAATTTGAACCAATTTGAAAAAAAAATCATTTAAATAATTAAATGTTTTAATTATGAAATGGTTCATAATAAATTAATCAAATTTCAAATTGACTCGCAACTGATACAAATTACATTTCACTAAATCAGGACACATATAGAAATTTATTCAATTTATTTTTAGTTTCAACTAGGGCTGTCAATTATTTACCTGATATGATTCGATCCGATCTGAATCGATCCGATCCGATATGACTCGAAGATAAAATTGGTCGGGTATGGGTTTATTTTTTTATCCAAATCGGGTCAGGTCAACCCGATTTGACCCGAATCGGGTCGGGACGGATTCAGGTCAACCCCATCCGACCCGATTAATTATATTTTTTAACTTAATTTTATGATTTAATACTAATTAAAGTTTAAAAATACACTAATTATGTATTAATTAAGATTAATTAAAATTATTGAATATTTAGTAGATTAAAATTATATAAAATAATTAATAAATATTTAATTATTTTACACGAATCGGATCAGATCAATCCATAACCTGATCGAATCGGATATAAATCAAAAAAAATTTATTCAAACTTAAACGGATCGAATTTGAATCAGATCAAAAAATAATATAATAATATAATCCGCCCCGATCAGACCATTTACACCTCTAATTTCAACAGTATAATCCAATAGATATACTATAAAATATAAACGTATAGACTAACATTTTTTTATGGCAGCTCAACGGTGAGCCTCGAAAGCCGCGAATCCTAGTATTTAATTTGCGAGTTTGGATCAACCGGACTTCATTTTTGTTTTGGTGAATAAAATAAAAAAATAGAAAAATGATAAGAGGATTTTTTTTTTGTGCGCTAATAGTTTGGACTGAATTTGAAACTCGGTCCATATTTTTTTACGTTTGTTTGTATAATACATTAAAAAGCAACAAGAAGTATAGATCGAGTATAAAACTCGATTTTAGATAATTTATTTATATATTTTCATATACTCAGCAGTCTTCCCCTTCATCTTCCTCAAACTATTTTTCTTAAAATCGTCATTTTTACTGTTACAAGAGTTTCGAATTGAAAGTGTATTTTTCGACAGATCCAGTCTCGATCCGTATTCAGTATTCACTACTCTCTTCTCATCAATATTGTACGTTTTTATTTCTATTTGGACTATATTTTTTTCTATAAAATTAAAATACATTAACAGTAGGGTTTATCCTTTATATTGTAGAGACGATAATGTTGCTGATCAATGTGTATCACGGAGGTTAAATTTTGAACACTTCAACCGATCGTGTTGCGTGCACATTTTCTACGAGACGATCAATATTCATAACTTGAAGAAGCAGATTCATATTTGTTAAAGCCGAACTCTATTACATCTTGTGTTCTTATTTTATCTTTACTTTTCTCACATTTCTTTGATTGCTATATTCTTGTGAGAATTGAATTGATTTAAATTATATTACGCTGCCATTACATTTGAACATTAAGCCCAAATTGGTTTATACATTTCTACGTTAGGTTATTATTCTTGCACCATTATTGACCTTTAATACCACTATCCTAGGGCTATCAAAGTGGTATAAGAGCAGGAGCTCAGTTTTAATTGCTTTATTTGTGGTATTTTTGTCCAAAATGACTTCTTTGATGCATGTAAAAGAACCTCAACTTTAGGTCTTAATTACAAAAATTTTAGTTTTTGGAAGAAATGTATGGTGAACTACCTCAACATATTAGGCTTTTGGGATGTTGTCCAACATGATTATATACCACATTATGATCCTAGCAACCTCACAATGACACGAAAGGCCAAAGAACTGAAATCTCAAAATGATTATGTGTTTACCCCTGAAAGGTCGAAGGAAGAAATACAAGAGAAAAAGCCAAGATCAAACCCTAAGAGCTGAAGCAGTACAATCCCTGTACAACAAAGAAATGTGTCAATGCCAAGCCAGTATTTCTGATACAACCAATCATAAGAAATCTCAATGTGATTTTGCTTTCAAGGCTGACCTGGTGCCAAAGCTGTGAGCAACCACCTAACCACGCTTTGATTTGTGTCAATTGCTGATAAGTAGTCAGCTCTTTGACCAAATCACCCTCATGTTAAGGAATTGAAAGTCAATTTCACGAGACTGATCAGGTGCCAAAGTTGGGAGCAACCATCTGATCAAGTCTAGATTTGTATCAATTGTTGACAAGTAATCAATTGTTGATCAAATCAAACCCTGATAAGCATCAATATAAGTCTAATTGGTGTTTAATTAGGGTGGTTTCTGTAAGAGAAAGATATTTGGCAGAGACACTGAGCTACAATTGAAATCTGGGATTAATTCAGAGGAAGAAATAGGGTTTTCTTGACAAAAGAATTTTTAATTCAAAGAGGCAGGGGTAAAAATGGAATTAAAAATTACAGGGATGATCATCATGAATTTAGAGATTTTTGGTGAAAATTTCATGATTTTTGGATAAGTGAAGCTATTAAAATAAATTCAGGGAAGATAAAACAGATTAAAGAGAAAGATCAAGGGCTCAGATTCAATCAAGGGTTCATCTGGGTGCAACTTGGGGACAGAGACTTATCTGGGTGCAAACTGGGGATCCCAAACATACACACACAGAATCAGGGAAGAGAGAGAGAGTATGACACGTGTCAGCATCTCATTGGGCCACTTCAGTGCCACGTGTCGACCCCATCGGTCCATCTCGCCCGGTGCGGGTCCCACCACTATATCGACGCTCCGACATGTGGGTCCCACCAACATGCCACATGGCAGGCTCTGACAGTCCACCTCACTCCCCATGTGCCACATGACAACATAGCAACAATACACCTCAGCAGACCATATCACACCTACTGCCACATGGCTATATGTTATTGGTCCAATTATGCAGCATAGGCCCCACAGGTGACACATGGCACTCACTAACAGAAGCCACCTCAGCATGGATTAATACTATGGCAGATGATTAATGGGATAATTAAATAAGTGGACCTATTAGATTGTGCCAAGTCAGATCGATTAAACCTAAGCAGGCCACTAACCAAGTCACAATTAAATATATGGGCCTAGACTCAGATACTTACATATGGGGCCCATTTGTCAGGTTTATGAATGTATAACCCACACAGGCAATCATGCACCAAGCCCATGCACATATCCAAACAGAAATTTAAACCAAAGAGAAAAGGAGATGTGTACCTGGCTCATACGCGATGCGCCTCGACGTGGGCCCCACCTTGTGTGAACTCTGTGCGCCAAGCGTAGCCTCCTCTCTCCCTTCTCCTTCTCCCCTCCCTCTCTTCTTTCTTCTTCTCGACGAGGCAGAAGGCGCCATTGATGCTGATCAAGCCCTCCAAAGCTCACAACTTCAATTCCTTTCTGTTAGAGCTAGCCTATACATGAGAAAAGATGTGTGAATAATCGAAATTGAAAAATAACAAGTGGATAGGGTGGTTTAGAGAGATGAACACCTCGGGTAATCAATGAGGCACTTCAATCCTTGCTTCAAAATCTAAAATTGATGATGCAAATCTCTTCTACTCACTTAGGCGACGCTGTAGATGAAGAAAGGAGCAGCAATTATGAGATGAATCGAAGTAATTGAGATGAGATGATGAAATCGGGCAAATTGATGAAAGTTGAAACCTTGTGTTATAGACTCGAATTAACAGTGCTTATGGCCTCTATGCACTCACACGATGATGTTGAGGTGATGAAGATTGGCAATTGAATGGAGTAGATATGGTTTGAGGCAAAGCTTGAGCTCGGATGAACAAATTAAAGCTCGAAGAGATGAACTACAATGACAGAGAGTAAAGAGACGCTTTGGAGGCATTTAAATGAGTATATATAGTATACTAAGGATACTAGAAGGTTCTATGAACGATTTGGAATAAAGATAATTGAATCAAGTCAATGGTCAAAGATTTAAGCTTTGGATTCTTTAAATGGGACCCACATTGCAACAGAATGAATAACAGAAATGGAAGACCATGTTCATAGGCCAAGGCAGCTCAATTGGTGGTGTTTAAATGGTGTATGGCTTTGTGCACCACTCCAATTGCCTATATAAACCGATTAACAGCAAATAAAAGGGGGGGGAGAGAGATACAAGCACACAAGAAGATACAAGAGAGCATAAACATACCCTTTCAAAAGCCAATCGTGAGAAATAGAGAGAAAGAAAGCAAAAACAAGAAGAAGAAGTGGTGAAATCGATTGATCTCAGTTATAAACTTGAGAACTCGATTTAATTTCTCCCAATTCTCCAAGAAGAGAGCTCTGTCATTCTTGAATCAAAGCTAATTAGAAGTTTAGAAGCTTGATTTGTGATAATATGAAGGAAAAGGTATGTAATTCAAACTTTTATTGGAATAACAGTATAATCGTTATTGAATTTCCTATTTTTTCTTTTGATTTTCATCTTTCCACTCTTTTCTTTGTGAATTGATTGATTTAATTATTATATTTGCTTCGTTTCTTAAGTGAATTTTGATCACAGAGGTTGTAATTGAGTTGGAGAAATCGATTGATCTCGGTTAAAACCTGAGAACTCGATACCGGTAAGAATCCTTGCTTTGATTCCTTGTTTGAACATCGAATTCATCTTAGTGTATGTTTGCATCACATGTATTCAAGGTTATAGTGTCATCCAAAGTCGATTGATCTCAGTTTCAACTTGAGAACTCGACGGAATTAGAAGTTTTCAGTGTGTTATCGCGTCGTATCAGCCAAGTTGAGCTTCAAATCGGGATTAGAAAAAAATTGCACATGTAATCGAGCATATTCCGCTTGTAGTTGTTGTCATGGAACTTGTGAAGTGAATAAGTAGCATTACAAATAAGTTAATCACAAGAATTTAGAGTGAATTGTGATCGGTACCGAACGGTACTATTGTGCACTTTGAATAGAGAAATTGCAGATCAATTTGAGTGATCTTAATCATGTTAGAACACATTAACATACATGCACGACATGGATTGAATGTTCAATTGCTAGAAATAACGACTAATTGTATTGAATTTGTGAGATTTGTGATTCGATACCGAACGGTACCAATTTGTTCTATCCGACACTAATGCACAGTGGGATTCACCGAATGGATCGCCGATCGGATACCGTAGAACAACTCCCCATGATGAGACGACGCTAAGGCAGTTGTCCGATCGGGAGGAGGCAGCCTCAGTCGCGGGAAAGCCATCAGCACGAATCTTGGAGGCGTCATTGATCGGAGATTCAAAGAAGCGCATCGGCGCGGGTATTGGCGCACGAGCACGAATATTGAAGCGCACATACGAATCTCGGAACAGATCGGACGTTCACAATAAGATATAGTTTAAATAGAAGTTATAAATAAATCTGGGCCTCTCATCTCATATGGTTTAATCTCAGAAATAGATCCAATGGCCCAAATAGGAATAAAGTTGTATGAAAGATATGCACTAATCTCGGATAGATCCAAAGGCCCATATTAAGCCCAATAGTCAAATAATAACAGAATATTAAAAGTATAGAGTAAATAAATCATTTGAAAATGTTCCTAAACTCCAAATTAACTCAAATTTGTTTCTAAAATTTCTTTGTTTTTCATAGTATTTTTCTGTATAATAATATTTCAGTTTTAAAAATATTATTATATTAAAACAATTTAAAAGCAAAAGACATTACATGCATTGGTATATTTGACTTAGTTTTGACTTGTCATTTTAGATATTATAAAATTCCAAAAATTCAAATAAAATCTCAAATTATGATTAGATATATTTTACTGATTTTCAAGTGATTTGTCATAATGATATACAATAAGAAATAATAGATTAAATTCTATTCTTTAGTAATAATAAAAATCTAAAACTCAAATAAAAAAATATATAATAGAATAGAATAAAAAAAAACTATTATTTTCAGTTTAAAAAATACTAATAAGAAATATAAAAAGTTTAAATCATTTCTAATATTTTGGTGAATAGAATTCAATAAGAAAAATAATGATTGTAATAAAAATATAATAAATTTTATTAGCTATTATAAAAATTCTAAAATTCAAATAAAAATCACAAAATTCATTTTCTATTATTCTTTTATAAATAATAAATAAAATAAAAGTAATAAAAAACTTAGAATATTCAAATAAAATTCATTTTCTATTATTTTTCAAATAATAAATCACTTTCCTATTATTTTTCTATGAGTAATAAATAGAATAAAAGCAATAAAAAAATATAATAATAAATAAAATCCGACTTTAAAAGGGTTAGAACTCAAATAAAATTCATTTTTCATTACTTTTTTACAAATAATAAATAGAACAAAAATAATAATAATAAATCTTTTAGCTACTATAAATCCCAAAATAAAAAAAAAAGAAGAAAATAGCTAACCCATCTTTTATTGTTGTGAATAATTGTCTACAAAAAATAATAAATAGAATTTAAAAATAATGAAAATAAAATCCCATTACTTTTACTATTATAAAAATCCTAAAAAATCCAAAATAAAATCATAAATAATAGCCAATATATTTCCTATTATTTTTGTAAGTGACTTTCTATAAAAATAAATAGAGTCTAAAAATACTAAAAATAAAATTCTATTACTCTAGCTATTATAAAATCCAAAAAATCTAAATAAATCTAAATTCAAATAATAGCTAATCCATTTTCTATTATTTTTGTAAGTAATCTTCCACAAAAATAGATAGAGTTTAAAAATAAAAAATAAATTCACCCTTGTAATAGAGATAATAATAAAAGGTATTATCTTAATAAAAAAATTCAATAAAAATGTAATAATCTTTTTACATTTTAGAGGTGAATAAATACGCTCACACAAGGGGTGTAGAGTAACACAGTAATCTTGCACAAGTAATGCAACATTTAGGACAATTAGTCGGGACAAGAACATCTTGACGTTCGTTGAAGAATAACCAAGACTGCGACATCAACATGAAAAGATATGTCAACTTTAAAAGAGAAGAACATTACGATGTCCGAAAGAAGTGACATCTTAATGACTCGGTGTCATGAACAAGTAATTCATGACTGGTTGAGCTAGTAAGACTGAACTCATCCGTCGATAAGTTTGTCTTCTGGTTCATCTCCCGAGATTGTGAGATTGAATCGTTCTGTAGTAGATTCATCCACAAAACGTGAATGTGAACCGTTCGTAGTAGGTTCCTTCACCGACACACGCCTCAATGTTAAGTCGGCTTAGTGCTTCGTTTGACTTTGTGTGCAGTTGTGTTCCTAGGTTTATGAATCGGCTTAATGCTTAGAATTCATGATCTAGAAGATCAGTGAGAGGAAACACGTGGGCCAAATCCACCCTTCTCCTGATTCACCAACCTCAAGATCAACCGGCTTAGTGCTTCGAGTTGTATTTTGTGTGATTGGTTGTTGACTAGTTAAGATTGAACCGTTCGTAGTAGGTTTATCTTCTAGATCAACCGAGGTTGAGTCGTTCGTAGTAGACTTACCTCGAACCCCTCTGAAGAGATTAATCTGATCAGTAGTAAGGTTATCTCTCGAGGCGATAAAGACTGAACCGATCTGTAGTAGGTTCGTCTTTCACTGGATTAACCTTCTGGTGAATCCAGGATGCTCTAATGATTCCCGATCATAAGGGCACACGACCACTTGACCATCATTTAACTATACTATTTGCTTCTCCCTTTTAAAGATTCAGAGGTGCCTCGAGGTTAACAGCCCAGTGTAATTAACGATGGGGGCTTGCGCCCACCGGAATCTACAAGAACTCACAATCACTAAAAAAACCCCCTAAATGTGCATTCAAATTGGTCTAAACGGTAGAATCAACCGGCATTAAACAGATGCACGCTTGGGAGGGATCTCCGTGTCCTTCTTCCGCATCCCATCGCCCAGAGGCGGTGCGGAGCGCGCGAAAAAGGGTCGCACATTATGTCATCAATATTATTTTAAATTCAGTTAGTGAAAAGATTGTTATACTATTTGGTACTACCAAAATTGCTAGTGAAATGTGGAAGACCTTATTGAATAGATTTGAGAGCAACACTCAAATGAAAAGAACAAAACTAATGGGTATAAAGTCCGAATTTGAAAATTTCTGTATATAAGAAGGAGAGTCAATTGAAAATATGTATTCAAGAATAATGCATATTCTTAATGAATTTGATGAATTTGGAGAATCCTTGTCTAACACTAAGATTGTAGGCAAAATTTTTAGGGCAATGATGAGAAGGCCAAGATGGGAGAGCATGATAAGCACTTTAGAAGTAATGTAAAGCTCTTTTGGCGAATTCACACATGAAGAATTATTTACTCATCTTCTATGCTTTGAGGAGAAGCTATGATAAAATGGAGAGCTGACACCAAAACTCAAAGAAACCGAACTTCAAGCTCAAAGATCTCCATCGCACCACTATTCGAGCAAAACATCATCTAACTCATCTTCCATGAATGATCAAGTCATTACGAAGATGTTTGAAAGAATGCTAAATCTAGAAAAGGAGCATAATAAAGAGCGAGATGAAAATGAATGATGTGTATATGTTTCTCATGCCATAAGGAAAGGTCATACAACACACGATTGTTCTTTGATCTTTCCAAATAAGAAGAGACAAAACTTTGAAAGAATTGGTGTTATTCTAGCCTCAAGCAATCATATTAAGAAAAAGAAAGATGAAAGAAATCCACTTAATTTTGTCCTAATTGCGCAAGTGGAGGAGAGCGAATATGTGGTAGATGTTGATGAGATTGTAGTAAGAAACAACATCACCGACTTGTACACATTGGAGATTCTACACGACATTGCCTTTATATTTTCTATAAATTAAGAAAATTCAAGAAACGACACACGTGGTGAAGTTGTGCATTGTGTCTGATCGTGTTTAAAATTCAAAGATGAAAATACAACCCAATTCTATATTCAGAAAGACGATTAGCTTTTCATTTTTTTTACCTATACCACGTCATTCACGATTAGCTTTTCAATTTTTTTCTTACCTTTACCACATCATTCACGATTAGCTTTTCTTTTTTGTACCTATGCAACGTCATTTTTTTCCTTCCTCTTGATTTATTTTAAATAAATTACTCATATATTTTTTTTTTTTCTTCTTCATTTAAAGTGATGATATAATGTTTATAAAGACAATTTAAAATAGTAAAGTAATATGACTCTTTGTATTATTTTAATAAATTTTATATAGCTAATTATCATTAATCATATTTTTAATATTTTATAGAAAACACTGATGCTAAAAAAATCCTAACAAAAATTATCATACATAAATTTTTTATTTTAAATATCTAATTATTTATATCTAATACATTTTTTTGAGCCTTCGGGGTGAAACCCGATGAACAACTCTATTAAAGATGAATATCCTTTTATTACACATTGTTCTTTAGTATTAACATATTATTTTTCTCAGATAATCTCTTTTCATTTTATTTCACAGTTAATTTTTAATTTATGAAATATTTTAAAAAAATGATAGGATTAGTAGATGAAGTTATTACTTATTTTATTCTTTCTCTGTGTGGTATTAACAAAAGCAAACGTTACATTTTTTCTCTTAATTATCCATTCTCGTCTTTAGTTAAAGAATAAAATATCTAAAATACATATATATTTTTGTACATTTATATCTGCTTTCACAAAAATATTAAGTTGATATCAAATGTATATTTGCATTTTAATTTTGTGACATTAATGTTGAGATGCAAACATATAAGGCGTTGAAATTTTTTTGATAAAAAAAAAAAGAATGAATTTTGATGTTTATTTATAGGAAGATGTTATGGAGATACCAAAATCAATATCAAAATAGATACGGGTTTTATTATTCACGTTAAATGAGTCATTATTTATGTTAATGAATTGTTTATTTATTTTATATTGTACTTCCATATTTCTGTTAATGAATAATAATTTATTTAACGTAAATGATGACAATATTGTATAAATTAAAATGATTTGCATAATAAAAACATATGTAGCATGAATAAAATTGAATTTAGAACCGGCTATTTAGAATCAGTTTTTTAAAAAACAGCTGCTAAAAGATTAAAGTGGCAGGGTTGTAAATTTTATTAAAATTATTCAAACCGGTTTTGTAAAATAACCGGTTATAATTTTTTTTATAACCGATTATATGAAAACTGGTTCCAATTGAATGGATTAAAATTGGTTATAAATAACCGGTTCTAAATTTTTATTTTAAAACCGGTTTTAGCAAAAATAGATTCTAAATTCTGAGAAAATTCAATCCGGTTATTAATAAAACCGGTTCTAAACTAACTCTCTGTGATTAAAATTTATGATAGTATATAAAATTCTCTGACATCATATTAATATAAAAATTCTTTGATTAAAAATCTAATTCATATTAATATTAAAATTCATATTAATTAATGTCAGAGAATTAGATTAAAAATTAAATTTTAGAGTACTTCATATTAATCCAATTCATATTAATTAAAACTGGTTTTAATTCATAAAAATTGAATTAGAACCATTTTTTTATAAAAAAACGATTCTAATTTAATTTTATGAATTAGAACCATTTTTTAATAAAAATCGGCTCTAAAGAAATTCTTTACATCAACCAATAGAATTTTAGTTTTTTGCTCCCACGGATTGCTATGTTTTTCAATCTAACCGTTGGTTCATGCTTATCCGACGATCTAAAAACTAAAATTTAAAAATCTAAATCTCACGTATTATCACTTTTCATCCTCCTATTTCATATAAAAAAGAGATATTGAGAGATAGAGAAAGAGAAAAAGCAAATGTAGTCTTGAAGAAATAAAAAAAAAGGAAAAGAGAACGACGGATTTGAAGCTCGTCTTGAAGTTCAAAAATAGATTTGATGTTTATTTAAAGTTGTTAGTTTAGTTATTTTTTTAGAAATTATAAAGATAAAAAATTTCTCAGATTTTCTTTAATATGTAAATTATATATAATTATTTTACTATTAAATATACTTTATTAGTTAATGATGAAATTACATTATTTAATCAAAATTTAAAGAAATCGGAACTAGAGAATATTAAGAAAAAACACTATTTTATAGTAAATAGTACCATCACAAAATATTAAGAAACTAAGGACCCTTCAACTCACTGGGCAAATCCACTGAAGGAGTTTAGAACTGGTTATTTAAAATAACCGGTTCTAAAGGTTAGAGTGTAGAACTGGTTATTTTGAAATAACCGGTTCTAAAAGTTAGAATTTAGAATCGGTTATTTGAAATAATCGGCTTTAAATGCCCCATTTAGCACCTCCTCTTAGTGCCGGTTTTTAAAAAATTTAGCACCGCATAGTTTTAGAACCGGTTTTATAACCGGTGCTAAATCCTTTATATAACCGGTTCTAAAACGTTTTGTGTGATAGTGATGATAAGGTCTATATCAATTGTATTATTGTAGTTAATTATTAGCTCCCCTATTTATAAAAATTGATAAAACTATCTATTATAATACTAATGATATATTATTTGCCTATAATTTACCCATTATCGGATAGTATCATAGTACTGTAATAGCAAAGGTTAAGAGTCCGAGTGAAAGTAGCATTTTTCCGGATAAAAGCAGGATACGGGTGAATACATCTTAACGGATGCGGGTACGAAAATGTTTCCAAATTTCTATCTTTCTGATTTATACCGTACAATTGAGTTCGATTCTATAGGGAGTGTTTGACACTCAATGGAATAACAAAAAGTTAGAATAGAATAGTTATTCCGACGAATTAATTTTCCAAACGAATTTTAGACTAAGTAGAAGAGTGCGGAAGAGTGCTAATCCGGTATACTAAGTTATATGTGGTATACCGGATTAGCTCTCGTCGGAATAACGATTATTGTTTGATTATGTTATATATATCATGATTATAATTATAATTATGATTTATTATTATATTATTAGTATGATTATAATTTATTATTATATTAATATTATGATGATTATTTATTTATTATTATATAATATTATTATAATAATTATTGTTATTATTATATTAATATCATTGTTAGTATTATTACATGATTAATTTTATTATTATTTATTATTATAATAATTATTATTTTAGTATTATATTATTATATTATGATTATAATTTTATTATTATATTATTATATTATAATTATGATTATATTATTATGATTATGACTATTATTACATATTATTATTTTTTATTATATTATTATGATTATAATTATTTATTATTATATTATGATTATGATTATATTATATTATATTATGATTATAATTATAATTTTTAATTATATTATTATGATTATAATTATTTATTATTATATTATATTATATTATAATTATATTATAATTATAATTATTATTATTATATTATGATTATGATTATAATTTTTAATTATATTATTATATTATTATGATTATAATTTATTATTATTATATTATTATATTATCATTATTATTATTACTATTATCATTATTATTACTACTTATTATTATTATTATTATAATTATAATTTATTATTATTAATATATTATTATATTAAGATTATGGATTATGATTATTATTATATTATTATTATTATTATTATTATTTTACTATTATTATTATCATCATTATTATTGTTAGTATCATAATTATCCATATTTTAACTATTCTGATTAACAACTGCCAAACGATATTTTATCTCTTCCGAATAATCAAAATACCACTCTTCCATCACTCTTCCAAAAATATACTATTTTATCACTCTTCCAAAATTATCATTCTTCCAAAACTATTCCTTGATTTGCCAAACGAACCAATTATCATTTTGAGTCAAAAGGACATAATTGAGTATGAAAAGAAATTGGAGATCGAATTTTAAAGTCGTGCTCAGTACGTAGCCTCAATATTAGCGGTTTGTAGGACTTCAAAATAAATAAAAGCCAGCAACGAAATGAGGATTCTCAGCCCAGTACGTAGATTGTTTAAACATAAAAAAAAAAGTTACAACAGCACGAAGAAAGATATTAATTTCGTATTATTAACAGGGAACATCATCATGCATGTGCTTATCTTTTACCCGACAGGATAATTTTTAGAAGAAAAAAAAATTCAACTCAGTTAAATTGTTCACATTATAGTATAAACACTATTATTAGTTTCACCAACCAGGCATTTTAAATTTTAGAGGATTACATTTGTTTCTTCAAGAAATCAAATAAATGAGAAAATTACAATTGTGGTTCTTTGGTTCTCTGAAAGGGCACGCGCTAGCTAGAGAGGTTCTTTTTAAATTTTGGTGAGTCAAAAAAGCTCTTTTACATAAATGTTGTGATCTTTTATTTATAGCATGATATGATAGATGGTGACAATGTCCTCTTAAATAAAGATGCAAAGGTAACTGTGGTATTTTGTTTTGTTCTTTCTTTAGAAAGGGTATATATTGATAATGATGTGGTCCTTCAAATTCTTTATGAAAAAAATATATGCACGGAGGTGTGGCTTAGACAAAAAAATCGTAATATTATCAAAAAAAAAATTTAAAAAAAATATATCAAAGCAATTGTTGCATTTCGACATTACCGGCCTTTCACATATTGTAGAAAGAAAAAAAAATTGTAGTAGTTGCTAAAATGAAGAACAAAAAAGAAGTACTAGAGAAGCTTGGCTCCTGCAGCTGTTCATTTAACTTAACCGAAATAGTCTAATGATGGATGCTTCAACAGTTTTCAAAATTTGGAAGTTTGTAATTTTTTGAAACTTTGAAAGGTGGGCTCCTCTAGTTTTCTAACCCTGATTGGAATGGAGTCAGAAAAAAATCAATTCAGTTCACAAAAAAATAATTTTTTTATAATAAAGATGAAAGTCAAATTCTTAAATTTCACTAAAGAATTCAGATTCAGATTTTGAATATACGACCTCCCACAAATATGACATTGTCTTTTGCCAAAAAATAGAGTTGAAAAGAGATTTTGGAATAGAATTTTGATGATCAATCGAAATGATTAATATCAGAAGAAATGGTTTGTGGACAATTCAAATAAAATTTGGTTTTTATCTTATGAATTTATGAAGTTTGCCATTGATACTTCAGAACAAGAGTTTGCTTTGAAGGAGAAGACGATGGTCGGAACAAAATGAAAATAACCACCACCATAAAAAATCATTGAGCAGCAGTTGAAACATGCCTTCTAGGAGTTCCTTACGTTTTTTAAAAAAAAAAAATGACTTTCGTCGTTGAACACGCAATGAATAGAAAAATATAACGCAGCATTATAGCTTATGTAAGCAAGAGAAGGAAGACCTCACGGGCTTCGTATAACAATTATATAATTAACTAATAAGGCACTTCAACATAACGACAAGAAACTATAGATACACAAAATATCAGCAATGTATTTCGTACTTTTTCTCCAATTATTTTGAAGCAAATAAATGCAAGTAGCCTCAACTCACTACGGGGTTCAATTATTTACCTTGTTACGAGAATTTGGAGGGATTAAATTATCATTATTATTATTATTGGTGTCATATCGGTGTCTATAAAATTAAGTATCATATATTTATTATTTAAATTCTTAAATAATAAAATTAATTGAGGGCATATTTTATAAATTTAATTTTATATATATACAAATTTTTATATTATTATAATATTATTAATATATACATCAAGCATCGATAAAATTAACGGACAAAATTTTATGATTTAACCTCCTTGATGACTATTGAAATGAACAGACAAAATATATGTATTTGAAATGATTTAGAATACACCAATGATTGACATTCATAAATTTATATATAAATAAATAAATAGATATGGTATAACATACCATGGTTATTGGATGCCTCTTCTGCAACAATATGCCACAAAATTAGTCAAAAGTTTTTGTTTTGATGTTATAGTCAAAGCCAATAAGTAAAGGTAAAAGGAAAAAAAGAGGAAAAAGGGAAGCTGCTAAGTGCTAACGCGACATTCATCATCCCTCATAATTATTAATTAGGATTGCTTTTGTTATCTTTTGCCTTGGAACTCTTCTTAGAGGAGATGGAGGCCTCCTAACCACTGTATTTTTTTCATAAAACAACAATTTAACACACCAAGCAGATAATCAAGTATATTTAAAGCAAATTTTGTAGGTCCAGAAATTAATTAATTCACACATTTGAGACATAGGCCCGTGCCCATAGCAGGCCGACAATACAAAAAGGCCTAGTTGGCTAATATGACAAAACTCATCAATTGCTTTCCGTACAATTAATCAATTACTAGTAATCGGGTGATTTAGAAAAAGACTATCAAATTCAATCAATCACTCTAGATCTGTCATTTTCCTTTTCCTTCATTATGGCTATTCGGTTGCATTCCCCTTTATTTTAGTGTGATATTTTGGTTTTTATTTCATAGAAATCATGAAAATTTGGCTATTCATGAGTTTGGATCCATTGACAATTGATAACTTGAATATCTTGATAAATCAAAAGAACTCTAAAAAAAATAGAAAAATTGTAAACATATTATTGGATTTTTGAATTAATTGTATTTGAAAATTCATTCAAATCGAATGTTATTTGAACTAATATCAAATACCATAAAATTGGACCGTTGTTAATTCTATATAATTCTAATGGTATTTAAAGGATTACTACATGATATTCATGAATTTGAAACAATCAATCTATAAGTTGTACAAACTTTCTTTCATTATTTTGATTTTTTAAATTTATCTGAAATAAGATTATGAAGTTGGCATTAATTAATCAATTGGATTCCATCCTTTTGTAAAAGATATTACAGATAGGGAAAGGATCACTTGACAGTGGTTATGTTGACAATATTTGACAATTAATTTTTAAATAAATATAGAAAAAAAACCTCGTGGATATGTTCTTCTACTTATAAATTGACAGTGATTTAAATTTTATATATGTAATTTTATTATCGTTTGATACTTTATCAAATACCATTAAATTATAATCATTGTAAATTATATAAAATTTTAATCACCATCAATCTATAAGTAGAAGAACATATCCATAAGATTATATGAAACGATAATGAAATTTCATGAAATTTGAATCACCATCAATTTATAAGTAGAAGAACATATCCATAAAAAAAAATTTCTATTTTGTAGATTTTTTTAGTATTTATTTAAAAATTCATTGTCAAAATTATCAAAATAACTCATTGTGAAGTGATATATCATTGATTTGAAGGTGAATCTTTCTAAGCGTAGGCTTTTTGCCTGCTAAGATTTATAACAAAAATGTGAATTACAAAAAGTGAGGAGGAAAAGGAAATTCAACGAAACACAAGCAAAAACCTTTCAAACTTGCATGAAAGGAACTTTTTGTTGGAAAAGGCTTTTCGAAATTGAGTGATCTGTATAAAGGGTTGCAAGACGTCTAACAATCTCAGCAGACTAACCAAGTCTAATAATATATTTTAAGGACGCTTCTAAATGATGGAGAGAAAAGACAAAACATGAAGAACAACAGAGGGAAGAAAAATAAAACTAAAAGGTCCATTGACATCAGGGGCGGAGCCAACTTGATCCATTGACAATTACCACCATAAATTCGATCACTTTAAAAGGAAGAATTATACTTGATTTTCTTTTACTTTCTCACTCTCACAATCAGACTTTGACAAATGATTAAAGAGACTAATATAATGATTTTAAAAATTAAAACCAATATTCTATACTTAATGTGCAATATACGAACCAATGAGCCACCATGAGATTTCAAATTTCAGAAATGAATACTGAATACACAAACCATAATTAAAGTTTAGAAATAAAATTGTTGGCCTGTTGTCTACTTACCACCACCAGTGAGATGAATGGACTTATGGACTGAGGAGGAAAGGGATGATCAAAGAGATAGATGCAGCAAGGTGATCGAGCGACGAGTGATCGGGAGACGGGCGACCAAGCGACGGGTGACAGACTAATGGGCGACGGGCGATCGGGTGACATAGGGAATCAGTCTTGTGGTCAGAAAGGAGAGGAGCAGAGCTTCTGTCCAAAATTTGATGAAAATTGAGAAAGACAAAGAAGCGGAAGGGGAAATGACGAAAAGACTGTGAAGTAGAAATTAGAAAATAAGAGTACAATGTCGATAGAATAATGAAACTATATTAATGGGCTGTTGTGCTAAGTATCAGAAATTTGATTGAAATTGGGCTGTTACGTTGTGTTATATACTGATGGGCTTTGTATGTTTTAAGAACAAAACTTTGAAATTTGGGTTGTTTGATAGGTTTATATCATTTGATATTTCAATTGAGAACTTAGAGGGGGCACTCAAACTATTTTTATGAAATAAACAAATGCAATCATGCTCTGTCAATATAATTTATGAATTATTAGGGGGGGCTTGGCACCACCAGTACCTCCCCTCCCTCCGCCACTGATTGACATACATATATTATTTTCTTTATATATAAAAGTAGGTTCGCCTAGCTATAGTCCTACACTATCCATCGTCCTGCTGACAAACGCAAAATGTATAGGTATAATGTCAATGTTACATCCCATTTAATACTGATCCTATATATTCTCTATAATATTTCCGCATGCGAAGTGAAGTGCAGGGCCTTGGTCCTTGAGAAAAGTACAAGATAATATGCAGCTTCTATAATACATTAGAACTTGTATGCAGGAAGTCACATCAAGAGCTCTTTTGTGTAGGATTGCATTTTCATCTCGGGGAATTTATTTTTTATTCTGAATTTTCTTAGACAAACTGGATCGATCTGATATCTAAATTTTCATTTGCACCAAATTGATTCTTAAACTTTTTCAATAAATCAAAGTTGATCCTTAAACTTTAAACCGCAATAAATAAAATATTCTCTTAATAAAAAATGATTGCTTGTCCGGCTTATTTTTACAGTAAACTGACATAGAAAATAATAATGAGTTATAAACGGGCATATAGAATACACTGAGTTCTTTATCTCCATAATTGATGAGACAAAGCATTATAAATTGAGGAATGAAGTTTTGTATATGTAGCTTACTGCTATTGTAGACACCATGTGATATTAGTTTTAGGATTACCATTTCTATTTTCATATTGTTTCTAGTTGCACTATTCTGGTCTTTAGACTATTTTCATAGGTTAGCATTTTTTTTTGTATATACCTACTCTGTAATCTTTTTCTTATTTAATGAAAATTCTGTATTCTTTTCGCATACTATTCAAAAAAAATATATACAGCTTGCTTGAAAGCTCCTTCTAAAATACTGGCATGAATGATCCGACTTCAGTGTGCGAGGATACAAATTACTGGTATGAATATTTTTACTTTTTGGTTAGTTTCGGAATTGAACTTCTGCATTTGTCTCTTTTGAGACACCACCTGTAACGCGCATATGGGATGTCCATCTAGATTGCTTTGTGTGGACATTTTATTTCAATCTTTTATATTTTTAGTTTCCCTTTTTTAATAAAATTTTGGTACATGGTTGAAACTAAATAAGGAAGTCAATTTCCGTTCTTTATTTTTTTTTTCAACTCCATTTATTAAAAATTTGAAATTAAAGAAGACATGAAACTGTAAGAAAAATGAAATTAGAAATGGAGGAAACTGTAAAAATAAAATAAATAAACAGATCAAAATATCGCATATCTTATTTATTTTAAAAACAAGTCAATTAACGCATATCTCATTTATTTTAAAAACAAGACAATTAACGCCGATTTTTTTACGTTGGGGCCTGCACCAGATTGACGCTAAAAATAGAATAATGCAACACTCTTTCAACAAAATTAAATTTCATGGAATGTGCCACTGAGCCAATTTTCCCTGTTGTTGCAATCTCCGTCAGGTCTCGTTGGTCAAGCAATGCTCCATTGGCAAAGAAATGAATGTTCATTTAAAAAAAATATATATATACACGTAAAGCCAAAATAAATTTATCAAGGGTATTCTGATTATTTACCTACAATTAAGTACTTAAAGCTATTAATTGCCAAGGGTTTATTGTCATCAATTTTATAATTCGGAAAGGTTGTTGTTAGATAATAATTAATATTGCATTCGTTTCTTTTTAATCGGCGAGTTTGGTGGCATAGTACACATTGATTTCTTTCTTTCTTTTCTTTTCTATTTTTTTTTTTTTTTTAGGAGGGGCGGTGGGTGGTCATCTATTATTTTTGGAATTTGGAGTATCCAAATTATGAAGTTACAACGTTATAGAGATCGAATTACATTTCATGGTAACTAAGAGCTAAGAGAGTCATCATGCAGGAATATACCAGTAAAAGAAAAACTAAAGAAGAAACCAAATTAAAAAAAAATAAAAATTTCAGAATCATTACATATGAAAACAATGCTCCTCTGAGCAATAAATAGTACTTTAAACGATTTTCTCGAACAATTTCATCCCCAATTAAAAGCAGTATTCTCTTAATTTTATTCTTTGGACCAAAATGATAAACCAGAAGGCAAACTGTCTGTTAATTTTTGAATAGAAAAATAGTAGATAGTATTGGTTCCATAGGCACTAATGTGCTATTATTTCAAATAGAAAAGCAGAGTCCTGTTATTTGAACTCAGACTGTTTGGTCAAAATGGATGGACTGGTTGGATGCGATTTTTTTTTTTTTTTGATGAAAAGTGATCAATGCGATTTTGATTTTATGGAATTTCTTTTGAACAAATATGATCCATTTATTTTAATCCAACGTCCCAAATTAGAATGGTAGAGCCCTACATTTTCTTTTGACAAATGAAGGTGCTTTCGTTCTAGAGAGCATCACGTCGTAGTCACAGGATTAATTTCTCTTTACGAAGAAGACCAATATTAATTAGTTGATAATCCAATTGCGTAGCAGCTCATAAACTCGATACTTCGTTATCTAGCACTGTGATGATTTCAAGATCTTAGTACTCATCTTATTCTAATAAATAAAATTGCATGCACAAATGAACATTTATTCAAATTAATTAATCAGAAAATTTTGTTACAAACAATTAAACTTATAATAATCAGAACACAACCAAACCATAATTTATAACACCAATAACTGCATATAGATTCATATACTCCACGCAAGTCATGAATTTAAATTGAAATGAAGTAGTTCTCCAGGTCCCTTCTGGTATCTTCCCCATCCCATTCCAGTCTATTCCACCATTCTGACGATCCACAAATTTGCCTGAGTTTGATAATTCTGTGTTCATGGCTTACTGGCAGTCTTGCCAAATTTGGACATTCTTGAACTCTAATGCTCTCGAGAAATGGAAATTTTCTGGGACTACAAATGCTTAGCAGATTCTCCAAGTCACTCAATATAATTGATTTTAATTTCGGGAAAATGTTTTCTGTGACATCTTCATCAATTTTCTTCTTATTGTTACCGACTCCTATTTGAGATGCCTCTTCAACCAGCGTTTGTATTTCTTGTTCTTCAGATATACAATCTCTCCTGCTTTGCATCCCATGTGTCGCCTTTTCCATCTCGGCTACTATGTGCAACATTCCATTGCACCTAGATACAACAAGTTTACCGAGTGATTCAAGCCTTGCAACCCAATTAATATTTGCTAACTTGTGACACTCATAGATTGTCAGTTCTCGGATATTTCTAAAAGAATGTGGCAGTGATTCAACCAATATGGTGTTTAGGTTGGGTAATTTCTGAAGAGTTAACACCTGTAAGTTGGACACTCCCCCTTCATCTTGATCGATCACCAGTTCACTTAAAATTGGGCATGATTCAATGTAAAGCTCTTTAAGACGAACCATTTGATTGAAATCAGTAACATGGATGGATTTCATATTTGGACAATCTGTTAGGCTCAACCGATGTGTCGATCTTGCTAAAGGATCTGTCTTCTTCAACTTCTTTAGAACATCTTCGGTACAAATAGTAATCCCAAGAATTTTAAGCTCTTTCAATCTATCCAAATTTAGGTCAGTTACATCCCGGATACCATAGTGGCTCCGAAAAAGATTAAGAACCCTCAGTTTTAGTAATTTAGAGCAATTATCATAAGTCTCCTCCAGAAATTCCGTTAGACTCAAATCGAGGTACTTCAACTCCTTCAAGACCCAAAACTTTCTGGGTAGTTTTGTAATTGGTGTCTGGCTTAGGTTCAAATATTGCAACTGGCATAATGCATCACATTCAGGAAGCTCTTTTATACCAGTGTTGGAGAGATCAAGAACCTTAAGGTTAATCATGGATTTAAAGAATTTGGGAGCCAGGCTTTTTAAATTGGTGTTGTTCTGGAGCAACAATGTTTCGAGGTTACTGCAGTTGGGTGAAAAGGAAAGATCTCTAATGTCGTTAGACATGAGTGATATCCTCTTGGGTCCATTCCATTGCTTGATTTCTGGTGCATTCTCTAGGTTTTGACCAGATTGTACAAGAAAATTACTCTCTTGTTTTGCAAGCCATTGACCAAAATGACGAATTATATTATGCATCCTTACCTTGAAACCAGAGTTTGTTTCCTGAAGCAAGCACGCAGAAATTAGCTTGTGTATGATCATCACAGAGCCTCTCCATGCCTGATTTGATGGTAGTAAACCTTCTGCAATCCAGTACTCCACAAGTTGCTCTTTTCTGATTGAACTATATTCAGGGAACAATGTACAGTATAGGAAACATTCTCTGACAGTTGAGTCGAGCTTGTCATAGCTATACTTCAATTGTTGAAAAATCTCATCACCTCCAATTTCTCCTGGACTCATTTTTATCGCTATCATGGCATCTTTCCAGTCATTTGTGCTCTTTAGTCCCGCCACTGCACAGCTCATGACAGTGAGAGCAAGTGGTAAGCCCTGGCAGCTTTTGCTGATGGCCTCAGCTCGCCACTTGATGAAATTACTAGATTCTATTGAGCGCTGCGCATCATCACTAAGCTTACTATGAAAGAGATCCCATGAAGCCTTGTCATCTAACAATTGCATCTGGATCAGGCTATGCTGTGCGCCCATCTGGATGCAGACATCCTGTTCTCGAGAGGCAAGGATGATCTTGGAGCCATTGTCGGTGTTGGGTAATGGTATGCCGATATCCTCAATCTGAAATTTCTTTCTAACATCATCTAGAAGAATTACAAACCGCTTTCTTGCCAGGGCCTTCATTAATAACCTGGCTCGAACATTTTCGGTCTCAGTCTCAATCCATGGCAATCCAAGCCGGTCGACAATTTGGCGTTGGATGCTATTTACGTTAAGCATCTCTGAGTTGGATACATCAATCAAGATCACCAAGTGGAAATCGCTACAACCGATTAGCTGATTATTAAATACGTTGAGAAGGGTGGACTTACCAACCCCACCCTGCCCCCACACGCCAATGATGCACCTCTCATGGTCCTTTAAGTATTCATCAAGCCGATTTAGCATTGACTTCAAACCAAATGTTTTTGCTAGTGGTATCTCATCCACTGGATTGGCTGGTGGATCGACACCGAAGTCTGTAAATTGATTTTCTTCCTCAATTAGTTCTTTTACATATTGGAGCTTCTTCATAATTTGTTTTCCCAGCTTACGGCGACGACTGAGGTTGAAACCACAGCTGGTAAGTTTCTCATATTCTTCCTCAAGTGTTTTATCTCTGATGGTTTCTTCAACTCTACTCAACCACAACTGGACCTGCGGGTTAACTGCCCTTAACTTTTCTATTTCTCTGGAAACTTTCGTGTCTACTACTGATTGAACCGCTTGCAAGTTTTCCTTGACACTTTTTAAGGAGGACCGGTTTTCTCGAATAGATAAGTACCGGATTTCAGCTGCGACAGAAGCCGGCAAGCCAATTGCGTTCATGAATTCACATGACTGGTTACATAGGCCTAAGCAATCAGCCATTGAGATATGATCGAAAAGGGGATTATGTGTTTGTTTCGGGACAAAAGGCAGAGATGGGGGTGGAGCAGTCTAGTAGATTTTTTGGAAGTTGGTTTTATTAAAAATGGGTAGAAATGCTGATACTTGCATGAAGCACGGGAACAGTTCGTTAATATTCCGTTGAGCTATTTGTTTATTTATATTAGAGGAATCCAGAACGCGGTTGGATGCCGCATCTTCTTCTTCTAACGTTGAAAAGTTTAGTGGGTTGATATTTCAACTGATGAAGTATGATTGATTTGGAGGGTTTTGACCAAGCAACTATATAAATTAAGCATTTTCAATATCCACAGAATAATTCAGAATTTTTCGACAATGACTTGATAATATACTCTACACAAATGATGTATTCAAGAAAGTCTGCAGTTTGGCCACTATTTGCGCGTTTGAATAATCATAATGCAGGACGGCTCAGGTACCAGCGCGTCAATTTCCCAAGTAAACTGCTCAGATGAATTATCATATTTCTGATGCAGAGTGTTGTAGAGACAGGAATTATTTCTCATTTGATATTTTTTGTTCACTTTCCCGTTGGTAACTTCGTTATCTGTGTTTATTTCTTCAAATCAGCAAAACGCTCTTGTTTCTTCCACGCTATTTACGCCGTATTAATTATTCTAAATTTCCTTCTATGAGAAGATGCAGACAACATATCATACAGTTTACGTCTTTCAATTCGTTATTAGATTCAGGTTCTGAAAAGGTCGAGAGAACAGCTATTACAAGAACCTTATTTTATAGTGCAATGCCTTTTATTCCTAGTTTCTCTTGTAGAACAATCTAATTAGTATTGGGGTATTCATTGTAATAAAAGCTTGACCAAGTTTTATAGAACTTTTTCCGTAAAAATGTCTCTAAAGGAAGTGTTCTCACACACAAAAATGCACATCTGTTTGTTTGAACAATAAATTTGGGGGGGGGGGGGGGGGGGGTTGTAAAGAGGAAAATTGGTAAGTTTTAATCTGTTAAACTCATAAAACAATATATATATATATATATATATATATATATATATATATATATGACATTAAATAATATTAAATACACCAATTTTTTTTATACAAAATCAAAAGGCCATATGAATGCTGATTATTTTCTGCTAATGAAAATTAGAAAAATGATAACAATTGGTTATAAATTAATGTACAATTACAGAAAATATGAAATGGTCAATAATGAAAATGATGTGGCATATTTGGGTACTTTCAAGACTAAACCCTCTTCTTGCTTACATAATTGACTGGATCAAATTATGTGAATGATAATAGGCAATAAAATATAATGGATGGTCGAAAACTCATTGCCCAGTTCAAAAAGTCATTGCTCTTAAATATTATTTCCAACACAATTAACCCAGAAGTTCAAAAAGTCATTGCTCAGTTCTCAATATATAATCAAGTTGCTCTTAAATCTCACCACATGTTTTACACAATCTATTAAACTATAAAGATTAAAGACATACTGCCAGCTTTACTTTTTATTTTGATAATCATTTTGTGTGCCAATATATTTCTTAAATTCTTATAGAAAATACAAATTCGGTCCTCAGTATATATAATCTGTATCAAATTTCTTGCATCCAAGATCATTTTGAAAAGAGCACAGCAGATTACTCATGTTTTAATATATATAATATTCAAAAATTCTTGTAAAGGGATTACGAAGGTTGCTAAATCCTTGGTGACGTAATTACTTGTGGAACTAGCATACTTCTTCCATTGGCACTTTGGCAGCAAAGCAGAGAAACATACAGTTCATGAGGCACCGGGGGCCCCACACTTTTCCAATTGGCAGTGAGTTTTTATCTGCGGGGAAGAATCCTAGGTCATTATGATAACTTTTACAATGAATTTAAAAAAATAATAAAAAAAAATATATTTATATTTCATAAAAAATATATTAAAATTTTATACAATTTGCAATGGTTATAATTTAATAGATTTTTGATGAACTATCAAATAATACTGAAATCACATGAAATTTAAAACACTATCAATTTTTAAGTTAAAAAAAAAACATTGTCAATATTATCAAAATAGTCATTGTTTCTTTAACTACATTTTCCAGAGAGGTACACAAAAAAAAAGTTTAATCTCAACAAGTATAATAGACTCATTAAATTACTATGTGTTTTCTGAAAATATCCAAAATAAATTGTTCTTAATGTTATCGTTATGTTACATAAAAGTTATAATTATTGAAAATTTTAATTAATGTAATCATAAAGGCTTTTAGATACTTTAGGATTACTGAAATTTTTTTGACAGATGCCTAAGTTTGATTGGCATATATTTCCTGTCCTGTCCCACATCAGTTGCACAGAAATTTCATAAGGTCCATTCAAACATAGCTTTCATATAAATTCCAAACCTAGCTGGCGTGGACCAAACATTTCACTACTACTATTTTTTTTTCTTTTGGAATTTCCATATGTAGATTTACTAAAACAATGGGCTTCAAGAGCACACAATTGATATTCTTGGTTAGAAATCAAGATAATGCCAGTGCTAGTGCCTATCATTCAATTTGATATTTTTTGTTGAGTGTTGACTGTCATTAATTAAGATCTGCCCGTATCTTCGATGGCTTGGCGCAGCGAATTAGAGCACAGGGGTACAAATCTGAAGCATCGCAGTATTGTTTCTCTCTGTGCCATAAATCATAATCGATCTTTTATGGGGACCGCGTCTAATGCGGTGGTCGTTTGGCAAGTGTAGCAAAAAAAAATCGGAATAATATTATTTCGATGAATTAATTTATCAAATCAATTTTAAACTAAATAAAAGAATGTAGAAGAGTGCTAATTCGGTATATAAGTTATATATAATATATCGATTTAGCTTTCATCGGAATAATTATTATTATTTTATTGTGTTATATTATATTATTATATTATAATTATGATTATGATTTATTATTATAATAATTAATATTATATTATTAATTATTATTTTATGATTATAATTATTATATTATCATACTATTAGATTATTAGTATTAAGATTATGATTAAGATTATAATAATAATTATTATTTTATTACTATTTATCATAATAATAATAATATTATTTTATTATTATTATTATCATCATCATTATTATTTTAGTATCATAATTATTTATATTTTAACTATTCTGATTAACAACTGTCAAAAAATATTTTCGCTCTACCAAATAGTCAAAAATATCACTCTTCTACCATTTTTTTAGAATGACATTGTTCTATCAATCTTTCAAAATTACCACTCTTTCAAAGTTATTCCTTAATTTGCCAAACGAAGAGATATGAAAGATTGTAAAGGGATAGTAAATTATTCGATTTCATCATCATCATTCTAAAAAATAATAAACATTATGCAATTTTATATCCGTATATGAAGATATTAGTATCTATTTCTGAAAATTTTAATGGATAAACATGTAATATCTACATTTGATCATTTAGCTATTATTTATCAATATCCAAAATTATCTACATGTATCTATATTTATATTATCTGATTTTATCCGAATACATATCTGAAAAATTATATATATATATATATATATATATATATATATATATAGAGAGAGAGAGATTGGAGATACCGTGAGCTTAAGCTCACGGAGGCCTTCCGTGAACTTAACTCAAAAAAAAAAATCAAATTATTTTAAAATTTTAATTTATCATTCTCATTAAATTCTTTATATGAAAATCTCATGGGATGCAAAAATTTGGAGCGTTTTGAGCTTTTTAAGTTGTGGTTTTTAATTTTTGAAAATCAGCTCTAAAATAATAATAATATATTCAATACTTGAACATCATTTTAAAAAATTAAAAAACGGTGATTTAAAAATCTCAAAACACTCCAAATTTTTGCATCCCATAAGATTTTTATATAAAAAATTTAATGAGAATAATAAATTAAAATTTTGAGATGATTTAATATGTTTTTTGAGTTAAGCTCACGGTATCTCCTCTCTCTCTATATATAGTATATATATATATATATATATATATATATATAGTAAATCTACGGAAGAAGCTCACGGAAGACCTCCGTGAGTTTAACTCAAAAAATATATCAAATGATCTTCAAATTTTGATTTTTCAATCTCATTAAATTCTTCATATTGAAATCTTATGGGGTATAAAAATTTGGGATGTTTCAAATTTTTTAAATTTTTTTTTTAATTTTTGAAAATAATGTATAAATATTAAATATTTTATTATTATTTTTTGAGCTGATTTTCAAAAATTAAAAAGAGTGACTTAGAAAACTCAAAACATCTCAAATTTTTGTACCCCACAAGATTTCAATATGGAAAAATTTAATGAGAGTGAAAATTAAAATTTGAAAATCATTTGATATATTTTTTTAGCTAAACTCACGGAGATCTTTCCGTGAGCTTAAGCTCACCGTAGATTTACTATATATATATATAGTAACAAAAGTGTAATGCTAGTGCTGGGAAAGACGTATCGGGAAAAGCAAAAATATATTTGTCAAAAACGTAATTATTAAATCTGTTAAAATCCAACATTCACTATCATACTCGTGATTTCAATTTTTTATTTTGTTATTAAAAAAATATCGGTGGATGAATCCCAATGAGTAATCTACGGATGGTTTTTAATTGCACTGATTATTAATTTGAGGGTTGAATTAACTTATTATAATCCATCTAGTACAAATTCAATTAGTTCTGAGTTGGATTAACTTGACCAACAAGTAGGAATTTAATTCTTTATTTTCCTGGAGTTAATATGGAACTATGTCTTCCAGCTTAAAAAACCACAAATAGATATATAACTATAATAGGTTTCACGGACATGTAATGCCCTACACAGTGGATATATTATGCTAGAGAGTTATATATGTTCAAAATGCAAATAGTTAAAGAAAATACTTTCTCAAAATATCAATTTAATCTATACAACAAATTATATATATCAAAATCTTGTGTAATACCGAACTTTATAACTATTTTCAGATTTTTTTTAGGGATTATCTTTTATATGCAAATGCTTTTATTCATTATTGTTTTTTTTAGATAAGAAGGTGATCTATTTAAATAATTTATTAAATCAAGATAAAGAAATTATAAGATTTGTACGAAAAAGGAAAACCCAAATGAGTACAAGTGTAGTCAATAGAAAAGCAAAAGAAAAAAAAATAGAACGATGCAAGTCGACCATCTCATCTGTCGCTAAATCACACATTGTAAAGGGAATAGTCGACAGTAATGTGCGGTAGATCCGGTGGATGAAGAGGGCGGCCCGACTGGAGTGACAGTGTCCCGATAATCGAGTTGTCGGCCACGAATTTAAAAAGATAAAAAAGAAGAATCAGTTGATAATGATTATCATTTTAACAATCTTAAAATATATATTAAAATTAAAAAAATTATAGATATATTCTTCTATAGCATGATCAACATTCAAATTTTATAAAATTTCATTATTATTTAATAATTCATCAGAAACCATCAAATTTTCGTATAATTTGCAGCGATTCAAATTTGCAAAGATAAAAGTCTACCCTTGTATTTCAAATTATTTTAGAACTATCACCACAACACAAAAATATTTTAGAAATGAGATTTAGCACCGAACCAATTGTAAAATTATATAGTGTTAAATATTTTAAAACTCAGTGCTAAAAGGAGGCGTTAGATGGGACATTTAAAATTAGTTATTTGAATAACCATTTCTAAACTCTAATATTTAGAGTTAGTTTTTTGCTCATAACCGGCACTAAAGAGATTTCTTTATAGCCGATTATGAGTCAAAAACTGACTTTAAAGGTAGAGTTTAGAAGTTTTTTTTTATCAAAACCGACTTTAATTCATTCTCCAATTATAAGTTTATTTTTTCAAAAAAAAATCCGCTTTAATTCAATTCTTTAAAACATAATTTTTGAAGATTTAGAAATGATTTTTGAAGAAAATCGATTTCCCATCTCCCAGCTCATTTTTTCTTCAGATGTACACTTTGATCAAAATATTTTTTTTAGGAATTCAGATAGAAATTGAATTTTGTAGATCGGATTACGATATTAGAAAAACATAATTCGATTTTCAAACTATTTCAAAATAAGTTGCTGATATTATTTATAATCACTTCATTGCCATAATTCATCTAATGTTTGAGGAAAAGAAATGGTAGGAAGAAAACACTTTTCTTTCGTTTTTTATTCTTAGGAATACCATTCAGCCAGGAGCATAATTATAAATTACGTTAAAGATATCCATGGCATATCTAAGAGTGTCAGAAATAACCATTGTGAAATTGCACCCCCGCATAATCCACAATGTCAATGTGCCAAAATTCAAAGGTGCCAAATCCCAATACATCACCTGTTCACTTTTTTTGTTCTTAAGAATAATATATTACACTGTTTACATGCCAAAAAAATACGTACTATTTATCTGTTTTTAGTTCGTCAAGAAATTTATTGACTAAATGCAAATATAAAAGCATGTGTCAAATTGAGATCACAACTAAAGCGAATTTCATGGAGTGTTCTCTCTGAGTGGATGAATTCTGATCGGAAATCCTTTTGGGAAAGTCACCAGAGGAGATGCAACAGGATGGTCGGGTTCAACTGGTTCCCAATCATAGTTGAGTATTAGATGACAAAGGAACACAGTGATTTCTATTCTTGCAAGCTCAGAGCCGCTGCAGTATCGTACACCTCCTCCAAATGGCATCCAGTTATTGCTTTTCTTCATGGTCTATAAGAGATAAAGGGGCGAGACAGGATTATGCATCAAAAACCATTTCCACAGCAGTCTGAAGAATGCAGAGTTCCTGAACTATTGGCAGTTTTTTTTTTCCAAAACTCAGATTGATTGTTAAGAATTAGTAATTAGAGAGATTATGAAATACCAGCCATCTCCATGGATCAAATACGTTAGGATTTTCAAATGCTGATGGATCCAAATGCACAGCTGCAATATGGGCCATGACAGTGGTCCCTTGTGGTATGATGTAGCCTGTGAGGAAGTTATACAAGATATGTTATTCAATTCATATAATCACTCAACTTGTATACGTTATGTTTATTCAATTCATATAATCACTTTTGCATTCTTCAATTCAGCTCCTCTCTGTAAGATACTATGTATTTTCTTCACATTCACCTTTATAATTAATATCTGACAGTGCCTTCCGCCAAAGACCGGGGACAATGTTACCGAACCGTAGTGTCTCGTTGATCACCTAAGATTGTTCAAATATAATAAATTTATTAATGAATATATCAATGAATAAATGAATCAAATTACTGAAATCAATATGATTTCTGTTTGCCATTAATAAAAAAATGAAGGGTATAACAGGCATTATTACACTTTGACAGAACTCCATATTCTTGTAGTCATCCCAAGTCAGCTTTGCTGTCCTATCCCCATCTTTGACCTTCTGCTTGAGCTCTTCCTGCATCATTTTATACATTCCAGTTTTGCATCTTAATGTGCATAGTTTTGGGGAAAAACCTCTACGGCTCTTATCTATTATCATTACAGATTACCCTCATTTGGTGGAGTGATTTTGGATAATGTATCAGGAAGTATATTGCCATTGTGATGGTAATGTCGGTATTGATCAAAGCACCAAAGATGAAACCAAGAACTCCATCACATATGTTCTGCATTGGCATAGATGGATCATCTCTCAAGTAATACCAAATTAGGTCATTTCCCTTATCATCCACTTTGTTGCTGTTTAGCTTCCTGTCTTCAGCCTCTCTCTTTACAATACTCCAAATGATGTCCCTGGCCTAGAGTTTAATGAAGTTAATTGATAATTCTTAGAAGTTAGAAATATTAAACTGTCATAACTCATAACCCGAATGATTGGCAATATAAAGATTTTTCTGTCAAATTATGTAATGCTCACAGGTTGTAGATACAAGGTACAAGAAATCTCTAAACCATTATATACAAATTGAGACTGGCAGAAAAAATGTTACAAGTCTGCACCTATAGGTACTGGAGTAACTGGACCTGCCCTAGGCTGTGTTGGTTAATAAGAAACATTTTTGCTTCTTCTTCCCTCTCTTTCTAGGAGAGAGCTACCAAAGTATGCTATTTGGGGTTTAAACAGATGAGATATTTGTCTGTTTTTATCCGGATTCATATCCAGATTTGTCGGATGTGGATTCGGATTTAATGGATATTGTTGTAAAGTTAGAATTAGTTATAAATATAATTTTAAATAGTTTAGGGTTATGTATGTAATTGTAACTTACTCTTTTAATGGAAATGGAAAACTGTGGAAGAGATCCACAATTTGATCCAATCTAAAAAATCTAAAGCTCAAAAGCTTACAGATATGGATGCTAATATGGTTTCCAATTCGAAATCGAATACAAATAAGAATTTTTGAGGTAGCAGACAAATGACATACTATGTAAATTTCATTAAAGCAAATTAAAAAAGGGTTGATACAAGTTGGATAGGAGAAAAGAGAAAAAAGAGGAGGAATTTGAGATAGAAATACAAGCATATTTCTAAAATCAAATAAAGTAAAATATGAAAAAAAAAAACAGTAGCTTGATCCACATTGACCGGCTCATTGTAGTGTAGCATACCTCGGGGATCAGGAATGTAGAATATGCAGAGAAGAAAGCATTGTGGTCGGAGCAGATGAGAAAGGCAGAGAAAAGACTGGCCTGTGTGGAGGAAAGGAGGATAATAGTGTAGAGGGGTTGTCAGAGGAAATGCGATGAGGGGAATTGAGTGCAACTGAAAAGGAGGATAGGGCCAGAAGGGATTAAGGTAAAGTTGGTGGTGTGCTCGGTTCGTATAATGAATGCTCGGACGAGTGAAGGCTGTTGTGAGTTTAGGCCGGTCACAAAAGGTAGGGGTGATGTGAGGGGAAGGTGGAAATCATCAGGTGTGAGATGTAGGGGAAGATATGAAAGGCCAGCGGCTGCGGTGAAATTAGCGGCTATGGGAAGGTGGGAAGGTGGGTAGGCTGGTAAGGTCAGATGCGAAGTGTGGGCAAGAAGAGTTTGCTGGAGAAATAAATGTTCGGAATGCGTAATTGCCATCAGGATACTGACTTGTTGTCTGGTATGCAGAACCAAACCAGCAAGGTTGGTACCAATCACAGACAGCAGCTCAAACAGTGAGCAACAGAACACAACCATACACAAGGCAAAGGTCACCGGAAATGCACAACACCAACACGCTTCAACAAGCACAGAAAAATGCACAAACTGGCCATGATAACACCTAGAACAGAAGGCACACAACCAGTGTCAAAATTCGGTTTAGGGGCTTACCAGTTGAGAAACAGTGTAAGGGGAAGAGAGACCCAAACAGAAAGAGAGCCAGTGGACGATGAAATGAGGCCCACGGCCAGCGGCTTACATACCTACCTAGATATGCTTGTATTTAAAATCGGAGAAAGAGAGAGAAGAGACGAAGATCAGGGAGAGAGATGAGAAAATGGGAAGGGCGGGGGGGGGGGGGGGGGGGGGGGGGGGGGGAGGCCGGCCATAGGGTTTTAAGAAATTTGGATATCCATTCTAAAGACCCATTATAGTTTTTTCAATTGTGTTTTTGATGCGGATTATAGATCCAATTAATTTTAGAATATTTTGACTCTTTATAATTTAATGGTATAATTTAACTAATAATATAATGACAATTAGTGATTAATTTCTATTCTTTAAATTTTCTAAATAGTGACTCTATCATGAAAAATATATTATGCAATTATTTCTAAACAATGTATGTGATATTTTTATCTAATATCCGTTATAAATCCATATTCATCATCACTATTGACTTTGGGAGTTAATTCTAGCAATATCGGAGGTTCTTAGATTTTCACTTTTAGATTTTAAAATTTTAGGGTTTAGAATTTAAAATTTAGAAGTATGTTTCGTAGCATAGGTTTAATGTGATCATTGTTATTAAGATTATTATTATTATTAGCATTACTATTATTACTATTATAGATGTTTCTATTATTATTATGAATATTTGTATTATCAATAGTATTATTATTAGGGTGGGGATCACTTGACAATGAGTTATTTTGACAATTTTGATAATGAATTTTCAGATCCCATTATAAGACGAGCAAGGAGGTTGGTCGCATTCAGCCAATTCTTTTTATAACAAAGTCTCCCTTTGAAACCTTGAACATTTACTTGCAAGGTGTTGAGCAAGGAATGACGGAGCGACTTAGTGCGTCAGCAGCACATAGAACTTCGGCTTTGTTATGGCAAGTCAGTTTTCTTCTCTTTACTTCCCCCTGATCACTACTCCTTTCACAAGCCTACATGTGTTGGCCAATTTGTGCAATTTCTGGTTCTAGCAGGAACTCTGAATCTATATTTTGATTTTAGTGGTCCCTGATGAAACTTTTGGATCAGAACTGCTATTGTACCCTAGCCAGGTAAAGGGGCCTTTGTTTGGGTCCTCGCCCAATGCGGTGAAAGGCGGGTTGGGTTAGTTGATAAAGAGAACTGCCTTCTTCTATTTCACTTTATCCTATGATCATTAGTTAGCAACATTAAAGAGGGAAAGAAAATCAAGGGGTGCCTTTCAGGTGTGGGAATAGATACTGAAGGCTTCTTTTCCATACTTACTATAAAGGAAGGAAAGAACGGAATGGAATATAAGTCAGGCTATCCGAGCTAGATGGCTTGTGTGCGCGCTAAAAGTCATTTAATGTTTTAAAGAACTTCTCATTTGATGTTTTTTAGTTGTCCTTCAACTCTTCGGGCTTCATTTTCCCTCTTGAGATCTTTTGCTTCTTCCTTGTCCTCCAGTTCATAAACTACTCCATTTTCTTGCTTTTTGTGCCAGACTACTCAAATCTCAAATTGCCAAGCCAAGCTGAAAATGGATGGTAATCTATCTACTCGTCGAGAGCTTGTTTTTGAAAAGAGGGAGAAGAGAGGTAGGGAATAGAGGTACTTTTTTAGAAGAATTAATACCCTACTAATCTATCTTCCCGGTAAGAAGGCAGCTTGCAGCGTGTTAGAGACAAGCGCGGCGAGGAAAGGCTGAATCCTATTAGCTAGGATCTTGGCAATGGTAAAAAATAGAAAAAACCTTATGAATATATTCTTCTACTTATCTTATTGATGATGATTCAAATTTCATGCAATTTCATTATCGTTTGATACTTCATCAACGACTATCAAAATTGTATATAATTTACAACGGTTATAATTTGAGGTCTTTGATGGACTATCAAACGATAATGAAATTGCATGAAATTTGAATCAACATCAATCGATAAGTAGAACAACATATTCATAAGATATTTTTTATTTTTAAGATTTTTTTAGTATTTATTTGAAAAATCATTATCAAGATTGTCAAGATAACCATTGTCAAGTGATCCCTTCCCTTATTATTATCATATTATCATCATTATTGTTGCCGTTTTTATCTTCATCATCATTATCATCGTCATCATCATCATTATCATTATTCTCATTATTCTTATCATCATTATTATAAGTATCATTGTCACTATTACTATGTTTGATTTTGTTTCTTTTTCTTTTTTTTTTACATTTGAGATCTCTGATCTCTATGCTTTCGTTTGGGTTTCATCTCTAGCCTACACCAATTTATTTGAGATTAAAGACTTTGTTGTTGTTGTTGTTGTAATAAATTTATATTCATTTAGTATCCGATTGTATTCACATTTATTTAATATCCATTTCGTATCCGCATTTGGGACTATCCATATTAGAATCTATATGAGAAATTAGATAGCGAAACAAAAGTGATTTAGCTACTATCCATAGGTATCCAAATCCAATCCATTTACACCCCTAATGATAATAATACTATGGTTGGGTAAAGAGGGTGTTGTCTCAGCTCTTTTGGCATGGAGTTCATACCAAAATCTGCTTGTTATACGCAAATACAGATTTTCATTTTGATAGGAATTCACTTATATCCCATTGTTCAACTTGCTGAACAGGAACTGTTTGATTTTATAGTTACTAATTTTAGATTTCATGGTAAAAAGCTATTTACAAACTGTGGAATATTTTTGTAATTTATGAAGAACAAATTGGCCATCATAATTTCAAAATCATTGAACTATCCATTATGTAATATAATCATGATTAGCATATTATGATCAAGAATTTAAGAGTTGACATAGAAGTTCAACTTTATTAGTTATATGGAATTACTTGTCAGTAAGATAGATGATAAACTTAATAAGCTAATGACCATGGAATTCCAGTTTTGTCCTTCTATCCATTATTATAAATGAAGGAAACTATTCATATTTGAACTAAATAATGGAGCCCTGCCCCAGTCTGTACTATCACAACTGACAACTTCCTCTGTGTTTATTATTGAATACTGGTAAAGAGAACTACCATAATTCATTCTATTTCCAGAATTTCATGTAGTTGCCACTGTCATATTGACTGCATAGAGAGGAACAAAAACCATTTGAACTTCCCAAAAAGGATTAGTTGCTCAGGTGAGTGGTGACACCAACAAATTTGTACAACCTTGATGAATATATTCATCATTTTCATTTGCATATGTTTTAGATCTAAAAAAACAACTGATAAATTTGGGTAATTTACCTTCAATGCTTTCGAATGATGAGTAAATGGAAGATTAAGCGGAAGCGCATAGAGTCCATCATTAATTGCAATAAATGCTTTCCTCAACTCCTCAACTTCAGGGTCATCTGGAGTCATTCCCATAGCTTTGCCTATAGCTAGATTGAAGACAAACTACAATAACCGCCACACAACACCAAATGGATTAAAAAGACGGGTATTTTCTTTTCTACTTTTGAAAAATGATGATGGAATTATGTATCAAACAAACTTGAATTTCCCTAAAGAATGATAGAATGTATGCTAAATGAGAGTTACGTAAAACCAAACAGAACATTGTGATTGAAAGAAACACTGATTTGGGAAAATTAGTGAAAACTATTTAAGCTCTACTGTGGGCCCAATTTTGAATGTTATATTCACATTGTTGATTCTATCAATGGGCCAACATGTTTAGGGTTTGTCAGCAAAGATAATCTTTTGGCTCTATTGCCAACCAATGCAGTTTTTTAAGGCTCCATATTGAAATAGTATTTACCCAGTTTTAAGTCTTCATATGTCAGTATAGATTACATTTTAAATGCTGGATTCGAAATTTAAGTATGCTTTATATTGCCAATGGATCTGAACTCTTTTATGTTTAAAGAAATAACCTAGCAGGAAAAAAATTATTTCGATGAAATAAGAGATCTAGGTTTAACTAAACAAATGGCATAAAGTAACAAAAAAACATATGTGTTGTCATATTCTAGCATCATACATCCACTTGCCAATTGGGAACATGACAGAATGTGTGGAGCACATTGTATCACAATCACTAGTCAATATCGCCCATGTTAACTTCTTTAGATACTTTTGGATATCCAATATAAACATCTTCTCACGTCTCAGAGAAAGGGCATATTGAAACTATATTTAACATGACTAGTAGTTCACCATGTACACTTCTCCATTTTTATAGAAAAATGGGAAACTGATTTGCTAATTTATGAGCATACAAAACTTAGTGTACTAAATTTTACATACTGCCCATTCATTATCAATGGAAACAAAAGTGCAGCTATACAGATCAGGAAATAAAAGAAATTTCTTTGATTTTTTTTTCATTGAACGGAGAATATAAGACATTTCACTAGCACAAAAAGGTTAGAGAAGAGCTAGCCTAATTAAAGTAGGATAGTGGGTAGATCTTACCTTGCTTATTTCTTCAGTTGCTAAGATCAGGGTCTTCTGCCTCCATGCTGTCATAACCCTCTGAGCAGCTTCCTCGACCTCAGCTAAGAAACTAGTTGGAAGATGACAGCTATTGAAGAAGCCATGTACCAATGATTTTTTCTCCTATAAGTCTCCCCTGCCATGAATGACAAGTTATCCTCCCCTAAAAGTGTCTTGAAGTAGGAAGGGAGATTATTTTGGAACAATCTCAACTCGTTTTGCAAAATGAAATAGTTAAATTCGGGGTCAGCCGAGATGACTATAGTCTTTCCCAGGAACCTTGTGGTGAAAATCTTCCCATATCTAAAATTTGAAATTTCAAAATTGAGGTAGTTGACCCCTTTTTGAATTCTTTGACAAGTAATTTGACTTAATAGGAAAAGAATAGACCTGAAAAGTTGGAGTTGTAGGAAATCGCTGAGGGTAGTAGCTGGGTGGCGCTTGAAGAGGGAGAAGGTGGAGCCAACAATAGGCCATCCCATGTCGCCTGGAGGTAGCTTTGAATCTCCTCCTTTCTTCTTTCCATGGATCAATAATTTCGAGACTAGAAGGATGATTATTGTTGGAGCAACTAGAACTGTGAGCAAGAGGATCACTGGATCGGCTGCAGCCATCACTGGCACTGCTATCAAAGCGTTACTGGAGGAACTGTTTATTTCGAAAAAAGAAAAGAGAGCTGAATTGTTGATGGGGATGGTCAATTGCAATGTGCTGTTGCTTTCGAGTTTTTGAGCTTGGACTAATCCTCGGACCATGTTGCAACATTTTTTTATTAGTTGAGCTAATTATCAACTATTGTTGAAATTTGAGCTTAAAAAAATGATGATATATTGTAATTAATCTGCAGCGCTGACCTCTACACCTTCAAAATTTTACAACTTTTGATGCGAACGCATTATTTCAAAACTGCAAAAAAAAAACTAGCGGTTAATGTATGAAATTTGAATTTTAAAATTGAATATTATAGATAAAATTGCGGTCATGTACACTATACAGCAGGAAAAACAGTCATAAATAAATCCCTTAAAATGAAAGAACAAGGTTATCATAATACTCTGCCAGTATTGACAAGGAATTACAATTATTACTAGTAGCATACTTTCCCTATCTATAATGTATGTATTGAAATTGTCCATTAATGTTTAGTTTTTCAGTCATTTTCTTAATAACCAAGATGTCCCTAATTGAATGGTGTGAATCAATCTTTTTAAAAATTAATGATTCAGATTTTTATTAATGTTATTTTTTTATCATACATTAATGAGAAGTCTAAAAAAAGTTATTCATCAAATAAATTAATGATCAACTAATTTTTTATTTTCTAAAAAAAATAAAACTATATACTATATAATTTTATTTTAAAAAATATTATATTCTGTAAATTATATTTTATTAAATAATAAATTAATTTTATTTATAAATTTAAAAGTCTTTGTAATTGATTTAGACATAAGTTATATTTAAATAAAATATATCATTTATTTATAGTGCTAGATACAATTTTAAGAGGGCCCACACACTAGCACCGTAAAATATATGATCGTATTACTTAAAAAGTTGATGAGTTAAAAATAAATATTTCTAAAAAATAAGCCTAATTATAGGGTTAATATTGCCAAACACGAGAACGATGAACGCCTCATCTGCCCACTACTTATCGTGACCCATAAATTAGGGCCTATGCCTACGTTAAGGCCTATGTAAAGTGTTTTGATAACATATCTGTAAAACAAGGCCCACAAAAGATATCCAAGAGTATAACCTGGAAGTACTGTAGCTATTATATTATGGCCCGTGTTTAATTTGGTCAATTAAGTTGGCATTCGGCCGAAAATTTTATATTTTAAGTAAAAATAAAATGAAAATTAAATATTAGAATAAATTATACATGAAATTCGAGATCTATATTCTACGAAATTGTCACTCATGTGCACGAAATTGTCACCCACATGGAGTATTCTCATTCCACGAAATTGTCACCCACATGGAGTGTTCTCACTCCACGAAATTATCACTCACGTGGAGTGACTGAATTTTAAATTCCCTCTTTTTTCCTCCTCTTTGTCGATGTAAAAATTTGACTCCACTTGAGTGACAATCCCGTAAAGTGAAAGCACTCTATGTGGGTGATAATTTCATAGAGTGAGAACACTCCACATGGGTGCTAAATCCATGAAGTGAAAATCCCAAATTTCACTAATAATTTACTTCATTATTTTATTTTTTTTTTAATTTTAATTAAATATAAAAATTCTGGTTCGTGTGATGGGAGGTCAAAATTTTTAATTTTAATAAGTTAAAAGCTAAAATGTTTATGGTTATGGATAATTGAAAGGATTCAGCTCTATCTTCTTTTAACCATTCAATCGGAAAATATTTAGAAAGGATGATCAAATTATGTTTTGAAACTCAGCTGACAACGAGAAAGTATATATCCTTCAGTACAATCACAAGGGTAACGAATCAGCTACCATAGTTCAAACTATGACAGCAATGTCATTTTTCAGTGACAGTTAGTCCCATCCAATAATAAATCTCTCTGAATCTATTTAAATCGTTTAAATAAATCTGACGATCATAGTACTATGTCATAGTTTCTCTGTCAAATCCAAATCCCTATCACAAGTACTGATAATGGGCTTCCTTTTTTTTTTTAAACATTATCCGTAGACCACACACACTCACACTTCATATCCGTCCCAGCGAGATTTGATCTCATGCCTCTGAGGACTTGCATCTTTACCAACTGCGCTCATTATATCAGTATCAGAAACAATCAAGTACTATCAGTCAGAAACAATCAAATACACTATAAATGCCTTTATAACAGCTCATTAGCTCATTCATGAAAAATAATAATAGTAAAAGAAACAAACACTAATATGGGATAAATAAATGTTTCAAATACAGGAACATCAGTTCCATTTTGACCACTCAGCCATCATTTATTTACTCATTTTTATTTGTTACACAACAATTCACCAATATTGTCTATGCTACTAGGGCATTGGCGCATTGCTCGCAAGTTTAACAATCTTATCTGACAAAATCTGAATGTCATAGTCCTTTCGATTGCGTATCACCTCAGCAAGGTTCTCTGCATTTTTCCAGACATTCTCCCCACTCCTTGAACAGAGAATTTGTTTTATCGATGCAGCCACATCTTCTCCCCTAAAATTCCCAAGGCTACATTGTGGAATTTCTACTCCAATGCCGAGTTCTACAATCAGATTTGCATTCATAGGTTGGTCCCAATTCATTGGCAGCGCTAACATGGGAACACCAGCGTGCATTCCTTCAATCACCGAGCTCCAACCACAGTGCGTGAGAAAAGAGCCGAGATTAGGATGAATCAGGATTTTGCGTTGTGGGCCCCATGAGGAAACCACAAGTCCCCTTTCTGGTCCTACTCTCTCCACCAATCCATGTAACAAAGTCTTGGCTGAGCACTTATCTATATCTTTAGTCTCTTCGATATTTGGAAAGCGAGCAACCCAAATGAAGCAAGCACCACTTAGCTCCAAACCAAGAGCGAGTTGCTCCATCTCCTCGTAAGGCATGAAACACTCACTGCCAAAGGACACAAACACCACAGACCTCATCATTCTCCGGTCCAACCAGTGCATCACCGCCTCTGCTTCCTGGTTATCCCCAGGGGAAACGCTGAGGATGTCTGGAATCAGCGGGCCTGTCAGAACCACCTCCTTCCCGATAAGGGTTGAGAGGTAGTCAATGTACTTCGACTCAATTTCGCGAAATGACCTCGCAATAACAAAGTCCGAGAGCTGCCAGCAAAGGGCAATAGATTCTAGTAAATTGCGTCCATGATTTTGCTCAGCTTCTGTGGGCCCTTTCATTTGTCTTGGATTATCTTTGGTAATAATGATTGCTGGAAAAGGATACTCTTTTCCTGGTGCATAATAATGATGGGCAGCCAAGGACATTGCAACGGTAGAAGGTATAAACACAACGGAAGGGATATTGATTTTGCGGGCAAGTTTTGCTGCCCATGGCTGAAAACCATCAAATATGAGGAGGTCGGGCCTTATTGTTTGTAGAATTTGTGAGAAGGTTTGTTCAGACTGTGCGAAAGCCCGACTGAGTGTCGGAATTAAATGTTGTGGCAAGTGCTTTGTGCTATGCAACTTAGGCGGTAGCTCTGGGCGTTCTGGGAGGTGAATATCTACCAAGGTTATGCGGGTTTGAGGCGGTGGCAGGCTCAAAGGGCTCGTTACCATCGAAAGCCGGTGAAAATCACCTCTGATGGAGTCGAGAATGACGGGGGTTGAGCAAAAATGAATATGCAAGTATTCCAACTCTTGAATTAACCTCTTGCCTAGCTCTAGATATTGGTATGCATGACCGTGGGCAAGCCACGGTAGCATTAGCACGTTGAGGCTTTTCTTGCTGGAATTATCCATGGACTCACTGGACAGTGGATACAGGTGCGCATATGGAGATGACAGATGAGGTATACATGCGAATAGTAAGGGTAGTTGTCTATTTTGTAGTAATATATATATATATATATTGGGAAAAAACAAAAAAAAACGGCGCTCTTTGTTTTTTCCTTCATTTTTTCCGCTAATCATCTACCACGTGCCGTACTTTTGTCGGCCCTAGTGATTTTTAGTTTTGGCATTTGTGAGTAAATTTTTTTTATAAATAAAAAAAGAAAAATGTTATGATTATAATGGTTTTTTTTGTTATTATAGTCTGAATCTAGTTTGAAACTCAGTTTTATATGTTTGGATTGAATTTTAAATTTGATCCTAAATGTATTTTTTTCTGTTTAGTTATTTAGTTCATTTGTTTGCTTAAAATAGATTTAAATAGTTTGTTTAGTTATTTAGTTATGTATGTTTAAATGTTTGATGATTTAATAAATCATTATATTCTATTATTTTATAAATTATATTGTACTAGTTAATTTTGTAATATATGTTTCATGATTTAGTATTTTCAACATTTGTAGCAGCTAATTTCAAATCATAAATAATAGAAATAAGTTTGATTTAAAGTAAAAAAATAAACTACAGTCTTAAAATACAAACAACAGTTTCTCAAATAAAAAAATACATCAACGTCGATAAAAACATTCTCTAAATGAAAGATGGATTGTATGTGTCTCTTGGTCAGGTTTCACGGTAAGGGCGCTCGTGCCTTGCGCCGGTAGATGCTTGTGTCTCTGGTACTCGGGTGGAGGGGCTTAGGGTATCATACGACATGAGCCTCATATTAGATATTAGAGGTACCAGCACTCAAATCGAGGGTTATCTGTCTCACCAGCTTAAAGTATGACATGACATTTCTCTGAAATATGTCAAATTCGTCAGTCGTCAGCTCTGACATCGGGTTAGTTGAGCAGTCCAAATCAACGGATCGATAGGTTTTCTCAACTCTCCTTTGAAAATTACAAAGCTTGATGCAATTGGATTTGAAAATGGAGTTAAATTGAGGGAGAACAATTGGAAAAAAATAAAATGATATTTTTGGTAGGAAGAAGAGGAAGATAGAGGAGAAAGAAAGAAGAAGAGAAGGAGGGGGTTCTACATGTGCCAGCTCAGCTTAGATCTGGGACTGAATTTCATTTTCAGTTCAAACACCTATGATCGATTTTAAAACTTGATCCAAATTAGAGATATCAATTATTGATCTGACTCATCGTGTTAACCCGACCTGACTCGACATGACCGATGATAAATGGGTCGGGTATAGATCTATTTTTTTAATCGAATATGATCAGATCGGGTTCGGGTCAACCCGACCCGACCTAATTAATTATGTTTTTTGAAGCAATTTTATGATTTTGTACTAATTAAAACTTATATATGCATTAATTATACAGTAATAAAAATTAATTAATATTTAATTATTTAAAATAATATAAAAATAATTAATATATTTTTAATTATTTTACACGGGTAGGGTCGGATCGACCTATAACCCGATCGGATCGACCTGTAACCCAATCGGATCAGGTATGGGTCAAGACCTTTGACCCAAATATTATCGGGACGGATTTGGACCATTTCAAGAAAATAATAAAATAATAACGATCTGACTCAAATCCAATCTGATTCAACCCATTAACAACCCTAGTCCAAACCATTTATCACGAAAGCACGGGATATTCTTACAAATTACAAATATATACTGATTAGGAAAAAATGAACAGCTGGATATAAAGAACAATATGTTAGATTGGAATTAATAAATATAAGATTAATTATATATGCTATATCAGATATAATCTCGTATAATTTCTCTCAACCTTTAATTTTCTTTCTCCTATAAAATAAAGAAATGGAGAAGAATATAAAATAATGGATACAATCGTATTTGTCTGATTAATTAAAATTAGTGTAAATCATTAGATAAAGGGTATTTAAGATATAAAAAATTTGAAGGAAATGATAAAAAATAAATCTGTTCAATTTTTATCTGTTTTATATAATAGTATAAATATAGATTATGACAATGTCATAGTATTATATGTATTACTTTACAGTGATTTAAATCATGACTGTCGTCGAATTTAAACCGCCAATCATTTAAATTTACGGGCCATTTTTACGCTTATTTGACCTGCATAAAGCACTCCAGAGTCCAGATTATCTGAATTTGGAATGTGGACCATTTGCTCGGGTAATAATACATAAAATACGATCATTGAAATGCAGCAGTCTTCATTCGATAAGGTGACACGTCCTATCATCCAACGTTTTCATGTCCCTGTTTGCCTTATCATGCAAGGTTTGCTACTTAATTAGATGTGACTCATGTTTATTGTTTAGAGGGGTTACGGCGTCTGAACAATTTAATTCGACCGAACTATCCAATAATTAAAGACCTGAAAAGACGTACATTTGAATTAAAAAAAAATCAATCGCGTAGGAGTTCCTGGAATTATAATAACAGACGTAATGTATTTTTTAAAGAGAAGCGATTGATAATGGGTTATTTTGAGGACCTTGATAATGGATTTTAAATAAATATAAAAAAATGAAAAATAAAAAAAAGTTTATAGATGTGTTTTTCTATTTTTAGATTGATAGTCATTCAAATTTTATATAATTTAATTATCGTTTGATAGTCCATCAAAGACCATCAAATTTTCATGTAATTTGCAACGGTTCTAATTTAACGGTTTTGATGGACTATTTAATGATAATGAAATTGCATGAAATTTTAATAACCATTAATCTAAAAGTAGAATAACATATCTATAAAAAAAATATTTTTAAATTTTTTTTATATTTATTTAGAGGTCCATTGTTAAGGTTGTCAAAATAACCCATTGTCAATGAATCCTCACTCTTTTCAAGAAAAAAAAAGACGTAATGTATTAGAATTGAATTTCAGATTGGGAAAAAAAATAAAATGTGACTTTGCATATGAAAATATTTTTGTTAATAAGTATGGATAGGATTAAAAAGAGTATTTTCTTTATTTATAAGTATAGATCAAGTTAAAATATTCTCTATCATGGGGTGTCATTATTTGCAATCTCCCACCAAGATCTGATGATTTGGAATCTCAGCTCACAAGTTTTTTTTTTACTAAAGTATCACATTAGAAAAATAATACTTGATTTGCACACAATTTAATATAAAATAACTACATAGCATTTTTGTTAACAAGAAATAACATTTATATTTGCCAAACCGAGAAATGCCATATCACAATCAGTTGAGTTTTAAGAAAGTAATATATTGGTAGAATGGGGAGACCCGAAACATTAACCTTCAAGCTAATTATAGAAAAAATAGTTTCATGTCAATCTAAAATATTAAAATTAACAAAATGTCATCTTAAAATTTCTCTTTTGTCAAATGTCATGGCAAAGTTTTATTTATTTAGTTAATTACGATCCTCAATGTATAAATTTCTTCAAAATATAATATTACTTTATATTGACCAAAATGTCCTCATTGAAAATCTTCTAATAAAATTTATTACCAATTCTGGTACAAATCTGAAAATACAAAACTTGGTACCAGTACCAGTACTAACTGATAGGCCGGGGACTGTAGGGTTCTGTTGGTGTAAATGCAGAGGACTGTCATGCTGACCGATATCGGGTCATGGGACAATATGTGTTGCTTGCTTCGTTTAAAAGATCATCTAGTTCAAATCTAGTTCAAAAGGGGTAAAGGGGCAAGACCAATTTTAACAATCCTGATTATAGCTCTTGGCAGTGCAAACAATGATTCTTTAACATAAAATGATGAATAAGATTAAGCTCATGATATCTTTACTATATATATATATATATAGTCCGACTATGGTGCTTTTCAAAGCATAGAGGCGTTGTGTGTTTTGCGCTCTATTTTTAATTTTAAGTCAGAAATAATCAATCTGAACCGTTCAATTTAATTCTCATATAAAAATCTATTAGTAAATTTTATATTTTTTAAAATTTTTGCTATTTTTTCTGATGAGGAGAAAATGACTTGATCTGAGAATTCTGGTTCATCCAAAAATAACGATTTTTCCCCTATCCAAAAAAATAGCAAATAAATTTTAAAAAATATAAAATTTGGTTTACTAATAGATTTTGATATGTGAGCAGATTGGATCAATCATTTTTTACTTAAAATTAAAAATAAAGCACAAAGCACACAATGCTCTTGTGTTATGCAAAGCACCATAGCCTAATTCTATATATATATAAAAAAAAAGATACTGTGAGGTTAAGCTCATGAAGGCCTTCCGTGAGCTTAACTCAAAAAGTAAATCAAATAATCTCCAAATTTAAATTTATCATGCTCATTAAATTTTTTATATGAAAATCTCGTGGGTTGCAAAAATTTGGGTGTTTTTATCTTTTTAATCCATCATTTTTAATTTTTAAAATGATGTTCAAATATTGAATATATTATTATTATTTTTAGAGCCGATTTTCAAAAATTAAAAACCACGACTTAAAAAGCTCAAAACTTTTACATCCCATGAGATTTTCATATAAATAATTTAATGAGAATGATAAATTAAAATTTAAAGATAATTTGATATATTTTTTGAGTTAAACTCACGGAATGCCTCCGTGATCTTAAGCTCATGGAATCTTTACTCTCTCTCTCTCTCTCTATATATATATATATATATGTGTGTGTGTGTGTGTGTGTGTGTGTTTTTTTTTCTATGTGTGTATGTAGTTGACCTATGATGCTATGCATAAAATAGATCGCATTTGTGTTATGGATATTTTCTTTATTTTTAAAGTCTAAATTATTGATCTGAATCGTCCAAAATAATTTATGTATGAAAATCTCACTGGGGACCAAATTTTATATTTTCTAAAACTTTTACTATTTTTAATATAGTTTGAAAATAACTTGATTTCATTATTATGAGTCATTCAAAAAAATTAATTTTCTAACTATGTAAAAAATAGTAAATTTTTTTAAAAATATGAATCCAACTAGATATTTATATAAAAATCATTTTGAGTGATTCAGATCGACTCTTTAGACTTTGAGAATGAAGCCGATCCATATTATGCATAGCACCATAGCCCAACTCTATACTTATATATATATATATATATATATATATATATAATGCTATGTAAGATCTATATTTTTTTGAATTTTTTGATATTTTTTAGATGGGTACAAAGTTTGTTGATCTAAAGATTTCTGCACCATCCAAAACAAGCGACTTTGTACCCATCTAAAAAATATCAAAAAAATTCAAAAAAATATAAAATTTGATCTCCAAGGATATTTCAATATGAAGATGATGCTCAACGGTTTGGATCGACCGTTTGAACTTTTAAATTCGAGATACTATATAGTAAGACTAGCGTACTCCTAGGAGTACGGAGCCCCTTCGTGATCCTAACTCAAAAAATATATCAAATGATCTTTAAACTTTGATTTATCACTCTCATTAAATTCTTCATATTGAAATCTTATGGGGTTCAAAAATTTGAGGTGTTTCGAGTTTTCTAAGTCATTTTTTTTAATTTTTGAAAATAATATACAAACATTGAATATTTTATTATTATTTTTAGAGTTGATTTTCAAAAATTAAAAAAACTTAGAAAACTCGAAATATCCCAAAATTTTGCACCCTATAAGATTTCAATATGAAGAATTTAATGAGAGTGATAAATCAAAATTTAAAGATAATTTAATATATTTTTTTAGATAGGATCACGGAGGGGATCCGTACTCTTAGGAGCATATTAGTTTTACTCATATATATATATATATATATATATATATATATATATATATATAAAGATACCATGAGCTTAAACTCATGGAAGCTTTCCGTGAGTTTAACTTAAAAAGTAAATCAAATCATCTCTAAATTTTAATTTATCATGCTCATTAAATTCTTTATAAGAAAATCTTGTGGGATGCAAAAATTTGGAGTGTTTCAAAATTTTAAGCCATGGTTTTTAATTTTTGAAAATGAGCTCTAAAAATAGTAATAATATATTCAATATTTCAACATCATTTTTAAAATTTAAAAATAACGGTGACTTAAAAAGTTGAAAACACTCCAAATTTTTGTATCCCATAAGATTTTCATATAAATAATTTAATGAGCATGATATATTAAAATTTGGAGATAATTTAATGTGTTTTTTGAGTTAACCTCACGAAAACCCTTTGTGAGCTTAAGCTCACGATATCTTTACTCTATCTCTATATATCCTTTAAGCTTTCTGGACAATATCGGGATCCTAAATAAGCTTGGATAAATAAAATAATATAATATCTCGAGTAGACTCCAATCTTGAATATGGCCGCCCACACTAAATACCGAAAGACATGGTATCCGATCGCTCAAATTTGATAAATATTCTTAATTATATTAAGAATAGTAATAATATAATATTGATCAAAATTAAACACTCGACACATTAACCCGCTTAAATGACGGGGTCGGTAGATAACTGACAGTCGATGCATATACGACCGGTGGGTCCCATGGGCCTATGGGTCACCGTACGTAACCACAACGTCTATGCAAGGCAACCTCCGACCGAGAATTACCCGTCCGCCTCTCAGCACTCCCATGCATTTAATGCATGATTCACTACCTGACTTAATTAATAATTAGTGATAGTAATAATATTTTTCTAATAATTATAATCTACAACTTGAATTATTTAATTTTACCTAATCCTATCTCGGGACTATTTTCCGAATCCTACTCCTACCCTATCTACATGAAATATGACATGATATGACATGCGAATGCGGGTATGTCTCGAATATGCTGGTCAATTTACCGGATGCCTATGACAGGTCAATTTTGGTCTCTAATCAATGTTTGGTCAAAAATACCGCAGATCAGATTTATTTTAAAACATTTTATTTTCGGTTTGGTTTCCTAATTCTGAAGAAAGAAAATTAAATCCCAGGAAACCGTACCTGGGAGTGCTGGTGAAGACCACAGAGTCTCTCTACTCCGGAGGTAGAACACCGGCCTCGGGGTCGGTGTCCGCATACGTCTGGTCGGGAGTGACCTCGTACTCCGCGAGTGGATCTGAGTCGACTATATCACCTATTTAATTTAAATTAGATGCTTATTAGTTTTAGCTTGATTTACTAATTAATAATTGAGTTAGATTGATAATTTAATTAAACGTTTGTTCGGGTTTTATCATCTTTTCTTGAAAAATTCGGCAGCATTTCTACTGCATATATGCGGTGTTGGAAATTTTAGTTGCCCGCATATCGATCCGTTAAGTTGTGTTTATCGTTCTTGATCGCTTTTATACGTTTATCCTTTATTTTAAATTTTGAGTTTATGGATTTAATTATTAAATCAATTAATTTAAAATAGAGAAATTGATTAATATATAATATATAATATATCTAATATTATATTCTAATATTCTCTTATTTGTCCTTTTAAAATAGAGAGATTGATTAACATATATTTATATAATTATATAATTATTAATATTGTTCTATTATTAAATAGAGAAATTTATTAATATAGGTTATATATATAATATTTTATTTTATTATTCTTTTATTTATTTTAAAAATAGAGAAATTGATTAATATATATTCTAATATATATTAATTACATTCTAATTATTATTTTTACTATGTTTTCAAATTATGTAGTTTACTTTATTTTGTATAAGTATAATTATTAGGTTTTTTATAAGTTAAAAAAATAGTTTTAAAAATAAAAGTAAAATAAAAAGAATTAAAATAAAAGAAAAGAAATAACTAAAATAAAATAAACGAAAAATAAATAACACAAAAACAAAAATAAAGAAAAAGTTATTTTATTATTAATGTGTTGGTGTTTTAGTGTTCGGGATCATACCTTGTGATGAAGTTGTACCACATTTAAAATTTATTTTAAAGAAAATCAGCTTATTATAAAATACATCGATCATATAATTCTTTTAAAGATGTAATTATTAGTTTCTCTTATCTTGAACTAACTGAAAAAACATTCCTTCATATAAGATTTTTATATATAATAATGTTTCATGTATAATATAAATATTTTATTTTAATTTATCAAAATTATATAAAAAATGAGCTATAACCAAAAGTAATATATTTTGTATGTAATTGGGTCCAAACAATAGTAATACATTAAAAAGTTTGCAAACCGCACGAGTTCTCAATCCCATTTTATCAACTTTTGGCCACTTTTAAACTATGTCGGTCCCACTACATTAAAAACTTGGGACCGGTTAATTTAACCATTGGATCAATCATTTTTCACCAATCTTGATGCAACTCATTTTCTATTTTATATTTTTTCCAATCTCAATACTAATCCAATGATTGAAACAAGATTTGGAACAAATTTTAGTCTCAAGCCATCGGAAAATTAATCCATTCCTTAAAACTTTGCAAAGTTCTTCGAATTTGCTTTGTATTTTATGTGGGTCCCACTACATTTAAGTTGAGATGTTGGCCGCTACAATTTGGTTGGACTGAAATTGAGTTTGAAACTTAATTAAGAAAGGTTAGAATTGAATTTTAAACTTGATCCAAATTAGAGGTAGAATTACTCACACCAATCATACTATATTTTTCGTTTTATTTATTTTATTTACTAAAAAAATATGAAGTAAATTCTCCTAGTCCTTGCTCACAAGCTCCAGTGCTCCCCTGGCCTCAAAAGAAAAAAAATTATATATTAGCACAATAGCACCTAACTGTTAATTAATTTCTCATAAAACTCTTCCGCGAAGCCTCTCAATCTACTGCCTAGCTACTACATATCACCGTAATGGAAGGGAAGATGGGAAAGATTAGACGAGGTCATCCCCTGCTTAGAGGAAAGAAAAGAGAGAAAGAAGAATACACTCATGGCTTTTCTCAAGCACAGATCCAATCACTGTCTGCCATCTGTGCTACCTTCATCCCGTCGGTGCCAATGGAGGACATCGACGTCAGCAATTGCAGGGACGGCCAGCCAAGCAAGGCTCTTCAGGAGTTCTGCATGGCTTCTGGCGCTGATTTCAATATCCCGGACGAGGTACCGCTAAATATATATATTGGATATTTTTAATTAAAGTTTGAATTCAATTCGGTTATACCGTACTGAATTCTTTTTTTTTTTAGTTTCTCATGCGTAATCTAAACTGATCCATATAACAACTAAAATATGATTTTTACGGATTATAAGGTTAATGGGTAATCATTTTATTTGAATAATATATAATTATTTTTATTTCGTTATTATTGAATATTATATTAATAATGTTACAACTCGAACTCAATGATAGAAAATTAATAAATACAAATAAATAAATATTAACTCAAAATTAAATATGAATAATAGATAAAAGCAATTAAATATTTGTTACATCTTATGAAAGAAAAATATAACTACAGTTAATATTAATAAAAGAATGACATATAAAATCCATAAAACAAAAACATAACAAAAATTATATAGCAATAATTAAAATATAAAGTAGAATTTTAACTCTTAAATAAAAAGGAGTGCCGGGGGAAGGTTGGTGGACCTCCTTCGTCCAGAATAAAAACAGATCTAATATTTAATTTTGTCATCTATTTTTCAAGCGAAGTAAAACTATGGAGTAAATGTTAGATCACTTTAAAGCGTTAAGAACACTCCATTTGATTAAAAAAATGTTAGAAAAAAGTTTAATGATTTAACTTTACTTTATTTTAAATCACTTCGATACATTAAGACACTTTAAATCAATTTAAAATCACCACTACTACACTTGTAAAATGGGTGTTGATTGTGAGTGAAGTGTAACCTTACTTATATATTTTTAATAAATTCGAACAAAGTTTTGAAAATAAAAATTGCAAGAAGTTTATATATTTTGAATTTATAGATTGAAATAACAAATTATACTTAATAAATCTTTGAGTTAAAAAGTATATCTATAATTTTTAGTTGTTTACATATTCGAATTTATTTGAAAAATGAATACTATATTATAGATTATCAAGTTAGCATTTTCAATGGATTCTCGCACAATCGCTAAACAAGATCTCAGTCGAACAAGAAAAATATTTAAAATAATAATTTGCCAATCAAATTTTGTCACACAGAAATGTTATTGTACAAAAAGCGGTCGAGCATATTGATTTGGCCACGCCCTTCATTCCAATGTTTCTCTTGGAATTAATTGTTCAAGTTCCAAAAGAAAAAAGAAGTCACTTGTTAATTAATATAGTTTGTAAAATTGATAGATTGTTTTTAATAATATCAGCAAACTGCAAACAAATAATTGTTTTTAATTATTTATATTTCACAATTGTGTCTTTTAAAAGGTGGCCGAGCTCTTGATAAAGAGGTTCAAGAAAGATGCACGCATACTTGTTAGAGTAATTCTATCGCTTCTGGCAACCCGACTGGGAACATTTATGCTTTGTGGTTTCCTATGCAAATCTCGGGATTCTCCGTTTATACGTAAGTTCTCTGATTTACCTCTGGAAAGGCGAGAAATTGTACTTAGGAAATGGAGCAGGGAGACCAGATGTATCCCTCTGAGAATGTTCTTTGTTGTCATCAAGATCTTATCTCAATACATCTTCTATTCCATGGTAAATGATTTTTTTCTTGTCCTTATGCTTAGTTATTTCAGTTAATTCCCTACGCGATGCTAAATTTGCTATTTAGATTCGTCAATGCAATTATGATTTCACCATTGCTGTTGTCACTATCATGTTGGTTAGAGCATTAATTAAAATAAATTGGATTTGATATTTTCTTTGACAACATATACAAATTGAATGCCAACCAACTCAAAACACAGAATGGGCTTTAATTAAGGACCCTATCATGACGATGCCACTAAATTAGGAACGGTCTGTAAAGAACTGATTGAAGTGTTGTTGAAAAACTCTTCAGCATACCCTTCCCAATACCATTAATTATCATCAAGCAACTAAATTTTGCTTTATTTTTGCTTATTTTTTTGAAGGCCTCATCAGCAATTTGTTGCCAGTTGCAACTTGTATAAACTAATTGGTTATGGAACTTGACATGGGTTTTGTGGAGCATATTTGAACTTCTTTTATAGCTTTCGAAAGAATCATCCTATGTTATTTTAAGCTCTTTTAGAGTTGTTCTTGAAATCTATCCTCAAATATTTAAACTCAAAAATATTATTTCGAAGTCTATTACATATGTTCAATCACAAGAACGGATAACGAATTAAATTGAATGAGAATTAAAAGCGATTAGCAAATTCAAAAAATAAAGAGAGTGCTCCGAAATTTTTTTTTTTCAACAAAAGTTACAAATATTTTCTTTCTCTTATTCAATGCCAACTCTATCTATTTATTTATATTATCCGATGCATTAATTGCACATGCATATTTATCCAAATCTAGATCCTAGTTACATTATCCTAGATACATGATATTGAATGCAAGCCAAACTTCAGTACCTTCATTGCTCCATCAGTTATATCTGACACATATAGTAAATATCAAAATTTTTTGTCATCATCCCTAAGCTACTATACTTAGATTGTCAAGGTCAGGATTCCTAATGTCTCATTGTCTTAACTATTCGGATTCAAGACTTAGAGTTTAAAACTTCCAACAGTCTCTTCATTTTTTTTTCTTTTTCATCCCCTAAAGTCCCAATTAGGTTATTTTTTTGTTCCTATTTACCTGATCAATTGTTACAGAAATTAATAACAAGGTAAAGCATTTTCATTATTTAGAATTTTCATGATGTGATAGGGTAGTTCAGGCTATGACACCTTTCGTTCTGTGTTAAAATTTTAATTCAATATCTTGCAGCTAGAACCTGCTACCGTGCCTAAATTAGCTGGAGTACATATAAAACCAATTGAAAACGGCATATGAATAATGTATTCGAAGAAATTCATCAAATGAGTTCATTTAAAGTAAATTTGTATCCATGATAACAAATTTGTTTGTGCAGACTGATGAAAAATCTCAAAACTCAACATGGGAAGCTATTGGTTACAACCTGCCAATCGATCCAGAACATGATCCAAGAAATGAACCGCAAGTTAATCAGCCACTTGAAAAAGGAGTTGTAGATACAATTCACCTAGATTCCACGTCCATTCTTGAAAACCTTGTCAAAAGGAATCTCGATGTCACCAAAAGCTCCTCAGCTGACCTCTATTGCATCCAATGTGATATTGTTATATGTGGTTCTGGGAGTGGTGGTGGTGTTGCAGCAGCAGTTCTTGCAAAATCAGGTTACAAAGTGGTGATTCTTGAAAAGGGAAATTATTTCACATGTAAAGATTACACGTCCTTAGAAGCACCATCTATGAATGAACTATATGAATCAGGTGGCATTTTGAGCACAATGGATGGCAAAATGATAGTCGTTGCAGGGTCAACTGTTGGTGGGGGATCGGCGATTAATTGGTCAGCTTGCATCAAAACTCCCTCCAAGGTTTTGCAAGAATGGGCTCAGAAAAGCAAACTCTCTCTATTTACAAACAAGGAGTATGCCACAGCAATGGATGAGGTTTTTGCAAGATTAGGTGTTACAAGCAAGTGTGAAGAAGAGGGATTTCAGAATAAGGTTCTGCGGAAGGGATGTGAGAAATTAGGACTGCCGGTCGAGTATGTTGGAAGAAACTCATCAGAGCGACATTTTTGTGGGAGTTGCGGTTATGGCTGTAGAACTGGAGAGAAGCGTGGTACAGATACCACTTGGTTGGTGGATGCAGTAAATCATGGTGCAGTGATTCTAACTGGGGTAAAAGCTGAGAAGTTCATATTAATGGATAATATTTCTGGGGGTAAGAAAAACAAATGTTCAGGTGTAATCGCTAAGAGATTGAATCCGAATATCTCTCATAGGTTCGAAATTAGATCTAGTGTGACAGTATCGGCTTGCGGGTCTCTGTTAACACCGCCATTAATGGCTGCTAGTGGGTTAAGAAATCGTAATATTGGGCGCCACCTCTATTTGCATCCTGTGATTCTTGTATGGGGGTATTTCCCTGATACTGAACCAGATTTGAAAGGAAAGGTTTTTGAAGGTGGCGTCATAACCTCATTGCACAAAGTTGAAACTCCAGAAATTTTGAATTCAAATTTGACCCCACGTGCAGTAATAGAGACACCTGCACTGGGACCTGGTGCAACAGCAATTCTTGTTCCATGGGTTTCTGGATTAGATATGAAACAGAGGATGGTACAATATAGCCGTACTGCAAAATTGTTGGTACTAACTAGAGACCATGGCTCTGGAACAATAGTTAGTGAAGGAAAGATCAATTACCGCTTAAAGAGCATAGATAAAGAGAATTTAAAGTATGGCTTGAGAAGAGCTTTACAAATACTTGTTGAAGCAGGAGCATCAGAGATTGGTACATACAGGAGCGACGGGCAGAAGTTGAAATGCAGAGGAACTGGAAAAAAGGAATTGGAGGAGTTCCTCAATGAGGTTGACGTACCTGGAGGGCCTTCAAGTAGGAGCAAGGTGTGGGGCCTAGTCACATCTGGTCACCAGATGGGTAGCTGTAGAATGGGAGTGACTGAAGAGGATGGGGCTGTTGATCCAAATGGAGAGAGTTGGGAGGCTGAGGGTTTATTTGTGTGTGATGGAAGTGTGCTGCCTAGTGCTGTCGGCATTAATCCTATGGTCACAATTCAATCTGTCGCGGTATGCATTAGTAAGAAGATTGTGAATTTGATGAAAGAAAGAGAAGGCAAGATAATGTAAATTGCTACCAGTAAGATAATGAGATCTCAGACGAGTTCTTCTAAACTAAATATGTGCTGCCGAGTTCTTATTGGTATATTATGTTTGGATTCAGTGTTATACTATACTAGCCTATATGTGATGCCTAATAAGTCCTATTAGTTCTTATTATATATACATGCTTGATTAGATAGTTCTATGGTCCAAAACTACTTGAGTTGGACAGTGTATGTCAGCGATGTTGGTGCAGAGCTCCGATGAAGGAGTAGCAGGCTTAGAGGAGTTGCAAGCCGAGAGAAATGAAGAGAAAAATGGAGCAAGGTAGTTAACACTGAAGAATCACAATTGAATGTCGTTAGAATGGTTGGAAATCGTCTCCAGTAGTGAACGGTTCCCTAGTGCAACAACTATGCGGATGAACTGGAGAGGATTGATAAGTTTGTTTTTACTGTTTTACTATTTGTTAGTGGTATGTTTTGCTATTAATAGGCGATGTAAGCTGTTGTTTTGGACTGCTGTTATAAAATACTATCAAAACTGAGAGCTTTTCTCGTTTTCATTTTCTTTCTTTTATCCAGTTTTTACAACTTCATCCAATTCCTTCTCAATTATCTCAATTGAGAAACTCTTGCACTTAATAGCCATTGTCATGTTCTGAGCACATAACAATTTGATATCAAAGCCAGGTTACACACTTCGAGAGTAAAAGTTAGGTGAGTGTGATATGGTCGGAAAGCGGAAATCTGGTACGGTGACGCTAGAAGCGTTGTTTGAACGAATAGAGGCCTTGGATGCTAGCAATAGCTCAAGATTTGAAAAGATCGAATCAGCCTTGAATAAGAAGAGTAAGAATCAGCTGGATCAAGCTGTTCGCAGAGAGACAGTTATTGAAGAACGGATCTCGAGATCCGTTAATGATCAAGTGGATGTAGCCATGGGGATAGGTGAATGCAACTGCAATCAAAGAAATGGTGGATAAAATAGAGAACATTGAGATCAAGATAGGGCAACAGATGTTGGGCAGTTCTACTTTCTCACCTAATTACAGATCTAGTGATGGTTATGGGACGCTGATTCATGAAAGAGTCGAGAACCGATTGGGAATGAAAATGCCAGACAGGAATTTCCTCTCAAAATAATGATTTCATATCCCTTATCCCATGCTTACGGTCGACGTCTTTAAAATTTTGAAATGCCAATGACCGCAGGACACCAAATTGGGTTATTATTGTTAAACCATAAAAATTTTGTTAAATATTAATAACGTAACGTTGTAATTAACAAAAACTTAAATATAATAATTTAATTTAATTATTTTATGACTTATAAGAAATAAATAAAGATAAAGTTTATTTACGATTTTATCTAAGGATCAAATAAATAATCGTTTAAAATAAATTAAATTCAAGAATTTAATTTATTAAATAAATATAATCGAAATATTAATAACGGTTTCTGGATTTAACCCTTTTTTTGATTTAACAAAGAAATAAATAATTTACAATAACAAAATATTTAAATTTTCTAAATTTAATAACCGAAATGAGTAAAAATCAGATTTGCCACACCAAAAGCCACAAAATCGCGGCCACAGAAAATCTCATACGAACCTCCCTCTCTCTTCATTAAATCCTGCATTAAATGCAGGATCTCCCTCTCTCTCTCCCTCATCATTCCCTCCGCCGAATCCCTCCCATTACCCCCTTGGCCCCTTTCACTTCTTCGCCCAGGCGCCGTGTTTTTCCCTGGTTTCGCGAGACCACCTCGAAGCCTCCGCTCCCTTCTCCCTATTTTCTCCCGCTCGCATCATTTCGCCTCTGCGAGCTCTTCTTTTCGAGGCCAACTTGCTCGCCCATCTCTATTGTCTCGCCCCTTTAAGCCTAGGGCTTGTCCTTCGCCCACCGATTTACCCCAGGTGAGCTCGCACCGCGGATCTTCATTTCGCTTGACGGGTTGCTCTTTTCTTGGCCCACCACCCACCGACCGAGGCACCGCCAACTCCCCTCATAAAAGCAACTCCAAGCCGCCCTGCTTACCCTCTTGTTGCCTTCTCGTGTCTTTGAGATTTCCGATTTTGTGTCCAAACCGATAAGAACAATTCTTGTTTAAGGCCGAATTAGGGGAGAGGAAGGTGGCGGTTGCCTTGGGACGACGTCTTTAAAATTTTGAAATGCCAATGACCGCAAGTCATCACTATAGGGCTATTATAGCGGTTATAAAAGGTCTTTTTGCCTTGACGAATTTTATAGCGGGTTAGGGGGTTATTGAGTTATGGCAAATTAGAATTTTTGAACTACTTAGAATAGTAAGGATGGAGAATTGACCTAGTTAGATTAATCAGGATTTAACTCAGCTTATTGGGCCAACAAATGATTATCTAATTAATTCAAAACCTAATTAGGATTAGCATTAATAAAATTAAGGCCCAATAATTAAAAGTCCTGAGATAATGAAAAATTATTAAATTAATAATGTGACTAATTAATTGGAGGCCGCCCCGAAAGGTTTGGGTGCTATAAAAAATATTTAAATTCCCATTTGAACGGGATATCCGCTATTAAAGAATAATCCTTTTTTTAATATAACATATAACAACCGCTATTAAAGGGTTGTGCTGAATTTAAAAAAAATGCTGACAGATATAACAGCTGTATAGCTGTCACATCCGTCAACTTTTATTTTTTTCATTTTTTCATTCTAAAACACAAATTTTAAATTTTAAATTTTAAAACTAATTTGAACAAAAAATTTAGAATCGAAAATAATTTGAACAAAAAATTTAGAACATAAAAATAATTTAAATTTTAAATTTGATCACAATTTGAATATAAAATTTAAAACAGAAAAGTAATTTGAATTCAAAATTAAAAAAAATAATTTGAGTTCGAAATTTGAACAGAAAATTAAAAGGAAGAATAAATAAATAAATTTAAAAAGAACAAAACAAAAAAGCTGTCCTAATTTTTTTTTTAATCTTGAACTTTTTGTTTGATATTTTGTGTTTGAATTTTAAGAAATTGGGAAGATGAAGAGAAAAATGAGAGATGAATGGGGGGGTGAAGAGTGATATATATAGGTAAGAAAGGGATGAATGCGTGAGAATTTTCTGAGTGATTTCTGAGAGTTGGATCGATTAAAATGGACGTTGTAGATTAAAAAATATATTGACGATCCGTGAACAGTGGTGCATATTCGTAGGACCCGTTTTATAGCGGTTGCTATTGAACAACTATTAAAGGTTGACCTTTAATAGCGATTTTTTAGAGGGACCACTATTAAAGGTACCCTTTAATAACGGCTCTTTAGTAGAACCGCTATAAAAGACTTTAATAGCGGTTGTTTAATAGCAACCGCTATAAAAGCTCATTTTTAATAGCGGTTGCTATTAAACAACCGCTATTAATGTCTTTTATATCTGTTCTATTATATAACCGCTATTAAATAGGGCTACAAAAGTTTTTTTACTATAGTAGTGAGTATTTCCTATTGGAAGTGGGGGAGGTTCAAAACCTTCTAGAGTCGTTGATTTTGTATCGAGATTCGTACTTTTAATAAAAATCTATGTTTGAAATTCGTACTTTTAATAAAAATCAAAGTTTGAAATTCGTACTTTCAATAAAATCTAAGTTCAAAATTCATACTTTCAATAATTATTATAAATCTCGATGTAAAATCAACGATTCTGAAAGACTTTGAACCAATTTTTGATTCAAATAGTTTTGAACCTCCCCCACTTCCTTTCCTATTTAGTTGTAACGGATTGGAGTCTATTTCATCTTTTTTGTTGTAAACTATTTTTGTAGTAACTTTTTCCCCACATTTTAGGTAAATGATTCAAAATTATTAACAAATTGAAATTATTCTTTTGTTAAATAATTGTAATAGTCAATTATACTAATATTCAACTATTTTTTCACTTACAATTGAACTTATTTATCTTGAAAACAATGTAAAAGAAAAGTGTTAGATGCGGTATATGTGTCACAGATTATTTAATGTATCCAACAATTGAGCAAAGAATAAATGGAGTAAAAAAATTGCCTTTTTTTATATGCTACGTTAACATTTAGATTTAAGAAAAAATACAGATTTTTTTGAAAAGTGCGATGATTAGAACACAAGACTTGTATCTTATTATATTCATTTTGTATTTTATTTCAGAATAAATTTTCTAAGAAGTCATTAAACTATATCTTAAAGTAATATTTAATCACTAAACTTTTAGTTATTCATTTTGTCACTAGATGTTTGTTCAAATTTGATCACTTCATTAGTTTTCTCATCCAAACTTTAGGAAAAACTTAATATGGTCCCTATATTAATATTTAGACCTTATACTTTAATATATAAAAAATAAAATATGACAATATAATACATAACATAACAGAAAATTTTTACGCTACGCAGTGTGAAAAGTTATAACTACTTTTTTTTTAAGGGAAGGCACAAAGCCTACTATTTTTCATTAAAATAAAAAAAAATTATTTACAAAAGTGAGATGGAAAGAGAGGTGAAAAGTCCAACGAAGCAAATTTAAAAAGAATGAAAAAAAATTAGCAAACATTTATGCACTGTTAATAATTATATCGACTATTCAAAATTTACACTGAGGTGAAAAGATTATAATTATTTTTTGGGTGACACCTCTCAGCACGCATTTTCACAGTCCACAATGTCTATTTTTCCTTTGAAATTCTGGCGTTGCATGAAAAACAAACCAACCATTCAGGTTTCATTTTTCGTCGAGGCTGTTGATAGTAAATTCTCTTACCTACAAAATACAACCACCAAATCTAAAGATAGAATATACAACTCGCGTATGAGCATGTATTGTATATACCCAATATACAGACATATTTCCCGGCCATCTATGTTCACGGGTTCTTAGAACGACACAAATATCCTTCCTGTTGTTCTCTTCCAAATTGTGTACTGGTGATTATTTCTCATCTTTCAGGTGTTTATATTTCAAGATCTTTCACGGATTTGACTGGAGAGAGCACTAGTTCTGAACAAAACATTTTTCCTTCACAGATGCCACAAATGTTATAACCAAGGCCTTCACAATAAGGGCATTTGGCTCCTCCATCAACCCACTCCAAAAACTGAAATATACAGCCACCCAAATGTCATGACAGGTAGAAATATTAGTAATGTATAATTAAAAATATACATTTAGTAAATTAAAGAATCCAGTTTACCTGTGGCTCAATATTTGGCTCCCCCGTCCCATCACATTCTACATTGAATAAAGGAGATCTTTTATAAATATTTTGCAACATAGAAGCAGACACTAATGTCAAATAGCATGTATGATACTTTTTTAAAAGTTCTGGGCACCAAACCATGGGTTTTAGCCGGCGTTTTTAAATGCACATGCAGAAAGATACTGCATACCGCATATGTGGAATATAATGCAGAGGTACATATACGGTTATATAGAGGAAATATATATAATATATGTTTAAATATATACAAAATGCAGCTCAGCGCAATGGGTAGGCTCTTGGATGTGAGCATGGGGGCTTGGGTTCGAATCCCAGAAGCGCAAAAAAGATTTTGTTTCACCCGAAAATGTGTGCAGGTGTGTGGATTTTCTGTGGTACCTCAATATATAACCAGTATACAAGTAAAACCACATGAAACTCACTGCATGGCATTCTGAGTGCGACATACCACTGCATGGCATTCTGAGTGCGACATACCACTGCATATGTGTATATGGCCGCATATGCGGTTCATGTAGCCGCATTTAAAAACATTGGTTTTAGCAATTTCCAAGCAAATCAAACACTTGGATGTTTTTGCAACTAACTCTAAACATATTTTGATAAAGAATGCCAAAGATAAGATAATTGAAGTAATAACTGTGAGAACAATGAGCTACTCTAGAATGAAAATAAATTCACATGTTAAGATGTTAGCTTACCAGCTTAGTAATAATTTGAGAGTTTGCATCATTTGTGTAAGATATAAACATAATACTAATTTGATTAAAATTTTGACAAATGGTGCTATTTAGTATTTACTGAGGCTTTGTTTGCGAGAGGATAGATAACAAGGGGACAAAGTTATCATCACATCTCAAATGGGATAATTTATACCCAAGTTATCCCCAAATTATCCTTCTACCAAACGGGGCCTGAGTGATTAATATCTGTATCACTGAAGTGTAATGAAACAAAAACTATAGGAAGTATTGATTTCAAAGGATTGATTTCATTTATCGGTAAACTGAGTACATATACACTAACTTATTACAATTTAGTCCCTACAACTATTCTAATCACACTTTTAACTAATTACCCTTACAAAAATAATCTAATATTCAACAGGAAGATATGTCAGTACCAGTGCACAGTAGTCGGCCTTCACCACGGCAAGAGAGGCACTTAGTACCAGAAGTTGCTGCACTGCTTTTGATTGCTTGTTTATTGTTATTTTGTACCAACCTAGATGGCTCTTCCCACCTATTTTCACCGAGTAGAAAAACTCTATGTTTTGAAACCTCCACTCCAGAATTGCTGCTGCTGCTTTCTTTTACAACAGTTTTCTCAATCTCAGCCGCAACTTGAGCTACAGAAGCAGCTGCAGCCCCATTTACACCTTCCTACATTGATGGAAGAGAAAGGTTAAACACGTAAGAGTTCCAACTTATTTTGTATGTCCCAATGCAAACCAAAGATCAATTTTTGGATATTACTGCTCTAAAAAGAGTTCAAATATCGCAACAAGGTGAAAGTAGCCCATAACAGAGTTACATCTCAAAGTTTACTTTTGTGTGTGCCTCACTTGTTTTCTTTTCTGAAAATAATATCTCGAACAACTCTTTTGTCATAAGGCCATCATCCTGAGTCCCCAATCTTGCCTACAAAGTAAAATCTATTATAAGTATTAAAAAAGAATAAAAAAATTATACACAGTTGGGAGTACTAAACTCCAAGTTCCGATTCCGAACAACTAAGAGTTCGGAAACCCGACCACCTTGAGATATCCCATGCCGAACCCGAAGAAACAGCAGCACCAAGGACGAGCAAATGCCAAAGGCAAATCTCGAGATGAACCAGAGCCTAATAACTCGAGAACATCAGAGAGATCGGGATGAAACCCTTGCCCCCGATAATGAACATGACACTTCGACCTCTGCCGCATGTGTCACAGACAGCTAATAGAAGCAACAGTGAAGTTGACAGAAGTGTGGCTAGACAATTAATGCCGATGTATAACTAGAATAGATAGGATTAGATTGATTGTATAGGTTTATAGGTGCATTAATGACACCAAGCACTATAAAATCATAAAGTGTCGATCACAAATACTGCAACTACGCCCAAGTTAGATAAAAAACAATCCTCATTTCACCTTCATTTGAACAATGAAGCCTCAAATTGCCTCAATCCAACCCCAAAATTTCAAGTACAACTGATATCAGCCTCAACTTGGATTCACATGGGATGGACAAATTTATGACCAAAATTGACTAGTTCTGTTAAGAACCGGTATTTTCTTAATGTCATACAATTAAGAAATTTTAGGACATGATCTACAGATAACCATTCTGAATTCATACAATGGATGATTGGAGATGAATTAGCTATAATACCTTGACTCACTTGCAGGAATTAACATATTATCATGTAAGCATGTCACTAAACAAATCATTCCATCAAGACATTAGTGTTGGAAAATAAGATATATCACTGCATCATCAAACTAACAAAAGATTAATAATAGCATTGCTACACACCTGCATGGAGTGCACATCATGCGCCTCAGCACAAACTCTCTGTATCCTCTTAGGCTCCTTTATCTTCTTCTCCGGCACCTTTTTTTCTCCCACACCCACTTCTCTCACCTCTCTTGTCTCGTCAACCTTCACCACCTCTTCAGGAAGCATCTCCTTCACCGCTGCCTTCTCAACAAGCACCGGCCTCGGCCGAATCACCACTGCCTCAACATCAGTCAACCTCTCCTTTTCTAGCATCTCCAACTTCAGCATCAGAACCCCTATCTCGTCCAAGTGACTTTCTCTCTCCTCCCTCCATCTCGCCTCTTCGCGAAGCCACCTCTGCTCTTCTCTCAGCCAGCGCTGCTCCTCCCTCAACCACCGCGCTTCTTCTCTCTCCCAGGAAGAAGAGGAGGAAAAGCGTACAGTCAATCTGGCGAGCCTGGAATTACGTTTCGGGTTTTGGGAGATGGTTTTGGATTTAATGCGAGGGATTGAGGAGAGAAACGGAGAGCGGGAATGCCGAAGAGGAAGTGGAGCAGCCATGGTCTCGCTGTCAGCCTGCCAGTCCAGGGCCAGGAAAGAGATTTTCTGATTTTTTTTTTTTTTTGGTTGCTCTTTTAAGGGTGTGTTTGGATGATGAAAGGATTAGTGAAAGAATAGCATTGTTTGATTTAATAGTTGAGAATAATGTGAAGTTAGTGATATTTCGGAAAATGTGTGAATAATATTATTTTTTATTATTTTGGATTAGTAAAATATTATTTAGATAGAAATTTGAAAACATTAAAGAGAATAGTTAAAATAATTAATTATATTTTAGTATTTTATTTAATAATAATAATTATTTAATACTACTCTATACTAATATAAAAGAAAAAAATAATTTATTATTATTTTTACTATCCTCATGGACGCTAATCCGTTAACCCAACGTTTTATATGGGTTAGCAATTAACATTGTTCTACTATTATTCTTAATTTCAATTTTGTATTTAAATAGTTACTAACTCAAAAATAATACTACTATTCCCAAAACAATACTATTCTACACCATCCAAACACACCCTTAGGCCATGTTTGGTATCACGCCTATCTTCCGGAAGAAGCTGGAAGAAGCGAAATTCCTGAATAAAGTTGCCAAACAGCATCAGAATAGAATGGAAGAACTGAAAAATATTCTGGAAGATCTTCTTCCAACATTTTGGTGGAAGATGGCTACTTCCAATATTTATCAATTGGGGCGACTTAACTGCTTATTAGTTTATTATTATTTTCTTCTTTCTTCTTGAACATTGTTACCAAACATGATATTAAAATTATGGAATAGAGTGGAAGAGTGGAACTTCCAAAATAACAATATTCCAGCTTCTTCTGGAAGATGTGTGTGATACCAAACACAGCCTTAAGTTTTAACTCGCCTTCCTTTATTTCCTCCTCAGTTTGGTTTGTCTAGGCCTATATGCGCTAACAATGTAACATTCTTATTTACACCTCTCGTCTCTTCAAGTTATTTCATCCTGAAATCAATATCTGGACTCCTGATTATTCTAGGCCGACAAAATACGAAACTCATAGGCCTAAGTGGGAACCAGATCTGCTACCGCGCGGCACCGTGCAGCGCAGTACACTGTCCATTCGATTACGTTGAGATTCGTGCTAACTCGAATCTCAAAGTGATTGAACGGACCACGTGCTGCGCTGCACGGTGCCGCTCGACAGTGGATCCGGGTCCGCCTAAGTGAGGGGTGAAAAGGGAACGGAAACGAACATGGATCAAGTTATTTGTATCAGTTAATATTTTTTTAAGATGGTCGAATGTATCTGTTAAAATATGAATTGAACGCTAAACTAATATGAATATGACTATGAATTAAATAAAAATCTTATTTGAGAATAAAATTGGCATAAAATCTTATAATGTACATAAGATTTTTATGTATATTATAAGATTAATTATGAACTATGTTTCTAAATTACTGCATACAAATAAATATACATAAATATTATAATTAGATTAAAGTTTATATAATGTATCTATAATGATAAACAACACATTTTTATAATAAATATTATATATGTATCTGTAATGATCAGCAACACAATTTATATGCGTCACAAAGAATATATTTTTCTAACCGAAAGTTTGTAATTTTTTAAAATACAATTATGCTTAATTATTCTTATAGGTATCCCTCTTCGTTTCTGTAAATATAAAATTATAATCTCATTCATAACAACAAAATTATGCAGACACCGGATAACAAATAATAAGTCCATATCTAAATTCAAGAATATAATTAAATACAAATTGAATTGTGTCTTATCTAGGGTGTCAATTATTAATCCGATCCGACGGGTTAATCCAACCCGATCCGATCCGACATGACTTGAAAATAAATGGATCATATATGGATTTAATTTTTTTGATCTGAATCGGTCCGACGGGTTAACCATTTCAATTTCAGTAAACATATCTTTTCAAGATATTTAGACATTTTTGTACGGATGAATGTGCTTTTTTCTCTAACCTGTGGATAAAGTGTTCAGGGTTTTGAAATTTAAGTATATAATCTATCATGAATAAAATAAAACAAAACAGAAACAAGTTTATTTTTTCTTTCCTTTCTCTCTTCTGTTATAGTTTCAAATAAGCTTTTACAAATAAATTTCTTTTCTAACCTGTGTGCAAAGCGTCCGGGATTTTGAGATTTAAGTTATAATATGTGTGTTTTTTTAATAAAAAAAATCAATGTTCTGGTTTCTAAGCAAAGTGCTTAGAACTTAGAGATTTGGACTTTTTTTTAAAAGAAAAGTGCACGATGACACCGACTTCCATTATTTTTCGGAAGCAAAGAGATTTGGACTTAATAATAAAAGCTCAAATGCAAAGTGCATTGGGCTTAATTAAAAATCGGATTGCAAAGCGCAAGGATTTAAGAAAGGTCAATCTATGCATATTTGCCCTAGATGATAGAAATTCAGATTCTCTTTGAGGGAGATGAAATACAAAAATGTCAAGCTAGTCAAATCATAATTTATAGGGGCACATATGCAAAGATCAACATTTCTGGACCTTTGTACAAAAATTATCAATTGCTAGGTTTCTATGTAATTATTTGCACCGGTCTATTTGTTCACCTCTGTTTGTTATCTTTGTATATATCGCTTTATTTGCAGTTTGTTTTATAATAATTATTTAAATAATCTTAATTTTGATAATAAGAGTGATAAAATAAAAATTTTAATAATAAGAATGGCGGCACACCACTGTCAGTGGCGTTGTGTAAACGCGCCAGCCCCACTGAATGAATATGAATATGAATAATTCTTTGATGATAAAAATATTATAATTACCTACATAATAAATTATTAAAAAAATATAAAGAGTTGCTTACAATATAATAGAATAGAATATAATATAATACAATACAATACAATACAACCATTTTAATTTCGGAGATTAGAAGAGTCTCTAAATAACAATCTGATTCTTCCTGCAAATGACTTCCGTACAGTTTGATTATCGTGTTAACTTGATAATGCACCTATAATAGGAAAAAATTAGAATTATTTGCAGATGTGGTTATATCATAAATTAACTCATATAATTACCTGACTCATTGGTGTTATGATGTACATTCAAAGATATAGCAGGAGAGATACCGCTAATTGAATGTCGTGCAGTATCAAAAGTGGTATTATTTATATTACTTCTCAATGGTGAAACGGTGATGGAGTGACAGATAGATTGACTTACTTGCTGAGTATTCAAATTTTCTGTTGTATGAAAATGTATAATGCACAATTATATATACATAGAAAAATAGAAGTCTTCATTTTATTTGTATACTAAAATATTACCTGGATTGTTATTATTTGATGTAAATTTTGATCCTCGTTTCACCCGTTGTCCTTCCATTTCATCCATAACAATTGGTAAACGAATATGTTTTCTACGACCTCTTCGGATCAATTGTCATTCGGGAATGATTTTTGGACCGTTTCTCTCTGGCTAATCAATTTAATTTTGATATAGATAAAAATGTCCGGATCAGGTATTAAGAAGTGTTTAAGCACTATAAAAGGGACATATAAATCAATTTAACTCGAATTTTCTGACTCTTATTACCGTCAAAATATGAGAGCATGGTATACCAGTTAGGTTCGGTTTTAAACACATACATTTCGATATCATATGTTCTTCAATGTAAATAGTGTATTTAAAATTTTCAGAATTACTGTTAGATAATGTTTCACCATGGTGAATAATCTCGTAGTCCCCCGATCAGAGCCATAAGGGTCAACCCAATGTGGACATGATTTTTCAGCTCTTTTATTTTGATTTTTGATAACCTTCGTTGACCACACTTTTCCTCCATTCACTAATACGATAGATGTATTTCTTTGCTCGTCGAACCAATTAACACATTTGTACCAAGTACCTTCAACTATTATTACAACCAGCAAACATCGATATGTTTTGAATACACGATTAAGTAATTCTGACCCATTACTTGTCATGATTCCCCAACGATAACTTTTATCTTTGCACTGAGCCCATCTACTTGAATTTATCTTTTCTTTACCATTTTGATCTATTATAGTATCTACAGTTAATAAAAACTTATATCCATTCGGGTACTATTGTCTAATAAATAACATACCTTCCTTAAATTGATGAGGTTTTTTCTTTAAAACTGTCCATTTGAAGGGATCTTTAATGTCCTGATTGGGACAAACTTTGTATAAGTTCTCTAAAATATATTGTATACAACATCAATACACAACATCTCCATTTTTTTTTGACCAATCATATTGTGGATACTCAAAAACCGCTTTGATTGCTTTGTGTTGATCGAAAATTACACAAAGCTGTCTAAGTCTGATCACTTCGCGATGCAACCAACTCATAAACCAACCCCAATTCTCCATATTTTTTTTCAACCAATGCAAATGCCAAGAGTATGAGTTGATTTTCATTGTCATAACTACATGTCATCAATAATCTTCCCTCATAGTGTCCAGATAAAAAACAACATTGATACTTATAATCGGTCAAAGGTACCGAAAATCTTTGATGCAGGGACCCCAAGCTCATGTCGCACACTTAAAATAATAAACTTACAGTCAAATGCTAGGCTCCATCAAGATGTTGTATTTCATTTTAGGATTTATTGATTGAATGACATTGAATAATCGAGGTATCATACGAACCCTTCCAACTTCAAAAAAAATGTGTTATTGCTTCATCACGATCTCGTCAAATCTTAAAGTATGAAGGATTAAAACCCAAAAAAAATGCTCTTAGTAATGCACAGATTATTTTAATTGTTAATGTCATATCATATGCCAACTCTTTTTTTTATTGCACCGGCTATCATTTTTATAGTTAATTATGTATGACCTGAATGAGTAATCTCTTGAATACATGTGTGATCATAGGGATTAGTCTTGATAACCCAGAAAGGACTATCCTTAGGATACATAAGATATTATCTCCAAAAATATCTAGGTCGTTGTTTGCATATTATCACCAATATAGATTTACTACTTCTTTCTGTTTCCACCTCGATATTTTCTCTTATATGATATTAATTGCTCATTGTAATTTCTCTTTAATATTAAATGTTTGATTTTTTGACAACGGATTATCGAATTATGACCATGATTGAGTATTTATTTCATTGATCTCAGAAATATCACTAAAGTCACGTACCAGATGATATTTTTCTGTCCTATTTTTCACAATCAATCGATGCTCTATATATTCATGAGGATCATAATCTGAGTCATCATAATCTGAGTCATCATTTTCATCAGTCGAGTCCCAGTAATCTTCTTCAATCTCCCATCCATCTGCTAAAATAGATATAAAATCATCATCATCATTTTGTTCATCTTCCTCTAACACATCATTATCTTCATTACGAACGTCATCACAATCATTTTTCTCTCGTTCATCTGTTGCATTTGGACGGATAGGTGTCAGATAAACGGTCTTTGCAGATCTGATTCGTATATTTGATGTGCTAGATTTATTGTGAAAGGTATAATATTAGTAGGTTATTCAAAGAATCTCTTGCATTATCAATTGACGATATTTCCACATACAACTGAACAATTCTCCAATTCATTTCTATTGTTGCCATTTGAAATATCATTTGTTACTCAATCTCATTTCAAATAGGAATTAAACAAAAATGATAAGCACTAGTGTCACAAACTAAATAAATTAATCAGGATTAGGGGTGACAACCTCGCCACGTACGCACGATGAGACGTGCGTACGAAAGGTTATATGAAAAAGATAAATAAATCACACATGATAAATAAAACAATAATATATATAAATACATGACAATATAGTCCAGAATAACATTATGAAATATAACGCTGACATCGACGGGGCTGGCTCCATCGGAATGGGCAACAAAATCTCTCAAATAAAATCCCAAAAGAAGAAAATAAAATCCGAAACCCAATGGATCCTAATCAAAACTACCCTGCTCACATGCTGACGCGCGCGAAGCACCTCTGTCATCACGAAGGACTGCACCTAGCACTCTCATCCAAAATGAATCCCGTACCTGTAAACCTGGATCCCACAACCACCGTAGAAAACGTGAGTAATTTAAAAATTACTCAGTACGGATTTAGATCCAGCCTTAAGATTTGATCTTCTTTCCTAGACTGGATCCAAATACCGATATTGATATTTTAATATAATAAAATATTCATTTATTTAAATAAAATAAAATAAAATAAAATTTTTGTGCATGTTTGAGGAATCCGTCTATATGCTATGACATGAAATGACAATGAAGCCCAAAATAGAAAATCAGAGGAGATAGTAATAATATACATATAACTAGTATGAGAATGAAGCACCCAAAATGAAATCCCCGAAGTAAATATACAAGATCCATCCAGAACGGGCACTACTAGGGTCCACCTTACTAACTCGGGCCTTGCCCAAGTGGGCACTACCAGGGCCCAACTTACTAAATTAGGACTTTATATTTGTGCAGCGACAACACCGCACAAATGACAATTCAGGCTCCCGGAGCGATATCGCCCTAGGAGAGTGAACGATTATAAAGCACGTACTCTGGTCTGGTGAATCTGGTAATCTACCTCACAATATAAACCAAAACGGAATAGAGTATGATTTCAGTTGCCATATCGCCAAAAGGAGTTGACTACCGTAAAACACAAAATGGAATATAATAACAAATGAGAGCCTACATTGTACCACTAAGGGCTAGAGGACCGTATTCATACTTTCTCCGTACCAACCAGGGGCCAAAGAAGAAAGCACTTCAAACATATTGAGATCTCAAATAAGCCAGCTAAATAAAATAATATAATAAAGCGGGATAGGCTCCAGACTCGAATATGACCGCCCACACTAAATACTGAAAGTCATGTCCATCATAATTGCTCAATTAAATTTAGAATCAATTATATACAGAATAATAATGATAAATAATATTGATCAAAAATGAAACACTCTGGCACTGTCGATCCCGTCAAGTGACGAGGTCGGTGAATGACCGACATGCAAAGGTGCGCAGTGTATACTCAGACCAAGGGGCCCCATGGACCAATCGGTTTACCGAACGTAACCCGTTGATCTGGTTATACAAGGCAACATTAGACTGAAATCACCCGGCCCGCCTCTCAGCACTCTCCCATGCAATTAATGCATGTTCAACTACCTATTCTAATTTTAAATTAATGATAATAATAGTATTTTCCTAATATTTATAATCTACAACTTTTTGTTACTTTATTCCTAATCTAGTTCAAATCTGATCTTATCTTGGGACTAGTTCCCGAGTCCTACTCCTATCCTATCTACATACAATATATCATGCAATGACATGCAAAATGAGGGTAGGTCTCAAACATGCTGGTCAGTTTATCGGATGCAGATGACAGTTCAAATTTGGACTCTAATTAGGGTTTGGTAAGAGAAAAATCGCAGTTCAATCTTATTTTTTAAAATAGTTTTATTTTTGGTTTGGGTTCCTAATTCTGAAGAGAGAAAATCAAATCCCAAGAACTCATACCTGGGAGTGCTGGTGAGGATCACAGAGTCACTCTACTCCGAAGGGGTACGCCCGCCTCGAGATCGGCGTCTACGTACACGGGGTCGGGATCGACCTCGATCTCCGTGAGTGAATCCGAGTCGACTATATCACCTATTATTTTAAATTAAATTAATTGCTCGTTAGTTTTAACGTGATATTCATCTTAATGATTAATTAATTATATCATAATTTTGAATTATCATTCCTTCGAGTATTATCGCTCCTTTCTTAAAATTTCGACAGCATTATGCTATATTTTGGGGATGTAGGAACTTTATTTAATACGTTGGTATTCGTTTTCAATGTGTTTGACTTTTAAATTACACTTACAGTTTTTTTCTTAATTATGTTCAAGATTTAGCATTTTTGATTAGTCATTAGTTTTAAATGTGTTTGCTACTTAATTCTTTTTGTCCCTTTATCTAAGTGTCACTTGTACCGTGTTTCTCGTTAAATGTTTTAATTATATTTTTCGATCATAATCGTTTGATAATCGACAAGTGAATCAAACAATAAATAAACAAAATCACACACATAAGTAAATCATGCAATAATATTTTATTAATTCCCGGGTCTTCTTACATTTACATGAGATTATAAAGAATGAGAATTAAAATTAACATTAATCAAATAGAGAAATTGATTAATATATATTTTATATTATATTAATTATTTCTAATATTCTAAAAATAGAGTAATTAATTAATTACTATATATTTTTTATAAATATTAATTATATTCTAATTATTATCTTATTATATTCTTAATTTATTTAATATATTTGTATCTATATAAATATATTATATTTTTACAAAATATGGTTAGCTTTTTTGAAATAAATTAAAATAAAACAAAATAAAATAAGGGAAGAGAAAGAGAAAATAACTTAATTAATTTTAATGGTTATTTAATTACGTGTTGGTGTTTTAATATTCGAGATCATACGTTGACTACCGAATCAATTATGCTAGGGCATTGATATCGCGTAACGGGGGCAGTCAGGGAATATAATCATTTTTCGATCTTTAAGTTTACGTGATTAGTTCATGGATACCGCCAAACCTTTTGGGGCGACCTCTAATTTAATTAGTCATATTTTATTTTAGTCACTTTGCTAGCTTGGGACTTTTAAGTTATTGGGCCTTGATTAATTTTCTTAATCCCTAATCAAGTTTAAGTTTAATTAAATCCTCACTTGAAGGCCAATAACAGATTTTAAATCCAGCCCATATCATTTAGTTTGCCCTAACTTTTTTCTTGTCACTTGGGTTCTTATTCACTTAATTACTTGGCCCATTATTCCTAACCCAACAACCATATATCAATAGCACAAACTCGACAGAGGCAACTAGGGCAAGCAGCAGCCCACAGAGACAACAAAATAGCTTAGCCATAAGAGCAAGGGATAATATAGCTAGCAAGAACAGGAACCAGCACGGAACCAGGGGCACAATAACAAAAAGGATCAACATTCACAATTCAATCAGGTATTAAAAATCACAACACAACAAGCAAGGCAACATGGGACAGGGGTAGAATAAGCAACAACAATAGCAACACAAGCACATATAATAGACAACAAGCACAAAGTCACAATCAACATGTAGCAAGAGTATCCCAACAACCCAGTTCACAACAGCAAGGTAAACTAAGGGGTACAGATCAGTCCAGCAAGGAAATATAGTCAACCAACACAAAGTGAGGATACAATCAGCCCACAAATAAGAGTTTAGCACCCACAACCCAATCCAGACAATAGGTGCTAGTAATTACCATCAAAATGCAATAGGGACAACATAGAATATGATTTTGGCTGGTACCAGCAACCAACAACACTTGGTACCAGCCATATATCAGAGCCAGTATTTCAACACATCAACACAACACTAGGTAGCACAAACAGGCAATAGACAAGGGATTGCACAACCACACAGTTCCTACAAGCATCAATACCGGTACCAGGCCACATCACAGAACAAGTAAAATGGGTAGACCACAGTTTAAGATAGATCAACACTAGGACTAAAGGCAACAAAGGCGGCAACCAGGGTTAATTCAGGCACAGGCCAATCATGTCAGAACAACACAAGCCGGTAAGAGGTACCCAGTCAGGGCATACTAACAAGAACAAGAAGTACCATTTACCAGTGCCCACAAAAAGCCCATAACTTACTAGAGAACAATAACTAAGCAAGGAACAACAACCAACCAACAAGCAATAACTCTATCAGCACAGAAAAATCACAAACAACCAGAAAAAAGTGTAGTACCAGTCTAGGGTTTAGTTACCAATAACCAAAGAAAATCAAAACCAAAATTTCCAGAGTGCAAAAGCCCACTCCAGTCCACAAGCCATATTAGATCAGCAAGCAACATAACATAACAGAACATAAAGGAGATTTTAGGGTTTACCGACGAGAAGGCAAGCAAGGGTAAGGGTTGAAAGTTGCAACGGGGTGAGCACCTCCTCGGGGAGTCTCCGACCAACCCTCCCTTTCTCAAGAAAATCGCAACCCAACACCAATTTGTTCTTATCAATTTTATAAGTGATTTAGGCAATAGGTTATTCTTAGCACATGAGATAATCCAACTAACAACATAGAGCAAGAGGGAGGGCATGAGCTCCTTTTATAGGGGAGGGCAATGACAACGATTACAAGGACGAGATAAGAGACCTAGGGGGTGAGGTGATAGAAAGAGGGAGAAATATTCGACGAAAATCAGCCTCGCTAGGCAGCAACCGAGGCAAGTCAGAGGATACGACGGGGGAAACAGAGGGCCATCGAGTGTTTCACAAGTGGGAGGAGGAGTTTCAAGAGGAGAGAAGGAAACTAGAGAAAAAGGGTAGCGAAACCAGGTCTGGGAGAGAATAGGATGAGAGTGAGGGAGCCTCACATTAAATGCGAGGGGACATAATAGATAGGACGAATCGTCGGGGGTCAAATCGGGTGAGAGAGAGGGTGTAGAGGTGAAAGAGGATGGGAGAGAGAGACAAACGAGTGGGTTTTTAATGAGGGAGGGGTTATTTGTGGGATTTTCTGCGGCATTCTGGTGAAGCATTTGGTGTCATGTGATTTTGTAGTTATAATCCTTGGCAATTTCTTTAATTGAGTTTTAGACGGGTTTTTATGTATTTATTTTGTCTAATGTTTAGTTTGCGTTATTTATTTCGTTAACATCAGTTAAGTTATTTACATTATTATTATATAAATATTATTTTATCGTTAGTTATCTAGTCATTCACAATTCTCACATAATCTTGCGTGTATATATATATTCTTTAATTATTAATTATATTATTTATTATTGTATTTATTGTACTTATTATTAAATTAATCGTTATTAATACGAAATTAATTTTCACGGTTTGACAGTTAGTACCTCATGTATTATATTGAGCTCTGATACTCAAAAAATATTAATTCTCTAGTAATCCAAACTGTCTATATATCATAGTTCTGACATCGTCAAAACACATATCTTCATTTTCAAAAAACAAAAATCTAGGATGATTATCATAATCAATACCCGTTGATCCTGTGATGATATCACCAACCGCATAAACCATAATCGGAATCATTCTGCCAAATTATTAAAATATTATTAGTTAATATCTTAAATATATTTTTAACTTTATTAATATAAAATAAATTAAAATTTTCACTGACCTTTATTATGTTCGGAGAGAGTCGGAAGTATGAAGTTGCAAGAGCTACAGATTTATAATGGGTATGAGTCAATATTTCTTAAAAGCGGATCCGAATTCACATTTCTTAAAAGTGGACCTAGGTCCACATTTCTTAAAAACGAATCTGAATTTATTAGTACATTATAAGATGATTTGAATTATATATGTTGATTTAAATTAATACAATTCAACTTTTTACTTTCTAAAAAAAATTCCAATGCAGACCTAGGTCCGCTTTTAACAAATGCGGACCTAGGTATGCGTTTAATAAATACGGATTTATTACTTTCGTGATTTCTGTCCATTAAGTGTTATTTTTATATTTTTAAATATTTTTATGTTATTAATAAAAATATCAAAAAGATGTTATCAAATAAAAAAAACGGAAGGTATTTTTCCCATTTAACTTTTTTTACAAGATCGGTATGTGAAAAAAATATATATATTCAGAGAATGCCATTTGCTTTTTGCTTAAAAAATATTATTTGTTTTCGGATAACGTCTAACCTCATCAATCTCTTTGCTGCTTTGTACTAGGAAAAAACTAACAGGGACAGAAAAAACGTTATTTCTACTTGTCGATATCTTTTCGTTATTTTTCTCAAAATTCAATTATAATTCATGTTTCTCGTGCCGGGATCTGTATCTTGTCCTGCGCACCACTGCACACAAGCAGGGGCGGAGGCAGACTTTTAAACAATGGGCCAAACATATAAATATATAAAATTTAAAGCTGAATAAATATTCATAATTTCAACAATTACGTAAGTTTGCACAATCCAAAAGTATTCAATCTCTCAAAAAAGAAAAACTATTGATAAATAAATAAAAAAAGACATTACTGTTTTCTATCATATATCAAATTTCACATTCATTTTCACTCAATTGTATTCTTCGAGTTCTCATTTTCTGAAAACGACATAAAATTGCACTATCACTTACTCCCTCAAATATCTCTTTCTCAATATAAGTTATTAAGCAATCATTCATCCATTGATCACACATTTTATTCCACAAATTATCTTTGATAAAATTCATTGTGAAAAATACTCTCTCCATAGAAGCTGTAGCCACGGGTAAAATCAGTGCTAACTTGAGTAAAAGAAAAACTTGAGGATGTACTCTATGCTTATTGGTTTGCACCATAACCCTAGCTAGTTCACTTATTCCATTCAAATTGGAAAATTTATCAATTACACGCACATCATAAATGAAATTCTCTAGCTGATTTGGAAGAGCTAAAAGACCAACATTAGAAAATTTTTTATGATAGAATGAAGCAAACTTTACCAACTTTTCTTTGTCAAAAGCTCAAAATGAATCTTTTGGATTCAAACAAGGCACACAAAAGAAGAAGCTCTGAATTTATCTCATCAAACCTACCATTGAGCTCTTGCAGTTGCGTGTCTATGATGGCACAAAATATGTCTACTTTGTACCGATGAAGATGAGTAATGTGAGGAGCTTTACACGCAGATTTTCCTTGAAGAACAAATCTATCCTCCATGTTGGGTATGTTGATATCATGTTTCATGCAAAATGAAGAAACCTCCTCAAATAAGTATGGCCATCCATCATCTCTCATAGCTTGCAAGCGATCATTTGTAACTTTAATGAGAGACATCGCATTTTCAATGTCTTGATCTTTCCTTTGTAGTGCTAAAGAAAGCTCGTTTGTTATTCCTAACACCTCTTTCATCAAGTGTAAGAGAAAAACAAAATCAAAATCTTGCAAGAACTTTACAAGTCGATTAGCTTCGACCTTTGCCTCTTGCTTTGAGCAATCTTGTCCAACAATTTCAAGCACCTCAATGACACAAGATAATGTAGCAATCATGTTCAAGGCACTCCCGTAATGAGAGCCCCAACGAGTGTCACTCGATTTTCTAGGACCGAGCTCTCGATTTAATCCTTTTCCCGTTTGAAGATTATTGTGACTCAATTCTTCTATATTTTTCATAGCTTGCTTTTCTCGAAATAAATCTCGACGCTTTGCTGAACCTCCAACAATGTTCCAAGATCGATTGAGTATAAAGAAAAATCAATCAGCCTCCTCGTTACGCCTTGCTACATAAACAAGTGCTAATTGAAGTTGATGGGCAAAGCAATGGATGTAATGTGCTGAAGAATTTTCTCTCAATATCAAGCTTTTCAAACCATTAAAGGAGCCACACATGTTACTTGCACCATCATAGTCTTGTCCTCATACTTTTGACAAACTTAAATTGAGACTAGAAAGCAAGGATGATATTGCTTCTTTAAGAGACAAAGCGGTTGTATCAGTGACATGCACAATCCCAATAAATCACTCCAAGACAAGGCCCCTCTTATCTACATATCGCAAAAGAACCGCCATTTGCTCTTTATCTGAAACATCGCAAGATTCATCAACCAAAATACCGAATAAATTATCTCCAACATCATCAATTATGGCCTTTAATACTTCTTTAGCTGAGGCATTAGCAATATCCCTTTGGGTCTCGGGACAAATCATTTGCAAGTTTTTTGGAGCGTTTCTCAGAACCACCATACTCATCTCTTCATTTGCTTTAGAGTAAACACCTAGGAACTCAAGAAAGTGTCCCTTATTATGAGAATCTTCTGATTCATCGTGTCCCCGAAATGGTAATCCTTGATGGAGAAATAACCTAGCTATGGTGATTGACACCTTCATTCGTAAGACATAGTCACGTTTTGACTGCTCAGTTTGTTTACTAAGTAAATTCTGAATTGATAGTTTTTTATTTTGCAAAGCATCACACTTTTTCATCGCTTGGTTATGAAAGCTATTAGGCCCACCGATATGTCTAAGTAATCTATCCTTCTTATTTCAACTTTTGAACCCCTCGGTTATGAAAGTATCACCACCTTTTTTACTCTCATTAAATAAATAACAATACAAACAATATGCTCCTCCATCATGTTCACTATATTCCAAACAACTTTCAAACTCTTTAAACCAACTTGGATTGAACTTATGCATTATACCACTCATTTTGACTTGTTTAAAATCTACAGTTTTGGGTTGGGAAGGACCTTTTTGTAGATAGTATCTTCTAACTTCCTCTCTCTCATTAGGTGGGTAATCACTAATCTTTGGACGAAATGCGGGATCGTCAGGATACTTCCTTAGAGAAGCTTGAATTCTCTTTGGTGGTTGAGTAGTTGCGCTTTGAGGACCTCGTTTCAGAAATTTCTCCATTTATCTTCTACATTTGAGAAAAAAAAATTATGTGAGAAAATGAACATAACAGATATATCTAATAAGTAAGAAAAATCTACCCATTTTATCAAAATGATGCAAAATTGAATTCTCTTTGACATTAATATTATTTTTTAGTACAATATGCTAAATTGCCAATTATTATAATATGCCAAATTGTAAATTATTACTTAAAGTAATGAAACTATTTTTTTTACTAGAATGATGCCAAATTGTGGCATATTGCCAATTTAATTTATGAAGACAAAAAATTAATAAATATGACATAGCGTTATTAGTTAACAAGTGACCCATCAAACTTGTTAAACAAAACTTATATTAACAAGTATATGGTCATGACCTCATCTTTCTGCTAAAAAAATACAAATGCTCAATCAAATTTATGTGAAGTATTAGACAAATCTCGGGTGATCAAAACAAAATTGCGGATCGCTTATTCAGAGTGAGTACATACATGCAAAGAGTAACATTGCATTACTAAATCAACCGTCCATTACCAATTCGATGATCCAAATCACACCTCAGCAAATAACCAAATATTGTAATATTCAGACAGGTTGGTTTGACCTCGATGAAGCAGTTAGATATCTATGGCTCTATGCATTTAGTGTTTTACTTCAAAGTTCAAACCTTGATGGAAAGGGACTGCGACTCTCCAAGCATCGACTGGAGCTGGAGCTTCTGGAGGCTGGAGCCTGGAGATTCTGGAGGCTAGAGCCTGGAGCACTTGTGAAGTTGCGATCAGATAAAGGTAGCACCGAGCATTAGCTGATGACTGATCGAAGGGAGAAATTTAGCGAACATCGACTGACCGACTGGAGAGCTTCTAGAGCGACAGAGAGAGACAATCGACGACGAGAGCAATCGTTGAAGTTAGAAGACAAAAGACATTTGACAGAGCAATTGGAGTCAATTTATATGCTAGCGACAAAAAAATAATAGTCGGAGGTATTGATTTTGAAGGGGTCAAGTTATAAGGGGTACCCTAATGTGCACACACAATTTATATATATATATTTTTTAAATGTATGGGGTCTAAGTGTATAAAAATTGCAAAATTTATATGGGGGTCATTTTCTAGGTACCTATAGTATTTTCATAGAAAAAAATAATTCAACATAACATATCAGTACTAAAATTTCACAAATTAATGGGATCAATTGACCCCCATTCGCTATAGGTAAATCCGCCTCTGCACACAAGTAGCTTTTGAGGAGTTATTTCTAGATCGAAATTACACGAAATAAAAAAAAAAACAATCCAACTATCGTGGGTCCATAGTTTGATTGCCACATTTTGTATTTAGCATTGAGTACAGTGGTCGGTGGCGTGGATCTATTCCACTCCAATCAATCCAACTTCAACATGGGGAAGTTAATCATATTTTTAAGAAAAATATCTTGTGTTTTGCGATGATTTTATATTTTTCAGTTTAATTTTGTTTTTGAGCGTTGATGTTACTCCTAAATTACAGTTTACTTTGCTTTTGAGTGTTGATGTTACTTCTAAATTTTAATGGGTAAATGTTTCAGGAGATCACTGAATTTACATCGGTCACCTAATTTTTGATTTATCTATTTTTAATCACTAAAATTTGATGTTTATTCAAATATAAACACTCCGTTAGTTTTTTCATTCAAACTTAAAGAAATACTTAACACGAATTTTATATATATTTTAAAAATATGACAATATATGTCATAAATTAATTAATTCTATTTCTTTTCTTTTTTAAAAAATAAAATTTTTTTTTTTTAAAATATGTATTATTTCTTAGAAACAATTATATTATTTACAATGGAGATATCAAAAGTTCTTGTTTAGGCCGGTGGGAATCATATCACCTGCGGAGATGAAAAAACTCCGAATGTGCGTTTTTTTTATTTGTGCGGTCCAATCATTTATTAACGGTTTTAATTTAACAGTAATAAACATGTTTGTGTATCAAAATTCGTGTTTAGACTTCCCCACAGTCATTGTGATTTTCTTTAGTCGTTGTGATTTCTCTGCGGAGATCTTCGCATAGAAAATATCCAAAGAGAATACCGATCCAATGCCCCTTCTCTATAAATAAATACACTCCAAATGACCAAATCCTATTTACGGTTAACTGCCTACCTAGATATCGAGGTAGCAACTAACAAGCATCCGAAGATAGTGGCATGGCATCAAACTAGACTTTGTGAAATTGAAATATCTTTCTGAGGATCTTAATTTCAGAGCGCTGAGATTGTGAGGTTGAAGATGAAAATCCCCATGGCCGCAGTTTTTCCTCTTCTCTACTGCGTTTTCTTGCTTGTAGAGGGATTCGAGAGAAGCGACTTCCCAGATTCCTTCCTCTTCGGCACTGCTACCTCTTCTTACCAGGTTCCCGTTATCTCTCTCTCTCTCTCTGTAAAGCTTGGCAGAGGTTGCCAAATTCTCTCTTCCTCTCCTCCTTTCAATCCCGGGCACTACCATAGACACAATCCAGGAATGAAATGAAAACAACATACATATGATCACAGAGGTGGCGCCACATAAGAACCTAGCCGTTCGCTTTGCGTGCGCAAACCTTTTAATTTGCATTTAGAGACTCCCCGGTCCCCGCTAGGCCGCTAGTCCCAACTTCCAAATCACAAAGAGCGGCGACATTTTGTAAAAGACACTCTTCAAACCTTCATCCATTATCATTATCTAGTCGGATATAAATTAAAGCCGTATTATCTAATAAGTGGGGGTGTATTATTTGAGAGACCACTCACCATAAAAAAAAACTGTCATCACTGTCGTAGAAAAGCGACTAGACTATATCTAGTAGGACGGTTCGAAATAATTTACACGATAGTGACCGGATTTCAATGTTTTCTACTAGGACCAAAAAGGAAGCCGGAAAGTTATCAATTAATGAATTAAGTATTAAAAGATGACATGGCTTCTTTTGCCGGTTTGGGTGATATTTACCTCTTATCCTCTATTAAGGGGACCAGATGTTGAAAAATGTCTGATATAAATCCAATTTATATAAACCTAAAAAAAAATATAGGTCAATATTCAGAGACATAATCATAGATGTTATCTGTGACTGTGAAAAGCGACAACTCACAAGTGCCAATAAAGCCGAGGGATTTCGTGCGGGATTGGATTCCCAAAAAAATTAAAATAAAATAAAATAAAGCGAGTGACTGGAGTGTTACCGTCCAAGCGTCTTAACCACTAATTATTTTATTTAATAATATAAATAATTAAATTAATAATAAAAATAATAATAAATAAAATTTTAATAATAAAAATAACAGTGTGCCACCAACAATAATTTATATAAACACATCAATTCCAATAATATTTTTGTTACTTTTTAAAAAAATATAACAACCTCGTTCTACCACAGGCAGCTGCTATAATTTGGACCATTTGCATTTTCTTCTTTCAAATGCAAAGTTAAAAGAAAAACATCACTGAAAGTTACATTTTTACAAAAGGGTCACTAACGTATTATATTAAAATTATTATTATTATTTTTATTATTAATAATTTAATTATTTATATTATTAAATAAAAAATAGTGGTCTTAACCTTTATTGTAGGTCAGCAGCTGATTTTTACTAAGAATTTTCTTTTTGATGAAATTTTTCCTAATTTTTTTCTGCTGTCAGAGGCTTTACCACTGCAAAGGCCAAAGGGCATTCTGCACACAGTACAGTAATCTGGGAAATAAGAACTGTTGTAGACCAGATATTAATAGTTTGACTTATTAATATATCTAAATTCACCTTTGTAATAAAGTACAACAAAAGTTGCTCTTGATGTTTCCAATAAAAAAATGCCCCACAATATTTTTGTTTGTTTTTTTTGTACAAATTTACATGTTGTCATTTTTTGGCTCTTTTTATTCTCAGATCGAAGGCGCTTATTTGGAAGGAAGCAAAGGACTAAACAATTGGGATGTTTTCACTCATTTATCAGGTCGGTTTTAAATTTGGGACTAATCATTCATTAACTTTAACATTTGTGTACTTCTAAAACTTCTTATTTTTTTCCTCTTTACTACTGAGGCTAATATGCATCTCAAAGGGGTTTGGAGGGATGAAGTATAGGTAGATTCTGTTTAAGTAATTTTCTTTCTTGAATGAAACGAATGACTTGCCTTCTACTTCAAAAAACAAAAGATAATCTCAACAACCGTAGAATTCACAGATGAGGGTTTTCTAGAATATTAATCCAGCTACTTGTGGGATTATCAACTCCAATATTGGCCGCTTTCTTTTCTTTTCTTTTTTTTTCTTGGTCAAAATGTGAAAAGCAATGGATAGAGTATCCTCTTGTACATACATACTGAAACATCAAGTTTTTGGGTTTTGTAATAACTAATATAAATAATTTGTTTATTTATTTTGAATTAGGAAAAATTAAGGATGGTGGAAATGGAGATACTGCAGATGATCACTACCATCTCTACATGGTGAATTGAAAAACTGAAAGAAAGAAAGAACTGAAATATATATTATTTTGCAAGTTACTGAAGTTCTAATTAAATAAATTATCATATTCCATGCTAACTCATTGGTACAGAATCAACATAGAAATGAATATTTTTCTATACTTCTTATATTTTTTTATATCGTCTACATAGAATTGGATATAACTGAAATGGAGTTCGATGTTGATTTTTTATAGGATGATATTGATTTGATGCATTCTCTTGGGGTGAATTCTTATCGATTCTCCATTTCTTGGTCCAGAATTCTTCCTAGTAAGCTAATATCATTTCTGGCTTATTTGTTTGAAAATGGCATCTTGTCTTCAGCATGTAAATTGATTCTACCTGATACTAATTTGAGAATTAAAATTCTTATACATGACAAGCCATCCATTGTCGTGTAGCATTTTATGGTTGATGTTTCAATAGTTAAGATACAACATAATTTTTTCTGGAGGTTCTCCAATTATACTTCAAATTTATTTTGTATCCCTGAAGTTTAAATTTGTTAATGTCAATCACTAAATTTTGTTGATAACCATTATTTCTGTGAACTCTTTTCCTTTCTGTGGTTTCTTTCCTCTGCTTGCATTATCCACCTTCTCTGTCTTTCCCTCTTCCTCTTTCATCTCTCCTTGATAACTATATTTCCGAAATTTTCTCTGAGCACAAACTGGTTGGTCAAATTTCTCTCTATGAGATCCTGAACATAAGAAAGCATAAAAAATGTTTTTTACACTTTAAAGACAATATTGCTGATCAATTATGATCCCATTTTGCTAATTTGATCTGAGTTAAAAGAAAGAATATAAAAATGAGAGATAAATTAGGAAGTTGAGGAAATTAATGAGTGGGTTCAAACCAAGGATGCCCAACCTAAGCATTACATCAATTAGTGAGAACAGGAACAGGGAAGATAATAAAAAAATAATGGTACTCTTTGTTGCCCGGGAGAGGAAAGCGTGAGTAAAAGAGAATGCATGGGAGAGAGAGTGTCCAAATTGGCAAGAATAGACAACCCTGAAATCAATTTTCAGTTTTCAGGGCGAGATTGAGAGAGGCAAATGAAACGGTTGTGTGAGTGACAGTAAGCCAGCACAGAGCAGTAGGAATTAGATTTAACAGAAATTATTGACACAAGGAGTGAACTTGGATAAGTATCAAAATTCAGTGACATAAATTGAACAATTCAAAGTTCAATTACAAAAGACATACTTGAGGTGAATCTGAGTGACTTCTATTTTTCTCCCAAAAAAAAACAAAAAGAACAAGCTTTTAACATATGATGCGTTTTTCAATCATTGACAGGAGGTAGATTTCAAGAAGTAAATCAAGTTGGTATTGAATTCTACAACAATCTGATAAATGCACTATTACTTAAAGGTACTTATTTTTTGTTGCTTGCTTGGTACAACCAAATTATTTCTTTACTGCACTTTTCAACAGTATGATTGCTACTCATATATAATTTATTATTTTATTTTATTTTAGAATTTTCTATTCTGGAGTAAATCCCTGTTAGCAACTCAAACATTGATGTTTTTCTTTTGTCAATCAGGAATAGAGCCATTTGTTACTCTTTGTCACTATGACATTCCTCAATATCTCGAAGATAAATATGGTGCATGGCTTGATCCGGAGATTCAGTAAATATAATTTTTATATTTTTATATTTTTCTCATTTCTTTATTGATGTCCCGAAGTGGACAAATTAGGAACATGAACTCTTGAGTATTGAATCAGTTTTTATTTGTTTGCTCACTGACAAACTATTTAAGTAACAGTAGAGAAAATCTGTGGAAGCCACCAAAACAAGGCACTTTCAATCTATAAGAAAATCCAGAATGAACATATGATAGCTAGAAAAATAAAGAAATGTTATTCATCTTTTTTGGTTTACAGGAAGGACTTTGCATACTATGCAGAAGTATGTTTCAGAGAATTTGGTGACCGAGTGAAACACTGGGTAACATTCAATGAGCCGAATGTCATGATTAAAAGGGGTTATCTGGTGGGTACATACCCACCTCTTCGCTGCTCAGCACCCTATGGTGAGTGCCTCAGTGGAAATTCATCTGTGGATCCTTATGTTGCTGCTCATAACCTCATACTATCACATGCAACTGCAGTTGAAATATATAAGAAAAAATATCAGGTATGTAGATGCATATTGTGTAAAGTTATGGATCTTACTTCTTAGCACTTTACCAGACAGACTTCACTAAGAGGTGGCCAAACCCAACACGAACCGACAAACCTGTCTGAAATCAACCAAAGATATGCAAAAAAAATAACACTCAAATTAATCCAATCCGACTCAATCCTGACCTGACCCGACCGGATTCTTCTAAAAGTTCAAACTTATCTGACCCACCTGATCCAATTTCGACCTCTACCTCCACTTATGCTCAACCCTGATGCTTTTTATCATTCCTTGGACTTCAATGAAATTTGAGTATGGTTAGATGTTTTAGGTAGTACTATGGATATGACCTATGGGGTATATGTGTATTCTGGTGCTTTACAGAAACAATGATGGACGTATTTATAATTTATAGGCAAAGCAAGGTGGTAAAATTGGCATTGTAATGTCTACAACCTGGTATGAACCGCTGAGGAACCTGACAGCTGATTGGTTGGCTACTAAGCGAATTTTAGCATTTGATGTGTCATGGTAAATTGATAATAACCAATAATAGTTGATTTGCTTCAAGAATTGTGAATTAAATAGAAAAATAATGATGTCAAATATTTTATAGAACTATTTATTTTAAGTCTTGGCAACCAATTTTATATAGATTCGCAAAATCTCTTAAAAATGAAAAAAAACTTTATAAACACATTCGTGAACTTATAGATTGATTATGTTTCAAGTTTCACGTTCTTTTAGTGTCATTTTATATTTCATCAAAAACCATTAAATTTAAACCATTTAAATTATCATATAATTTTGACGAATATCAAATGACAATCAAATTTCACCGAACTTGAAAAACAATCAATCCATAAGTTCAAAAATATATTTGTTAAGTTTTTTTTTTTTTTAAGATTTTCTATGAATTTATATGAAGTTGATTGTCGATGTTGTCAAAATAAATAGTTGCCAATGGATCTCCACCCTTAGTATTTTGGGTGTCAGAATGTAATAGCTCCATATATAGGGTAAACTTGATACAGAACTTTACCTAGTAAAACAGAAAAGCTGTGGTATTTTGGTACAAGTACTGGTCACTTTGTAACTAGTGCATTTGTAGACTATTCTATATCAACTATTAGAGCAAAGTTCATTTATTTCTCTTTACTAAGTTCATATTGACTACTTAACTAGCTATACTTGTTTGTTCAGTATTTTATATTTTTATCCAAAAATTTTTGTTTGTAAATAAATTAGTTACAATTATGAATGCATATAGGTCCATGTATTTGTAATGTCTTTCTTTGCACTTGATTGAGAAATTCTTAGAATAGGTTCAATTCAAATAGCAAAATAGACTTTGACATGGGTCTTCAAAAAAAATATTGATGCATTCATAACATTATCCTCAATAAAATATAACCAACATAGAGAATAGCATAAAACATTAAAATTCAAATATACATTGTTTATTTGTTTGATTTTGCCCTCTTACTAAATCCAGGTTTCTTGATCCAATCATTTTTGGAGATTACCCTTCAGAAATGCAGGAGATATTAGGTCCCAGTCTGCCAACATTCTCACACGAGGAGAAGAGAAAACTGAGGTATAAGTTGGACTTCATTGGAGCAAACCACTATACTACTCTTTATGCAAGGGATTGCTGGTATTCTACTTGTGATAGAGTAGGTTATAATGGAAATGCCTTTGCATTGGCCACTGGTGAGAGAAATGGACTTCCCATTGGAACCCCTGTAAGTGTGGAAAGCAAATAATGTGGTTCTGCTGATCCCATCTGACGGTTTTATAATAATAACTTCACCTAGAAACATGTGATGTCTATTAAAATCAAGGAATAGCGAGTTACTAAATCATTTGAGCCATCACATAACACATCTAAAATATTACTTAAGATGTGCCTGTTTTTGTGTGGGTAAATTTTGGCCAGAAGAGTTTAGGACCCTTTGTTTTTTTTGGTCAACTGCACTGGTTAAGTTGAGGCTTCACATAATCATGTCTTGTATGGTCGCAAAACCTTACCCTGAATTTGGTTGCTCCAAAATTTAGCCCATGCACACTGTAAGCACATACTAGTTCTGGTCTGGTGGGTATATGGGTAATTATATAATAATTATTGTAGTGCCTGTTTTCTGTGGCTTTGTCCATGCACTCTTTTTTTTTCCTGGTAATGGTATGTTGGCTGTGCAATGGTAATTTATCATAAATCAAACCATAGCTGATCTGTCCATGTGCTTTTTGGTTTCTTCATTCCCAGATCATGAGTACAGATCGATTTTTTGTGTGTAAAAATACTATGAATGGAGTAACTTTGAGACTATATTCATCTCATATTTGGTCCAATCCTGGTACTGGTTTGTAATAAATATAGCAGCACCTTTAAATCAAAAATTTATATTTTTAACGGAATTCAATACTCTTATTGACTTTGAAGGAATTCATAATCTCATTCTTTGTTTTCTATCCAATATTTATTCCGAGTATTTCATGTTTTTCAGACTGCAATGCCTACCTTCTTTGTTGTTCCTCATGGTCTAGAAATGATGGTAAATTACATCAAGGAAAGATACAATAATATGCCTATGTTTCTCACTGAAAATGGTATGTCATATCATATATATATATATGTATATATATTAATGACCTTTCTACCACTTTGAGCGACCATGATTCTTATAATTTTCCTAAACAAGGTTATGCGCAAGGCGTAAGCAACTGCACCTCTGTGCAAGATTTTGTCAATGATGTGGACCGGGTGGATTATCTGAAAAAGTATCTTGGCACATTGCTTAAAACCATAAGGTAATTAAACATATCTCAGCACTTAGTTATATAGCAAAGATTGACGCTTGATTTTGGTGGCAAACTCCTTTTATCCCGATGTAAATCTTTGTTTCTATATGTATCCTTTGATATTATCTTTATTTTATCTACTATATTGTTGGAACTTGTTACCAAGCATACTATTCTGAAAATTTTCTTATAACTAATCAGCATTTGGTTCTCTTATTATATAGTGAACTAACTGTACCTTTTGTTTTTATAGGGACGGTGCAGATGTCAGAGGCTACTTCATATGGTCCATAATTGACAACTTTGAGTGGCTGTATGGCTATACTCTTAGATTTGGGCTATACCATGTGGACTTCACCACACAAGTAAGGACACCTAAGCTCTCTGCCTTGTGGTATAAAGAGTTTCTACATGGATCGGATTCATTGCTGAAAGCAAACTAAAGAGAAAGTAGTGCCAAATCCACCAACTGTTGCCTGCCGTATCCGATTCTTTGTATGTAATTTGAAACTAAAACTATTTTAGATAAAAAGAGGCAAATAAATTTGAGAACAACCACTTTTGACAAAGGATACTTATCCTATAGTATGCAAGTCTACTGTAAAAAAAAAACCCAAAACATGGATTTTTATTGTTAGATGCTGTTTCGTCAATGGATTTATTTTGTGTTTTTTCAATCTATGTACAGTGTAATCATTCAAGGAACAATATGGGTATTAATCCCTCCATGATTATTAACAGATATGCTTCTGCAATTTAGAGTCGCAATCCTCGACACAAGTGTTTGGTAGTTGATGAACATTAGATTTTTCTTTCCTAGTATACATTGTAATATTGCACACCAAACATTATTAAAAAGATCCGGAAAATCCACGGGGGATGATTAAACTTCAAGTGGGTATTTAAATTTACAGGCTGGACCTGATTATCAGATTGCTTTGGTTAGCTAATATTCTTGGATGCCAAGCATCATGTTTTCCTATCAAGTATTTGGCCTACCACTGTCAGACAAGAAATTGCCGAAGTCGGCTTACTATCCACTAATACAACAAGAAGAACGCCGTTTGGCGGGATGGAAAACACAATTTCAATTGGAGGTCGATTGACGATACTAAATTCAGTTTTGACACTCAAACGCATATATATATTCAGTTTTGACACTCAAACGCATATATATAGAGAGAGAATATATATATAGAGAGAGAGAGTAAAATACTGTGAGTTTAAGCTCACGAAAGTTTTTATGAATTTAATTTAAAAAACATATTAAATTATCTTTAAATTTTAATTTATCATACTCATTAAATTATTTATATGAAAATCTTATGGGATGCAAAAATTTAAAGTGTTTTGAGTTTTTTAAGTCATAATTTTTATTTTTTGAAAATCAACTCTAAAAATAATAATAATATATTCAATATTTGAACATCATTTAAAAAAAAAATAAAAAACGGTGATTTAAAAAGCTCAAAACACTTCAAATTTTTCCATGCCACAAGATTTTCTTATAAATAATTTAATGAGGATGATAAATTAAAATTTAAAGATGACTTTGATATATTTTTTGAATTAAGCTCACGGTATCTTTACTCTCTCTCTCTCTATATATATATATAGAATCCGACTAAGATGCTTTGCAAAGCACATAGGTGTTGTGTGCTTTGTTTTTTATTTTTAATTTCAAGTCAGAAATAATCGATCTGAACCGTTCAATCTAATATTCATATAAAAATCTATTAGTAAACCAAATTATACATTTTTTAGATTTTTTTTACTATTTTTTCTGATGAGGAGAAAAATGACTTGATCTGAGAATTCTAGTTCATCCAAAAATGATGGTTTCTCCCCTATCCCAAAAAATAACAAATAAATTCTAAAAAAATATAAAATTTGGTTTACTAATAGATTTTGATATGGAGATTTGATTGAGCGGTTTTGATCGATCATTTTTGACTTAAAATTAAAAATAGAGCGCAAAACACACAACGCTTTTGTACTTTGCAAAGCACCATAGCCTAATTATATATATATATATAGTCTGACTATGGTGCTTTGCATAGCACAGAGACGTTGTGTGCTTTGCGCTCTATTTTTAATTTCAAGTCAGAAATAATCGATATGAACCGTTCAATCTAATCTTCATATAAAAATCTATTAGTAAATCAAATTTTATATATTTTTAGAAATTTTTTGCTATTTTTTCAGATGAGGAGAAAATAATTTGATCTGAGAATTCTGGTTCATTCAAAAATGATGGTTTTCCTCCTATTCAAAAAATAGCAATTAAATTCCAAAAAATATAAAATTTGGTTTTGCTAATAGATTTTGATATAGAGATTAGATTGAGAGGTTTAAATCGATCATTTCGGACTTAAAATTAAAAATAGAACGCAAAACACATAACGTTTTTGTACTTTATAAAACACCATAGCCTAATTCTATATATATATATCTTGCAAACCGGGCCCTTGTGACTAGAAGCAAGAAAATGTGAGGCCTTGGAATCAAAGGACTAATATAAATGAGCATTGCATTGCTAATTAAGTGGAAGGAGATAGAAACACCAGGTTCTTTCACGCTTTTGCCTCGGCAAGATCAAAGATCAACATGACAACGTAGCACAAACATGGTGACGAAATCATACACACAGCGGAGGGCATCCGAGAGGCGTTTCAACAACACATATCGACACTGTTGGGAACTGAGGAACAAACCATGCAATTCAATTCTGGAGCACTATACACGCCAATGCAGAGCTTAAATAGCTTGTAGGAACCATTTACGGACCAGGAGATAAAGGCTGCAGCCATGAACTTAGCAAAAAATAAGGCGTTCGGGCCAGATGGCCTACCAAATGAATTCCTGCATGCATTTTTGCCGGCTATCAAACATCAGTTCTATCACCTTTTTTTGGAATTTTATCATCACCGGCTGAATCTAACAGAGCTAAATAGAGCCAACATTGTAATGATCTAAAAAAAATAATGTTGAAATAGTGACTGATTTTTGGCCAATTAGCATCATCAATCTCTTCCCAAAACTCTTATCCAAGGTCCTAGCTACGAGGCTATCCAGGCTTCTGCTGGAACTCATCTCCCCAAACCAAATGGCCTTTATTAAGGGCCGCCAAATCGCAAAAAATTCATCGCTACATGTGAGATCCTACACCATCTACAGACACAAAGAGTGCAGCACTTTTCATGAAGATAGATTTCGCCAAAGCTTTTGACTCCGTGAGTTGGCTGTTCTTACAAAGAGTGATGCATGCAGCATGCCCGAGGTTTTCCGTTATGTTGGCTGGCCTGGATTGATGACATCCTCTCAACATCATCATCTCGAGTGGTTCTCAATGGAGAAACCACAAGCTACTTCTTCCATAAGAGGGGGCTATGGCAGGGGGACCCTCTGTCCCCCATGCTCTTCATCCTAGCCACGGACGTGCTGCAAAAGATGGTGCAAGCTGCCAACGCACTATTGCAGAAGCCAATTTCACCAAAAATTAAAGAATCGGTCATGACACTGCAGTATGCTGATGACATGGCGATAATTGCATCTGCAGACGACCAAACCCTAGTTACAACAAGTTTAGTGCTTGGCATTTATTCCCAGATATCCGGACTATCCATAAATCTTGCCAAAAGCAGTTTCGTGTCGTTCAGTTTAACGGAGCAGGAGAACCAAAAGGCAGCACTTATAACCCGATTTAAACAACAATCCTTGCCGGTCACATACCTAGGCATGCCTCTAACAGTCTTCAAACCTACGCAAGAAGTATTCTTGCCGCTCATCGAAAAGGTCGAGCACAAACTACAAGGATAGCAAGGGAAACTCATGTTGGAGTCCCTACTCATTCCTCTTTTGTTTTTATGATTTCCATTGTTGTTTGTAATTATTTGTATTTGTAGGGTCTAATTCGTAAATTTGTAAAAGACCAAATAAATATTAGAAAATAGAAAATTGGGAGGTTACTATCTCTCCCGACAAAAATTATGCCCCTCTTTTCTCTCCTCTGCTACTTCCTCTCTTCCTCCATACACCCATTAAACTAGCACGAATCTCAACAAATGGTATCAGAGTAGGTTGCCGGCGCCGCTACCGGAGTCACTGCCGTTGCTGGTGCCGCCGCTGCCGCCGCCGCCGTCGCTGCCGCTCCGTCGACGTTCCGCCGCTGCCGTACCTGCTGGAGCCGCCGCCCTCTCGCTCATCTCGCGTTTTTGGATCGCAATCGTTGCCGAGTCACACCTGCCGTTACCCTTTCGTTCCCGTTGCGATCTGTTGAATCGTGCACGGATTTGGGTGCCTGGTGTGAGCTCCGTCGTTCGTTGCCGAGGTGATCGAAGAAATCAGGCGATTCGAGGTAAATCTGTACCAGTCGCAATTCCGTTATAACGGAAGTTCTGTTGTGTTATAACGCAACCTGTGCTGATTTCTGTTGACTGTTTGCTGCCCGGTTTGGGATTAGTTTTGGTTAATTTGGAGATTTGCTAGTTGGGTATTTGTTAAATTGAGATGGAAGAAGGTAGTAGCAGTGGTACCATGATTAAATTGACCTCATCCAACTATGGTATTTGGAAGTCTCGAATGGAGGATTTGTTGTATTGTAAGGATGCTTATGAACCCCTTATTGGTACTAAACCCGCCGAAACCTCGGAGGATGCTTGGAAAGTGTCTAATCGGAAGACCATAGCCTTGATTAGACAATGGGTGGATGATTCCGTATTCCATCATATCTCAACCGAAACCGATGCCAAAACTTTGTGGGAGAAACTTGAGAGCATGTATGAGCGCAAGACAGCTCAAAACAAGGCGTTTCTCATTCGGAAGTTGGTTAATATGAAGTACCAAGAAGGTTCTTCGGTGTCGGATCACTTGAGCCGTTTCCAAGATTGTGTGAACCGTTTGTCAACCATGAAAATGGTTCTGGACGAGGAGTTGCAAGCGTTAATTTTGTTGAGTTCTCTACCCGATAGTTGGAAAACTTTGGTGGTGACCTTGAGTAATTCGGCACCAAACGGTGACGTGACTCTATCCATGGTGAAGGATAGTATGCTCAACGAGGAGTTGAGACGTAAGGAGTTGGATGTCACCGGTGAGTCTTCGGCTCTAGTCACCGAGAATCGGGGAAGGAGTTCTCATAGAAACTCCCACAATGATGACAAGCGAAATAAATCGAAGGGAAGGTCGAAGTCGAGGAAGGGGGTCATTTGTCATTATTGTAAGAAGCCCGGCCATATGAAATTTGAATGCCGGAAGTTAAAAGCCAAGAATGAAGGCTTAAATAGAGGTCAATCAAGAGAGAGAGGGGGTGATGGTGAGAAAGAAAACACCACCGCTCTTGCTTCCGATGGAGAGGTGTTCATAGCCTACAATGAAGGCTTTGTGAATTACATTGGTCAAGATTCCAATTGGATCGTAGACTCCGCAGCTTCTTTCCACGTCACATCTAAACGTGACTTGTTCACTTCCTACACGGAAGGTGAGCGTGGTGTAGTAAGATTGGGCGATAACGGAGTTTGCAAGATTGTTGGCATTGGAGACATTTGTGTAGAGACCAATTTGGGAAGCAAGCTCGTTTTGAAGAATGTTCGGCATGTGCCGGATATGAGACTTCATTTGATCTCGGTTGGTATCCTTGATGACGAAGGGTACAAGAGTAGCTTCTTTGGAGGAAGTTGGAAATTGTCAAGAGGACAATTGGTGATTGCTCACGGTTTGAAATCGGGTTCGCTTTATGCAACCCAAGTTAAAGTTTGTGGGGAGGTGAATGTTTCGGAGTGTAGCTCGACCGATTTGTGGCATTTGCGGTTGGGTCACATGAGCCAAAAAGGTATTGAAATTCTCGCTAAAAGGAATTTTGTGCCTTATGACAGTAACTCACTTACCTCTTGCACCCATTGTTTGGCGGGCAAGCAACACCGTGTCGCCTTCAAGAGAACGCCACATGATAAGAAACCGAGTTTGTTGGATTTGATACACACCGATCTTTGTTCTATGAGAGATAGAAGTATCGGTGGTGCATTTTATTTCGTGACTTTTGTGGATGACCACTCTAGGAAATTGTGGGCATACCCGTTAAAGTCAAAAGATCAAGTTTTGGACGTGTTCAAGAAGTGGGTTGTGGAAGTGGAACGAGAAACCGGAAAGAAGGTGATGTGCATCCGGTCCGATAACGGAGGAGAATACCGTGGTCCATTCGAATCATTTTGCAAGACCATCGGTATCAAACTTAAGAGAACCGTTCCGAAGACCCCACAACAAAACGGTGTAGCCGAGAGGATGAACCGCACCATTTATGAGAGAATTCGTTGTATGCTCTCTCATTCTAAACTTTCGAAAGGCTTTTGGGGTGAAGCCTTGAACACGGCGGTCCACTTGATCAACCGCTCCCCTTCACATGCGTTGGACGGTGATATACCGGAAACGATTTGGAAAGGTAAAGATGTTTCTTATGATCATCTTAGAGTGTTTGGTTGTAGAGCATTTGTGCACATTCCTAGAGATGAAAGGTCAAAGCTCGATAGCAAGACCAAAGAATGTGTTTTCTTGGGGTATGAGAATGGTGAATTCGGGTACCGATTATGGGATCCGATTGAGAAGAAGGTAATTAGAAGTCGAGATGTAGTGTTCTTTGAACAAGAGCACGTTGGTGATTTGCAAAACCTCGACAAAACCGAAACCTCTTCGAGGAACTTTGTTGACCTAACTCCTCTTTCTAACCCTAACCCTAATTCACAAACATCACAACCAAGCCAAGTCGAACCAAACGAAACCAATGACTCTCAAGAGGTGAATGAACCTCAAGCCGAAACCTCTTCAAGTGTGGTTTCTCAACCACAAGAATTGAGAAGATCGACCCGAGAAAGGCGGGCTAACACAAGGTACTCTACCAATGATTTCATTTTGTTAGTAGATGATCGTGAGCCCGAATGCTTTGATCAAGCAATTGAATCGGAGCACAAAAATAAGTGGATGGAAGCCATGCAAGATGAGATGAAATCCTTGCATGAGAACAACACTTTTGATTTGGTGGAATTGCCAAAGGGCAAAAATGTGCTCAAAAATAAATGGGTGTATCGGGTAAAATCGGAGAGTTAAGAAGGAAAGCCGAGATACAAGGCTCGGTTGGTAGTGAAGGGATTTGATCAAAAGAAGGGAGTTAATTTTGATGAAATTTTCTCTCCCGTTGTGAAGATGTCCTCTATCCGGTTATGCTCGGTTTGGCCGCTAGTTTGGATTTGGAGATTGAACAACTAGACGTCAAAACCGCATTCCTCCATGGAGAATTGGAGGAGGAGATCTATATGGAGCAACCCGAAGGATTCGTGGTGGAAGGACAAGAGCACTTGGTGTGCAAGTTGAGGAGGAGCCTCTATGGCTTGAAACAAGCGCCACGAAATTGGTACAAAAGGTTTGAATCTTTTATGAGTGACAATAATTTCATGAAAACTAATTCCGACAATTGTGTTTTTGTGAAACGGTATTCTAGCGGTGATTTTATTATTCTCTTGCTCTATGTTGATGACATGTTGGTCATCGGTAGTGATTTGCGAAAAATTAGAGCATTGAAAGAGAGACTTGGTAGTGAATTTGCTATGAAAGATTTGGGTGCGGCTAAGCAAATTCTTGGTATGAGGATCACCAGAAACCGGAAAGATCGGAAGATTTGGTTGTCACAGGAGAAGTATATCGAGAAGGTGCTCGAAAGATTCAACATGGCCAAGTGTAAACCGGTAACTACTCCCCTTGCTAGTCATTTTAAATTGACTAATGATGGTCGTCCCAAGGACGACAAGGAGGAGGAGGAGATGAGGAATGTGCCCTATGCCTCGGCCGTAGGCTCGTTGATGTATGCAATGGTGTGCACGAGACCGGATATTGCTCATGCCATTGGCGTGGTAAGTCATTTTCTTTCTAATCCGGGTAAAGCGCATTGGAATGCCGTTAAGTGGATTCTTAGGTACTTGAGAGGTACAACAAATCATTGCATTTGTTTTGGGGGTACATCCGAACCGGTTTTGGAGGCATATACGGATGCCGATTGGGCCGGTGACGTAGACTCGAGGAAGTCTACATCCGGTTATTTGGTTTGTTTTGGAAACGGGGCCGTGTCATGGCAATCTAAATTGCAAAAATGTGTTGCACTCTCGACTACCGAAGCCGAGTACATAGCCGTTATGGAGGCGTGCAAAGAACTAATTTGGATGAAGAAGTTCTTGCACGAGTTGGGTATTCGGCAAGAACAATATGTTTTGTTTTGTGATAGTCAAAGTGCAATACATTTGAGTAAAAATCCGATGTTTCACTCTCGTTCCAAGCACATTGATTTGAGGTATCATTGGATTCGAGATGTGCTTGAGAATAAGGAATTGGTGTTGGAGAAAATCCATACGAGTGAAAATTGTTCGGATATGTTGACGAAGCCGGTACCGCCATTGAAGCTTGAAGCTTGTTGTGAGAAGGCGGGTTTGGTAGGCGGACACGCTCCATGAGTCGGGAGGAGGAGTATTGTTGGAGTCCCTACTCATTCCTCTTTTGTTTTTATGATTTCCATTGTTGTTTGTAATTATTTGTATTTGTAGGGTTTAATTCGTAAATTTGTAAAAGACCAAATAAATATTAGAAAATAGAAAATTGGGAGGTTACTATCTCTCCCGACAAAAATTCTGCCCCTCTTTTCTCTCCTCTGCTACTTCCTCTCTTCCTCCATACACCCATTAAACTAGCACGAATCTCAACAACTCATCACACGGGGAGGAAAATCTCAGCTAACAGACTCGGTACTGTCCTTTGTGCCGGTATACTTCATGGCATGTTTCCAACTACCTAAGTGGGTAATTAACAGACTTGACAAGATCAGAAGAGACTTTTTATGGGGAAAGAATGGTGAAGCAACAAGAGGTGTGCACCTCATTAATTGGAAAACCACTTGCACTCCCAAACAATGGGGCAGTGTAGGCTTTAAAGACCTTAAGTTGCACAATACAGCAATCTTAATTAGATGGTGGTGGCGGGCGCACAGCAATCCTGACTCGCTAGCAACCATAGTCCTAGCTGCAATATATTCATCCCACTCACACTCTAATGGCCCACCTTGCTAGCTAGAAGAGGTCCGGCTCTTTCTTCTGGAGAAACTTGCATGGTATCCGGCCGCTATTCATTCAGGGAGTGTTTGGCACTCCATGAAATAGCAAAAAGTTGGAATAGAATAGCTATTCCGACAAATTAATTTGCCAAACGAATTTTAGACTAAGTAGAAGAGTGCGGAATAGTGCTAATCCGGTATACCAATTTATAGGTGGAATACCGGATTAGCTCTCGTCGGAATAGCGATTATTGTTTGATTATATTATATTATATTATTATATTATGATTATGATTAAGATTTAGTATTATTAGATTATTATATTATATTTTTGATTATAATTTATTATTATATTAATATTATGATTATTATTATTATCATTATATTATTATTATTAAATTATTATTATCATTATTGTTATTATATTATCGTTATCATTAGCATTATTATATTATTTATTATTATTATAAATATAATTTTAATATTATATTATTATATTATGAATATAAATATAATTATTATATTATTATGATCAAGATTATTTATTATTATATTATTATATTATGATGATTATGATTATGATTATTATTACTTATTATTATTTTATTATGTTATATTATATTATTATATGTTGATTATAGTGATGATTAATTTATTATTATATTATTATAATTATTTATTTATATTATTTTTATGATTATATTATTATGATTATGATTATGATTATGATTATATTATTATGATTATGACTATAATTATTATTATCATGATTATGATTATGATCATTATATTATTAAAATTATGATTACTTATTATTATTATATTATTATAATTATGATTGTAATTATAATTTATTACTATTATATTACTATATTATGATTATGTTTATATTTTTATTATATTACTATTATAATATTATTATTTATTATGATTATTTTTTATTAGTTTATTATTATTTTATTATGTTGTATTATATTATTATATGTTGATTATAGTTATGATTAATTTATTATTATTTTATTATAATTATTATTATTTATAATTATTTTTATGATTATGATTATATGTTTATTATTATATTATTATGATTATGATTATGGTTATATAATTATGATTGTAATCATAATTTTTTATTATTATATTATTATATTATGATAATGTTTATATTTTTATTATATTACTATTATAATATTATTATTTATTATGATTATTTTTTATTACTTTATTATTATTATCTTACTATTATGATTATTATTTTACTATTATTATTATTATCATCATCATTATTAGTATCATAATTATTCATATTTTAACTATTCTAAGTAACAACTGTCAAATGATATTTTCACTCTTCCGAATAGTTAAGAATACCATTCTTCTACCACTCTTCCAAAAAAACACTATTCTATCACTCTTCCAAAATTATCACTCTTTCAAAGCTATTCCTTAATTTGCCAAACGGACCCTCAGTGTACAACATTTAAAATCGAAAGCGGTGCGCAAACATCCTTTTGGTATGACTCGTGGTGCGGCTAACTGCTAGGGAATGCCGACCACTCACCACTATGGCCACCAATGCAGAAACCAGCCTACGCAACGCGGCGGCGCAATTAGACAAGGTGCTCCCAAGGCCGAGAACACAGCATCAGGAAGAAGCAACAGCATTGATCCAGATTTTTTTTATTTTAGTAAATAAAACAAATAAATATAGCAAACTGGCCATCTCTCTCCTCGGTTTTGCAGAAATAGTCAGACCCGAGTTTGAAACTCGGTCCGGTTTTTTTTTTTTTTTTTTTACAGAAAAGAGGAAAAAAAAAAAAACGGACCCGAGTTTCAAACTCGGGTCCAGGTAAATTTTTTTTTTTTTTACGTTTTCAATATTATTAAGTTAGTTAGTTATTATGTTATATGAAATTAATTATGTTATGTAAATGATTATTATGTTATATAAAAATTATTATAATTTTTCTGTTGTTAATGATTTAAAAATTATTATGTTAATGTAAAAAATTGATATAAAGTCGATATAAAGAACAGTCGATATAAAAATATATATAAGAACAGTCTAAAAAAGTCAAAACTAACAACAGTCTAAAAAAAATACATCAACGTCTACGAAACATCCTCCGAATGAGAGACGGACTATACGTGTCTCTCGGCCGAATTTCACGGCGAGGACGCTCGTGTCTTGCGTCCGGCGGTGCCTGCGTCTCGGGCACTCGGGTGGACGGACTAGGAGTGTCGTACGATGACGCGCGCGGAGCATCATATTGGGTATCGGAGGTCCCAGCACCCGGATCGAGGCTCATCTGACTCATGAGCTGAGAGTACGACATGAAATCTCCCTGGAAAAAGTCAAACTCATCAGTCTTCGGTTCCGGCCCCGGGTCAGGTGTGCCGCTGATCGGACAAGTATCGGCAGAGATATCGATGTCCTCAGGATCCGTCGGAAGACCTTGTACGAGTAAATTACACATATTAACATGAATTAAATTATCAAAAATCAGTTAAATTAAAAATACACATAAGTTAAAATTAAAAATTTTAAATATTAACCTGCAGAAGCAAGCATCGAAGTGAAAATATGTTGATGACCTAAATCACCCAAACTATATTTAAACTAAACCAAACTATATTAACTATATTTCAATTATCACTATAATTATACTAATTAAATCTATCAAAATTACTAATTTTGATAAATTCGGATTTAAATTTAAAATCAAAAATTAGCTTCGAAATGACGATCAAATTGACGAATCGACGGGTTTTTCCGACTCTCCTTCTAACGATAAAAAGTTTCGCGTAAACGGTTTATAAATTGGAACAAAAATGAATTAGATCTAAAAATTTGGGGGAAAAAAATTCGTATTTTTTGAAGAGAGGAGAAGGCAGGGGAGAGTGAGAAACGCAGGAAATAGAAGTAGGATAGCTGGACCCGAGTTTCAAATTCGGGTCCAGTTTTTTTTTTCTTTTCTGTGTTAAAAAAAAAAAATCGGACCCGAGTTTGAAACTCGGGTCTGGCTATAAACGCAAAAGTGAGGAGAGAGGTGGCTAATTTGCTATATTTATTTATTTTATTTACTAAAATAAAAAAAATCTGGCATTGATCACAACCCTAACGTTCACAGAATAGCACGATTCAACGATTTGGAACCTCACATCTGCAAGCACTTACACAGCCAAATCATTCTATGATTTCTTTATTATTGTATTAGAAGTGGTGTTTTATTTTTTATCTTTATTATTGTATTAGAACTCTATTATGGAGATTTTATTGTGTTATTTTATTTAGTATTTTATTATCTCTTATATGAGACTTGATTGTTATATTTTTTTATAACATTATTTACTTCTCTATTATGACTTTATTTGGTATTTTTAATATGATAAATAATAATCTTATAATTTGACAAATAATTATTTGGTATATCAATCTTTTTTTCATCAATATATTATAAAAAATTATTTATCTTATTTTCATCGAAGCTTTCATAATATGTCACCTCCTATAAAAAAATAAAAACGAATGAAAAAACAAATCTAATTTTAATAAGAGACAATTAGTCTCAAATTTATATATTACTATATTATTTAATTTAAATAATTTATTATTCTCAAATTGAATAACAAAAATACTATATAAAATAAATTATATAATAAAATCATTAATATAGAGAAGGCGTCACTGGTAGTGACGCATTTATAGCAAAGACGCCACTGTCAGTGACGCGTTTGCTCCATGCCATTATCAGTGGCGCGCTACCATTCGTAGATTTAAAATTTCCGTTTTATCACTCTTATTTTTAATAATATGATTTTTATAATTATTAAATAAAAAAATCTCCAAAATCTTGATGAATCACGTGCTCAATTATGAAGTCATGATGTTATTTCAAATTAATTTCGTAAAACAATTGACATGTCAACTATAATGTTTTCGACAAGTCATTAATTGCATACATAATAAATAGCATCACCATCATGGCAGCATCATTGCAATTATCTTATTCTGATAGGTTCAACTACTCTAGGGGTGTTAATGGTTCAACCAATTTTAAATTTTTGTTTTTTGTGCAAGCAGATTTCGCCGATGAAACTGTGTAGGCATAATTAAAAATAAAAAATGTCATATTTCAAAATTAATCATATATCTCTCGGTATATTCTATTACAAAAAATATATTAAGTTTTAATATTTTATGCATGTGATGAAAAAACCTCATCATTTTTATCGTATAATAATGTCACAGATCTTTGTAAAATGTAATAACAATCCATGGAAAAGCAATCACGTACATTGATATATGCTGAATACATACATCCAAGTTTTATGGTAAATTAATTTTTACAATACATACTTTTAAAAAATATATAATTTAAATCTAAAATAAAAATGATTGATGAGTATATTAAATTTGAGTACGTAAATTTAAATTATATTAGTCATTCATTAGAAAGTTCACCCATTAATACTTCTCATTTAGCACTTGTCGAAACGGTCAAATTTCAGTTTTTTACGTACACTTCAAGTTTCTGTCGTGCTTCTTATGACCAACATGATAGCACACGGTCCTTGATTAGTTTAGATTTACTTTTCTTTAACACTTCTCAATTATATTAGCAGTTATCCAAATTGTCAAATCTTGTTTTTCTCACAAGGAACTTCCCGTGCTTCTACCTATTCAATATGACCATACAAGTCATGGTTCGATTTTTCGCCTGTGTTTATCTTGGTTTGTTATGATAAATCGCACGGTTTTTTTCGAGTCATCATTCGTTGGCAGTCAACAAGTAGTAATCTAACACGCTTACATGCACTTAAGTACAAAGCCGGAAATTCAAAATTTTGTCATTCATTTTCAGGTTTCCACAGTTCGCTATATGTAATTATAAGGTTCTCAATTAAAAAAATATCCGTAGAATATGACGAACTAATGTTGTGAATGTATATGTTACATATCTTATGTATAGTGACATAGTACAAAATGAATTTGAAAATTATAAATATTTTATATGTGTATGCATCTCAACGTGATCTAATAAAAATAAATAAATTTTGCATTGTAAATTCGATAAATTGTTTTCGTCTGATGCGACACGCAACACAACACAGTTTGCAACAATGAGAAGACGCCATCTGTCTGGGGATAGTTTTGAAATTTTTGTCCAATTCACTTTTCAGGCATTAATTCAAAAACATCAATGGTGTTTAAGATACTTCGATCTAGAATTTTCATTTTTTTCTCATGGAAACAATTGAGATGGTTTGGACTTTAGTCTAAAATCCGTGAAGTTTGAACAACTGCTAATTAAATACAGCAGTTGGAAAAGAAGTGGCCAAATGTCCCAGCAAACTGGTATGCTATCTATTTAATTATGTGAGGAAATTTTTGAGAAACCGACCTTCCATAAGCTGCCCAAATTGCTTTACGCAGATGATGATTTAGTGATAAATATAATATATAAATATCTGAAAGTAAAATATAAATATCCGAATATAAAATATAAACATCCGGAATCAAGATAAACAACTGCTATCGAAATATAAACATCTGAAAACAAGATATAAACATCTGAAACCAGAATATAAACACTTGAAAACAGTATACAGAAAAATGTGTAGGGCGAAAACTCTCAGAAGAATGCATGTGATCCAGCATTCCATTCTTATCCTTTATTGACTTGTTGACTTTCTTTTTTTGACATAGTTAGGGGGGACAAAATTGAGGGACGGAAGTTGGGGTTTCCGTTATCACTTATCCTTTTCTTAATTACTGATAGAAATGTTTTTGTGCGCAAACAAACTGGAATACTTTTTTCGTAAAATAAATGCTAGTACTTAGAACTCAATTTTTATTGTACCAGTAACTACCTGGTACGGTAGTCGTTAGAATGTTAGATAATGCCAGGTCAAACTAATTTACGTAGGCAAAAAAATCTTCCAGTCGCTACAATCTACATGCACTTCCATTTCTATATATATACACGCTAGGCACTATACAGAACATGCTCTTGCCTACACCTACCAACCACAGAGTTGGAAGCCTGAAACCAAACAACAAACCAAAGGGAAACACCAACTAATCCAAAACTCATCTTTCAATTAATGGATAGCTTGAAAGTACTGGGGCTTCTTATTTCGGTTCAGTTGTTCTTTTCTTATGTATATTGCCTCCACAGAGATAAATTTCCTTCCTCTTTTCTCTTTGGCACCTCCACTTCGTCTTATCAGGTTCATTCTCCTTCTCCTCTTTCCCTTATGAACAATAAAATCATCCACAATTTGTGTTGCATGGGCCAATATATTGAAACGTATTCATTCTTTTTGGTAGATTGAAGGTGCATATTTGGAAGACAACAAAGGTCTCAGCAATTGGGATGCGTTTACTCATGTAGAAGGTAATTGATCTGACTCGAATAACAGAGTATAAGGTCGTTATTGATTTTATAAACAGCAGAAAGCATTGCTAAATGTATTAACAGCTTAGGAGAAAAAAATACCGAGCTGAAAAAAATGTTTAGCAACATTGTTAGACCAGAAAATATATACCATGCAATAGTATCAATTATAATTAAGGATTTTCCTTGTGCACTTTCTTCTGCAAGAACATTTCCTAAATAATGTAGTAGGCCCTAAAAGTTATGGGCCATCTCAGAGCCCAAACCACATCTGTTGATTCTACCCTTTTCATTCTGCAGTTGGCCCAGTTCATCCTGCATATTCATACTGTATGAAATATCGATGTTTTCTTGTTTTGTACAGGAAATGTTCAAGATGGGACAAATGGTGATATCGCTGATGATCATTATCACCGCTACATGGTAGGATGTCATGAAAACTCTTATGATAGGCAATATATATTAACAATATATTATGTTTTATGATTATGCCAGAGAGATACAAAAATTGTCGTAATTATAGATATCATCAAATTTCAGATATATATATATTTTTTTATAAATATTGGGACAAATTGAAACCAATTGGTCATCTATTTGGCAATTTATAAAATTAACAATTTAGTTTTATATATATATATATCCCTTTACCTTGTAGAATTTTGTCAAAAAGCGAGTTTTTTTTATATTAAAAAAATTACGTGCTACAACAACTAATTAACAACTCACTGAGACATTAACTCGTAGAAAGACATTGAAATTGATATTTGCAGGAGGATATCGAATTGATGCAAAATCTTGGTGTCAACTCCTATAGATTTTCCATCTCATGGACAAGAATTCTTCCGAGTTAGAATTTGTTTATTTGTTTTGATCATTTCTTTTGTTGGTTTTTCACATGGTTATATGTTCCCTAGACAATTTGTTTACGCTGTTATTTGTTATTTCCAGGAGGAAGGTTCGGAGAAGTCAACCAACTTGGCATAGCATTCTACAATAGTCTTATCAACGCCCTTATACAAAAAGGTACCTGGAGACTTATGTATTCTATCAGATATTTTGCATATGTAATCCAGATTATGATAAAACATAATTACTCGAACAGGATTAGTGCCATTTGTCACAATTCAGCATTTTGATGTCCCAAAAGAACTAGAAGATCGATACGGCTCATTCTTGAATCCCGAAATACAGTATGTTGACTTGATTTCAGTCTCAGATTCTTGTTTTTTTATATTTTTATTTCTTTGGCTAAATGGCAATACAATTTTCAACAGGATGTATTTTGTTTCTTCTTTCTAATATTATCTTCTAATTTTCAGGGAAGATTATGAGTACTATGCAGAGGTGTGTTTCATGGCATTTGGCGACCGGGTGAAGCACTGGACAACAATAAACGAACCAAATATGTTTGTCAATTTGGGGTACTCTATCGGAGTTTATCCTCCAAGAAGATGCTCTCCACCTTACGGGAACTGCACTTCCGGCAATTCCAGAGTGGAGCCATATGTTGCTGCTCACAACATCATACTTTCTCATGCAAGGGCCGTAAATGTTTACAGAAAATTCTACCAGGTAATGTAATTGCTGAAGTTCTTTGATATAAATGCTGTTGTTTAATTTAAGTTTCAAATTACCTCATTAATGGTTTGTAATAATAAATCAGGAAAAGCAAGGCGGATCCATCGGAATAGTTGTTGCTTCATCATGGTTTGAACCGTTGCGGAATATAACAGTTGATCAGTTGGCTGTTCAACGTGCTCTATCATTTGAAAGTGGATGGTGCTTTTCTTACTCTTCCTTTTAAATTTAATAAAGATATCTCATTATAAGATGTCAATTACTAGTTTTTTTTAAGTAGCAATTACTAGTTATTTATTTTGTTTTTCTTTTTTTGCTTGAAAGGATTCTGGATCCAATAATTCTTGGGGACTATCCTTCTGAAATGCGCAAAATTTTAGGATCAGACCTGCCCCGATTCACATCAGAAGAGAGGAATCTGTTAATGAGAACTAAAGTAGATTTCATTGGAATCAATCATTATAGCACTGTATATGTCAAGGATTGCATTCTGTCTCAGTGCGTATTGAATAGCTTCGAAGGCAATGGATTACTTGCTACTACTGGCGAAAAAGATGGAAATCTAATTGGAAACCCGGTAAATAAAAAAAATCAGTTTGTTAGCTTCAGTTTAATTGCCTTTCTTGGACAAGCTTCTGAATTCTATATTAGAACGAAAGGTTACAATATTAAAGCAAGGAGAAAAACAAAAAAAAAGGAAAATACAATGCCCAACAAATTGAAATCAATAAACTAAACTTGATTGGAGCAGAGAAAATGATTATCCATTATAGCTTAAAATTACTGTTACTACTGGCACCAGCTAATTCCTGAATTCCGAACAAGTAGAAAGCAAACTAAAAGTAAATGGCAGATATGTAGATTTATATTCACCCATGAAATTGTGTTGTATGATGTGTTCAACCTTTAGGCCTTGGTTTCTTGTTAAAAAAAATTCAAATTATCGCTTATGATTTTAAAGAATTTGAAGCTCATATATGTCATTTGAATTCTGGTGTTTCAGACTGCAATGCCTGGCTTCTACGTGGTGCCACACGGCATGGAGAAGGTGGTAATGTATATGAAAGACAGATACAGCAACATCCCAATGTATATCACTGAAAATGGTAACGTTTATCATATAGGAAAGATTATTATATGCTATCCATTTTTAACCATGTAATTTGTTTTGAGTTTTATTTCTATATTATGTCAGGTTACTCCCAATCTGGTAATAACAACACAGCAGCAGAAGATCTAGTGAATGATGTCGAAAGAGTTAATTTTTTGCATGGTCATCTCACTTACCTCTCCTCTGCAATCAGGCATGTACCTGTGTTTCACTATATAACTGGTTATGAAATTGTAACGGAAAGTTAAAGATCAATAACACAGTGAAATTGGTTAAAAATAAAACTATGTTTTCCTTATCTGTAGGAAAGGAGCAGATGTGCGAGGCTATTTCGTGTGGTCACTCATCGACAATATCGAGTGGGCTTTCGGTCACACCATGAAATTTGGGCTTCATCATGTAAATTACAAGACACAAGAGAGGAGTCCCCGGCTATCTGCTAAGTGGTACAAAGCTTTTCTAAAAGGCTCGGCTGTTGACCATAATTGGAATGAAAACCCAAGTTTGAAATCTTATTAGAATAGCACTTCAAAAAAAAAAATAGATGTGTCGATATTGTATATTTAATAGTTATTGTTGTAGAATATAGTTTGCAATTTCTAATTAAAGGGTATGATTTGTTTTCTAGATTATAGAATAAATTGTAGGAATCAAAATAAATAGTTATATTAATGTACAGTATTCAAAGGTTATCTACAAAGGGTGGGGATCATTTGACAATAAGTTATTTTTATAATAAATTTTTAAATAAATACTAAAAACACTCTTAAAAATTAAAAAAAAATTATGGGTATATTCTTCCATTTATAAATTGATAGTGATTCAAATTTCATGCAATTTCATTATTATTTGATACTCCATTAAGGACCATCAAAATTTTATATAACTTGCAATGGTTATAATTTGACGGTCTTTGATGAACTATTAAACAATAATGAAATTATATGAAATTTAATTCATCATCTATCTATAAATAAAAAATTATATCCATAAGATTTTTTATTTTTAAATTTTTTTTCATATTTATTTAAAGATTCATTGTCAAAATTGTCAAAATAACCATTGTAAGTGATCCCTTCCCTATAAAAAGAAGAGTCTGAGTCTCATATTGAGGCAGACAAGTTATTCTAATTTTTTTTTCTCTCAAAAATATTTTTTCTTCAATTTTGTTATAGTATCATAGCCACGTGATTACTTCTAAGTTATCTTATAACTTCTTGATTCCTCTTGGTTTTTTTTTCGTGGGTTCTAATCTGCAAACTTGTTGCAGAACTTGATCATTTTTTTCAGGCTTTAAGTTCTTGTTATCTCATAATTAGATGGAGTTTAACCTCTGTTGTTTTATTTGAGGGCAAGAGTTGTGGGGTATGTAGATGGTTTTGAAAAGAAATCTGATGACAGAACCAAACTTAAGTTTAAGAGGTGGTGCAGTGCAAATTCAAAAGTTATGAGTTGAATTCTAGAGTCTGTAGAACCTCTATTACTATTAATCAGTGATGCTCGCAAAATCCAATTGGATTTGGAGATTTATGAATTTTCTCAGAGAGATAGAAATGTGTTAGATTGTGAGAAATGCGGAATTGAAACTGATTGAAAATTAATTTCTATTGATTCTAAGCTTTTTGTACGTGAATTACGTGACCTATTAATAGGACTCATTGGCTCTAATAGTTGTTGATTCTTGCCTTATTTACACCATTGATTACTGTCTAATTACAAGGATTAGTTATTTTCTAAATGGGTTGATTGATACCTTAGTAGCCATTAGCTAATTGATCCTCTAATATTTTATTATTTTCTTCAACACCTCCCTCAAGTTGAACTCATATATATCGATTGATCCCAACTTGTTCAAGAATTTCTCGAGGTCCTTTGTCTAGCGCCTTGATCAGAATATCAGCCAGTTGGTCCTGACTATTCATAAATGGGGTTTTAATTTGTCCGAATTGAGTCTTTTCTTCTTACAAAATGATAGTCTACTTCTATGTACTTTGTTCATTCATGAAAAATTGGGTTCAATGCAATTTGTCTTGTTTCTTTATTATCACAATACATCTATATTGATTCATTGCACAAAATCTTCATGTCTTTTAGCAGTTATTTGATCCAGATCAGCTCGCTTGTATTTGATGTCCTAACTCAATATTTTGTTTCTGCACTTGACCTTACAATCACATTCAAGTAACAAGATTTCCTCTTACGAATGTGTAGTATCTTGTGGTTGACTTGCGACCATAGATACCAGCCCAATCTGCATCTGAATAACTAATAATTGTGTTAGTGTTATTCTTCTTCATCCATATGCCTTGATCTGGAGACTTTTTGAGATATCTTAATATTCTATCCACGACTTCTAAGTGAGTGGTCATGGATGCATGCATAAACTGACTTACCAAACTCACAACAAATGTAATATCTAGTATAGTTACAGTGAAGTATATTAATTTGTCAACTAGTCTTTGGTATTGATTTATATCTTTCAGTGGTTCACCTTCTTCAATGTATAATTTTTTGTTAGATTTCATTGGTGTACTTACTGATTTTGCATCTAGTTTATTAGTTTCATTTAATATATAAGAAATATACTTTCTTTGAGATAGAAATAAATATTTCCCCTTTGAATGTGAAATTTATATTTCCAAAAAATATTTGAGTTTATTAAGTCCTTGATGTCAAACTTATTTTTCAGGTAGTCTTTGATATTTTTAATTATTTCTCATTGTTCCTAGTAACAATAATATCATCTACATATACGAGAACTATGGTAATTATATCATTTGAGTATTTGACAAATATAAATGAATCAGCTAAACTTTTAGTAAAATTATACAATAAAAGAGAGTGATTGAGTTTGTCATATCATACTTGAGGAGTCTGTTTGAGATCATAAGTGAAATTGTTCACTTTGCACATAAAGTCCTTGTTTGAATTATTTTCATATCCAGAAGGTAGAGTCATATAAATCTCTTCTTCTAATGTGCTTTGTAGGGAAGCGTTTTTAACATTCATTTGGGATAAATTTCATTTCAAGTTAACAACAACAAACAGTAATATTCACACGATACTCATTTTGGCAACTGGAGCAAATATTTTTTGATAGTCTAGACCATATGTTTGGATAAATTATTTTGTTATTAGTCTTGCTTTGTGCCGTTCTATGGTTCTATCACTGTTATATTTGATTTTATAAACTCATTTGCATCCTACAGATTTTTTTACCTTTGCATAATGGCATGAGTGTCCAGGTTTCATTTCTCAAGGGCTTTGATTTCATCTTTCATGGCAATATTCCATATTGGCTAGTCTTTTGCTTCCTTATAACTACTTGGTTCTATAGTTTTGTCTAGTTCTCCTAAATGACCATATGATTAGGAGAAATTTTATTATAAGATAGATAATTTTGAATAGGATAATTTACCTTTCAAGTTACATAGTCCTATAACTAGGAGGGTGGTCGTGTAGAGCAGGTAGATCTCCGAAGTTGTACTTCTTCAGCTGGTTCAATCTCAATGCCTCCCCCTGAAGTCAACTCATCATTCGTGGAACTGCTAGTTGGTAATGTGGATGTCATTTCAATAAATGTTAGTTCAAAGAGTACCGTGTTTGTGAACTCGCTAACATTTAGATTATCTTTTTCCTTAAAGAATGACTCATGTTCAAAGAACCGTACATCTCTTGAAATATATATTTTTTATTTGCTTGGATCATAATATTTATAACCCTTTTGTCTTGAGAACTATCCTAGAAATATAGCCTTGAATGCACTTTTATCAAGCTTATCTTGTCTTTTTCTATGGACAAAGCAAGTGCAAATAAATACCCTAAGATGGTCAAGTTGGATTTTTTTCTGTTTTCTAGTATTTCTATGGGGCTTTTATTTTTTAGAACCAGATTTGAGAGCTTATTCATGAGATGGACAACAATAAGAATTGCTCCATACCAAAATTATTTTGGAACATTCATTTGAAAGAGAAGTGATCGGGTTATTTCTAAGATATATCAAATTTTTCTTTCAGAAATACCGTTTTGTTCAAGGATATTAATACAGGTAGTTTGATGTAAAATTCATTTCTGAGTTAAATAACAAAAAAAAAATTATTGATATATTCAATTTCATCATCATAATGAATTTTTTTTTTATTTTGGTGTTGTAGTGATTTTCTACAAAACTTGAAAATTCTAGAATTTTTTGAAAAACCTCATCTTTTATAGAAATAAGATAAACCCAAGTGGTACGAGAAAAATCATCAATAAATGAGACATAATATTTAAAATTATTATACGATGGAATAGGTGTAGGCCCCTAAACATTAGAGTTCACAAGTTCAAAAATCTTTGAAGTTTTACTAGTAGATGGAGAAACGAATAACCGAGTTTGTTTGGGAGACCAACAAAAGTCACAATTACTATTATCTAAATTCTTCATAGAAGTTAACTTATGCAAAACAACATCAGAAGTATGTCCTAGTCTCCAATGCCATTATTTATTATCTTTTACATTATTAGCGAGCAACACTTTATTTGAATTATCATAAAAATATAAGTCATTGATTAATTTATCTTCACCAATCGTCATATTCGTTACTATGTCCTAAAATATTCTATTTTTAGATGAGAAGATGACATTGCAATTTAGTTTCTTTTTTATTTTACTCACAGATAGCAAAACTAGAAGTGAACATTGGCAAATAAAAAACATTAGAGACAACAAAAGATAATAATTTGGTGATGTCTTTTTGCTCAATTGAAATTTTGGAACCATATGCTATTGTGACTAGTGGACATTGAGATGTATTTGTACTATGATCTAATAAATGTAAATTATCAATCATATGATTTGTAGCCCCTGAATTGATAATCCAATTATTTATAGAATTAGAATACAAAGAAATATCAGAAGTATTACCTGGATTACCTTTATAGTTTAAATTCCCCAGTGGTCAGCTAGGCTTGGGCCTACGTGAATGTCAAATGCGCTTGAGAAGCTTGAGATGAGTTAAATTCAATTTTTCCCAAGGCAATGTTGAATCCGATAAGCCCTTCATCCTTTTTATCTCTTTCATCGAGTTGAACAGCCATGCCCCTCTTCTCCTTCTCGACTTGATCGCCATAGCAGCGCTTCCTCTCCTTTTCTCTTTCTTCTTCGGCCAGAGCTTAAAGTGGAGGAACCAACACTTATCGTGAGTGTGCCCCTCCTTTTTGCAGTTACCGTAGCGTGGTGTTGAGGCTCCCCGAGGCTCCTCCTGAAAGCTAAGATTTTTGTTATAGACCGCGAAGCCTGATTGTCGGTGGCAGTGAGTGTTTGAGAGTTCATAAAGGTCCGACGAGACTCTTCCCATTGAACCGTGGCCACCATAGTGCGGATTTTTGTAAATCTTTAGAAAGCAAGATTTGAGCTCATATCAGCTCATAACTGGATCGAGGCCGAATAAAAACTGGAATATTTTTTCTTGCTCAAGAGTTTTAAGGTCGATGGTTTGTTGGTATAAAGCAAGTTCATCTCATTGGATTTTTAAGTCACTATAATAGGCGGTTACTGATTTTGATCCTTGTCGGATTTGTGAAATTTCCCGCTTTAATTGAAAAATATGGGCAAATTTATGTTCTTGATCGAACATCTCTTTGGTTTTGTTCTAGATTTCTTGGGCAGTATCACACTACATGAACAATCGAGGAGACCATTCATGACATTAATGTCATTTTCTTCCCATTTTTTTATTGATTACTAAGTCGATGCTGGTTTTGTGGTCTTTTTTATTAGTTTTTCACCCTCTAGTACTGTCTTGGTACTATATTGTTAGTACTATTATTTGATTCTGGTATTTGTTGGAGCTTATTGGTACCGAAGATGTGAGGTAATACCTTTGCCTTCAAGGCAAAACTATACTGAGCAGGACCAGATGGATAATTCACATCGTGGAGCAACGTAGTTGTGAGTCGCATGGATTAGTATGCCTCTCTGCAGGGAGGAAGTGCCTCGTGCTGGTTTCTACCATCATAGGTGTCACAATGGATCTGTACAACCCTTTGTGGTTAAGAGATTTAAATTTCTGAGGTCAAGAGCTTTACTGCTCTAATACCATGTTAGATTATGAGAAATACGAAATTGAAACTCATTGAAAATGAATTTCTATTGATTCTAAGCTTTTTGTACATGAATTACATGACCTTTTAATAGGACTTATTGGCTTCAATAGTTGTTGCTTCTTGTCTGATTTACGCCACTAATTATTATCTAATTACAGAGATTAATTATTTTCTAAATGGGTTGATTGACAGCTTAGTAGGCATTAGCTAATTGATCCTCCAATATTTTATTTTTTTCTTCAACAAAATATCCAAAAATATTACTCTGGTTTATGTCTCTTTGGCTTGAGTATAATTCAATTGTGTATTCTAAAGTTCTGGAAGCAGCTTTAGCTACTGTTCAAGAGTTGCAAGAGAAAAACATGAGGGATCAATTTCTCATGAAGCTTTGATCTGAATTTGTGCTGGTCTTTCGATAATTGATGGCTAGATCTCTAGTTTCTTTCTTAACTGAGTGCTTTCGAGAACTTCAGCATGAAGAACAATATATAAGAACTAGATCCAGCCTTAAAGATCAGAAGATGGCAGTAGATGCATCAAATCTAGCCTTTTGGCTCGAGGGAAGCACAATTCTCAAGACATGAATGACATCTAGTGTTTCTCATGTAAAGAGTATGGTCATATTGCTAAAGATTACAAAAATAAATTATGCAATTAATGCAAGAAGGATGGTCATATTATTAATAATTCCATTTCAAGTTGTTGTAAAGGAGAGCTCACTGATCCAGTATTCACAGTCTAGTCTTGTCACCTAGCCAGCCACAACCTCACAGACAACTGTTACTGCAGAAGCAATTCTGCAAATTATTCAATCAACATTGTCAGCCATGAGGCTATCAGACATCCTCTCTTCAAAATGGTATTTTTATTAAGGGGCTTCAAATTATATGACTAGAACTTCAAAAAGTTTCATTTCTTTATCCCCATACCAAGGTTCTGGTTAAATTACCAAAGCAGACGGGACAAATTTTGCCAATTTATGGTACTAGTACTGTTTTGGTGAATAATACAAAATTAGAAGATATCTTATTGGTACCAAAATTTCCACTAACCAAATTTATTTTGGTCAGCTTATCAAGAATAACTATAATGTACTATTTACACTTTTTGGATGTGTGATACAGGACCAGAAAAATGTGAAGATAAACAGAAAGGGTCATAAAAGTGGTCATTTTTTTATTCAGAATACATAAGACACTTCCAATTTTTCTAGAATTGTTTTTTCTGCTTTACAAAATTCAGATCATCGGACCTTATGGCATTGTCGGCTAAGACATTTGAATTCAGATAGTTTGTCTTTAATGTTTAAGCAAGATTAGTTTCTAATAAAAATGTTAGTTCAAGTGTATGTTTTGCTTGTTGCTTAGGTAAAAGTAAAAATCTTCTTTTTCATTCTAGAATCACTAAGGGAGTGTTTGGCACTCAATGGAATAGCAAAAAGTTGGAATAGAATAGCTATTCCGACGAATTAATTTGCCAAATGAATTTTAGACTAAGTAGAAGAGTGCGGAATAGTGCTAATCCGGTATACCAAGTTATATGTGGAATACCGGATTAGCTCTCGTCGGAATAGCGATTATTGTTTGATTATGTTATATTATATTATAATATCATCATTATAATTATAATTATGATTTATTATTATATTATTAGTATGATTATAATATATTATTATATTAATATTATGATGATTATTTATTTATTATTATATAATATTATTATAATAATTATTGTTATTATTATATTAATATCATTGTTAGTATTGTTATTACATGATTAATTTTACTATTATTTATTATTATATTATAATTATGATTATATTATTATGATTATGACTATGATTATTATTACATATTATTTTTTTTATTATATTATTATGATTATAATTATTTATTATTATATTATATTATATTATATTATAATTATATTATTATAATTATAATTATTTATTATTATTATATTGTGATTATGATTATAATTTTTAATTATATTATTATCTTATTATGATTATAATTATAATTATAATTATAATTTATTATTATTATATTATCATTATTATTATTACTATTATCATTATTATTATTACTATTATTTTAATTTTAATTTTAATTATAATTTATTATTATTAATATATTATTATATTAATATTATTGATTATGATTATTATTATATTATCATGATTATTATCATTATCATTATTATTATATTATATTATATTATGATTATATTATAATTATATTATTATAATTATTATTATTTATTATTATTATATTATGATTATGATTATAATTTTTAATTATATTATTATGATTATAATTATAATTATAATTTATTATTATTATATTATTATATTATCATTATTATTATTACTATTATTATTATTTTAATTTTAATTATAAATTATTATTAGTAATATATTATTATATTAAGATTATGGATTATTATTATTATTATTATTATTATATTATTATTATTATTATATTATTATTATTATTATTATTACTATTATTATTTTACTATTATTATTATCATCATCATTATTGTTAGTATCATAATTATCCATATTTTAACTATTCTGATTAACAACCGCCAAACGATATTTTCTCTCTTCCGAATAGTCAAGAATACCACTCTTCTACCACTCTTCTAAAAATATACTATTCTATCACTCTTCCAAAATTACCACTCTTCCAAAGTTATTCCTTGATTTGCCAAACGAACCCTAAGACTATAAGTGCTTTTGAGCTTATTCAAGTACTAGATTTAGGTATTTTATTACCTTAATTGATGAATACACTAAATTTACATGGGTCTACCTTTTGAGAAGTAAATCGGAGGTTTTCCATGTTTTTAAGTATTTTGTCAATATGGTTGAAAATCAATTTTGGTGTTCCTTAAAAACTTTACAATATGATATGACGGAGAATATATTTCTAATAGTTTTCAATATTTTTTTTGGATAAAGGTATTCTTCATTAAAAATCTTATCTCGCTACTCCATAATAAACTGTCATATCCGAATGAAAAAGTAGACATATATTTGACATTGTTAGAATAATTCTTCTAGAGGGGTTGTTCCACCGACTTTTTGGGATGAGCCTGTTCGCACCTTTGTTTTTCTAATAAATCATCATGTTTTAAAAAAATTGCAAAATCAATCTCTTTATTTTTTTTTGTTGTACAACAGACATCCTAGCTATGAAATGCTACATACTTTTGGTTGTGTTTCTTATGTCCATCTACCTCCATCTGAATGCACAAAGCTTACTGAATAATCTATTGAATGTGTTTTTTAGGTTATGCAAATAGGACAAAAAGGTTTTCTCTCTATTGATCCAAAGGCTCACAGGTTTAGAATTTCTCAAAATATTATCTTTAGAGTGTCATTTTTTTTATTATCATAATTGTTCCTCTTTGTCCCTTATTGTGTCTAGGTCAGTTTTGTCTCTTTCAAATTTAACATGCATCAACTGATGCTCAAATGTCCAATCGATTCAAGCCATGTTTTTGTGTATGCAAGACGAAAAAATTATTGATTTTATGACTCAGTTTGGTGATTCTTCTCATAACCTAATTCCAAATCATGACATGTCAAATCTAGGAGAACAAATTGATACGGGTCTTCGTCAATCAACACGAACATCTTAACCTCCAATAAGATATGATTTTCTAGTAAGTTCTTCATCTTTGGATGTTCCTATTTCGTATCAAAAAGTTATTCAACGTGATTGCTGAAAATTGCAATGAAAAAGGAGTTGGATGCATTGCATGAGAACAAAACATAGGAGTTGGTCAAATGTCCCTTTGATACTAAAGCTTATTGGGTGTAAATGAGTTTATTCCATCAAACAAAAATTAGATGGGTCTCTAGATAGATATTAGGCTAGATTGGTTCTCTCAGTAATAAGCAAGAGTATGACGTCGATTATCTTTAAACCTTTACACCGATGGCAAAGATGATCACAGTGCGAGTTGCTTTGGCCCTTGTTGCAGCCAAAAATTGGTCCATAGAACAGATGGATGTAAAAAAATTTTTTTTTCATGATGAGTTGAAAGAAACCATCTACATGAAATCTCCTTTAGGTTTGACCCTTGACTCATATGATAAGGTGTACAAGCTAAAAGATCTTTGTATGGACTGAAATAAGCACAACATGAATGATTTTTTTACTTCCAAAACCACTATTCTTCCGGTTGATTTTCAGTAGAGCAAGTATGATTCTTCATTGTTTCTCTCTAAATCATCTCATAGTTTTCCTCTAGCTCTTATTTACATAGATGATATTCTCATAACTGAAAATGATGTTCAAAGTATTACTAAACTGCAGGCAGCCCTAACAACTACATTTCGAATGAAAGATCTTGAGGAAGTTCAGTATTCTTGGCCTTAAAGTTCACCAAACAACAAAGGGTATTTTTGTCAACTAACATAAGTATATCAATGAGTTGGTAGAAATGACTAATCTAAATAACTCCAAACCATCAAACACATCCATCGAGGTAAATCTTAAGCTTCACAAGAATGATGATGATCCAATAGATGATCAGAGCCTAGTTGGCAATTTGGTATACCTAACAATTACTCGACCTGATATTTCTTTCTCGGTGAACATTGTTAGCCAATTCATGAACAATCCCCGACATCTGCATCTTGATGTTGTTCATTGCATTATTCATTACCTTAAAAGTACTCTTGAGAGAGGTATTGTTGGAGGTGGGGGGAGGTTCAAAACTCTTTGAACCAAAAATTGGGTTCAAAGCCTTTGAGAGCCGTTGATTTTGTATCGAGATTCGTACTTTCAATAAAATCTAAATTCAAAATTTATAATTTCAATTACGAATCTCAATGCAAAATCAACGGTTCTAAAAGATTTTGAACTCAATTTTTAGTTCAAAGGGTTTTGAACCTCCCCCACCTCCGATATTGTTTCCCTTTAAATTCCTCTAGGCAACTATCAGCCTATGTTGATGTTGATTGGGCTAGTTGCCCAGACACATGAAGATCCACCGCTGGATGGTGTGTTTTCCTCGAAAATGCTCTCATTTCATGAAAATGCAAAAAGAAAGATCGAGTCTCTAAATCTTCAACTGAAGGAGAGTATCGAACTATGTCATTCGTGTGTTCTGAAGTTATTTGGCTACAAGGACTTTTGGCTGAACTTGGGGTTAAGCAATAGTCACAAACACCACTACATGCCAACAATATGAGTGCTATTCACATATTGATTAATTCGGTATTTCACGAGCGAACTAAACACATAAAAATTGATTGTCACTATATTAAAAATATAGTTGACTGAAATCTCATATCACTTCATCATTGATGTTGGTTAGCTCACCATCATCAATTTGAGGGGTTGTCAATATTGTATATTTAATAGTTAAGGCTGTAGAATATAATTTACAATCTGTAATTAAAACACATGATTTGTTTCCTAGATTATAGACTAAATTGTAGGAATCAGAATAAATATTTATATTAATGTACAATATCCAAAGGTGAACTATAGAAGAGGAGTTTGAATCTCGTATTGAAGCAGACAAGTTATTCTAATACTTTCTCTCTCAAAAATATATTTTCTGAATTTTGTTAGTTTTATATTCAATTATGTATATAGATATGTGAACCAATTAAATCTACAGATCGCCTTTTATCTCTTTTTGTTGTCTTTCTATTGATAATTTGAGATGCATTATTTCCAAAGAAAGAGCAGTTCAAGAAACATATATATTATGAAGACGAATTTGAATATGAATGAAAATGAATGAATAAGTACAGAAATTCCCGGGTCCGGATTCACCCAAATAAAAGAAATTTAACGGTAAACATGATAATTAGCAAACGAGTTATTATACCAGAAGGGAAAGTATGATGTATTATAACAGACAAATTGAAGCTGCCCATATTATAATAGATCAAGATGTTGAAGAAGATGAAACAATTCTACTGACATGCTTACAGTTGACCTCACCCAAGCTGCATCTGTACTAATCAAGGTGCATTTCAAGCACCTTGCTTAAATTTCTTAAGCTTCTCAACAAACTCATCTATGTGCTTCTCATGAGAATCCGGTCTGCAAATATCCTCCTTAGTTGTATTGCATTGACATGGTTGTTAACAGTGACAAAATTCTTGAGAATTTGAGATAGATCATCAGCTTATAACAAGATATTACTATATAAAGCTAGGTTGAGGATTGAACTCTTATTTATGTCAGTATACGTTCAATAATTTTACTGCAAATATGAAGCGATGAAATATGCTGCTTTTTCGAATCCATGAGTAAGACTTTACTCTTTAGGATTTGACAGCTAAAGTTGATTTTATCTTCTTCTAGATTCACGTTACTGATTTTCAGTGATTTTTGACCGTCTGATTTAAAAAGCAGGGTCCTGCTCGCACCCCCAAACAACAGGAAATTTTCTTCCAAATATGAAAAGCAAACAGGAAAAATAAAGAAATCACAAACATATCACATATGCATGCTACTCTCAGAAGAGTTTTTTTTTTTCTCAGTAACATTTTTTTGCTGTCCCAACGCATGAGTTATTTTGGAGCTGTTAGTTTTAGACATGATAACATAGTGTCATAAGCTAATTGTATTTTGGTTGTCATTTTTCTCTTTTTTCCATTTTCTTTTTTCTTTCTTTTGCGTGTAATGCTGCACTTCTCTGATTCTTAGATAATCACAAAGATTTGAGAATTATTCCTTTTTAGTATTATCACAATAATTGACACTTAATTTGCTGGTTCGCCAATTATTCATATATACTTGAATTATTCATGATATTACGTTTTAAACACGTATTTTTCCGAATCATATGCTACTTGATTAATCTACTGCTTTTTAAATTTGAGTCAATTTCCGCACATAAAAAGAGAGAGAAGTACCATAAGCTCTTCACATGTGCGGTAAGAGACTGGGAAAAAGTTGACTCAAATTTGAAAAGCAGTGGATTAAGTAGCATATGATATGAAAAAATACATGAGTAATATCACCAATAATTCACGTATATATGAAATAATTCGTGAACCGACGAATTAAACGTCAATTAGTTTGTGATAATACTAAAAACAAATAATTTGCAAAGTTTGTTATTAGGTTGACAATCAGCGAGAACATTCTTGTTTCATTAATTCGGGAGACATATAAGAATGATTTGTTCTCGATCAAACCATTTTCCTCAGTCCCATAGCTAAGAAGAATAAACATAGTTCTAATTTAAGTATATAACAATCCAATCCCAGTCAGCATAAGACCACATGCACAATTGTAATCCCTGATTCAGGACTCTACTATTAAATTATGTACTAAAAAGCAACAGAAAAGAATACTGACGTGACCATGGTATGAGAAGTAATACTTCCATGGTATCAAAGACAAGGATCTGTATTTTCTGCCATACTTTCTATGGCAGAGAAAGTATGGTACGGTTTTTCAGCCATCAAATGAATTTAAACGGCTCAGATTAGATTTAGGGGGGATTTATTATTGAGTGGGCCCCACCCACATTCTCCCATGGCAGCCAAATGCCATAGTCAAGTGTGGCAGCGGACGTGTTTCCCCAAAGACAATATTTTAAATGAGCAAATAACTATTCTAGGAATTTACCTAATAATCTTGAACACAGGATAATTCCATAAGCTGACACTCTATATAATAACGCCAAACTAATCATCTCTCAGTGCCTCCTGAAGTAGGTTTTCTGTGGTCGGCCCATTGAAAGAAGATGAACCGTTTGGTGGTAAAGTAGGTTCTCTCAGAGGCTTTGAGGCATTTTCTTTTCCATCCATTGTCTCCACTGCTGCTCGTTCTTTTGCCTTCTTAGCTCTGTGTACAACTTCCTCCTGTGTTTCCAATTTTTTACAAACATATATGTTGAATCATTCAGGGAACTTCTCATTTACAAATTATTTTCTAAGATGTTGACCTGGCTTGAGAACCAAACTGGCCACCGCTGAGGAACTAACAATAAAATTTACATTAGAAAAATATAATTACATACTACTCTCACATGCCCTTCAACACATTTACATTATGTCACGTATGGATATAATTGCTTTCATCAACAACAACAACAACAAAGCCTTTAATCCCAAATATAATTGCTTTCATACTTATCTTTTTTGTGATTTAGGATTGGACTTCTTTTCTAGCCTCTGCCTGCCCCAATTTATTTGGGATTGAAGGCTTCGTTGTTATACTTCTTATCTTTTTCAATAGATGCCCGCAAGTAATATTAGTAAGAGAAAAGAGTAGGCTAGGCATGTTTAGCATACTAATACAGGTACAAGAAAATTTGAAAGTAATTTGTTACTCTCCATGCTAAAAATGTTAAAAGTTAACACTAATTCTTGGATGCAGTGTGTATTCAAACTCCCCATGACATTGTAACATAAAATTCTCATTCTAAAAACGTTGAACTGGTGCTTCAAAAGTTTTCTAACACGTACTTGTATTGGCATCACAGGACGAGAGTGAACAGGGTTAGCTTCAAAATTAACCTAAAAAGAGTTCAGATGTGTAGAACCTAAAAAATATGATTAATCTGTATACTGTGAAAATTAATCTCACCTGAAAACCTAGAACTTGCTTTTGCTGTTCCGCTTGCCACTGACCAATTACACTCAAGAACTCTCCAACGGTAGATTCAATTCTCTCATTTAATGCCTCGCCAAATGACTTCCCCAAGAAAAAAGCATCCAAAATAACCTTACTCTCATTCTCGCCTTCGAAATAAAGCAAAATAGCTTTCATATTGACAGAATTGGAAAATAATTAACAATTTAACACATTAGAAATTGAAGATGAGAAGCTTACTTGAACTTGGTCCAGGAGATCCACTATTACTGGAACACTGTACACTACTGAGTTTGTTTCTTCTAAAATTAGAGGTTGGGCCCAGTGCCAGAGACGGAGGGATGAAGAGTCTGATGGGGCCCGAGCTGTTCTTCTGCGCATTTACTGAGAAACCATAGGAAAGAGGGGCAGCAATCAGCGCTTGTGCTGCCATTGTTGCACGGCTCTTTCTTCCAAACTGAGATCAGATTTTAGAAAGTTACAATGACCTTTTCGGACAGATGGGCTTCTTCAAAGAGATTACTATGAACGCGTGCGTTGTGGATTAATATATTTGGGCCTAAACGGATAGATGTATGAGGCCCCAACACATTATGGGGTGTGACATATATAGGTGTTTACGTCGACCGTCAATTTCATATCTGGTGGTTACTATTCCTCATCATAATAGGAAAACGAACCGTTCGTTCTCTTCGGTGTTCATGGTCTTTAATTGATAGGTTGATTGTGAATTTGTGATAATACATTCAAAGAAAGAGGATCCGACAACGTTACGAAGTGGTCCCCACTTTTGACCGGTGGTCATTTGAACTCGACGGATCCAACCAAACCCGACAGTCGGACATGATCGATTATCGAACCTAGTCGGTTCGGATCCAAACCGTACTGTGCTTCCATCTAGGTTTCCCTTCCCCCCTTTTTCGCAATGACCCAAATCAGGTTCGTTCTCGACATTAAATCCTCGATTTAGGGGCAATCCTGTAAATAACAGCGAAAACTATAACCAAATCTCTATTCCCTTATCTTCTCCGAAGAATCAACCTTAACTCGGAGGACTCACCTTGTATAGCTTTCCGGTAAGAACTTTGCTTAGTTTCTTCGTTTGGGTTTTGAAATTTATTCTCCTTTGCCTACTGTAAGTAGATCCTGGAACTTATGTCGGTACTCATGATCTTTCAAAGGTTGGAGTTAGGGTTTATGCTCGTTTTGGCGTTTGATTGTAGATTTATAGTAGCTTTTTTATTATCTGATTCTTTAAAGAACTATTTTGTTTATGTACCTGCAGTTCTCTTCAATTACAACTTATTTTTTTCTTTGAATATAAATTAGTTTGTTTCAGTCAATTTTGTGTAATATCGGAGTGTTTTTGCAATTTGGGAGCTCCCATGCTGGTGAATGTTTACTTTTTATCGTTGCATAACTAGTGGCTTTAATAAAGATAAGGGAGAGTGCGAGAGTTCAGCCATGCTGTAGAAATTTTGATAGTATGTCTATTGTGCATCGTTTGTACGACATGGTAAAAACTAAAGAAAATAAATAAGGGTGAAGCTCAACAGGACTCGTGCCAGGGCCTTTGGATGGTTTCTGTGTGTTTCAAAAGCTCTCCATTTTTTAATGAACGTATAGTAAATAGGACCATTTTTTAATTGTTGATTCTCCCGAGCCATCTAATAAATTTCATCTATGCAGCATTTACTTGACCAAGAGTTTAAGTGTTGATGGAATGCAGATCCATTCTCATTTTTGCATTATAAGAGGTCAGGATTTGAAAGCCTCCTAAGTTCCTTATTTACCACTGGATGCCTTAAGAGGTTATAACCTTTTGTTATTACCATGGATCTCCAATCCTCACTCCTCTCTATGGACAACCAGGCACTAACCCCCTCACAGCACCACCAGAATTTCTCTGTCATACCCAATCAATCCCTAGCCATAGGCCAAGAATTCTCTGATGTTGAGGCATGTCGACGGGCCTTGAAAGACATGGCCATAGCTCTGCATTTTGAGCTCAGAATTGTCAAATCAGACCGCAGCCGTTTCATTGCCAAATGCTCACAGGACGGTTGCCCATGGCGCGTCCATGTGGCAAAGTGCCCTGGTGTACCAACCTTCTCAGTACGAACACTCCATGGTGAGCACAGTTGTGAAGGAGTACGCAATTTACACCACCAACAGGCCACTGTAGGGTGGGTGGCAAGATCAGTCGAGGCTAGATTACGCGACAACCCCCAAATCAAACCCAAGGAGATATTACAAGATATTCGAGACCAACACGGGGTGGCTGTGTCATACATGCAGGCATGGCGGGGTAAGGAGAGGAGCATGGCGGCAGTACATGGTACATTAGAGGAGGGATACCGCTTTCTCCCAGCATACTGTGAACAAGTTAAAAAGACAAACCCAGGAAGCATCGCAATTGTGAGCGGTACAGGTTCAGAGAACTGCTTCCACCGGATGTTCCTTTCTTATCGTGCATCAATATATGGTTTTTTGCATGCATGCCGGCCACTCTTGGAGTTAGATAAGGCTCAATTGAAAGGGAAATATCTGGGGTCACTGCTTTGTGCATCAGCTGTTGATGCAGACCATTCAATGTATCCTTTGGCATTTGCTGTCATTGACAATGAGAGTGATGAAAACTGGATGTGGTTTCTATCAGAGTTAAGAAAATTGCTTGGGGTCAACACAGATAAGATGCCAGTTTTGACCATATTATCTGAAAGGCACAAGGCAATAGTTGAAGCAGTTGAAACACACTTCCCCACTGCCTATCATGGGTTCTGTCTTCGGTATGTGAGTGAGAGCTTCAGGGAAGAGTTCAAAAACCCAAAATTGGTTAACCTTTTTTGGAATTCAGTTTATGCCTTGACAGCTGCTGAATTTGATTCAAAAGTGACCGAGATGATGGCAGTGCAAGATGTTATGCCTTGGTTCCGCCAGTTCCCTCCTGGCCTGTGGGCAGTTGCATACTTTGAGGGAGTTCGATATGGTCACTTCAGCCTTGGTATCACTGAAATTTTGTACAACTGGGCACTTGAATGCCATGAACTACCTGTAGTGCAAATGATGGAGCACATTCGGCTTCAGTTGACTTCCTGGTTCTTTGAGCGCCAGAACATGGCTATGTCATGGGGCTCGATTCTTGTACCCTCAGCTGAGAAACTCATCTCGGAGGCAATTGCCGATTCAAGGTGCTACCAAGTTTTACGTGCTAACAAGGTCGAGTTTGAGATTGTCTCATCAGAGAGAACAAATATTGTTGATATCCAGACACGGTTTTGTTCATGCCGTAGATGGCAGATTTACGGGATTCCATGTGCTCATGCAGCTGCAGCTCTCCTTTCATGTGGTGAGGATGTGCGTCTCTATGCACATGAATGTTTTAGTGTAAGGAAGTATAGAGAGGCTTACTCTCAACCAATATTCCCAGTGCCTGATAGAAGTCTCTGGACAGAAGCAGGTACTGGGTCAGAGGGCTCTGGACCTGGAACTGGTAAGGGGGAGGTGGTGTTGCGGCCACCCAAGACAAGGAGGCCACCTGGTCGACCAAAGATGAAGGTTTTGAAAATAGAGAGCTTGAAGCGGCCAAAACGGATAGTGCAGTGTGGCCGGTGCCATTTGCTAGGGCATTCTCAAAAGAAATGCACTCTGCGTGTCTGATGAGTACATTTGTTTTGAGACAGACTAGGATTCTTTGTCTTCATTTCTTTCTTTTTTTTTCCTTTTTTCTTCCGAGTTGTGTTAGTCTCCCGATGAATCGGTCAATGAAGTGGATATCGTGTATTACCTTTTGATGGTAGGAATGGATTGGAAATCGAAAGTTATGTATATTAATATGAACTTCTTTTTTTCAATTTTACTTTTTTCTATCAAGTGTATTTGATGACTGGCTAATTAGTAGCACAGCTAAATTGCAAATATCATTCAAGATGCTTCAAGGTAGCAATATATGTTACAAACGGGCACATAATTACTGAACCTAACTAGAGCCTTCAAGAAATCTTATGGGCACTTGAACGGTTCGTTTTGACTTCTTGTTATTGATTTGTTTTGGCCTTGATCTCACATTTATTGTAATTACATTTAACTTTCTGCAACTAAATCTTACCTGTTCTTGCTTAGGATTCTATTATTAATATCCAAAAGTTGGTCTATGCACAATTCATACAAAAAAGTCTTAATCGTTTGCGCTTGTTTCCTGAATATAATTTGTCTGTACATTGGTTTCTTTGGAACACTGAAATACTGAAATTTGAGAGAGAAAACTACATGCACATGCTTCAAAAAAAAAAAAAATTGCCAACTATGTACAAACAATTAGAGAATGTATTAAACTAAAAGTTCTCAACACCATCCCACTCCTTCCAAGCATCCATCTAAAAAAAATCAATGTTTCCAGTTTTGGGAAACCCCAGTTATACTGGTTTGTGGAACTGCTTGTGCTGACATGACCACAAAATTCGTAATTAATTCGCCTCAATTTGGTCATGAGCTGTATGGAAAGGTGCTTGACAGATGGGAACCGGCCAAAATATGGGAATCTTTTAGCATTCTCACAACAGTTGAGTTCTAAAGGGTTTTTGCAAATATTTGATCACTAAGCCATGATGGAAATTGAGTACAACAGAAGCCCATTATGATCAGCTCTAGATTTGAGTGAGGTTTGAGTCTTCCAAAACCTCAGATGCCAAATCCCCATTCGGCCATTCAACTGGAAAGTAGAATCAGCAGGTAACCAAAACAGGGTCAATTTATGCACTTTTCGTTTGTCTTGCATATTTGCGTCCTCAGCAAATTGTGGGTCATTATGCTGTTGATCCCTGATATATATGTACATTTCTCCTCTCAGGTTTTTTAAAAGACTCAGTTCCTCTATTCCACAACCTCTCTTTCACATCCCACAAAATACAATGGGAGTGTCTGGAGGCTAGTCGTTTGCCCCATGCCAATGGCATCAGAATAAAGGCGCCTTAAATTATCCAAGAGCTTCATTCCCTTGGGTAACTCCTTGAGGTAGAATAATTCTCTCAGGATCAGAGTCTGAAGGTTAAAGAGACCGCTTATAGACACTGGCTAACACTGGATTCTATAATTCTGAAAAAAAAAAAAAACCTCAAATGTATTAGGTTGCCAATACTATTAGGTAAGTTCTCAATATCAAGCATTACAGAAGTCCAGAGCACTTAATTAGATAATCTAATGATCCAAAGAAGCCACGAGAAATCTTCATGCAAATGGGAAATTCTTCAGATTGTTTTTTCTCCCACAAGCAGGAAAGACCGCAAGACTTGGCCACTAAACAAAGACAACTTTCATGCTCAGCAGCCAGCGGCAAGCCTTTGCACCTAGACACCATCTTCTTACCAATCTCTATCATGTTGTTATCCAATTTGGTTTCACGCGCGTCCCTGGCAAGCACCTAAGATGATACCTTTTTGCGCACATAATCCGACTAACTTTCATGCTCCTTGCAGCAACTCAAAATGTAGAATCGGGCACGTGGGACCGGGACAGAAATGGGACGGAAATGGCAAATGAGTCCTTGCTATTTTCGTAAATTCAAGTCCCAAATTCCCAATGCCGATTGTCAATTATTTTCTTTCCTTTTGGTAATGTGATAATATCCCAAGTTTGATTTTTATTCACGGCATTTAGTTTATCACTCATTGCCTTAGCTCATTCATCTCATTTTATTGCTTCAGCAAAATTAGTTGATTCAATATGAGACTCTTAGTAAAAACACTATAAAGATTTTGGGAAAATTTATCATACCTAATTTGATTCTGGATAGAGTGATTAGTGGAGTAAAAAGTCACAAATCTTCTAAATGGGCCGGTGTATGTTTGGTCCGAATAGACCTCCTCAATTCAATACACTTATATCCCTTTTTAGAAGAAGAATAACCAATAAAAATACATTTATGTGCTATGGAATCAAGTTTTCCTCTATTTTGAGAGTGAACATAGCAAGTGCACCCAAATACCTAAAAAATGAGATATGTTAATTTTTCTATTGTAGAGGATTTCTAAGGGACATTTGTGACTCAGTATTCGACTAGGAAGTCGATTAATTAAATAACAACTGGTAAGAACAACATCAGCCCAAAAAGATTTAGGTAGATTACTAGAGAAGAGAAGAGCGTGAGTGACTTCAAGGAGGTGTCGATTTTTCCTTTCCGCAACTCCGTTCTGTTGAGGTGTACCGACGCAGGAGGTTTGGTGTAAAATTCCCTTATCTCGGAGAAAAGTTTGAAAAATATGATTTGTATATTCAATCAATTATCTGTTCTTAGAGTTTTGATTGCGGTGCCAAATTGATTTTTAACCATGTTGTAGAAATCTTGAAAGATTGTGTTGACTTCACTTTTAGCCTTTAAGAGATATAATCATGTTACACAGGATTTATCATCAATGAATGTAACAAAATATTTGAAACCTTCCCTAGAGTCAACGGGAGCACTTCCCCAAATATCAGAATGTACTAAATCAAAATATTTATTAGCTCTTACAAGATGTTCACCAAAAGACAGTCTATGCTGTTTAGCATAATGACATGGATCATAATTATTAGAATTTAAGGATAAATCAAAATAATGTAACACATGGTTAGATGGATGTCCCAACTGTTGATGCCACACATGAGGTGTAACCTTGTTAGGTTCAGTCACAGTAAAAAACCAGAGAATTCAAGTCCACCACTTACAAGCCGTTAGATAGACATCCTTCATCAATCTTCCTCTCTGAAGTTCTGCCCTGAAATACTACTTTTCTATGGAGTAAAAATAACATTACAGTTCCATTGGTATGTACATTTACTAACAGATAATAAATTTGTCTTAAGATCTGAAACAATAATCGTATCAGTTTCTCTTTGAAAAATATTGATTTTGCCCATGCCTTTAGTAGGAATTTTAACTCCATTAACAATAGTCACGTGTGAATAGTTGCACTTGAAGTTGGTACGAACCAATTTATTTTCAGATTCAAACATGTAGTCAGTTGCACCTGAATCAATAATAATATGAGAATTTAAATGTGTGGCAAGAGCGCAAACATTATCATTACCTTTACTACATTCACTGACTCACTCCCTACACCATGCAACTTCATGATATTTTCCATTTGCAAAGACAACCGCTCCAGCTTGGCGTGTATTTCAGAATTGTCTGAGTCAGATTGCCTCGTTTCCACCACGGTTGCTTCACTGGACACTTGATTTGCACATGCAAATCTAGATTTGGAGGGCCGCAGATTGGGGTGAAATTCCCAACATCCTTTGTGTGGCTGTCACGTTTGCAATAGTCACAATGAAATTTTTTCTTATCGTTTCCCTTATTTCCGTTTTTATATCCATCAAATTTGTGAGTTGGAATGAAATTGAAAGCTGAATTTTCTTGTACCTCATTGGAAATAGTACCTTTAGTAGATATAGTTTTTTTTCTTGTTTCTTCTTGTTAGTTTTATGTCTTAGGAGCCAATCAAATATTGTTGACTTTATATTTTATTCATACATTGGATGATTTTATCATTTTGTTCCTTTAGTATTTTATTATAAATAGATCATTTGGGTTGATGACTTGGAATTGCAGAACTCTATTAAATAAATTAATAAATAATAAATACTCTAAATATCCCTAATTAAGATAATTAGCAGGAACACTAATTATCATAGGAGATTAGTATGTGGATTAAAAGATGATCAGGTTCGGCAGATCATATGATAAGGCGTTATCAATTTAATCACATAAATAGCTAATAGCGATTAGTTTATTGGACATGAATCAAATGAAACAATGAATGGATTGTGTTTGTATCATCATTTTGTTTCATTAGTGTTTTGAATTCTATGTATGAGATGGTTCATCTTTTTCACATAAAGATTGATCATAGTGGGTATTTTCTAACGTTGACCATAACAGACAATCATAAGGATCATGCTTCTTTATTCATGAATTATGTAGGAATAAAGTTGTTCATCAAGAATACTATGTCCCTCATAATGAGTGATGATATCTTTGGGCCCATTGATGAAGTATGATTGTAAGCATGCAATATATATAATTAAGTGATTAATTATATGCAATCAGCTTTGGATCAAGAAATGAATAAATCACAAGGATAACACATTCTTACATTGGATTATTTTTGATATCATGTGACATAAGAATTAACACAACAAGAAATATATTTTCTTGTATAGGATCATAATATTATAATGTAGATATTATCTGTGTCAATTGGGTAGTCGTAATGTGTTGCTAGATACCGCTTACGACTTGTAGAATTAAAAGGAGTTTTATTTCTACTGCCAATATAACATAGATCCTCCCGGGTCACACCATATAGGCTCTTAACTAACGTGACAAAATTCAATCATAGAGATGACAACCTTAATCACTAATATGTGTAACATATTATAATATGAGAAATTAATTATTTGGGCCATAATAATTAATTGTATTAATTGGGCCATAAATAATATATTGTTTGGGCCATAATAATTAATAGGACTAATTTGGCCACAAAATAATATGGCCCATTGAAGGGGGCTGCCATGAGAAGAGAGAGAAAGATAAAAGTTATTTGATTAATTTTGATCAAAAAAACTTTTTGTTAAAAGTAACAAATGTGGTTGTATGAAAAGCAACAAATATGGTTGTATAAAAAGTTACAATAGCAATTAACCTTTTATCAAAAGTTAAAAAAGGTTAACTTTTTATTAATGAAAATATTTTGAAAGATCTCAAAATATGAGGATATAACCCCTATGCTGTCCACCTCTCTTTCTATCCCATTTTTCTTCTTCTTGTTCTCTTATTTCTTGTTCTCATGTGTTGAGAAAAATTCAAAAAATTAAAGAGTTAATTTTGAAGGGTTGAAACCTTGATTAGGGAAAATACTAATTTGTTCTACTAGCATAGAACTATTAGTAGTTAGTTAATCCTAGGTGGATACTTGGAGAGCCGTCATCCTTTTGGCGCTCGGGAAGATAGAAGAAGAGCTCACAACCACCATCCTTGGAAGTCTACACCTTCGATTACGATATCGAAGGAGGTATGAGCTTCTTAACCCCTTTTTCAGTTTAGTATCAACTAGATAACAATAAATCTTTGATTGTTACTTGTAATTTTTTTTTGAAATTTATATCATATGTATAACCTAAAATCCTAACACTTCTTTAGTAACAATGGAACATATGGTGCTGAATGAGAGCTGTTCGATTCTTGGGAGAATATCTCGCTTTGTTTCTTCAAAATCTGAGGAGAGAGCTGCCAAGAACTGAAAAATTCTGTCTTCTTCCTCACGTTTCAGGTAGTCTTTAACAGTGGGAGCAACGGGTCGATATTGACGCAGTTCTTCCCATCGCCTCTTCAACTTTCCGAGACAATCAATAACTGTTTGATTCCTGATTTGCTTGATCTGAGATAATTGTTGTTGCAGTTCAAACACCCGAGATGCGTTGTTGACATTGCCGTACATCTCGAGTATTGCATCCCACAGATTCTTGGCAGTATCTGCATATGCGAATATTTCATACACTTGGGGTTCCATTGCATTAAAGATGAGAGACATGACATAGTGATTGTTGATCTGTCACTCCTTGAACTTCGGATCGTTGATCTGTCACTCCTTGAAATTCAGAATACCATCAGTACTTATGATATGATCCAGTACACCTTTTCCTCTGAGAGCCACCTTAACAGCATGTAACCAGGGCATGTAATTTGCCCCGTTTAACAGAGCATTGGTGAGTCTTGAATTGTTTTTTGTTTCAGCCATTAGAGAGTCTTGTGAAACAGTGGAACAAAATATGAAAACTTGAGAGAGATGTCAGGAAAGCAAATAATGGCAGAAGATAGAGCAATATCAAATTTAACAGAGAAATTCTCAACATTTTCAGAAATCTCTCTTCCCTCCCAAGTTTATTTCAACAAGAACAAGATCCTAATCCCGCTCTGATACCATGTTAAAGAAAAAGAATAAAAATTGACACGACATTTCCAAAAATCTCCCTTCCCTCCCAAGTTTATTTCACATAATTATTTTTTTTACAATTGCATTTTTCTGTCCGTCTAGAATGAAGAATAGAGATGTTCAAATAGAGCTATAGGAGGCGCCCAGTATCAGCTCTATTTTTACATTTTAATTTTAGTCTTTCTAAACAGTGCAACAAATATAATTACAAAGTAACAAATAAGACACAAATAATACTCCAGCCGTATAATTTTATTATGTTTCATATTTGCACCAATCACAACAATCAAAATATTCCAACATTCACCTAAAACCGACCTTATCAATTTTAAAACCGGACTCACGAGTCACGACCATCCTATGTACGTCCGTGATAATTTAACTTAATGAATCATTTCCAGATCTCAATCCTCCGAATCACAGATTCGGATTAGTTTAGACTAAACCTATTTTTATTTCTTTTAACTATTTTTTAATAATAAAAGTAAGACATGAAATGGAAGTGAAATGTGACTGATTTTTTTTATAAATAATAAAAAATAGAAATCACGAGAGTGTCGATGGGTGTACAAAAACAAGTTTAATAGTGATGGATCAATTGAGAGATACAAGACTAGACTAGTAGATTATGAAGAAATATTTACACCTATAGCCAAAAAGAACACTGTTTGGATATTAATGTTTATAGCTGTGAATTGTGACTGTCCATTATTTTAAATGGACGTCAAAAATAATTTTCTACATGGGGATTTGCAAGAAGAAGTATATATGAAAATTCTACCAGGATTGACGGTTTCTAAACAAGAAGGAATGGTGTGCCATCTTAAAAAAGCAATCTACAGACTCAAACAATCTCCAAGAGCTTGGTATTATAAGCTAAGTGCTGCCTTGATCAAGATTGGTTATAAAAAAGTGTTGCAGACTCATATGTGTTTACTCTTTTTATAGAAAGAGGAATTATTGTTATTCTAATATATGTTGATGATCTTGTAGTTACAGGTAGCAATCATAAGGGAATAGAAGAACTCAAAGCTCACTTAAGAATCGAATTTGACATTAAAGATTTTGGTTTTTTGAGATACTTTCTTGGCATTAAAATTGCACGTTCTCATAAAGGGTTTGTTCCTATGTCAAAGAAAGTACGTACTAGACTTATTGAAAGAAACAGGTAAATTAGGAGTTAAGCCGACAAGTACACCAATGGATTACAATAAGAAGTTTGGGTCAGAAGAAGAAACTCATTGTGATGGTAAACTTTTTCAAAGATTGGTAGGTTAATTAATTTATCTCACTATTACTCGACCTGACATTTCTTACACTGTGAGCTATGTGAGACAATTTATGCAGGCCCCTACTATAGAGCACTTCGAGTTTATAAATCAGATTATCAGATTATCAGATATCTGATTATCAGATTATCAGATTATCAGATACCTTCAAAACTATATTGTCATTGATTCTTACTGATATTTTTATAAATTATGTTATGAAGTATTTTTGTAAAAATATTATTAATGAACCGATTTGAGTTGCTAAACATTAGATCGGCTGCTGAATATTAGACCTGATCAGCTCAATGACTCAACCAGCTGATTTACAGCCCTAATGTTCAGCAGCCGATCTCCCACAGAATATGAAATTCAGTAAGGTTTGGACTCGAGTCCTGGAGCACAATCAAATTAGATTAATATATAGGAATATTATTATCGTCCCCAGCCTTTTATCCCTATTCGTTGTCCCCAAGCGAAAAATTTTCATTTTAAGCATTCAATTAAATTTTTATATGTTTCCGACTTTCCATTTTTATAACTACATAGCACATTAATAATTAAAAAAAATTGAAATTGAAATGGCGTCTCTTTAAGAAAATTAGAGAGAGTTAGCACTTGGTAAAAACTATCAAATTTACTTATATCTATTATACTGTGCTATTTATATCAAGTGTTGTGATTATTTATTTGTATAAATGGTGGAATTTAACCACCAAAGCCGGTTGATGTATATAGCAAAAATTAATATATATAAATAAAATTGATAGTTGATGCCAATAGATACAACAATTACCAAAAACATAGATATAAATAACATGGATATCAAATAATAATATTTTAAGTTATTAGAATTTTAGTAACTGGCACAGTAAATATAAATAGGGACAACTGAAGATATAAATAATGTCGGAATGAAAATCAATTGATGGCGCGCTGATTTTTTATGTCAAATTTATTGTTGCTATAAACAATCCAAACATTTATGGTCAATTAATATAAACTAACGGTTGATTATAAATTAATCGACCAGTTGCCTAGAAATAGAAAAAAATAGTGAATCTAATTGATGTCGCTGAGATTGCATGTTATGGTCACAAAAAATAGCGATTTTTTTTGTGCCAAATGATTGCAGTTACGGTCAACTCGCGAAGATTCAAAATTTTTATTTGTCTCTGCGATTATGGTCAAATCGCGAAAGACTTTTGACGTTTCAACTACTAAATTCGCGGGAGTCAAAGTTTGGGGATATTTGTGGGGATAAATGCTTGGGGATTATTATCAGCCTCCTAATATATAATGGGGGGAAGGGATCCCTGATAATGGGTTATCTTGATAATAGATCTTTTAAAAATAAAATAAAAAATCTTATAGATATATTGTTCTATTTATAAATTGATGGTGATTAAAATTTTATGTAATTTCATTATTATTTATTAGTCCATCAAAGATCATCAAAATGTTTTATACTTTACAATGGTTTCAATTTAATGGATTTGATGAACTATCAAATGATAATGAAATTATATGAAATTGGAATCCGTATCAACCTATAAGTAGAAGAATCTATTCATAAAGTTTTTTGTTTTTAAGATTTTTTTCATATTTATTTGAAAATTCATTGTCAAAATTATTAAAATAATGATCCTAGGAAGGTCTCGGTTAATAGGTATCACCATCCTGTGACGCACGGCAACGACGCAGCACAGCACTCTAATCATTCATCTGCATTGAGATTCGTACCGTTATTAATCACAAAAACTCTTTAAATGGCTCCTGCACAGTAAAACGCACTGCAACTCTGATGTGCGTCAGAGAATGTGCACTCCATAATAAAATACATATCAGGCCAGGCCCAGTGACGGTAAGGAGGGTTCTCCATAATAAAATACCATGCGTGGATTTCTAGAGCTTTTGTGGAGAGAGGAGGGAGTCCAATTGTCCAAATATCAACTAGAAGAAGATCAGAAATCTCAGATCCTGGCTTGTATTATCTCAGTTAAACGTATTTTAATTAAGTGATGAGCCTCATCTAGTCTAGACTCTAGAGTTGCATATCCGCCAGTAAGATTTTGAAACAAGTAAATCAGAACAATCAATCGCTCTGCCCACAAATCAACTATTCTTCAATATATTCTTGAATGCATGGAACTCGCAAGATTATTTTTGCAATATATAAATAGTCAACATGGATGTTCCATCCCATCCATGGATGGGCCACGGCAATTATCAACTTAAGATTGTTTAATAAAAACCAAAACTGCTTTGACCAACAGTTTTATGAAACAGGGGGTGAAATTTTATTTCTAATTTATGTCCAAAATAACAAACTATCCATTCGCAGACGCAGATTGCTTTTCTTTAATCCTCTCTTTAAAGTTTAAAGCATCCTTCCCTCGGCCCCTCGCTATGAATGTGCTGAGAAAAAAAAATCAGAAAAAGCAGCGAGTTGGGACAAAAATCCTCCGTCACTGGTCCCATACTTTTCAGGAGTCAACATGGATATTTATAACTTATTGAATCAGTAATGGCCTTCGACACACGCAGAATCACAGCTTAATCCCAGCTTTGGATTGGGTTTTCTCTGCGACGGATGTATCTCTTCCTGTAACAACCGGCTGCAAAGCTCTGAAATCATCAAACTTTTAAAATATGGATTTCAATATACATACGGTTAGTCACTACATAGCTTATATGCAACGTATGAATACATATGCAAATACATATTCTATAAAAATATACATACGGTTAATCACTGCATAGTTTATATACATCTTAATATAAATAGGAAAATATAATATGATATAAATATATTTTTAATTTTTTACAAAAAAAAATATATTGTATGATTAATTTTATAAATTTAATATGATAAAAATTAAAATATATATATTACATACTATTGGATAGTCTTTTATTTTTTTATGAAACTTTATACTTATACGTGTTAATGCAATATGGAACCGCGCTTATAAGAACAATGTAACATACTCTGGTCATTGAAATCCTCATCTAATCACAAAATAAGAATTTAAAGAAATAACTAAATTATATTAAACCCAGCAGATATTGTACTTTCTTTTATTTTTTTACTAAGTTCTTTACGAAATTTTATTTTCAGTTGCAATCTTTCGATCTTCTCTAAATTTTATATTAAATTTTCGATTTATGAGGTAAGTAGGAAAGCACAAAAATAATTTTTTTGAAATTGAAAAAAAAAATCTCAAAGAAGCTTGAATTCCTGCTCTTCACGAAACAACCCAAACACCTGACCATTAAGCTAACAATATGTTTAACACATTTATTATCATTTTTGCATTGAGTGTTAACTAGCAGCCGACACGTAACAAATTAATCAAACCGAAACATTGAGTAGAAAACATACTGCTCCTATATATAACCAATTTATTTTAGTTTGTTCATTCATCCATATAAAGGTCAGTCATACCACAATTTGTATTAACAATTTTTTGGAGAAAAAAATAGATCAATTTCAACCATCTGATGAAAAAAAATGCATTGGGAAAGTAAAAATATTGAGTTGTGTTAAATTTGACATGTCGTCTTTAATTTCGCATGTTTCCCTCTGATTTTTTTCTTAAAGAGACAGTTTCATCAACTTATCTACACTAAAGGTTAGGCGCTAAATTTATTTTTACAGCGGGATATGGAAATAATGTAACTCGAACTCATGTCCTTTAAAATATATTTTTCATGCCCGATAACTGATTGTGTCTAGCTAAGATTGAAAGGCGCAAGTTGGGTTCATGTCTTTTAGTTTAAATTTAAAGGCCGCAAATCCAATTCATGTCCTTTAATTGAGCTAGCAAATAGGTTTTTTCACGGCTTTTCGATTGTATTTTAACGTTCCGGTCAAAATTTCTTATTAAAAATTATAAATGCTTAAAAATCAAATTTTTAACTCATCAACATAAATTTAAAAATTATTCACCATATTACTCATTATATATAACAAATATAGAAATTATTCGCCCCATAATTCTTTAGCCCGGACTTGCGCCCAACCAAAATTTTGGAGTTGATTACCCTTTTTTTTTTCTTTTTACAGAAGTCAAAAATTACTCATCGAATATCACTTGAGTAACACGCGCAACCCATATCCATCAAGTCCCAGTGACATAGAGGGAAATTTCCAATCAAGTCATTTTTTTTTCTCAAATTTCAAGAAATTCAATTCCTTTTTGTATTCATGAAAACTTTACTCGGGAATAAAATAAGAAAGATACATAAATTGAATTCATGGAATTTTTTATTAGCAATGTTAGATTAAAAAAATGTTGTTATCAAAAGGATTTTTTACGTGCAATTGATATTGGAAGTTGGTGCCAAACAAATAGCGGGGCCGTATTTTTCTCTTGGTAATGAAGATGGGATATGCTATGAATTTATTTGAGGGTTATCATTATTGAGTATAGGTTCGATTAATATTTACTATTTGTTCCATATTTACTAGTGATTATTACTCAAGCATGCTTTATTGTTAAACTTTTCAATATAATATTTGTACTTTTTGTCAAATATTATATTGAAAAGTTTAACAATATGATTGAAAGTAAACAGAAAAAAATATTTAAAATTATGTAAAACTTGCAAAAAATATTGTATGGTAAAGAAAATTGTTGAAAAATATTTTCAACATAAAATTATATTTTAAATTTATTCTCATAGTTTAGATTGCTGAATTGTTGATTTTGTTTTTCATTAGCATGATGTGATGCTATCCAGTGACGAAGCTACATGCACAAGTGTGGGTGCAAATGACACCACTAAATTTTATAAATTTATCTTATAAATATATATAATTTAATTAATATTTTTTTAAATTAATACAAAATATATATAATAACACCACTAAATTTTATTACTCCCTCCCCACTGATGCTACCGTGTACCTCTCTGTAACAATACGACATATTAATATCATCTTAATTTGTGATATGTTGTAATATGCAAATCGTTTAGAAGAATCCTAGCACTTTACGCATAAGGGCGTACCCATGTTACACGTGGGACATTTCATGTGATAAATGCGCGTGTATATCGTGATAGTACATATTGTTGCAAGAAATTACAAGACTTTTTTTTAATTAGATCGAACATCTCTCTTTCCTTCTTTTTTAAATCTTTAAAGAAGAATTGATATTGAACTCTTAATTTTTTCTTAATTTTTTAGTAGAACTCTTTTAGTACTTTTTACTAATCAACTGAGCTACCATCTATTTCTAGAGTTATCAATGGATATCCATAATCTGAAAATTCGATCTGAATCCGCACAAATGGATCCGCATATGGATCCTCAAAATATATTTGTTAGTTTATTGGATCCGCATATGAATTCTTAAAAATTATCCATCTAATATAATGGATCCGCATTTGGATCTTATAAGATTCGAATTCGAATCCGCTATGAATTCGATAAATAAATAAATAAAATTATATCATATATCAATTAATAAAATAAACATGTTCAATTTAGTTTAAATTGAAGAGCAATATTTATGTTTCACTCTGTGTTGATTCATAAAGTTGAATAGTAGTTATTATATTAATTAGATATATTTTATTATGTTATTTGATGTTTGTTGTATGTTTTGAAAGTTGGAACAAATAGTTATGATTGTTACTGCGTTTATGATTGAAACAAATAATTTTAAGATTACTATAATAGCAAATATGAATTATGATTGTTGTTACGTTTGAAATAATTTTAAGATAACATGATAATTTTTTTCGTCATATATTAATTATGTTATTTTTAATATTATTACAATACAAGATCCGAAATATGATCCGAATCCGATCCGAAATCAGTTATAATAATAAATATGAATTCGCATTTGAATTCTCAAAATTTTATTAGATACGGATCCACATATGAATCTTATAATTTTTAATGGATTTACATTTGAATCCTTTAAAATTCGATTCAAATCTGATTCATTGACAGCCCTGCCTGTTTCCCCTCTCTCTCTCACACACACACACGTATTCTTGTTTGAGTTAAGCAACACGAAATGATATTTTACTCGTCTGATTTCTTGCCATAGATAATGCTCCGTTGAATTGAGGAATTAGGAACTGTGGATGTGGATGGAGATTGGAAGATCCAGTTAGACCCACACACAAAAAAAAGGTACATGGAAATATCGTGTTTAGATTTTTTTTTCTTTTTTTGGTGTTGAGCTTGAAATTGTTTTCATTTGTTATACTTAAAAATGTATATAGAGAGAGAGTCAGAGATAAGAGCGCCATAGACGTGATGGAGAAGAATCAAGAGATTTCATTTAATTCATCTACGAAAACATACTGCCTCGAGTTTGCAATATGAGATTGGAGGCTAAAAGAAGCCACCTTGACCTCGTTGATGCTGGTTGTATTTGATATGGAAGAAAGTGCGCCTTGATCGACAATGCGTCTTGCAGGGAACCAATGGGAGTTCATACACGTGACATTTAAACATGCAAATGTCTTAAACTGTTGCTGACTTCAGCACAAGCAGTGGGTCTAAGCTAAATTAATTAACAGCCTTTAATTTCTTCTTGACCTCTGATTTTAATCTGTTTCTGTTTCTAAAATTAATCGAATTAATTACTGTCATAGAGTTTCGCACACAGCATTTAGGATACCGTATCCTCTGTATTACTGAGAGTAACTATTCAAATTTACATTTAGAGGCGGATCAACGATAGATGTCAGTTGGTGTTCAAGCATCTATTCGGTTCACTAAAAAATAAATATTGTATAATAAAAAAATTAATTACCTAAATATTTTATTTATTTTAATCGGATACTCCTATTAATCGTTTCTGGTTCCGCCCATGTTTACATAGTCTATCGATCTAAACCACGAGCAGATTAATTATAATGATGTTCTTTATATTCACCGGACGGATAGTTACACAGTGAATTACTTTAAGGAATGTGAATTCGTTATTTAAAAACCGCCAAAAACTATAGGCGTATATATAAATTCACCAAAATAATTTGTCAGAGACCTCGGTGTAATGCATATTCAACTTCTCTTTATTATTTCCTCATGATACTTTTGTTTTTCTCTTATGGCCGCCTCCAACAAGGTCAATCAAACCAGTACATATGAGGATCAAAACAGACAAAAATAAATTGTGTCTATTTCAGTTGACGAAAATGTACCGTAACAGGGACGGAATCAAGATAAGATGTTATCGGCACTTTCTTGATTTATTGAAAAATAAAAAATAAATTAAATAGTGAAAAATAAAAAATTTCTTAAGCCGGACATAAATGGAACTAAAGTGAGTGTCAGCCGACGTCTTGACACTCTCTAAGTTTACTGAAAAATAAAATTATTTCTTTTTTGCAGTCTTTTTTATTTATTAGACATTTTTTATCGATTATTTCTGATTCTGGCCTTAACTGTAGGTCAAATCCAGTTGTATTTTCTTTGACAAATATGTTTAAAGGATGTTAACAATCTTGTGAAAGGCGTATAAAAAATATAATATATATTTGGGTTAGCGAAAGCTCCATTTTAAAAAAAAAAAAAAAAATTCACTTTGTAATAAGTTCATAAAATATTTTTCAATTAATTTAACTATAATATTGTTCCACTTCTTAACACTTATAAAAACAAATAAATTAGTATTAGATATAATAGTTATTATTTTTGCCCCTTGTCAATCCATATTTAATGTTCCCGATTTCGTACACCTTCAGATGACTATGACAACAGAGAACACCATTAAGAATTGTCTTCCTTGGATGTTACTGATCTCGTGCTCTAAGTGGTGCAGAGGTCAAAGCTTTTAATTTGATTCATCCATTCTGTGAATTTAGATGTAAAGTTTCAAACTTCAAATTTTGATAACAACCACAAAAAGATTTCAATTTCATTTGCTTTTCATATAAGAAGAAAATGCATAGTGATCCTGAAGTGCATGAAAATATTGGTTACTATGCGACTCGGTCACTTAGTCATCCATCCCTCGAGTCCTCTGAGCGAGTCACATCTTTATTTGGATGCTATCCAAGAAGAAACTACCTATGGTAGACAACTTGGCTGCAAAAAAACATGAGTACATGAAATGCATCCTATACTAGAGGAGCATTTCATTGCTCATACGCTCTAGCTACATATCTCAGATATCTGGCACTTGACCACCTATCAGCCAGACCCGATCAACTACTAGTTAAAGCTAAGGCGGATGTAGGGAACGGATCCAAGTCATCGAGCCGAGCGTCTTTTCGTAGCAGTCGCTTGCAATATTTGGAAGAAACCGACAGTGGGATCTTCCGAGCAAAAGCAAAGCCACCTACAACAATGTTTGGGTTTTTCATGCACAAGAATATTGAGTTGTAGGGAACAACAACAGGGTAGAATATAGAGTAGAGATATTGATTCATATTTACATTCTTATCTCCCTCTTCTCAAGCATGCAAATCTTTTTGTTTTTTCAATAAAAGATAAAGTAGATATGACCTATCTACTTAAAAGGAAAATCTAACCAGTTAAACAGATCTTAATTATATGTTTTGAGAAATGTCAATGATTCATTCAACATACAGATTGAAATGAAATCAACTATATATTTATAGCATAGATGTATCAGGGTGGATGCTGCTGTGCCCGTGCGTGTGCCTGTGTGTCATTGTCTATAATAGTTTAGTTTTGAAACATGTATTTTGATCAAAGGGACTGATATAAAATGCTCATGCATGCCTAGAACTGCTGCTGTCATTTGCACAAAGGTCAGCTCGACTCTGCTTCCTTTTTAAACAGAGTTCCATGCAAACATACTAATTACAACGGGATTTTGTAAATGGCAGTATTAATTACTACTATTAACTCACAAATTATGCGGGTAGTACAAAATATATGACAGAGCCTCTAGTATGACAGAGGTAATACATTATTAAACAGGACATCTTACCTATTAGATCAATTAGCATGATTGAATGTGACAAATCCAGCAAATACCCATCTATATAAAACAACAATCTGAATCTCCTCGATCGGAACTAACATATTGAATGGTACTAATAAATAACACAAGAAAAATGTAGTTTCACCACTATAAAGTATAAATTTGACCTCGAATGAGCTCAGTCATCTTCCACTGTCATGAATAATTCAGAATCTGACAATATATAGAGAGTTCTTTCCATTAATATTTAAAGCAGGCAAAATCAATATGTATAATTATAGAAACTGAAGGTTATATTTTAGTTGTGCATGAATCACATTTGAGGGAGATCAATACATAATCCAGATTTGGTTTTCCAAATTCACGTTCTGCTTATTAAATCAAATACAATTCTGAGTTCTTCAACCTGTAACTCATATTAGTGGCGGATTTGTGTAAGGGCAAGCCCGGGACAATGCTCACACTTTATTTCTGAAAATATATATAAAGTAGTAATTTTTTTCTTATGCGATTAAAAAAATATTGATAAAAATTATACGAGTATCTATGCTTAATTGAAAAATTAAATCTACTATATCTAATTATTTGAAAAATCTAACCTGCCTACTAATTGTATCCATACTTACAAAACAGGCTGGATCCACCACTGACTCATACAAATGATGGCACCGAGCACACAAGCATGTCAATAAAGGACTTGTTCAAGTCAATTCTTTACTAACATGAGGGAAAGATTAATATCAGTTTTTTTTTTAAAAAAAAGGACAAATTAAGACAAAAAAAAAAAAAAAATTCCATCAATGTATGCCTGAGAAGGCAACAAGATTTATCATGAAGAAATCAGCTTCCTCTTAGTTAACCAAATGTTTATAGAATGTAGCTAGAATAACGAAAAAAGATTCCAATCTTTATTATATGGTTCGAGTTGGAACTAAGTGATTGCCTAACTGGTATTTCTATTTTTTTTCACAAAACCACCAACATGATTATTAATTTGGAACATTTAGGCCTTGTTTCAGAACAAAACCAAGCCAATCTAAGAGTCTTTGACCAGAACGGACCTTGATATTTGCATCAAACTCAAAAGAATGTAAATGATCCAAGATACGACAAGTAGTATTTCTCTTTGAGAAAAAAATTTTATCCTCCAAGTATTCATCCTCTAAAAAATCACTTATATATTTTTTTATACAGCTCGATTTCATATATATTACATGTTGTCGTTTTTCTATTTAAATATTCAGTTCACTTATCTAAATATTTAATTCATTTATCTAAATACCTAATTCATCTATCTAAAATACATGAGACATATATAAATATTCAAGTTATTTTTTATCTTCTGAGACTTTTTTTCTCTCTCATATGTCACATGTGTTTTTCCATACAACTCATATGATGTTTATATTTTTTTTATCTAAATATCTAATTCACTTATCTAAATATGTAACTCATTTATCTAAATATTTAATTTACTTATCTAAATACTTAGTTCATTTATCTTAATACCTAATTCACTTGTGATATTTATTATTTTCTTCTCTCTCATTTATCACACGCATTTTTCCGTACAATTCATATAATATTTGTTAGTTTCTCCCATGTAATTTTTTTTTCGAATTTTTTTTTCTCACATACTGGTTTTTTTACTAAATAATTGAGTCACATATCTAAATACTTAAGTCACATATTTAAATATCTAAATTAATATCTAAATATCTGAACCTCATATCTAAATATCTGAGTCTTATATCTAAATATCTGAGTCACATATCTAAATATCTGATTATATGTCTCACTTATATAAATACCTAATTTGTTTATTTGACTCAGTTATATAGATGGATATATATTTTTTCAAAAATAAAAAGTTAGATACAAATGATGTACATTTTTGTCAATTGTGATACAATGACACTTATGGATAAGAGATTCAAAGTAAAAGAAGGAGCATGCAATACATTAGACAAAATCAAAGTGTTGGTAAATTTAGCAGTACCCTTACCAACAAGGGGTTGGACCGTACCATCAGCGATCTGAATGCTTTTTGAAATCGCTAGACGAGAATAAGAAGAAAACTCTTCAACAACACTAGTCACATGACGAGATGCACCCGAATCGACAATCCAATCTGACGATCTAGTGGTTCATAGAAAAATTTTCTTTAGAGATTTAATAAATCTCGAAGTACTGTTAGTCGATCCCTTTCCTTTTTATTCATCTATTGCAAACAAAAGGTAGATAACTTGGTAACCTAGAAGCTATTTAGCACTTTTAAGAAGTGAGCGATCAGAAAACAAGTAGACATACTTAAAAAAGGATCAAAGCTTTGTACAAGAAAGCATGGTAGACAAATTTAGCATCTGATATCAGCATGAACAATTATTACCAGTGTCCGTAATCACCATTCACCAAGCGTATGGTAATTAAATCAGACCTACAATCTACGATAGCAAAATATAAATCGTCCAATAGAAGCTACAAATTTGATAATTCTACTCTTTAAGAGGGCAAGAGAGAAAAAACTCGCCACGATAATCAAAGCATGCCGAGAAGACGACGAGAAGAGAAGATCCTTTCTTTCCCACCAAAGACAACATCTAACCGTCAAGAAAACGAGCCAATCCACATAAATCTGCGACGTCGCATTCTCACTTTTGGAGCCATCTCCCCAGCTGCGTGGGGTTAACTACACCAGGTATGTGGACCCCATCGGCCTTCAGTAAACACGAGACCTCCTTGTATGAATTTCCCGGCTTCGAGGAGCCGGACTGCTGAGCCGGGTCTACGTTCATCTTTCCCGGCTCGAACCGCTTCCCCAGGAGAGTTCCTTTGGTGAGGAACTCGTGAGCCAAGTAGCCAGCTAGGAGCTTGTTGTTGTGCGGTTCGACCGGTTTAGCAAGTTTAGCCGCATGAGCCGGCTGAGCCATTTTAGCGGAGAAAGTTTTGACTGGAATCGGGTTGAGAGGAGGATCCCACGGCTGTGGCTCTTTACGCTTTCTAATCGGAACACGTGTCCCGTCCTGGCGAGTGGAGATCGAAGCCATCTTAACCGCTCTTTTCAAGGTGGGTCCCACTGACACGTCGGTGTATTATTTTTATAGAAAAAAGCCGAAAGTAAAAAAGACTCTTTCTTCGAGAAAAATCAAATAAAGATATGGACAGTGGTTTGGTGGCAAATTAGAAAAAAGTGAGGGGGCTAAAGATAAAATATGTCAAAAATAGAACAGACGACAGCCTAAATTGGAAGGTGGTGGCGATCGGAGACAACTCCGTCAAAACCACGCCGGAAATTTTAGAAGAGAAAGGGAGACGGAGAAAGAGAGATTGCCGACTGAGAGAGAAAGAGGGGCGAAAGAAACTGTGAGATTTGAGGATTTATAAAGGCGAAGAAATGCCAAAAGATACGGTTGGTTATATATAACTAGGTCTCTCCGATTACGCCCTTTCTTTGTCCTGAAATAACAGGATTGCCATCAATGTGATTTTGAAATGACCAAATTGGCCTTTCTCTTCTTGTGCATTTAGTTCGACTTTCAGAAATGTAACGCAATTTTTTTTTTATTTCGTTTGAATCTGGAGCGAGAAAACCGTGTACATATCAGCATTGTAAATAATGAAATTAATATTTTCTAAGAGATTTAGTTATATATGTATTGTTTATTGAATTATTTGGATTTGATGTTCAGATAAATGCAAACATGATATTTCTATGTTCAAATATACTTTTCTAGTTTACATTTTGATTTTGGTTAGTACATCTTAGTTCGTTACTAGTTTGATATTTATATGTTAGATGGTATTAGTTTTGTTCCGTTTTAATTTATTTGGAAATGTAGAAGCTTTTGATCTTTTTGTTCAAAAGTAATTAATAATAGGGTGGAGATCACTTGACAATGAGTTATTTTGACAATTTTAACAATAAATTTTCAAATAAAGTCAAAAAAATCTTATAAAAACTTATGGTATGTTCTTCTACTTATAAATTGATGATGATTCAAATTTCATGTAATTTCATTATCGTTGATGCTCCATCAAGGACCATCAAAAGTTTATACAATTTACAACGGTTATAATTTGACGGTGTTTGATGGACTATTAAACGATAATGAAATTATATGTAATTAAAATCACCATCAATCTATAAGTATAAGAACATATCCATAAAAAAATTCTATTTCTCAAATTTATTTTATATTTATTTAAAGATTTATTATCAAGATAACCATTGTCAAGCCATCCCTTCCCTTAATAATATGTTTTTCTTATCTTGATAATTTTAACAATGGATCTTCAAATAAATATTAAAAAAATAGAAAATATATATAGATATGTTTTTCTACTTATAGATTGATAGTGATTCAAATTTAATGTTAAATTCTTTAACGTTTGATAGTTCATCAAAAACCATTAAATTAAAACCGTTACAAAGTGCATAATATTTTGATGGGCTAACAAATAATAAAAAAATTATATGAAATTTTAACATCATCAATATATAAGTAGAAAAACATATCTATAAGGTGTTTTCTATTTTTAAGATTTTTTGTATATTTATTTGGAGATTCATTGTCAAGGAATCTTTTCCTTTTTTAATAGAAAATAAAATAAAATTCACGAATATTGCCAAGATAATTGATCGGTTTTTTGGGTAAGTAGTGAGGTTCGGAATATTTTTTGAACCTGTGGTGCTGATCCGGTAAATGAATTCGGACCCAGTCCCTTTTATTTATGAGTGGGATTCATTGATAATGGGTTATTTTGACAACTTTGACAATGGAGCTCTAAATAAATATAAACAAAAATCTTAAAAAAAAGTTTATATATGTGTTATTCTACTTTTAGATTGATGGTCATTCAAATTTCATATAATTTAATTATCGTTTGATAGTCCATCAAAGACCGTTAAATTAGAACCGTTGTAAATTATCTAAAAATTTGATGGTCTTTGATGGACTATCAAACGATAATGAAATTGTATGAAATTTGAATGACCATCAATCTAAAGGTAGAAAAATACATCTACAAACTTTTTTCTATTTTTAAGATTTTTTTGTATTTATTTAGATGACCATTGTCAACCGAACCCTTCTCTTTATTTATTAGGTGAGGATCACTTGACATGAGTTATTTTGATAATTTTGACAATGAACTCTAGAAAAATAATCAAAATAATTTTAAAAATAGAAAAAATTATAAAAGTGATTCAAATTCTATGCAATTACTGCATCAAACGATGTATTATTTTATATGCATATTCGATATTATTGTGAACACTGAAAATTCACGGTACAAATTAAAGTTACACAACAAGTAATTAAAAAAATTCCTGACACTTCAAATTAAAATAAAATATTCGATACTACAATTTAATTAAACTTGCTCTACGAATTAAAATAAGATGTCCGACACAATATTTAAACTTACGCTACAAATTAAAATAAAATGTCTGACGCTACGAACTAAACTTACGCTACAATAAAATTAAACTTACGCAACAAAATTAAGTTACATTAAAGAAAAATCTCAGTGGTTAGGACGATGGCTGATCAGATTTCTGATGAGCGAGGCTCCAACGATTGAGTGGTCAGCGAGAAGGTTGAGTCGATGGAGCGGGAATATATGTTGCTTAGTACGTGGCAGGAGTACTCAAAGTACCTACTCCTAAGGATCAGTTGATTGTGTTGGACTTGTCATGTTCATGTCGTGGAGGTTGTCAACAAGGAGCTCCGAGAAGGATTGAACATCTACAGTGTTAAAAGCATCCCACACATATTCGGAGTAAGTTGTGGTTTCTGCTGTTGCGGGATGTTGTCGAGACAGTCGTCGTCAAGATTAGATCACAATGGGTTTGTTTGGCCCTCTATGGAATAACAAAAAATAAAAATAAAATTACTATTTCGATGAATTAATTCATCAAACGAATTTTAGACTAAGTAGAATATTGCGAAAAAGTACTAATCCGGTATACCAAGCTATAGGTGGTATACCGGATTAGATTTCGTCGGAAAAGCGATTATTATTTAATTATGTTGCATTATATTATTATATTATGATTTATTATTATTAAATTATTATATTATAATTATGATTATGATTTATTATTATATTATTATATTATTATTATTATTATTATTATTATTATTTATTATTATATTATTTATTATTATGATTATGATTATGATTATATTATCATCACTATTAGTATTATTATATTATTATATGATGATTATTATTATTATATTATCATTAGTGTTAGTATTATTAATTTTATTATTATCTACTATCATTATATTATAATAATTATGATTCTAGTATTATATTTATTATACTTGTAATTATAAATATTATTATATTATTATTATATTATTATGATTATATTTATTTATTATTATTATATTATTATTATGATTATGATTATAATTTTATTATTATTATATTATTATGATTATGATTATAATTTTATTATAATTATGATTATTTATTATTATATTATGATTATGGTTATTTTACTATTATATTATTCTGATTATGATATGGCTATGATTATTATTACTTATTATTGTTATTTATTATTATATTATTATATTATGCTTATGGTTATATTATTATATTATTATGATTACGACTATGATTATTATTATCATGATTATGATTATAATTTTTTATTATTTTATTATATTGTATTATATTATTATATTATTATTATATTATTAAAATTATGATTATTTTTTATTATATTATTATTATGATTATGATTATAATTTTTATTATTATATTATGATTATATTTTTATTTATATTATATTATTATTATCACAACTATAAATATTATTATTTATTATGATTATGATTATAGATTATGATTATTATTATATTATGATATTATCATTATTATTATTATACTATTATTATTATCATCATCATTGTTAGTATCATAATTATCTATATTTTAACTATTCTGATTAATTAACAACTGTCAAACGATATTTTCGCTCTTCCGAATAGTCAAGAATACCACTCTTCCAAAAAAAATATCATTTTATCACTCTTCCAAAATTACCACTCTTCTAAAGTTATTTTTTTATTTGCCAAACGAACCTATTATGTAAAGACAAAGGAGGAATAACTTAACTTCATCAACGACCATTCGATTTCTAAGCATAAACACTTATTTGTAATTATTGTAGAAAGAAGGATCATATCAAGACAGATTATTTCAAATTCAACAATAAACAAAAGATAGATCAACAGTGGCGGATTTATATAGAATGAATGGGGTCAATGTCCCCATTTATTCATGAAATACTATCACTTTTAATAAAAAAAAATTATTATATATAGTTAATTTTTTTATATGTCTATGTAAATGAATCCCATTAAAGTTACTTGAAATTTAATTATTGAACCTCATTATCTCATAATAATATAATGAAGTTCTTTCTGAAAAGTTTATGAAGTGTCGTTTGGAATTTTGGATACTTTCAACATTTAGTTTTTTTCTCTAATAAAGTTATATTTGTTTATACCGAAAAGATATTGGCACTAGAATAAAAATATCAATAATTATTAAATTCATGGTATCTTCACCTTCAAAAGTGATCAATGGCTAATGAAATCGTTTCTTTTACTGTTAAAAAATATTCATCAGCTAAGTCTTTCGGTCTTTGATAGCTTTCAGACCATATTTTTTTTATTTCCTCTTCACCGTTTTCTTAAGAAAACATCTTAAAATCTAGCATTTTAGAGATAGACAACACAGAAAAAAAAAAGTGTTTAAATTTATCGATTTATTCTCTTCACTATTTTCATGCTATTTACATGTTAGTCCATAAGATGCAGAAAAAGATCAGGAAAGACGACCTTCAAAATAATATTTAGGATTATTTAGTGATTTTTATTGTTAAGCTCATAAAGTTATACCTTTAGACTTTTATTATAATTCACAATTTCTAATTTAGACATCTAGGTTTTTTTCTCTTTTACGAAATAGTATTAACTATTAATCTAAATTAGAAAATATTTGATTCAAATATATAAATTATTCTCATTTTATTTTATTAATTAAGTAGATTTATCTTCCCAAAATATGAAATGTGGACATATTAGTCAAAATTAAATTCATGATGTTTAAGATTTAATTTTCCATTTGTTGTTTTTTTAAATTAGTTGATATGGTTTTTTTAATCTCTTCCTCTAAGACTGCACCTTTTTGGGGTTGTGCCAGGCTTATACCGGGCTTTGATTTCTCAGTGCTATATATTTTTGAGAAATCAAAGCCCGGTATATGTTGCATGTCAATAGTCGATTTTCTCATGAGAGAGGAGAAATAATTGAATAAGATCCTTGTTTTGTCTTGTTTTCAATTGTTTTCAAAGTTTAATCACAACAGCTCATTTTAATTATAACGATTATGTGGAAATCTAAACACGAATTTTGATATACGAAATTATTATTATTAAATCAGGATCGTCAATTTCTAATCGATCGGATCAGATCAAAAATACTCCACCTGAAGAGCAAAAAAGCTCTCCAGCGAATGTCGTTTCCCTCTTATACACGGTTGCCATTGTGTGAAAATAATGTGTGTTCTTGCTCTTTGCTTCTACATGACTTCTTCCTGCATGACAATTGCTGACAGTCTTTCTTTGATGAGTTTTCTAGTAAGGAGTTCCAACGTTATAAGGCTTCGACTTTCCTCTCTTTTGTCTAGCCAGAGGAGAATTTCCTTGCATGCTGATGTTTCCCACCCGCTTCTTTTTTCCATTCCTTTATAGCAATTCTTAATTTCATCATTATTTTTTGTAGTTGCGTAGGCGTATTTGTAATTGGATCTTGTTGCCATGTATGTTCTACTAGCTGCTTGAATTCTGACCGTCTGTGCCAGAAATTTTCCACTTTGCCTCGTTCGTTTCATTTCCATTGCATGGGTGATGGGTTTTCCAACGCATCCGATAAAAATATACAACAGGTGTTCGGGAATAATTTGTTTCATATAATATAAATAAAATATATATTATAATGATAAAATATTAAAAATATATTAAAAACTATAAAATTTAATATAAAATAATATATAATGTGTTTTTTTCTGAATAATTCATGAATAAAACGTTTTTTTTTACCAAAAAAATATATATATATTAAACTGACGAATTATTCGTGAAAAATCCGGCTATGGATAAAAAATGAATTATTCGCGAATCTTGTTCCACTAATTTCCCGACTAAAACATCAAGACGTTATGTGTGATTAAAAAACAAACTTTATGGTGGAGTTAAAGCTGGTAATTGGAACCTTTATAATAGTCAATTAGTCATTACTTTTGCATCAGGCAATGGACCATTTCCTGTTGTAATACAGATACCCTCATGCCAACCATCCTTGCAGTCCAATTAAATGAGAAACTTATTTTCTCTGATCATTACTACAGCACTGGTACACGCTAATCCAAAACAAAAAAGAACTAAAGATAGGGATGAAAATATAAGCAAAGAAAAGGACAAGTGCAGGCACGTCCAAATTCGTTGCAAAACCAAACATTCTCCTGTCCGTTGCCTCTTCGCTCCACGTCACCTCTCTCAGATATCTAGTTCCTCACTAAAGCATTTACAAATTTGTTTAGTGCTATAGTAAGCACCCAAATAAGAGTTTTGTCAGTCTCAACTACCCAAAATATTGGGAAATCCTAAAGTATAATTGGTGCCGTCAATAAAAAAGAAAGACCAAGTTTAAAATAGAAGAAAGATCAATAATGTCTTCAGATGCGCTCACATGACATCCAATAAAAATAAATTTCTCGTCCAAACTGAAGACCAGACAAACAATGATGATTACTCTAATTGGCAGATAAACTGCAATCACTTTTTTTTTTACACCAATGATGGCAATAATGTCACATTTTAAGCTGTGTGACCTTCAGAGTTAATATAATATAACAAAATTTATCTCCAATGAAGAGGGGGAAAAGACAAGGTTCATTATATCTAAGATCCACTGAGTAAAAACATAATTTCACATATTAAATACCCACTTCAGTATCTTAACATTATTCATCCTGTTCTACAATTGAAAACAATTGTTTCAGAAGATTTGGGATTGAGACATTTTTCCAGCAAAACAACTGCTTACACATCAGAATTTATTCCGCACAATTAAATAACATAACATGAATTGATGTTACAATCACTGCAGAAAGTTACACCAAATAAAAAGCCAAATTTGTAACTGAAAATAGAAAAAAAAATAAACAAAATGAACATTTAAGCAGCCTGTTGCACAATGCAAGCGGCAATTGAATCGAGAAGCCATGTATGAGCTACAGCCCTAGAACCGGTGGCAGCTGCTAATTCTTTGGCCTCAATTCTTCTCTTATTAATTACCTCACTCAGGCATTCTGGATCACTTCCCTGGGGAGGCTCTGTGCTATAGATTACAACAGATGAACTCGAGAGGTCAGCTTTATCGATGATGTTACCGCCTGCAGCCACAATCAGGTCTTCAAGATAGCCTTTGTAGTATGGAAGGAAGCGTCCACTGAAATAGAAAGATAGCTCTGCAAACAACTTGGGTGCCTGTCACGATGTTAGAACAAAATTAGTAACATGCAAGGTTTTTAAGAATATACTAGAGAGGAACAATATCCACATGACTCTTAAAATATGGAAAGTTACACAGTTCTGCCACTCATGTTGAATTACCCAAAACCTGTATTTCTTCCTCACTGAAAAAATAATGGACAGTTTTGGCATATTCAAGCATAGCAACAATTCCAGAAAAATATCAAAGGTATTTTCTATTTCTTTGTCTGTATGGCAAATGAGGTGCTTGCCTTTTTTGTTGAGTATGGATGACATTGAACCGAATGATATTTTACATATTTCAGATGTACAGACATTGACTAGATATATAATTTAATAGTTCCTCTTTCTTACAAAAAATTAGTAACAATGAGTGTTTCAACCATATAAAATCCATCTGATGACATCTCATGGCTATCAAAAATCAATAAAATCAGACAACTCTAATCTAATTCTTCTTACTTGGTTCAGCAATCAATGTTTGTGAAATAAACTATCCAATTGATCTGCAAACAAATTCTCCTTTACATGAGAAAAGCTGTGTATTTTCTGCTTGCATTTCTCACACAAGACATTGATCAATTTATGTTTTAATTTTTGTTTTCATATTATTTCATCTGGCTGTGTAACAGAGAGGGGGAAGGGTAACCTTTTGCAAAGCTCTAAGTCTACCAGTCTTAGGCCCGTCAAAGGCACCATAGACATCATGGTTGATCTCAAAAGACTCTTCAGGAACAGGATGCCCAGCTTCAACACAAGCCTTCAGCCCTTCAATTTAAAAATCATTGCATTAAAATAAATTCAAAATATTGCAATGGACGCTAGGAATTAGTACTTACAGTTCATGCTTACAATCCACTTCCCACTCAAAATTGCCATGAGCACCTTCAGTGATCTGCCACACCCACCCTGCTCGTCAGTAGAAGAAATTACATGGGTCACATTTGGTTTCCAGTTGCTTGTCACCTCAATACCAGTAATATCACCAAACTCCTCCAACATTTCCTGTGAATCAAAGACCCAAACTTAAATCTGAATGATGAAACTATGGCTGAGATGCTGTTACATTGTAAACTACCTTCTCTTGGTCAGAGAGAGCAGACCCACACAACAACCAATCTCTAGTCAAAGCATATGAGGCTGTCCAGCGATCATCTATTTGATTCATCACAGATGACCTTAGCTCCCCAGTCAGAGAAGTAGGAGACCTGGAAAATTAGGACACTATTAATAAACTATTAATCAAATGGTGTCCAACTTCAGTACTTTTGTTTGCAAGAAACATACACTGCACGCTTGGCCTTTTTGCTTTTAGACTTGGATCTATCACATGGCAACTTCTTAGAGGAGTGAAAGGGGCATAGTAGAAGAAAATTTACCTTGAAAACATGGGAAAAAATATAGATCAGCTTAAGAAACCTGGATCTAGTTCCCATCAGTTCAATACCAAAATAACAAAATTCTCCCATACCATGTCCCAGCGGCAGCCAGATGTCTCATGAGCACAAAGGAGATGATAGCTCCTTCTACAACTCTTGGAGTAGCAACCAAGTGCAGCACCTTTCAACCCACACTTAGTGCATTTAATTTTGGAAGCTCGCATCAGCTCCTGCTCTACATTCATTACATTATCACCGTCAAAATATGCTTGAGGAGCCCTGTTTCAGGACAACATTTCCCTTCATTAAAAATTACACAACAGCTAGAATTGTATTGGGCATGTATTTGTAAGACGACATACCATTCAATGCATTTCTCATGTACATGGATGGTGCCAGGAAGCAAGGCTTTGTCATCATTTACTGGCACTCCGTCAAGATAATGTGATAGTGGACCAGTAACCTGGTAATTCCATTTTGTAAGTTCATGTTCTGTACATAATATTCCCAATAAAATACAGTATAAAATGTAGTGTCATACCTCACTAGACTTGAGTGAATGACAAAATCCACACTCAGCAATACTTGTGTTGACTTCAATGCCTGCTTCCAATTTATTTAAATAAACAAAATGTAAATCTTATAATATAAAATTTTCTGACTAAATATAATTGCAGTATTTACAGGACAGTACCATTACTTTCTCCATCCTTGGGACTTCTTGTCATTTTTAGTTTCTTTGGCTCTCTGAGACTGTCATCTCCATTTTGGACTAGGCCAGATTTTGTCTCTCTCTTTGTTGATCCATTGGGTACCTAAGTGATTACAAGAACTGATTGATAAGAGCAATCACTTGGTAGCAAAACAAATAAGATAGTTACTAGGGCATATTATTTATGGATCTTCTGGTGGTTAATGTACTAGTTGTACCTTTTTATTTTTGGAAAATATATTTTCTTTTTGGTTTCATTGGGATAGTAACCAGAGTTCATATTATGTATTTATGTACTGCACTGACAATCATGATATCTTTATTATTCGCACAAACATGATCTGTACTATCTAGTACAGTATGGTTATGCTTATTAGGATTGCTCACATGTAAGGTATTTCCTCAAAGAAAAGATGATTCAAAACTACAACTGTATTCCCACCTTACATAAAACATTTCCTTCCTATTAATTCATTTTTGGAATCTGACTTACCAGTGTGCTATGCACATCATATCTGTCACTGTCCATAATCCCTCTGTCATCTGATGCTGGGGGGCCACAAAGCCCTTTCTGCCCAATAAATACAGACATATCAGCCCTACAATCTCCTTTCTTCTGTACCCCAGTGTCAATCTTGGATTTATCAAATTCAGGGGATCCAATTGCATTGGCAAATACATCTGGAGATCCTAACTTTGATCCCCTTATGCTATACGCTTGCTGCTGCTCACACTCAAAATTATCCATCTTGTTTTCCTTTGTAGAATCTGGGCTCCCACTTCCTCCTGAAGGTGTCTTTATATCTGTATTTATAATAAAAAGCATAAGTAAAGTGTATAAAAGTTCTACCACTTTATTTGTTCTGTTTGCATACCAAATATGTCCACTTGCTGCTCTCTTGTCATGAGAATACTGCTGACAGTAGAACTAAGACTTCTGTAGATATTCACCACTGCCTCAATCTGAGTGGCTGGCTTAAGATCTGTAGAAAGCTACAAACAGCTTGTTAAATTGCTGAACTTTTTATCAAGTAAACTTGCTTTAACAGAATTAATTCAACCAATGTATTTATGTGAATAGAGTTACCTTGATACCGAAAAGTGACTTTACAAAGCGGACAGCCATAACCATTAATTGAAGTTGTAGCACAAAGACTGGAGTTCAAATTTCAAAGGCAGAATTTAAATACAGCAGAAATTCTGAAACAAGAGATAGTGGATTAACATGTTTCTATTTCAGTTTAAGAAATCACCTGCATGATACATGATTGCATGGCAAGAAGGTGGGCAAGCTCAGTAGCTTCAAACTGCAGGTTAAAAAAAAGAATTATGGCGATAGTAATTGGAGAACTGAATGTTACTCCAAAGAGGCAAAGGAAACAATTTTCTTTAATAGATGTTCCCAAATTTGATCATATATCTAAAATCTCCAGAATCCTACTACCACTTACGACCTACAAGCAGCAAGCAGCTGCATTTACAGAACAAAAAGAAATAATCTGTCTACACGAAACTTTACTCGATCATGCCATCTTGGAATCTCATACCAATCAAGTGCACTGCACAAAACATATCAGCTCAGTACATGCATGTAAACATAATTTAAGGAGACTGCTATCAAATACTTCATACACAATGAAATGCCAGACGATTTTAATCCAAAAGGGACCAAATACTGATCAGTCCTTTTGATTAAATCCTAGTGAATTAGGACATTGAAAGTTATAAGAAACTTGCTCCAATAGCGACAATAGACCCAGATGGAGACAAAACAAGGCAAAATTTTATTCTAATTAATCTGCAGTTCACATGGTTCTACCAAGATTTTCGGAAAAAAAAAGTAGAAAAAAGAAAACGTAGTTCTACCCAGATTGGATCGAGTTCACACCAATACACCATCTTAATTACAGCTATCTGATTAATGAAAACTAAAAGCAATTAGAGCTCAGAAACGCGCAACTCGTGGAGGAAACCAAAACAATTGGACTAAAAACCTAACCGAGACAGAGAAAACAGCGAAATACCACATGGGGCATGTGAGCTCAAGCTCCATTTTTTGTAGATTGAGCACCAGAGCGTTCAGCGATCTTCTCACGTTCTCGATCCCCCCCATTCTCTGTTATTTTCTCCTTTCGAAATTTAAGCGAACCCTCCTCTCTCTCCAGAAGGGTTGCTTCTTTGGACAGCTTTATGCAGAATGAAATGAGCTGAGCGAGGCGGGAAGCGGCGGGATTGACACGAAAATTTTACTTCTTTTTTCTAGCGCGGGAATTTCTGATTTTCCCTCTCATAATCTCATTAGACCAAGTAGCCATAGGCCATAGCATTGTGAAATTTCAGTATTTCGTGTAATCGAAATGAGTCGTTTTAGCCTTTGTATAACAAGCCCGGCATCAGCCCAACCTATTCACATCCTCTCCTGGATGGTATAATTTTTCACGTTTGCCTTTCTCTTGGACCTCTAATTAGGGCAGTAACTTCTCTTTTTTGGGTCTAGTGTCTAATTTGTAGGCGTCACAACAAGAAACAGGTTACCTCCGCTGAAAATGAATTACAGGCATACACAGTTGTTAAATGTCTGTATACTTTGTCAAATCAATCATTACTCTTTTTTTTAAAGAAATCAATTATAGATTCTAACTTGAAAACATTTCAGAATTTACGGATTATAACTTGTTAATTATATTAACAAATATTAAAAATTGAGCCTCAAGTGTCATATCACAAATATGAAATTTAGATATATTACTCTCAATTTTTTAAGTGCTAAGTTCCATCTTATAAAAAATTGAGCCTCAAGTGTCATATCACAGATATGAAATTTAGATATATTACTCTCAATTTTTTTAAGTGCTAAGTTCCATCTTAAGTATATTACACATTACTTTTAAATGAGGAGACACAAAATCTATATATGAATTATTGAATTTTAATAGATAAAATTTTTTAAACAAAATCAAATAATTAATAGTGGGAAAGTCTTGATAATGTCAGATTTAACTCTCTTTATCTAGTATAATTGACTTATTATCATGGGGAAACAACCATTTAATCTCCATTCAACGATCTTAAAACTTGATGAAAACAATGTCCATCAACTACTTTAATTACCTTATATAATTAGTTAATTACCAACACATGTTTCAAATTGAAAAGAGTTCTAAATACAAATCCAATAAATATTTTCCATTCCGAAAGACTATTATCGCTTGAAACCATTAATAATAGTAATGAGAAATAACACTCAAGGAATATTCCATGAAAAGCTTCAGACCGGAGGTTGCATATCTCATATCACAAATAACTCTCAAATCTCTCTCCCTCTCTCCTTTCATATCTCATATCCCTCGTTCTTTCTTTCTCTCATATTTTTCTCCTTCCCTATTTCTCTCTCTACCTCACATCTCTCATGCATGTATATATTTTTCTTGCATCTCTCGCGTATGTCTCTTTCTCTTACATTTCTTTTTTGTTTGCCGTCTCTCTTTCGCATCTCTTTCATGAATTTATTAATATTAAATCAGAAGTGAAACTAAAATTTTAGTATAGAGGACTAAAATATGAATTTATATAACTAAAACATTAAAATTAATAAATTAAGGAGATCATACACCTCACAGAATAAAAATATATGTTAAATTTTAACATTGACATATAACTTTCGTGAGATTGAAGGGGGCGGAACCAGACCCTTTATCTCCACCCTTGTGCTAAATAGTTATAACACCCTATATAAATATTTTTTAACTTGATATAATCTGTGTAATATTTAATACAAATACTTTTTAATCTAATATAATTAGTGTAATTATTTGATATAAATATTTTTTATCCGATATGATCAATATAAATATTTAGCATAAACACTTTTATATACGATATAATCAGTGCAAAAATTTAGTACATATATTTTTCTGATATGATCAGTGCAAACATTTAGTATAAATACTTTTAAAATTTAAATACAACTAATCAAGTATAAATATTTAATATAAATAATTTTTATTTGATATATTTAGTATAAATATTTAGTAAAAATAGTTTTTAATCTGATATAATGTGTAAATATTTAGTATAAATATTTTTAATCTGCTAATGTTTAGTATAAATAATTTTAAATTTGATATAAACAGTGCAAATATTAATATTTATATTTTTTTAATCTATTATCATCGATACTAATATTTAATATAAATATTTTTAAATTATATATAATTACTACTAAGTACCAACATTTAATATAATCACTTATTAACTTTCGAAGTACTGAAGAGCGGTTCGCACAGAGTACAAAGCGTACACTGATTATGTTGTATTACGGAGACCAAAAAGAATTATATACTTTGAAGTTTTCTTTTAAAACAAACAGAGAACTACGACATCCAGCTAACAATGCTCCTTACATTAAATTCTGGAACCGCTCATCAAAAGTCGGCCAGGAATATAATCCAGAAACATAATAATGAGTTCTCATTGATCCTTTCAATAAGAATCCAAGTAAAATATAAACAAATATTACACTTAAGTTCTTATCTCACTCACCCTCAGGATCTCTTTACTCCTTTTGTCATCCATCTTAAAAATACATAATAATCAAATATATATTCAGTGACAATTAAGTGGACATTATGAAATAACTAACTGCATATTTTATAAGTGACCGGTTTTTTTGTGTGGGAGTAGATAAATGTGATTATAAAATAAACCAAATTATTTGAAGTCTCAAGAGAATATTTTTGGAAGTGCGCTTAATGGAGAGAGTACAAACTTTGAAAAGTAACATCGCCAATCTGAGAGACTGAGAGACCGCCGTAAAAATATTAAAAGCTTTTTTTTTAACAAAAACCTTTACAACCAATGAAAAGCCGCACAGAGGAATCCCACCGACACGAGGGAACGGTCAAAATATGTTCCTCCGTAATAATGGCAACTTGGCAAGCACGGACAAACAGAGCCTAGAGAGTAGCGAGACGAGACGCAACAAAATGGGTCGTATTGAACCCTCAAGTGTGGCTCCCACTTGTCAGATACGCACTGTATATAGAGACAAGACAAAGCACTGAATTCAGGTGCAGCAGTAATGTCCCGTCAACGCAACTTCTCAAAAATAATAATTTTGAATTGGATTGTAATTTGCATTTTTATAATTGTTAAGAGATTAAAATGAACTGATGAATTTCAAAAATAATTTTTTTTTCGATTATTTGACAAGGAATATGGCACCATAAACAATCTCTTCCAATCCTGTAACTTAAAATATTATCATCTGATTGGAACTCTCAACACCTCTGAAATAATATTTCACTTCCATAACAATGGAGGGAAAGACTGGGAGCTGACTGTCAACAAACATTGGAGCCTTTCTGACGATTAGTTGATAAAGGTTAGATAAACTAGACTAGTTACTGTACTAAATAATTTGAACTTCCAATCTTCCACAGATTCTTTTTACAGTGCACAATACAAGCCCTCTGTTTCATTTCATACAATAATTTAGGGAAATGGAATCCGCTCTTTTCTGGTGCACATAAGAGGGTCCTCTTATCCTCTCATTGACAGTGGACCCTCCCTGATTTTAATTTGTAGTGGGACATACTGTCAATGAGAAAATAAGAGGGGATTCGGGCCCTAATTTAGGAATCTACTTTCACCCACTCATAGCGTCCGGAGAGCGGGACTTCATTCACCGGATCAAAGTTGTACCTGCACAAAATCTTCAATGGATAAGTAATGTGCCAACAGGACCGTATCTTGACTAGAGGCTAGAGCACAGTTAAAACAGTAAAGAGGAACAAAACACTGCAACCATTTAGCAAAATAATAAAAAGGGTTGTGAAAAAGAAGTTAATACTTGTCCATGAAAGACTGGCATTGGCATTGCTCAACTCTAGTGAAAAACTCCTCCACTTCATGGGGAGAAGGAAAGTTGACTCCATGCAGTGAACTCTCGACTCGGAAGCCATACTGAGAGTGAGTGGTCGAACAGGGTGCTCCGAGGGATTCTCCATTTCGAATCCAGCCGCAAGGTGTGCTCTCCCTCGTGTTCCTGCAAAGCAAAAGTAAAATTAGAAATTATTTCTTGTCACTGAAGTTCAGGACATCAGGGTACAATCTTTCAAATGCCATATTTCAGTTCCTTATAGGTAATGCACTTCTTGTAATGTACGACTTCTGGAGAACACTTGGAGCAATGCTGATACAGCATGACCTGTAATAGGTGCATCTGCCACAAATCATCTTAACAAACAGATGCATAGATTATTTTCTCTTTCTTAGAAGTTAATATAGGATACTGTAAAATAACTATTTTACTGTTCTGAAAACAAATTATGTTGTTATTATTTGAACATTCAAGGGACTTAAGCCATTATAGAACTTTAATCCTACTAACAAATTACAAATTCTCAGAGTTCTTCATATACTGGTTTTGTGATATCCATTGGAATACTAGTGAAACACTAGTGTTTAACAGTACATTAAAAAATATTTTGCTTGCAAACTTGTTCTCTTCCATATTCATTTTCTATCAAATAGCTCTGTATAGAAGCATGCCATTTTGTTCTCCAAATAAAATAAATAGAATATAGATATATGCTAAAGTGGAGACAAGAAAGCAAAGCAAAATCTGGGGGAAAACACGCAAGTTGCATGACAAAACCACCTAAAAGACAACATGAAATCAGTGGACTCTTTTCTCACTGATAGTTTAATGGGAAAAGCATGATACAGAGGAAAAGCGCTTCGATTGTACCATGAACCAAAGCATTTAGTTTTCCTTTTTCTAACTTTTTTCGTTGAAACTTGAAACATCTTTTTATAAGAGACCCAACAAGCTATTGAACTGCAGCCTCTGCGGAGATCTCCGCTGAGAGATCTAAATGGCTCGTTTTAATTTGGACGGTTGTGAAAAGTCTAAACACGAATTTTGATGCATGAAAGAATTTATTATTGTTAAATTAGAGTCGTCGATCAATGACCGGACAGTTCAAAATAAAAGAACCGCACAGTTCCGTAGAGAAATTATCCACAAAGGATATCATTTAACAAGCTATTAGTTCAGAAAATCTGTAGAAACAATAGCCCCACCCAAGCTTTTAAAAATGAAAAGTTTTAATCGTTTTAATGGTTTTGACGGACTATGACGTTATGTTTTTGAGTAAAAAAACAGATTTAATGGGTTTTCTGTGATTTAACTGTTTTATCTCACGTTAAATCTATTAAAACAGTTAAATTTTCTTAAAAACACATTTAACGACTGAATTTTTTTATTATAAATCTTAATAGTTTGTGACTCTAAAACTTTATTTTATTTTTATTTTTTCAATATAAATTGATGCTCTAATAAAAACATAAAGCAAATACATCATATAATAGTTTAATATACTTTAAGATTTTTAACTTTTAAGTACTTAATTAACATTGTAATTATTATTTGTACTTAATTTAGTTAATTGTTAAGTACTAATGATATGAGAATATATTTCTTATCCTTTTTAAATATTAATTAATAGGTAAAAAGTGAATGACCGTTTTTTAATTTAACAGCCATGTAAAACCGTTAATAACTGGTCACCTCACCGATAAGAGTTATTAAACTTTTTTTAAAAGGACCCCATCGAATAAACTCATTGAAATCACTGCTTCTTTACCCCACTGGAGAGAATAATGGCAGGATATCTTAGGTGAAAACTAGGACAACCATAACCTTTTGAAAGTTGGGAGACCACCTTTCTATGAGAGACACTGATATCTGATTAGTACTGATCGCATTGGAAGTTTGGAACTACTAAGAGTTTAACTATTCAACTTGCATTGATTACTCTCTTAAATACTTCGATACTTTGCACCTTGAGAAATACTGGACTGGAAAGCCAATAGTTAGGAACTTGCGAAAATAGATCAACCTTGTGAAAAGTTTAAAAAGTAAGAATGTCATGTTGTAATTTATGAAACCTACAGGGTATTTATGCAAGAATATTTTTTTTCTGGTGCAAGAGTACCGAACTATTCAAAAATTTGGCCAAAAGTACCTGTGATTGCTTTTTTCAGACGTTTACTGTTTATTAGCTTTGAAATGACATATCTCGCGAATATTTGCAAAAGATGGGTTTGTGTAAGCAACTTGTTTAGAGTTAATCAGATAGTACTTTGTTATGGGAGGGATGATTTGTAGTGTTGTAAACCCTCTAATACAACATAAAGGATTGATGCTACTAATTTGCGCCTTCAATGGAAGTAATATTCACAACTAGATATTAGAAAAACAAAAACAAATGTTATTGGGGTTTAACTGGAGTAGAATAAAAATAAAGTGAAGAAAGAAAGGCCAAACAAGAATCAGGTGCCCCGGTATTTAAAATGGTGAAAACCGAATATAGAAAGATGAGAGGTCAAAAGAGTAAATACTGATCTTACCTTCCACTTATCTCTCTAGGTGAAAACGACCCAAAAGAGCATGAATTGACAGCTGAGCCCCTCTCAGGTGAAGTCAGGCCAGCTTCGCCGTATGTATTTCCCTTGCCCTTGACTGGCGGGATGTGCTTCTCCAGTCTACGGCTCCTCAGATCCAGGTAAGCGTCAGGAGAGGAAGGAGAGGCATTTGAAGTGGAGGGGGACTTAGGGTTTAGTTTTTGCAAAGCTAGGGATCGAGACCTTGTTTGCACACCGAGAGGTGTGTGAAGAGAGATCTCCATCACCGCGACCTCGGCTGAGAACTTCCCCTTGCGCACGTACCTCCCCATTTAGAAGAAGAAGAGTTCGATTTTTTCGTGGATTTTAAGAGTTCAGGACAAAAGGGAAAGGAAAAGCGAGGAGGAGGGGGAAAAAGGGGCTTTGGAGGGGTTTAAAGGGAGGGAAACGGCGCGGCTTTGAAGGGAGTTTGTATTTGCAGAAGCGAATCGGGTTTTTAGGGTTGAAGACCCGCGAGACTGTTTTTTATAGCAGTGCCCCTGCAAGTTTTTATATTTAAAAAACTATCTCGTAGGTGTGGTGAACAAGTCGAGCGGTCACTCAGAAAGAAATTAGAGACTCCTAAAAGTCACAAATGATGATCTCATCAAACAAAAACAACAAATAATGAGAGAATAAGAGATGCAGCTACCAGATGTTAATATAATATTATATGAATATTGATTATGTTTTAATAGGGTCAAATTTATGAGTTATATGATATAATATAAATTTGAATGAATTTAGAACGAATACTATATGAACAAATAGAGATGTAAACAAGTTTAAATTTGGATGGTCCCTCACAAAAACAATACTAGTAGGGGTTGATGAAATTGTTGGCAGTGCCGTAATATATTTTTTTTAACAACAGTCGGGGGTGGAGACAGGGTTTTCATTAATGAGGATCAAGTATTATTTAATTACTTAATAATTAATAATTTGAATAATTACTTATTTAATAATTAATTTAATATTATTTTATTTTCTAAAGGCAGTTAATTATTTTATTTTTTTAAACAATAAATGATACAAAAACTCAAATAGACATAAACCAATAGAAGATAATATTTTAAAATATTATCTTCTACTAGTTTATATTAGAATTAATGAGATCTCAACGCTTTATGACAATAGTTGTGCACAATGATGATTACAAATATATAAAAAATATTACTTCTTCTATGGTCTATTCGGGTTTTATATCATTTTTTACATAATTTTAACAAATAACATTATCGAAATACACAAAGTTAGATTGAATGAAGTCTTCTACTAGTTTATGTTATAATCACTGCGAGCTCAAGACTTGATAACACGCGTTGCACATAATGGTGATTACAAATTCATTAAAATAATACATCTTTTGTTAGTCTCATCGTATTTTTTTTATCATTTGTTACTTTATTTCAATAAATAAAATCACAAGTATAAAAAATATTTTTAATATTATATTATATTGGTTTGTATTATAATCATTGCTTGTTGCAGCCGTTATGACATAAATTACACAAAATAATTAACACATATAGATTAAAACAATACATCTTCTATTAGTTATTTGAGTTTTGCATCATTTATGATAGCCCTAGGATGGTGGTATTAAAGGTAAAAAATAGTGCAAGAATGTAAAGAACCTAAGGTAGAAATATATAAACCGATTTGGGGCTTAGTGTTCAAATATAATGGCAGCAGAATATAATTAAATATGATTCAATTCTTACAAGAATATAGCAATCAAAGAAATTGAGAAAAGAAAAGAAAAGATCAAACAAGAACACCAGATGTAACAGAGTTCGGTTTAAAAATGCATACGTCTCCTGGACTCTCAACCTCCAACAATTAAGGTTGAGCAGAAATACTAAAAATAATTTTACACTTGTAGAACTTGATCCCTTATACAAAAATGGGCTGTCAAGCCTATCGGTAACAAGAGTGACAACACACTCAAAAGGTGAGTGACAACACACTAAAAAAGGTGAGCACTACAACTAAAAAAACGTTTATAAGAAGATCATGAAGGATCAAGTTGGGAGGATAGAGAGAAGCTAGATTGAGCTTGAACAAGAATTTAGCTAATTAAGTGTTTCAATCTCTTGAATTATCTCTCTCACTTTGTATATGGCTAGTAAACTCTCTGGAGTAATGATTTAGCTAATTTGATCTACATCAAATCAGTGAGAGAGGTGATCCTTAAATAGATCTTTTAAAATAGCTGAAGAAACTATTTTCAGCCTAAACTGTTATAACGGTTTGGGAATCGTTATAACGGTTTAGAAAGAATAGTCATTGGATCGATTGAGCAGAAACGTTATAACGATTCACTGAATCGTTATACGTTTCATAAACCGTTGCAACGATTACTGAATCGTTACATAACGATACGCTCTGGTTTCTTTGAGAATTTTTCGCCTTAGAATATTTTTGAGTATTGAGATGAACCGTTATAATGATTCACTGGGCAGAAGCACTTTTATTTGTTGTTTAAGCTTAATTTATGCACAAATATGAATACAAATACACAAATGCATTGCACAATAATTCTTTTGTGGAGACTTGATAAAACGAGTTGTGCATAAAGGTGCTTACAAGTGTGTTATAATAATACAAAAATAAAATAACATTATTCAAAAACATTATTCAAGCCAACTTTTGCATAATTTGGTGATTTTATATTTTTAAATTAGGCTATAAATATTATTAAATTTTGAATAGATCTACAAAAGAAGTGATGTTATAATGCATTTGCGTTCATCTTTGTTCGCAACTCATGTCATTAACCTTGAGGTCCTAGTGGTTATAATATAAATCTATAGAAAATAGTATTCAAAATAATTTTATATATTTTGATGATTTTATGTATTAAAATGAGTCAACAAATGATACAAAACTTAAATAGACTAATCAAAAAATAATTGTTTAATGCTTTTATATACATCATTGTGCGCAACTCGTATTATAATGCCTTGAGTTGGCAACAATTATGATATAAATCAATAGAGATATCATTCAAAATAAATTTACATATTTTGGTAATTTTATTTGTTGAAATGAGGAAAAAAATGATATAAAACTCGAATAGACAAAAAGAAAAAAATTTTTTAATGCATTTTGTATTCTTTTTGTGTGTAACTCGTGTCATAAAATCTTGAGCCAGCTGCGATTATAATATAAACTAATAAATAACATCATTAAAAGTAATTTTATATATTTTGATAATTTTATGTGTTTAGATGAGGTTACAAAAGATGCAAAACTCAAATAACTAATAGAAGATGTATTGTTTTAATCTTTTTTGTGTGTTATTATTTTGCATAATTCGTGCCATAAAGGCTGCAGCAAGTAACGATTATAATACAAACTAATAGAAGACAATATTAAAAATGTTTTATGTATTTTGATGATTTTATTTGTTGAAATAGAGTAATAAATGATAAAAAAAATATACGAAGAGACTAACAGAAGCTGTATTATTCTAATACATTTGTAATCACCATTATGTGCAATGCGTGTTATGAAGTCTTGAGCTTACAATGATTAATAAACTAATTGAAGACTTCATTCAACCCAACTTTATGTATTTTGATAATTTTATTTGTTAAAATTAAGCAAAATTATACAAAACTCGAATAGACCATAAAGAAGTTGTGTTCTAATATATTTGTAATCATCATTGTGCATAACTATTGTCATAGAGCATTGATATCCCATTGATTCTAATATAAACTAGTAGAAGACAACATTTTAAAATAGCATATGTGTATTTATGGTGATGTTATGTGTTGAAATGAGGCTAAGAATGACACAAAACTCAAATCAACTAACAGAAGAATTGTATGTCTTAATGAATAATCTATATGTGCACTTCATGTCATAGAGACTCAACCACATAATAATTACAACATAAACTGATTGAATACATCACTCAAATATAAACCTTTGTGCACAACTCGTATTATAAAAGCTCTAATTATAATATAAATGAAAAAAAAATATTATTCAACATAACTATGTATATTGGTGATTTATGTGTTGAAATGAAACAACGAATGATACAAAACTCAAATAACTCATAAAAGAAATATTATTTTAATATATTTATCTTAATCTTTATGCTCAATTTGTGTCATAAAGACTCGAACAAGCAACAATTATAATACAATTCAATAGAAAACACTATTTAAAATAATTTTGGCTATTTTGATGATATTATTTATTGAAATGAGGTAGCAAATAATAAAAAATATGAATAGATTAACAAAGTAAATTTATTTTAATATATTTATATCCATCATTATGCACGGCTCATGTTATAAAGTCTTGAGCTTGGTATGATTATAATAAACTAATAGAAGACATCATTTCAAATAACTTTATGTATTTTCATAATTTTATTTGTTAAAAATTAAGAAACAAATTTTACAAAACTAGAATAGACCAATAGAAGAAGTAATATTTTAATATGTTTAGATTCATATTTCTGCGCAATTTGTATCATAAATCCTTGAGACTCAGTGATTATAATATAAACCAATAGAAGATAATATTTAAAAAATATATTTTTGGTGATATAAAACTCAAATAAACTGATAGAAAAAATATGCCTTAATGCATTTGGTTTACTCATTATGCACAATTTGTATCATAAAGGCTCATGCACGCGACAATTGTAATATAAACCAACATAAGATAACATTCAAAAAAATATTATGCATTTTGGTGATTTTTATTGGTTTAAATGAATCAACAAATTATACAAACTCGATAGACTAACAGAAGAATTACTGCTTAATGCACTTGTATTCATCTTTATGCGCAACTTATATTATAAATTTTTGAGCTTGAAGTGATTATAATCAAGATTTTCAAATGTGATTTTTAATATGCGTGCGGATGCATATTTTTTTGCAGATTATATATGAGGTTTAGTTTAAATATTTTCAATTTTATGCTGAATATTTGAGAGAAACTTTTAACAAATTAGTTTCTTTTTTAAGTATTTTCAGTTTTATGCTCAATATTAGTAAAGGAGATGTGATAAATTGGTTTAGAATTTAAAAATTCCTTTTAGCACGCAAGTGCATTCTTAGCCTATATGGAATAGTCCAGTAGAAGTAATGTTTTAATCCATCTGCATGAATATCTTTGTGCTCATGCAATAAAACCTTGAGATCCTACTGATTATAATATAAATAAATAAAAGACATTATTTAAAATAATTTTCCATACTTTGGTGATTTTATTTGTTAATTTGAGTCAACAAATGATACGAACTCGAATAGACAACAAACAAAAAACTATTATTTGATGCCTTTATATACATCATTGTTCGCAACTCATATTATAAAGCCTTGAGCTAGTAGTAATTATCATATAAATTAATTACAGACATCATTCAAAATAAATTTTATTTATTTTGGTAATTTTATTTGTTAAAATGAGGCACCAAATTATAAGAAAAAACTCGAGTAGACAAAAAAATTGTCTTAATGCATATTATTTTCATCTTTTTGTGTAACTCATGTCATAAAATCTTGAGCCCGCTGCGATTATAATATAAACTGATAAAATATATCATTCAAAATAATTTATATATTTTAGTACTTTTATGTGTTAAGATGAGCCTACAAATGATATAAAACTCAAATAACTAATAGAAATGTATTATTTAAATCCATTTGTGCTCATCATTTTATGTAATTCATCTCATAAAGCCTCGAAAAAGCAACACTTATAATACAAATCATTATAAGACACAATTAAAAAAAAATTGTGCACTTTGATGATTTTATTTATTGAAATGAGACAATAAATGATAAAAATATGAATAGGCTAATAGTAATGGTATTGTTTTTATGCATTTGTAACACTTTTATGCACAACCCGGGTTATCAAATTTTGAACTCGCAGTAATTATAATATAAACTAGTAGAAAACATCATTCAAAATATTTTTTGCATAATTTTATGATTTTATTTGTTTAAATTAGGCTACAAATGTTATCGAAGCTCGAATATGCCAATAAAAAAGTAATGTTTTAATGTATTTGTTTTCATCTTTGTGTGTAACTCATATCATAAAGTCTTGAGATCATGTTGTGTTAATCTTTTTGCGTTTGTGTTAAATAAGACTACAAATGACATAAAATAACTAACAGAAGAATTATTTTTTAATCTCATTTGTGTTAATCTTTTTACGTAATTCATGTCATAAAGACTTGAGAAAGCTACAATTATAATACGAACCAATAAAAGACACCATTAAAAATATTTTTGTTTACCTTGGAGATTTTATTTGTTAAAATGAGACAACATATGATAAAAAACACGAATAGATTAACAAAAGAAATGTCATTTTTATGCATTTATACACCTTTATAAGCAACTTATATTATCTAGTCTTGAACTCATATTAATTATAATATAAACCAATATAAGACATCTAAAAGCAAATTTTAGTATTTTAATGATTTTATTTATTAAAATTAAGCAACAAACGATACAAAACTCTAATAGATCACAGAAGAAGTAATGCTTTAATACAATTGTAATCATTTTGTGCACAACTCTTGTTATAAAGCGTCGAGACATTGATTCTAATATAAACCAATAGAAGATAATATTTTAAAATAATATTTGTGTATTTTTTTGTGATTTTATGTGTTAAAATGAGGAACTTGTAAACACCTTTATGTACTATTAAAAATAATTTTGTGTACTTTAATGATTTTATAAATAATAGAGGAAGCATTATTATAATGCACTTGTAAGCGCCTTTATACACAACTCGTGTTATTAAGTCTCAAGCCTGCATTGAATATAATATAAATCAATAGAAGATATCATTCAAATTAACTTTATGTATTTTGATAATTTCATTGAATATAATATAAATCAATAGAAGATATCATTCAAAATATTGACACTGTGTTGTTAGTATCAATCTTTGGTTCTGTTGTTGGCTTGAGTTTATCAGTACCAGTATGGATTAATTTACCTTTATCTTAGAGTGATAATGACACGCGTCTGGCCCATGATTGGTAATTAACGTCATCGAGCAGCGTGGTAGCAAGCCGTAGTGTGTGCTATGCCATTCCAGTGGAGGGGAAGTGCCCATTCTTGACTTTTGTCATTGCTAGTGTCACGACACTTCTTGCAACCTCTTGTGATTGAGAAGTTTGAATTGCCGAGGCCTGAGGCTCTAGAGCTTACTACTCTGATACCATGTTAGAATTCAAAATTGCAATATATATGAATGAAATTGTATTGATATCTATGATTTACATTGAGGATTTATGTGGCTATTTATAGGTTACATATGGCTCTACTTATTATTTTCTATTTGATTGTTTAATTAGATTGTAATTTGTTAGAGTATCCAATCTAATTTCCCAATTAATGTCCAACGGCTTATGATTTGCTTAATTATAATGATTGATTCCTAACTTTATTGTTTAATGGATTCATAATGAATATTTTTTTATGTAAAGATAAGAGTCTAAATTATTCATCTTTAATTATCCATAATGAATGCAATGCGTGATGAATATTGTTCTCCTATCTTTTCTTTAACAAAAAGATGATGAACCACTCTTGTTCCTTTAGTTCACATTTCTTTCACTCTGAAAGTATAAATAACGAGGCACAATTAATTTTTTTTGTCGTGTTTCGTGATATAGTTAGTGCACATGTTATATCGGTTTCATAATATAAATTATGATTTTTTTCAATAATTACTCGCGATCGAACCTATCAAATTTTCATTTACCTTGTTTGGCACCAGTATCAAATTTTTGCATTTTTACCTTGTTTGGCAGAAGTAAAACAAAGCGCGCGGCGCCTACAAAGAAACAGTGACTTCAATTCGTATATTTGTTTTTGGTTCTCACTTCTGAATTTTTTGATTCAAATTCATATGTGAAATGTCTTTATCCGGTCCGTACTGTTGTTATGTATATATTATGTGATGTACATATATATATACATGACACACATCAGTCGTCTTAGAAATCTATAAAGAGTGGGAAAGGTGGGAGGGAAGGATTCTATGTTTTTGGGACAAAATTTAGTTCGTTGAAAACAGCAAGTCTGATTAATAAATTTGACTGTCTGGTTGGGAAATTTTTCCCGCTTAAAAATTAGCAAAATCAATATCGCATATTATGATGTCAATCAGAGGTTGATACATTGACAGGGCTCTTAACTAAACTTTAATTACCTCGTAGCAATCAAGGAATATAGATTCAAAATTATGTTCACCAAAGGTACTAATTAAGGTTTAATGCATTGCTGGTACTTCTCCTGTGAACCTTTGACATCAGTACAGCAACGAAACCCAAAATTAGGCTAAACCCAATTTCAAGCCCATTGATTTCATCCTCGCTCAATGCAACCAAATTTACTTTCTGGCACGCTAAACAGTCCTGAATCAAGGTACTGGTACCCATTTCATACAAGGAGCGGGAATGATCAAATGTTCAAAACATGCGCTCATGATTACGTGGAGCTAACAAATTTCATCCGAGAAAATAATATATATTTTTTTAAAAGGTATCCAAGGAGCCAACATTAAAAAAGAAATAATAAAATAACTCCCCATACCATAACATAGTAAAAGAATCGAGCTTCTGAGTCTTAGGGTCAGAAACTGTGAAAACTGGTTTCACACCCACACTTGACCTTTCTTTCGTACTGGTTTCTGTATAAAGTAGTAGACGGGATACAAATACAATCAGAACATCTTTTTCAAGTATTTTTTTTTTTTGGAATTTTCCTGCACACCACTGCTTATTACTTGGTTTTAATGTTTCGGGCCCTGTGACGCCGTGATCCCAAATCTAGAAATGCCACCGTTTCTGTAACATTATTTTAATCGAAAGGATAATTGCAAATTTCATATATGGTTGGTGGAATGTTATTAATGATCTTTTTCAACCTCCGAAAATTTTAAAGGCCCCATTACATCGGCAATGCATTTATTTTTTTTGAAGTAGAAGTACCGATCTAAATTATAAGTTGACACTTGCATGAAAAGGTTACTTCAAATTGATACTGTTTTCTCTATCGTTTCTTCTATTAATTTAATTAAGTAAATAAAAACAAGCTCGGACAAGAACGGATATGAAAATTGGTAGAGTCGAAAATTAATAACGATATTGGAATAGTTTGAGGACTGGAGCGAAAATGAACAGCAGGAACCGTGCACGTAATTCATTACTCGCAAATAACAACATTACAGGCTACAGTCTACAGCACACAAAATTATAGTATTTCTTGGTTGACAGCACAGCTCATTAAAACTGCTTTGACATTAAGGTACCCGTGCTAAGAGCAAACATCATCTGCATGATTTTCTCCGTTCAAAAACCATACTGGACATTTATGGCCCCCCCAATGGAACCCATCCAACATAGCAACGGATGTTTCCATTCAAAAACAAAAGGAGGACAAACGTGCTTCTTCACCATTCCCGATGAACATTAACATCTGATAACCTCCAAGTTTACTTGCGTCTTTTTAATTAACTTTTACTGCGATGTTTCAACCCTGTGACACAAGTCACACAACGTTGCTGCTCTGAGCTCTCCAAGGAATCCAATGCCAGTTGCCAGGGATAATTGATAAGCTGTACCTACCTGATATCATATGTTACATTACTATTTACTGCCCATAAGTCACTATTTAGATGCTGCTCTGTAACGTCATCATTACTGCCCATAAGGTCATGACCATGAGGCCATGAGGCCATGAGGCCATGGATCATGGAATTTGGTTTTTCTTTTTTGCTGCACCTGTTTGGCCTTTTCGTTCGTTCTTACTTCTGTAATGCTGTTCTTTACTTGCGTCGCAGCTAAGTAACAGAAGTTAGTTACAGGGATGAAAACTTTTGTTACTCCCACTGGGTGTAAGTTTTTCTGGCACTGATTTTTTCAGTCAGGCTGTCTGATTGGTTGACTTAGTGCATGTCCCTTAATAAAGGATACGATACGAAGCACCACACAGGCCACAGCGGGCCCAGTTTGTCGACTAAAATTTTGGATTAAAATTTGTCACCTCCTTGCCATTTTTTTGAGTTGGTCATTTTTAATTCGTTGTATGAGAAACCACTTCCGTAGTATAAAACAAATTTCAGTTCTTTAGGTCCTCCCAGACATCCGTAGACTTCTTTGGTGAGTCATTAAATGATAGTATTTCATCAAAATTTATTCCATTGCAATGATGTCAAGTTAACGATATTCGACGAGCAAGTAAATGATACTTTGCTTGATACAAACTTTGGTTAACATGTCTGCTAATTGCTCACCCGATCTTACAAATGGAATTTCAATAATCTTTGAGTCTATTTTTTCCCTGATAAAATGCCTATCTACTTCAATGTGTTTTGTTCTGTCATGTTGTACCGGGTTATGGGAAATATCTATTGCAGCCTTGTTATCACAAAATAATTTCATTTCACTGATTGGTTCAAAACCAAGTTCGGTTAAAAGTCTTCGTAACCACAATAATTCACAAATACCTTTTACCATTCCCCTAAACTCAGCTTCAGCACTAGACAAGGCTACCACATTTTGTTTTTTACTTCTCCAAGTAACTAGGTTTCCACCCACAAATGTGAAGTAACCTGCCGTTGACTTACGGTCACACACACTACCTGCCCAATCTGCATCAGTATATCCAGCTATTTCGAGATGTCCATGTTTCTCAAACATTATCCCTCTTCCTGGAGACCCTTTTAGGTACCTAAGAATTCTCATTACTGCATCCATGTGTTCTTCGCTTGGAGAGTGCATGAATTGACTAACAACACTCACCGCGTAAGCTATGTTAGGTCTAGTATGAGATAAATAAATTAATTTTCCAACTAATCTTTGGTACCTTTCTCGGTTTATTGGACTTTGATTCGGGTCTACCACCAACTTTTGATTTTGGACCATTGGTGTGTCAACTGGTTTGCATTCTAGCATTCCAACCTCAGCAAGTAAGTCGAGAATGTAATTTCTTTGAGAGAGGAAAATACCTTTATCACTTCGAGCTACTTCAATTCCCAAAAAATATTTCAACCCACCCAAGTTCTTCATTTCAAATTCTTTAGACAATCTTGTCTCTAGTAATTTGATCTCCTCATGATCGTTACCTGTAATAATCATATCGTCCACATATATGATTAGTACCGTAAGTTTACCTTGGTTCCGTTTGAAGAACAATGTGTGATCGGAATTACTTTGTTCATACTTATACCCCTTCATTGCACTGCAAAATCTACCAAACCATGCTCTAGGAGATTGTTTCAAACCATACAAGGACTTCTCCAATTTACACACCTTCCGCTTTGTTCCCGAACATTGGTACCCAGGTGGAAGGTCCATGTAAATCTCTTCTTTTAGATCACCATGTAAGAAAGCATTTTTCACATCAAACTGGTGTAGTGGCCAATCACAATTCGCTGCAAGAGATAACAGAACTCGCACAGTATTTAGTTTTGCAACAGGTGAGAAGGTTTCTTGGAAATCAATACCATAAGTCTGAGTATACCCTTTGGCTACGAGTCGTGCTTTATATCTCTCAATTTTTCCTTCTACATTATATTTTATGGAATAGACCCATTTACAGCCCACAGTTCTCTTTCCCTCGGGTAAATCCACTAACTTCCAAGTTTGGTTTTTTTCAAGTGCATCCATTTCAGTTTCCATTGCTTTTACCCATTTTGGATCTTTAATAGCTTCTTCTAACCTTTCTGGTACATTTCCAGACGAGACTTGTAGTAGAAAATTTTTCAAGGGTTCAGAAAGCTGGTCAGTTGTTGTATAATTTGTAATGGGGTAGTTTATTTCTTTGCTTGTTCCATCTTCAGGGATGTACCGTTTTGGTGGTTTACCTCGATTAGTTCTTAGTGGTAAAGTAAAATTCAGGTTCTGTGAACTTACCTCATGAGTATCCTCGAGAGAGTCTGAGCCATGTGGTTGCGGTTCGGATTGTATTACTTCTTCATTACTCACATCCATCTCTATCCATAAGTTGATTCCTGATTCTTCGGTATTGAGTTCACTCTCGGTCTGGTCCAACTGAGCAAGGCTTGGTCTGTGACTCCTATCAAGTACGTCTCCAGGTGTAACATTTTCAGATTCTTCTCTTCTCATTCCTAGGTTTGGGCTCGGCTGTCCGAAGATCAGGTTCTCTATGTTTGGATCAGCTATGGCATGAAATGAGTCAAGAGGTTGAGATTGAAACCGCCTTTGATCAGATATTTCTAGAATTGAATTTTCTGCTGCAATATTCGGACTACTAACCAACAGTTCTCGGTTTTCTGCTGTAATATTCGGACCACTAAACATCAGTTCAGGTTCATTCTCCATTTCCCCCTGAACAGGAACTTGGTGTTGAGTAAAATAAGATTCATGTTCAATGAAGGTTACGTCCATTGTTGTGTAAAATTTTTGAGTTAACGGGTTATAACATTGATATCCTTTTTTATGAGATCCAAAACCCAAAAAAACACACTTTTCTGCACACGGTTCTACTTTGGTACGAAATTTCTTTTGAATATGAACATACACTACACATCCAAATATTTTGGGAGACATGTTTAAAATAGAAGGAATGTTAACATGATCAGCTAGCCTTTGTAACGGGGTTTTGAACTCGTTAGTTTTTGTAGGAGTGCGATTAATCAAATATACAGCAGTAGACACAGCATTATCCCAAAAAATTTGTGGTACATGGTTTTCAAACAAAAGTGATCTAGCGGTTTCAAGGATATGTCTGTTTTTTCGTTCTGCAATTCCATTTTGTTGTGGTGTTCCTACGCATGAGGTTTCATGTATTATCCCTTTATTTTTAAAAAAATCTTGTAGGTTTCTGTTGATATATTCCCGACCATTATCACTTCTAACCACTTTTATCTCCTTCTCAAATTGAGTTTTCACCATCATGTAAAAAATTTCTAACACTTTTGGTACTTCATCTTTGGATTTAAGGAGGTAAAGCCATGTCATACGGGTACAGTCATCAGTGAACAAAATGAACCACCTATAACCAGATTTGGACATAACCGGGGAGGGACCCCAAACATCAGTGTGAACTAAATTAAAAGGAACAAGACTTTTATTCAAGCTAGCATGATAAGTTGTACGATGACTCTTGGCTTTAATACAGGTTTCACAGACAAATTCTTCATTATTTAACCCCAAAAATAAAGTGGGAGATAATTTTCTCATATACCCAAATGAGGGATGTCCTAGTCTTCTATGCCATAACCATACTTTTCCCTTCAATTTTTCGGATTCACTTCTTGCAAGGCATGTCTGTCCGAGCTTCAGATTTTCTAAGTAATACAATCCTCCCCGCTTAGTACCACGCCCAATAATCTCCCTCGTCAGGATATCCTGGAAGACACAAAAATCAGGAAACATTAGGACTGCACAGTTTAATTCTTCTGTAATCTGACTAACCGATATCAGTCTAGTAGATAGAGATGGAACCAACAGAGTATTTTTAAGGATTAACGATTGAGAAATAGGTACATCACCCGTTCCTTTCACAGGATACAAAATGCCATTTGCATTCAGAATTCCACTCTTTCTTGGTTCAGTAAGATTTACAAGGTCTTTTTCGGAAAAAGTCATGTGATCGGTTGCTCCTGAATCAATCACCCAATTTTGTAATTTCTGAACATCACAATTATTTTCAAAAATTGACATATTACCTTGAGCCAATTGTTTACCTGCTTGTCCAGAATTAAATCCCAAAACTAACCGGTCTGAAGGTACAGTTGTTGTAGCGTGTGCAGCTCCACTCGTCTGATCTAAGACAGCAGCTTGACTCGAGCTCGGTTGAGTCTGGGTCTGTTTGGTCAATTGATCAAGTCCGGTGTTCCCACTTTGGTTCGGTTCTTTTGGCCCAGAAACTACTATGGTTGCACACCCCTTTTGACCATCTGATTTTCGTTTCTTTTGATCTTTCCACCAATCAGGATAGCCAATGAGTTTAAAACAATTTTCTCTAGTATGTTTTGAACCCCCACAGTAAGTACAACCATATCTTATTTGAGTTTTCTCTTGGTTCGATCTTGGTTTAGTAAAAGTTAGATTTACCTCAGCTTGGTTTATACCCTCTTGACACCATGGCCATTGAGTTGTTTCTTGCTTCATCTCCCTTCACCATCACCACCTGGCGCATTTCTTCTCTTCGAACCCTTGCAAAGGCCCGCTCGACAGTAGGAAACGGGTTCATCTGAAGCACATCAGCTCTTATGTTGTCAAGACGATCGTCGAGTCCGTCTAGGAAGGTGTACACCCTACTCTCTTGAATGTAAGAGTTGAACCTTTCTATGTCGATGGAGTACTCCATTGGATTCGGGCGTCGAAAATCTATCTCCCTCCACAGAGTTTGTAACTTACTATAATATTCTTCAACCGGCCTACTCTCTTGCTTGAGTTTTGCAACCCTCTTGTTTAAATCATACACTAGAGCTTGCATCATTGCCGTCAAAGAATGTCATAGCTATTGCGTCCCAAACATCTTTTGCAGTCGGGAAGCGGATGAAGTTGCCAATTAGTCTTGGTTCAAGTGAATTAATTAACCATCCCTTTACTATGGCATCATCAATACTCCACTTTCGAAACAGAGGATCTGTTGGCAGCGGTTGATCAGGGATCCCAGTGATGTGTCTCAACTTATCTCGCCCTTTAATGTGCATTTCTACCACTTGAGACCACAACCCATAATTTGTGCCATCTAGTTTCACTGATATAGATGGTGCAGAGCCTTCGGTTGATGGTACAGTGACAGAAGATGATTGTTGTAGGATGAGGAGTTGGGTTAATTTTTCTAAGAGAGCCGCAGTAGTAGAGGTCTCTCCTGTTGTAACAGGTTTTTCAGGTGGCGTCCCTGTCATTGTCTTCAATTGCAGAGAATTCTTGTTGCTAGAGGTAGGTTTCGGCAAGGTTAGATGGACAAGGTTGGTCCTAGAATCTCTGCTCTGATACCATGACAAAATTCACAGCAGCATCACAGAAAGATAATCAAATGAACACAGAGTTTTAACGTGGTTTCGCCTATAGCGCACTCCACTACACACACACCCTTTCAATCTTTATTTCAACTCAAAATATTTTCTGTTACAACTCACACCACTCTGCTCCATTGTTCTTATTTCTAAGGGAGAGAGAGCCTATATTCCATTAGCTACAGCCCCACCCTGTACGCAACAAATCAGGCCAGATTTCATTCAGCTATCCCATTTTAGTAGAAAATAAAAAACCATCCAATAATAGAGAAAACCACTAATTCTGTATATTTAATCAGGAGATATTTAGTTTGATATACTTCCTTGATTTATTTCTTTAGATGATACTAAATTATATCTACATGATCAGTTTAAATTGAAGAATGTTGCTACAAAAAAAAATTCTTTAATTTTTTCTGGCCGAACTCATTGAAAATTTATTGTCAAGATTATAATTATAATTGTCAACTAATCCCTCGTCTTCTAAAACTCACGTATGTTTTCTGTACGAGGTTTTCATGCCTTTGTTTATAAATATCCTATATTTCAGATTTCGAATAAAAGATACACCATAGGTTGTCTAACAATATGTTATGTTACGGTTGTCTTAATGCATGTGCCATCCATGTCTTAATCGCATTGGCGGATCCAATGTGATCTAGGGGGGCACGTGCCCGCTCTGAATTTTAAAAAATAATATTTTTCGGTAATATTTTTAGTAATTTGCTTCTTCCGGAATTTTTTTTTTTTGTCCACTCCTAGATTGTCTGATTATTTTTATTGAGAAAAAATATTTAATATCGTGCATAATAAAATAATTATGTAAAGATATCAAAATATAAAGTTACGTAAACGGAAATTTTCTTCATCAACTTGATTATCTATTATTTTGTTATTATTTTTAATATATAAAATGTTATTATTTTAATATTTTTTATTAGATAAGAATATATATTAAATTATTATTATTTTATTTAGTACCCGATTAGTTAATGAGTTTGAACTCGATAAGTTATTACAATCTGATAATTGCCCCTCTGATCAAAATCCTGCATCCACCACTGCTTAATCGTGTTATTTATGTGTGACTTCATAACATCCTATTTTTTTACTACTAAAAGACGTTATCTAAAAAAATGCTAGATTAACCTGTCAAGACAGATGAAACATAAAGTTTGAAATACAAAAGTGTTTGTAATAAAATAAGCAGAGCCATTTTTTTAATTAAGCAAAAAAAATCAGAATTAAATATTTAGGTAAATTAGAGTGGATTTTTTAGGCCGGTTGTACCTTCTAACTCCGTCCCCAAAAAAATAGTCGGTTTGATATTTAGTTTGATATTTATATTTAGTATATCTATAAACTTCAGTATATCTATAAAAATGATGCATGAGTTAATACAACATTGATATATCAACAAATTATATTTTCATTAAAAAATTTGCTGCACTAATTTAAATGGATGAATTAATAAAAAACTATCGAGTTAGATATATGAGCCGAGTCACGAGTCGAGTCATGAGAGATAATAAGAGATAAATTATTGAATTAGAGTTTAGCAGAAAAAAAATATAAACTATTATTATTCTAGCCGAGTTGAGTTACGAACCGAGTCAACTCTAACTCAAACTCACCCATTTAACTTTTGAGTCAGATTAGCTTGAGCCCGAATCAAGTTCAAACTGAACCACGAACCTGAGACTTTTTTGTACAGCCCTATATGAGCCCTATATGAGGTAGATATTTGTGGACTGCGGTAGCGTGACAAACTGATGCGTTAACAATTATGAATTTTGTATTTAGTTAGATGTTTTTTTTTCTGATAAAATCATAACAAACTCATATATGTTGCTAGTCATAAAAAAATACTAATACATAAAGAGAGCTAAATTTTAAATTTTTTTAAGAATATTACATCATTATTTTTTTCATCATTGATTTGTTTAAATCTTTTCATCTACTTGAATTCAACGATTCATATATATTTTTTTATCTCTCCACATATAAAATAATATCTGTAATATGCTTAAAATAGAACTTAACTTTTAAAATCATCCATTTTTTTTTATAATCCTTTATAAATTATCATGTATTTAATTATATTATTATTATAATTATTTTTATTATTTAGTATTTAAAAATATTATGCTTAAATTTTTTTTAATTTAAATTTTATTAAATATATTTAAAAATTTGTATGACTAATTATTTATTTGAGGATTATCGGAACAAAATTTGAGCTATAACCAACGTTTGATAGCTCAAAAGTCAAAACCATGGTTTAGACTACAGCAACAGTAATGATAGCTAAAAAATCTGATAAAAAGAAATAAGAATTAAGATAGCTAGCGGGAAACATTCGTCCGAAAGTAATAAATAAATAGATGTCGAAACTAAAACAGAGGCTTCTCTTTTTGTAATTGACAGTCTGATCTCTGCATATAGATTATAGACAAATAGGACAAAACGTCATGAAAAATGAAGGTTGGAACGAAGTGCTGTATGCGTGTAAAACTTTTAATTTACTTAATGAATTTTAGCAGTCCATCGACTGCTACTTCCAAAAAAAAAAACAAAGAAGGCTGGCTTATATCCTCTCAAAATTATTAGTTTCCTCTAATGCTGAAGATTATCATGATTTGGATCGCATCATCAAATGAATTGGAAACTTGAATTTAAAAGAAGTTCTAAAACACACACAAAAAAAAAGTATTCTGTACAGTGAGTCTATTTGCCTTTCTTTGCAGTGAGTCTTTTATTGAAGTAAGTAAGTCTGCTTCTCTTTCTACGAAGGAATACGAGCTTATATAATGATTATTATATTTTCATACATATAGTTAACTAAATTGGAATTACATTAAAACACAAAGATACATGACACACTAGACGACTTCATACTAATAATCAGAATATTCATTTTGGTAGGAAATTCATCCACTATTTCTATTTTTCCCGGGACGCATCCAAAACTGCAAAAGCATAGGTCTTGCGCTCTGTCTCTTGCGGGGGTATAAAAGGCTCTCTTTCCTAAGTAAAGAATACTTTGCATCAGAGATCCCAATAGTCAATTTATTATACCTCCCCGACAACAATGATTTAGAAAATCAGATCGATGCCCACGCAAAATGTCACGTGAGATGACGCCCACGGGCAACTTGGACGATTGAAAGCCCTTTCTAGTCTATATATATATAAAGAAAGGTTTGAAGCCATAGAACAAAGGAAGGCATAGGCGCCTAGGGCAAGATAGGGAACTGTCCGTGAATTGAGACTTATCTGACACCGGGAAAACTACTGAACAGATATTGGTATTGGTACTGAACTTCTATTCCTTTCGGGACTGTTTGACAAATTAAGAAATAACTTTGGAAGAGTAGTAATTTTGAAAGAGTAATAGAATAGTATTTTATTTGAAGAGTGGTAGAAGAGTGGTATTTTTGACTATTCGGAAGAGAAAAAATATCGTTTGACAGTTATTACTCACAATAGTTAAAATATGAATAATTATGATACTAATAATGATGATGATAATAATAATAATAGTAAAATAATAATCATAATAGTAAGATAATAATAATAAAGTAATAAAAAATAATTATAATAAATAATAATATTATAATAGTAATATAATAAAAATATAAACATAATCATAATATAGTAATATAATAATAAAAAATTATAATTACAATCATAATTATAATAATATAATAATAATAAGTAATCATAATTTTAATAATATAATCATAATATAATAATCATAATCATAAATTCATAATCATGATAATAATAATTATAGTCCTAATCATAATAATATAACCATAATCATAATCATAATAATATAATAATAAAAATATAATCATAATCATAAAAATAATTATAATTATAATTATAATAATATAATAATAAATTAATCATCACTATAATCAACATATAATAATATAATACAACATAATAAAATAATAATAAGTATTAATAATCATAATCATAATCATCATAATATAATAATATAATAATAAATAATCTTGATCATAATAATATAATAATAAAATAATTATATTTATATTCATAATATAATAATATAATATTAAAATTATATTTATAATAATAATAAATAATATAACAATACTAATGGTAACGATAATATAATAACAATAATGATAATAATAATTTAATAATAATAATATAATGATAATAATAATAATAAATAATAATCATAATATTAATATAATAATAAATTATAATCATAAATATAATATAATAATACTAAATCTTAATCATAATCATAATATAATAATATAATATAATATAATCAAACAATAATCGTTATTCCGACGAGCTAATCCGGTATTCCACCTATAAGTTGGTATACCGGATTAGCGCTATTCCGCACTTTTCTACTTAGTCTAAAATTCATTTGGCAAATTAATTCTTCGGAATAGCTATTCTATTCTAAGTTTTTGCTATTCCATTGAGTGCCAAACACTCCCTTCGTGTAACGGATTGGATTACCGGGTTTAGTTGGTCGAAAGAAAATGAAAATAGAAAGACAGAGCTGCAATGTCTACAACAGATCCGAAATAAAACAGCTAAAGTAAGAAAAAAAAAACCACAATCATACTCTGAACACATACTAAATTTACACTATGCAGATGACATTTTGTTGTTTTTAGAAGCATCAATAGAAAATATTAAGGCTTTAAAATGGATATTGTTAGGTTCTGAGAATTTATCAGAGATAAATTTTACCAAAAGTGAGTTAATGTTTTTGAATTTAACTAAATTAGAAGGCTCTCAATTAGCTAAACAGTTAGGATGTAAAGTATCTTCTCTTCCTTTAATGTACTTAGGTATACCTTTATCCTGGAAAAAACTATCCGTGATCATTGGAATTTTTTGATTGAGAAAATTAAAACTAAACTTCAAAGCTGGAAGGGAAAATTGTTATCTATAGGAGGGAGAGTAACTCTGTTAAACTCAGTATTATCATCTTTACCTTTATATTGGATGTCTTTATTTAAATTATCAGATTAAAATTAGAACTAGGATAGATCAATTAAGAAAATATTTTTTATGGTTTGGTGGTAATAATGTCAAGAAAAATATGCTTTAATTGTCTGGTCAATTATATGTAAAGATAAAAAAAATGGAGGATTAGGTGTTATGAATTTAGAAATTATGAATAATACACTTTTAGCCAAATGGATGGTTAGATATAAATATAACAATTCAAGTATACTCAAAATATATTTTGAGATTCAAATATCATACTTGGTCAATAAAATGAAATTTTCTATATTTTGGAAGGGATGGTCATAGTATTAGTGAGGTGGTAGATTTTTATTTGAATAGATAGGTGGTTAGGAGAGACATCTTTGGCTTATGAATTTCCTAGATTATATTTTGTAGCTAAAGATCCATTAATTACTGTAGAATAAGCAATCTTCAAGGTGTTACTCATGCATTTTACTGAGTCACTGGTAAATTCCTACTTATTGGAATTTCAACACATAGTACTTCCTACTACTCATATATCTTTAACACCTGATGTAGATGATCAAATTTGTTGGAGGCAAAATGTTACAGGCCAATTCACACTTCCCTCCTTATATGTATGGTTGAATAATGATGGAGTATTCAGTAAAGATTATGATATTATATGGAAATCTAAAATATCATTTAAAATACAAATATTCATGTGGTTGGTTAGGAAAAATGGAATTTCGACCAAAGCTAATCTAGTCATAAGAGGTTGGCATGGAGATGCTCATTGTGTTTTTTGTTCCGGTGAAGAAATTAGTGATTATCTTTTTTGTTCAATGTCATGTTATTAATTATTTATGATAATGGTTAGCTGTTCATAATAACTTTGCTTTTGAGGGTAATACTTTGGATGATGTATGGGCAATGTATGCATTTATTCCATTCAAAAATGGATAGTTGGTAGGGATGATTAGGGGTGCTATGTTATGGACAGTGCGGTTAGAACGAAATCGTCTTTGTTTTAATGTAGGCATTGTCTCTAAAAACATTAAGGTACTAGGGATGCAAATTTTGAGACTAGTTCAGTTTTGGTGAAAAATTATAGATGAAGTTTTATTGCTTACTGTTAAGTATATATTACCATAGAATGTGTAAAATCTTCATTTGCAGGTTGGCAATTCAAGGATGGCTCAGGAGGAGATGGTTCATGTGCTCGTTTCCTTGTTTGGCATAGAGAATGAATTACTTCAGTGATATCTGTAATATATGAGCTCCAGTGGCATTGATATCAATCTTTTGTTTTGTTGTTCTTGTCTTATTGTGTTGGCATTCTGAACTAATGTTTCTGGTTCTTTTGTGTTGTCTGATCTACAATTGGTGTTCGCTTTTGATATTAGGTATTAACTAGTTATCAGAATGGGTTATTTTTCATAGGAGCAATGTTAGTAATAATTGTTGGTATGGCTTATTGTAATATCTCTGTAGGCATTGTCTCTTTATACTAGTGGTTTGTTGCATTGGACACAATTTAGATGTAAGTTCTCAATTTCAATGAAATCAGTGGATATCATCCACTTTTTCAAAAAATAAAAATACTCTAAACAATAACATAGCCTAATAATGAACTAAAACGTCCAAAAAGTACAATTAGGAACACATGTTTGCAACATCATTCAACATGAAAAAAGTGAAAAGCATGCTCCAACTATTATCACGCACGACCACATGCATCCTCAACCACGACCTCAATCACGTGCACGCACGAATTTGGATGTACGTGCACGTGATCAATGATGCACTGGTCGTGCGAGCACGTGGTCGAGGTCATATTCGTGCGTGCATGTGACTGACGATGCACGTGACCATGGCCATGTGAACATGTGGCTGAGGTTGTGGACGTACGTGCACGTGATCGATGATGCGTGTGGTCGTACGTACACGTGATCGTGCGTGAACGTGGTCGATGAATGGCCCATGCACGTAGCTGGACGTGCACAAGACCAATGATGCATGTGGCTGAGGTCATGGTCGGGCCTTGATCATAAAATTTTGAGCTAACAATTAATTATAACAAAACATATTTAAATAATTATTAATATTATTTATTTACTTTAGTAAATATTAATTATAATTATTAATTAATTATTTTTTTAATTAAATATTAAATATAATTATTAACTATTATTATTATTATTAAATAGATTATTTTATTGAAATTATCAGTTATTTAGTTTTATTAAATTTAGTACATAACCGGGTTCCATCCAGGTGAAACGGTGTCCCCTCTCATTGGCTAAATGGATACATCTTACCCATTTGAAAAAAATAGACCGTTGAGAGGAGTCATCCATATCGCGTTACAATATTTTCACCTGGTGCACTCACGTGAGATATAAAATTTAAATATATGACATAACTGTTAACGTGAGATATAAAATTTAAATATATGATATAACTGTTAACACCAGATATATATTTATTAAACATAATACCATATTTATTAAAAAAATATACATAATTGTTAAATAAAACATATATTTTTTTGTCAACCGCAAAAGCTATCTAAATTTTTGAACCCACATGCAGCATAAAAATTAAAATTGCCTAAAATTTTGAACTCACATGCAGCATAAAAGTTGAACGACTGACATAATATGTCACCCCCCTAGAAATAAATTGAACGGATTAGGGGTGCTTAATCCAGCCACGTACGCACGACGAGACGTGCGTACGAAAGGCTAAATGAATAAAATAAGAAAATCACAGAATAAACAAAATAATAATAATAAAATATACATGACCATACAGTCCAGAATGAACAAAGAGAATACAACGCCTACATCGGCGGGGCTAGCTCCATCGGAATGGGCAACAATCTCTCAAATAAAAACCCAAAAGAAGAAATAAAAACTCGAAACCCGATAGATCCTAATCCATTACCCTGCTCACAAGCGGAAGCGGCGAAGCATCTCTGTCACCACGCAGGACTGCACCTAGCACTCTCATCAAAAACTCGATCCCGCTTCTGTAAAACCTGGACCCCACAACCATCGTGGAAACGTGAGTGATAAGTCACTCAGTGCGGTTTTAGGTCCAGCACCGAGATGTTATAAATCTCTAGGCTTAGACTTAAAACCATTAAAAATTTATTTTTATAATAAATATTATAGAAACATATAAATACATAAAATTTGAGTTTAAATAATTAAATTGATTTAATTTTGTTCTGAGTATAGCATAAAAAGAACCCAAAAGAGTTTATAAAAATGCACTACTTGAATGTCATGAATATTTTAAATCAAGGATAAACCCAAAATGAATCATTTTGAGATATTATAATATAATAGGTACGAATTCAAACTCCCATATCTCACGAAATGACTTTGCGGGATAAATTCTTTTCAAAAAGAACCGACCTCAACCCGTGCTCTATAGAAGAGAGCGTCATTCACTATCAAAACCATCCCTAATTTATCCCGCTCAGTCCCTTACTATAATGAAACGAACAACGACTCGATTTTTATCAATATATATAATTCAAATTGAAGGAGACTATCCGAAAATAATATGAAATGAAGTGAATCAATCACGAACAAATATAAAGTGACAAAATAGTCACTGCTAAATATAAAAGTGATAAAATAATCACTGTAACCACGGAATAACTCCTCAATAATAAATTCAAAGTGTATTTTACTATGAAATCGAGCCAGTACTGACACTCTTCCCAAACCCAAATTTGAATATTCATTTTTAACTTAAAATTTTTCCTTGAGTTTCATAACAACGTACTAATTTTAGAAAAAAAAAAGATAATATGCAAATTCAAATCTTAATTCAATTTAGTGATAATTCGATTAAGCTTATTTTGATCAATATAACAATCCAGTTAATAAAAATCACATTATTTACATAATAAAATTTCAAGGTACTTAATTAAAACTAATATAAATTATTAAATACTAATTACTCTATCTAAGATAATCTATCATGTAACTAATTATATTAAATTATTAAATACTAATTACTCTATCTAAGATAATCTATCCTAGATAATCTATCATGTAACTAATTATATTAAATTATTAAATACTACTTACTCTATCTAGGATAATCTATCCTATAACTAATTCTATTAAATTATTAAATACTAATTACTCTATTTAGGATAATCTATCATATAACTAATTATATTAAATTATTAACTACTAATTACTCCATCTAGGATAATTTATCCTACCACTAATTAACTTTAAATATTAGTCTAATTAATGATCAAAATGAAAGGCATATAAAATGAAATGCGGATGATATGAACAAGTTTCAATATCAAAAAAAAAAAAATATAATTTAAGTCATATCCTAAGAAATTGTAAATCTCAGTGCAATTCGCACTTGAATATTTTGGCAAGGCTGATAGCGTCTGATTGCTTGGTCTCCGGTGGGGCCACGATCTCGTCAACCGTCTCATCCTGAGTGTACTTGATTGTCGAGTCGTCAAGATATTTTCGAGAACCTATAAAGTCAAAATAAATTAAATTGGCGAGTATCTTATTCGCGTTGGGTCCGTTAGGTCGGGGTATACTGGACTCGGAGACGGAGCATTATTATTTGGAATTTATAATCATATTATATTTATTTTGAGTAATGAAATTAATTTAATTTAATTTAGATTGATTTAGTTAACTTAACGTTATCGCTCAATTATTTTAATTAGGATAATTAATTCATTAAAAATAGAGAAATTAATTAATATAATATTATATAATTAATATTCTTCTTATTAAAAATACAGAAATTGATTAATATATATATTATATATTTATTAATATTATTCCATTATTAAATAGAGAAATTGATTAATAGGTATTTATATATATTAATTAATGTTATTTAATTATTAAAATAGAAAAATTGATTAATATATATTTTATATTATAAATTATTATTATACTTTAATTATTATTTTATAACCCTTAATTATTCATTTCATATTCTTTAATTATATGTCAATTCATATTTTAATATTATTTTCATAAATTTGAAAATATGAAATATATTATATAAAACTAGAATTATAGAATTACGGAGATAGAGAAATTGATTTATATATATTATATTATATATATTCTTTATTTCTAATATTATTTTAGTTTAAAAATAAAGAAATTACTTTATTTATTTATTTATATATTTATTAATATTATTTCATTATTAAATAGATGAATTGAATAATGTATATTTAAGATTTTTATTATTATTCTTGTTATTTCATAACTCTTAATTATTTATTTTACATTCTTTAATTATAGTTCATTTATATCCTAATATTATTTTATTAATTAGAAAATATATAATATAATCTAGAATTCGAATAAGAACAAAATGAAAGAAAAAGTAATTAATTTTAATTAAACTTAATTTAAATTAAACATTTTTATTTATTTAAACGTGTTGGTGTTTTAATGTGTTTGGGATCATAGGCTACCTCCGAAATCACTGTATCTATTCGGATTTTCATTATTGAGGCAGATCATGTAATCATCTCCCGTGTTTATCTTTAAGTATTAATTAATTATTAGTTGCGCACGTTTTTAAATTTACGGCACTTGCTAATTAATTAATTACACTATTATCCAAATTAACCTTTCGGCCCACATAGTTAAGATCAATTTATTTTCTGCATTTATAATTATCCGTCAAAGTGATATTTTGCGCATATAACCCTTAGAAGAGTTATTACCACAAAAGTTCATTTAGGCACTTTAATTTATCAGATTTCTCAATTTAGCCCCTAATGAAGGGGTCAGCATACTAGAATCTCAACAATAAGTTGTTGGCACAACGATCAAGCTTAGACAACACTCAATCAGAACCAAGTCAATGACAACAAGGCCAAGTTAAACCCAGCAAAGCACAAAAGGGGCAGCTTAAAGCAGTTAACAGAGGGCACGAGGCTCGGCCTCGCTTCACTGGTACCGAGAGGTACCAGTGTACCAAGGCACACAAAATCATTGCAAAATGGTGCTAATCGAACCAGCATTGACCCCTCACCAGAATTTAGTTAAATCAACACAACTAATTTCGCCCAAACCAATGAATAACATTGCACACCAAGTCCAAGACCGATACTGATAAATCAAGGCACAAAACAACACAAGTGATAAGAATAGCACTCAAACCAGAATCGACTAGAACAAGGCCCAAGGTCGCCCCTGGTAAGTAAAGGTACACAACAGAACCGATTACAGGGCTAACACAAAGAGGCGTACAAGCCATGAATCAAGCAAGGATAACAAGGCACGACACAGAGATACGGGGCTCAGCCCTCGCCACACGGCCCACACGGCCGGAGAAATAAAGGAAGATATTACCAAATTTTTGATTCAAGGCAGCAATGGGGTGGCTCGATTAAGCTCCGCATGGGGTTGCGTCAAGACCGGTGGGACCGGATCCGGCCAGAGAGGGGTGTGAGGAGAGAGGGCGGAGGCAGCATCAATCTTGCCGCTTACCAGCGAGGGGGCTAACGGGATGGGGCGTGCGAGAGAGAAAGTGAGGCGAGAGGGCTTCTCGAGTCACCAGAGAAAGAAAGGAGGGGATCCCCCTTCGGTGCTGTGTCGCCAGGGGGAAAAGAAAAACAAGGGTTTTGTGGAAGAGAAAAAGGAAGAAAAAGGGGGGATTTCGGTGTCGCCAGAGAAAAAGGACAGGGCCACGGGGGGGAAAAGAGAGAAAGAAAAGAAATGAAAGGGAGAGAGAAAAGCTTTGACTTTGGAGTCGGTTCGGGTTTTTCCGCGTTCGAATTCGTACGGTCATTCATGTAACCATCTGATTCTCGACCTCATTAGTTGATAAATTTAATAATTTTCATTGATTTCTAAATTTTAAATTAATAAAAATAATACGTAAAATTGACCAACGTTGAGTTGACAATTGCTTGTCTAATTAGCGTTCGGATTTAACCGATCAGTCCGTTTATATTTCTTACTTATAAATTTGGGTTTTAATACACCGAGTTTTTCTTAGCTAATTAATAAATAATTAAATTATTATTATTATTATTGTTAGTTCATGTGTCAAATTATTCAATCAATTGATCAGAATGTTTATTTCGTCTACTTAATCAGAATTTAAATTATCCTATTTTATTTTTATTTTTATTTTTATTATTATTATTTTTTTGATAAATTTTAATTAAGGTTTTTCCTTTCAAATTATAAAATTTATTATATGTATTTTTCCCTCATAATTTGCTTAACTGTATATTTATAGAATTTATTATTTTAAAAGTTACGGGGTTTCACATAATAATTAACGATAATTATATATTTGTTAAACATAATACTCATATCTGTTATATTTATAGAATTTATTATTTTAAAAGTTACGTTAAAGGTTCAGTTTCACAAACTTTTATGCTGCACTTGGGTTCAAAATTTTAGGCTGCTTTTAAGATTGATAAAAAATATATATTCTTTTTAACAAATATGGTGTTCTGTTTAATAAATATATATTTGTCGTTAATAGTTATGTCAAATATTTAAATTTTATAACCCAAGTGGATGCATATGGGATGGAAATGTTATAATGAAAAATTGAGTGGACACAAATTATTTTCGAAAAAATAATAATCTGGTGTCGGAATTATCAATGGCGTCCGAAGAATTTTTTTTTTTTCCTGAGGACGGAGTTGCTAGCTGCGACCGAGGGAAAACAATATCCTGAGGATGGACCTGCCAAGTCCGAAGGGTCTAAAACTCAAAAACAAAAATATTTAATTTTATTATTTGATCGGCTTATTTAGAAAAAAAAACGGGTTCGACGGATCGCATAGGGAGTCCATTATAAAGTTCTAAATCAGTGTTTACCGTGGTGAGTACGGCACGAAATGGTACGATCCGAGAGTGATACGTCACAGTTGTTGGACACGACACGGTATGTCATGACATTATTTTGGACCGTGTTTTAATCATACCGTGTCTGTTTTTTTTTTTCAAAAATCAGTACGGTACGACACGTAACGGTATCAAATCTGTACACGACACAATACGATACAGAAACACGATATGACATGAAATAAAAATGCGACACGACACATCACAAGTAATACTGATAGACACGGTCAACGTGGATAGATACGGTGGGCATTTCGATTGTACACCTATATTATTTCAATGTTAGCCTAGTTTCTGATAAATTGAGAATCTGAAATTTTATTATAAATTCACGTGTCTAGCCGTATTCATTTGCTTCTGAGACCCTCATCAAATTAATGATTTTAATTATAGCTTACGGGCCTAGCCGTCGTTTAGGTGAGTTCAGAAGCTTATTTTATAGACCAGAAGGCCAGAACCTCATTCGAGCAGTGTCTAGCTGTTTAGGTGAGTCCATAAGTGTTGAATTTTTTTTTATAGACCTGATCCTCACATAGTCACATATCTGTTAATGTGCGTGTGCTCAAGGCTCAAGCGAAATAAAGTGAGAAACAAACTTAGCTCGGTTTCATACTTGTTAATTTTTTGTGCTTAAAAATATTTTAAAATAAAAAATATTCGAAGTTAACTTTCGTTTAACATGTTGACTGTTTAGTCTCTACATGCCCTTAAAAGGACTTTGCAAAAGAAAAAAAATCATATTTTTACAAAATGATAATCAAATTAGTAAAATATGTTCTCGTACAAAGAAATAGAAACGTAAAAATCTCAATGAGGTAAGTCCGTTTATGTTTCTAACATAACTGGTCTCAAGCCCGGAAAAGGAGGAATAATTTATAAATTTTATATTTTTTAAATAAACGTCCATATTTTTTGGCATTTTTTTTTAATATTTTCCTGTTTTTAATATTTTTTGAATTGTCTATTTTTTTAATAATTTAACACGATTAAGACACATTTAGTACAAATAAGACACGTCATATTACATAAACACGATACGATTAAGCGCAACACGGTAGACACGGTGTGTCTTATTCGTGATGTGCCTTTCCTCTACCAATTTGAGACATGATACGGCACAATACAAAAAAAATAAAAATAATAAAAATACACGGCACAACACGGTATGAGGTACGGCGTACTTTAACATTGCACGATGCGATACGACACAAATTTAGAACACCACTAAGCTGTGAATCCCTGTCTAAAAACTTTTGAAAATTATATATTTGGTATTATGCATCTGAAAAAAATGTTTATAAAAATATGATTAATTCTAATATAATTATGATAATATGCCCAGTTTTGCTAAATCTTTTGAAAAATATATCGTCATAATTATACATCAAGATAAAATATTATAAAAATACAATTAATTAATTTTTGAAACATAAAAAGAGTGTGTTTTATTTTAAAATTTTAGAGCATCCTAGTTCTAAGTTTGACTCGGTCACTCTTTTTAAATAAAAATAGATGTTATTTCTCTTGTTCTTCTGCTATCCCTCTTTTTTTAATAATAATGAAGAACTATTCTTTGTTGTTTATTTTATAGCTACTACACGGGATCTAATGTGACAAAATAATTGTGGCGACGCATGCAGTGCGGGAAACTCTCCTTAAAAGCATAGTAACAAGATTCGCGAATTATTTGTTTTTTACTTATAGCTAGATGTTTTACGAATAATTCGTCAGTTTAATATACAGTGTTTTGATAAAAAAAAATATTTTATTCACGAATCATTCGGCAAAAAAATACATTATATATTATTTTATATGAAATTTTATAGTTTTTAATATATTTTTAATATTTTATCATTATAATATATAATTTATTTGTATTATATGAAATGAACTATTTTCAAATTATATCCGTATTATAATCTGAACGTCGAATTTTTAACCTCACCGAACGTTTTCTGAATCACGAACTTATCACTTTGCTTAAAAGAACGCTGAAACGTTCTGAAAACATGTCGAAATGCTGACATCCATCTTGAGCCGTATCAGAGACATATTTATAAGTATGATGATGTGTTTGAGGCTTATTTTTAATCGAATTCGTCAGTTAAAGTTTTTAAAATTCTCCGATATATCAGATGAAGTATTCGATGCGAATCTTACACGAATTGATATCCGTTGGGTGCAGGAGTTTTTTTGACGAATCTGAATAACATAGATAATTAGATAATTTGATATGGTCGCCGCCTCGCCGGCCATCTAACCCATCTGCGTCAGTGCCTCATTGTCATTGGGTCGGATGGAGAACATGGATCCGGGTTGCGGATCCACGCTGGACCTGTTGACCAGAACTCCGAAAGAAGAAAAGAATCCGAAGCATGGGATGTTCTCTTAATCTCTTCCCGCCAGCATCTTAATTAGAGGTGCCTACAAACTCACACGTGGATTTCCCGCTCTACTAAAACTCCTGCGTCAAATCGCGTGCGATTTCCCGCCCTTTCACCCACCTTTATTCAGCAGCTTTGGAATCTAAATCTTACAGAAAAAAAGGAAAAAAACAAAACAAAAAATAACAACCTGCTAAAGCACAAACCTCGGACATTGATAATTATTAATTAGTTAATTACCTCATGCGGCTCAAACAATTTCCAAGGGTCGTCGCCCTAGTATATATTATGTGTTATAATGTCTAATTTAGTACGATTTGTTGCACCGAGTAGCAATTTGATGACTACTATTAAGCAAGCATTACAAATATATCGCATGCATTGCTTATCAATCAACAATATGAATATAAATATTTATCATTAATTTATATTTGGTGTATATAACAATTGGTAGATTTAAGCTCGACTTGTCATCCATGTGGTTAAATATTAACGGTTCGATTTGTTGTTATTTGATCGCTGGCCAAATAAAATTTAATTTATGTAGAATATAACGCATGGTTTTGAAAAACAAATAACATATTTAAATTTGTGCGTGATGAATCATCACAAACAACATAACGTCAGGGTATTTTGCGGTCTCGAACGAATGATAGGTCAAATTTTCCTATTAATTGACCATTTTTTTCGTTTAATCGGCCATTTTTCCCATTTAATCGTTATGATACAGTGATGCTGCACAATTTTTTTAATTCAACAATTTAATGAGTATTATGTTAAAATAACTATACAACTCATTAAACTCATCTTTCTCGAAGAAACCACAGAACCACTATCATAATTTTTCTTCTCTGAATCAATCTCTTTGATGTCTATTTTTTTAAAGACCTATGATATTCTTCTTCGTTATTTTTCTTCTCAAAATCACACTAAAAATATATAGATTATTAGATCATTCAAGTCTAAAAAAAAAGCTAAAAGATTTAAATTATTTAATATTTTTTTCATTCTTATAAGTAATTATGATAAAAATATAAGATTAAGATTTTATTTCAAATATTATGCCAAAGATACTTAGCTTGATGTCCTTGAATTATTTTTTTCAATATTACAATACTTTATTTATTTTATATTTTTAGCTTCATTGATTTTAGTTGTATAATTTTTTCTCTAATCATAGCATCATAACTTTATAAACCAAAATATCTGAAAATATTATTGAATTATGTATAAATTTTTAATTATTATTTTTTGAATATTTTTACATGATTAATCATTAATATAATAAAATATAAATAAGATAGAGTTTGCATCATATATATAGTATTATGGCCCGATTGTAAATAATATATGTATTTAAAGAAATGAACAATGACATACCATATTATGACTTTTAGATCATTTACTATAATATTCAGTGACTATAATTATTAATATAATATTATGAATGGATAATATTTTTAGATGTAAATAAGTATATAAAATAATAATAATAATAATAAATCATCTATAAAAAATCGTTTAATTGGCCGTATAATGATTAATCGCTTGGCGATACCCGATTTGTCCGCCAAGCGCATAATATTTTTTACAACACTGGATGCAAATAATGATTATCAATTTGATTGAGAGTTTTAAAATGAATAATTTTTTTTTATGTTTAAATTTCAACCCATATTGACGTATGGTAAAACATACGGAAAATCTCATCAATTTTTTCATAAATATGTTATGCACATGATACAAAATCATGTTATGATGTTGAATATAAATTTCAATTTTATTTTAAACCTAATGATCAAAATTTGAATGGAGATCACTTTTGAAAATTTTAAAGTTGAGTGGATGGTTTGGTCTTTTATCTAAAATCAAATGAGAACATTTAGTTGTCAAAATAATCAATTGTCAACATCCCATTAACTTTGAAATATTTACTTATAGTTTTGAAAAATGGGTTTTTGTTAATTTGAGCTCTGAATTTTATTTTTGACGTTTTGTTTAATTATTCTCATTGAAAAAATATTTAATGCCGTTGATAATGAAATAATTTTACAAAAAAATTAAAATCTAAAGTTCCATAAAGGAAATTTTTATTCAACAACTTCATTAGTTACTATTTTGAGTTTTATATTTTTATTATTTTTAACATGTAAAAGAATATTATTTTAATATTTTTTTATTATCACCATTAATTTCTTGGACCAAATATGCACAAAATTTAAATAAAAAAAGTAAAAATTATGGAAATAATAGTATATAAGGAAAAGAAATGGAGAGAAAGAGGGGATCAATGGACACGCCACTATAAACGCACAATACGATCAACCAACAATAAATATTATCCGTCTAATTGAGGGATAAAATGGGTATAATAAAACCCATTTACCATGACAAAAAAAAAAACACTCAATTCTTAATGCTTTATATAATAGTATAGATAATTTTTTTATGTTCGAAATGTTTAAATTGCAACTCATATTGACGTATGGTAAAACATACGGAAAATCTCATCATCTTTTTCATAAATATGTTATGCACATGATACAAAATCATGTTATGATGTTGAATATAAATTTCAATTTTATTTTAAACCTAATGATCGAAAAATTAAATGGAGATCACTATTAGTTTAAAAACAATATTTTTCAAAATTCAGGGCTCTTATTAGGTCTTACTGAGTCCGCCCCTAGTAATATTTTTCAAAATATTAGTTCCTATTCTGTTAAAATATTAGGTCTTTTATTCCATTCAGATTCTCTCTCTATTCTGTCAAACTAAAATATGCATTCATCAGCTCGCAGTACGTTCTGTGAGATTATCTCTTAGTATCCGCACATTAATTCAACGTTTCTTCAATAAGAGCTTCCATCTCAAAAACCAAATTCGAAAAGCAGCCCACGTAGCAATCAATCATCTTTTATAATTTGTTAGTTCTCCAGATAAGTCCGTTGTCATAATATTTTACCAAGAATTGCTGAAAGCCCTTGTGTATTAAAAGCGGGGATCGTAATTTTAAGGCGGCCGAACCTCACCGGGCTTTAAATAATTACTACGAACTGTTGTGAAATCTCAAGGAGCCCTGTTAGTGTTAGTCTGTTTGGTTTGGGCTTAGACAATGAAGCCCGTTTTATCTTCACACTTTAGTCTTAGACCGTGGCGCTCTCTCTCTTTTCTGGTGCGAACAAGTTGATCCTGAGATCCACTGGCTCTAGCAGTCTAGTTCCGTTTCGGCCCCTCCGGCTCCAGCCCTCCAGTTCATCATCCTCCCCCTTCTCTATTAGTTATTTACATGCACCTGGTTGACGTATCGATGTGTAGACCAGTGGGATAGGTTTCCTCTTCCGTTCGATTTATGCTTGATTAGTACGAGAACTGAATAGATGATTAGTACGAGAACTGAAGGTTCTTCCTCATCCTGGGACTTAGGCTGTCAATACGGGACACAAGGTTGCACTTCGCACCAGGCCGTCATCGGAATCTGATGACAGGGCCTACACTGGAATTTTGTGAAGATTGTAATGATATATTTGCAGCACTCTTACAGGGCTTTCTCCAGGTCAGCTTGCCTCAATGGCTTAAACTTTTGTAAGATACATAGTAGAACTAACTCTAAATTTTATTCTAAAAAACAATTAAGGTCATCATAACTCAAAGCTCATTTTTCACCCAACTCAGATTATAACATACTTCGCAAAGTCCAGACTCCATACTATATATTTTATCAAATTTAAGTAAAATATAGAAGTGAAGCTAGCATATCATGATACTTAATGGAAAAATAATCAGACTTTCAGATATATTTTTTACTACACGCTAAGTAACATGTTTCCCCACCCCTAATGGATTCTCATAATGCACACCATTGAAAGCATATCATGTTAACCCTACATGGCTGATATGTATCTTTGACAATACTTCTTCATCTTTAATAAATATCCATATAAAACCTCAGCTTCTCTAAAGGACCAGATTGACATCTGGAGGAATCTAGATTTTTCAAAAAAATTCACTCAAAATATCCCTTATATTTTGAATTTTGCAGGGGTTATAACATAAATATAATAAAGTACGACGAGGTTACTTACATGGATGCAAATAATTTTAGCTTGCAAATAACATATATATTACAACTACATATTCAGTATGTATACTTCACTCCAGTATCATATCTGATGCATGTTGCAGGTGATGTCAGTCCTACCCGAATATGTAATAGAAACTGAGGATAATAATGCTTGAGACAGTAATTCTGTTAGTTTTTAATTTGAAATTCATGCAACTTCTACCTGAATGACACTATAAACAGGAACACCATCCCATTGCAACACAGATGGATTCAGTATGGTGACAAGCTGGAAGAGAAGATCAGGTTTGTGTGTCAAACAGATCTGGTAGAGTTCACTTAACCTTCATGTAGTATTTGAATGAGAATAAGGTTAAGACTGATTGCTTTCTATAATTTATCAAATTATTTTAAAATACAAATGTAAATAATGTTCTTAAAACTACCTGCTCAAAAGCATTGGTTGCAGAATCAGAGACTCCATACCAGCACTTTGGCTCTCCCCTGAAAATGTATACAAGGCATCTCAAGCTTTGAGTTCAATGCATCTAGGAAAAAAAAAGACAGATTTTTTATCATGCAAATGTCTTCATTAGTTCTTAAATATTCTTCAAAACTTTCTAAATAGGCAACGATTTGTAACCTATGAAAGCACCACTATTTCTCTTCACATGTGAACTATTAGCAGTGGCAGCTGCAGCAGAAAATTGAATATCATACTCATTTTTCATGTTTTGCATCACCTAACAATACATAATTAAGGGAAAATTCAGGGTTTTTAGCCAGTGATAGTAAATTTCATTAAAGAAGACTAATTTACTCTAGGACCTGAGGTTATTTAATGTAGCTGATTTTAAAAAGAACTCGCAACGTAGCTGACTAGGACTGCAAACGAGTCGAGCCGAGCCGAGCCGGGCTTAACTCAAGCTCGGCTCATGAAAATTCGAGTCGAGTCGAGCTGAGCTTATGAAACGGTTCGAGCTGAAAAACCTAGCTCAAACTCGGCTCGTTACTATTCGAGCTAGCTCGCGAGCTGGCTCACGAGCCAATGCATGTGCGTTGACTCAATTTGATATTTAGATTTAATACATCTACAAACTATAAAGTTGGTATATCTAGAAGATTGGTATGAGAATTGATACAAAATTGGTATATCAAGAAACTATTTTTTCAATGACATCTTCGCTGCATTAATTTGAATGGATGAACCATCAAAAAATTATTGAGTCAGATATACGAATCTAATTACGAGCGAGCAAGAGACGTCTTTAAGCCGCTGACATGGTGAGATGGTGAGAGATGATGAGAGAGAAGTTATCGGATTAGAGTTTGGCAAAAAAAAAATTATAAAAACTATTTTTTATTCGAGCTGAGTCGAGCCACGAGCCGAGCCGACCCCAACTCAAACTCGGCTCATTTAACTACCGAGCCAGATTAGCTCGAGCCAAATTAGCTCGAGTCATTTTAACTCGAGCCAGATTAGCTCGAGCCCGATCCGAGCCCGAGCTTTTTTATGCAGCCCTATAGCTGACTATTCAGTTCTCGTACTAATCAAGCTTAGTACTGGAATGTATTCTCACACTATGGTAAATATATATTTTTCATATTACCAATAAGTTTTCACAGATTTCAACAACAGAAAAAGAAATGAATCACACAATTAGTTTTAATCTTATTGTTATATTTTAAATTTTTATGTGTTAGTGCATTTTAGAGCATGGATTAAGTGCATTTTAAATTTTCATGTTCTTAGATTTTTAGGATTTTATGATTTAGAATTTTGAAATAGATTTTAGAAAGAGAGGTTTAGAAATAGGATTTTAGGATTTAGAATTTAGAATTAGGTTTTAAAATAGAATTTTAGGATTTAGAAATAGGTATTATAATAGAGGTTTATTGTATTATTATTATTATTATTGTTATTATTGCTATTACTATTAGCATATTATCATCATCATTATCATTATCATCTTTATTTATTTATTATTATTATTATTATTCTTTTATTTATTTTCTTTTTCTTTCATCATATTCATTATTATCACTGATATTTGAGATCTTTGATCTTATGCTTTCCGATTGGGTTTCATTTCTAGCCTACCCCAATTTATTTGGGATTAAAAGGCTTTGTTGTTGTATTAAGAGCACCTTGCATAAATTTGAAAATATATGAGAAGAACAACATCCAACTGAACTTGTTATGGAAAAAGGTACATCCAAATTACCCATTGCATTATGCACCGTAAATTACATAAAGAGTACTTTTTTAGGTTTGCCAGAACTCAATTTATTAAAATATTTAGCTATTAATGCTTAACCATAACACCACAGTCCACTCAAGAATGGAGGAAAAAAAGAAGAATTAAACGACCTCTGCATTTTACAACCAAGTTAATGAACTAAATCTAGTAGTCTTATTGTTATATTTCATTCTAATCAGACTGAAAATAAAGTCAATCTTAGGATGTGCTAATATTTTATGTCACCTTTAATTCATTACATAATATAGATTGGGTATTTATGGACATACATATAAGGGGCCTCATGCAGTAAAACTTCTTTTTGGTTTTGCGATTTGTAATAAATAGATATACCGCTGATTTTGCATTTCACCAACTAAAAAATATCGATTACTTACTACATGCCATTTCATCATGAGCTTATTTTACAGAGAAAGATATGATGGTCGAGTTGGCAATTGGGGGAGCTAGCATGAAAAGTGGGGAGAGAGCGCTGTTGCATGTTGAGTGGGAACTGAAATACGACAAAAAAGGATGCTTCTCTTTCCCAAACGTTCCTCCAATGGCTAATCTCTAGTATGAGGTTGAACTTATTGATTTTGACGAAGCCAAAGAGGTAGCATCTCTCTCTTCCTCTTTCTTACCGTCGGAACATGGTGCAGCTGTATACCTGTAATAGTAATAAAGATTGAGCATTTTGACATCTTTAGTATATTAGTATAGAAAATAATGTATGTATCAATAACTGAATTTATGAGAAATATAATAAGATCTAATTTAATACAAGTTTAACAAGTAAAGCAACTACAAAACTATTTTATTTTCACGCCTTTCATAATGAACTTAATTCGTAACTTGTTCTAATGAATCACTTCTAGCTTTAACAAGCATTATTTACTCTAATTAAATCCAAATTCAAATCGATTGATCAATGCTCAAATCAAGCAAGAAATTTAAAATCAGAGGAAGTGCATTGGACTTACCTAAACACTGTCAATCAAGTCTAGTTTGGTATCAAATCTGAATGGTACAGGGCGAAGTCTTGACAAATTCAGCTGAAGCTTGGATTCATATCTCCTCATCCCATATTGCATCTACCCTCTTCATCACCTCTTCTCAAACCATGAATTATTGATGTCATATCTACCTGCATCCATCATTGATATATCAGGGTAGATGATATCACCTATCCACACCTGGCCTGAGCTCTCGAGCAATAGTGCAACAATGCATGGTGCAGTTTCTTTGTTTGAGTCCAAATATCAACTATCAAGTAAATAAAGAAGATTAAAATAAGAACCATATAATTAAGGAGCATCTTTATCATACAATTAAGAATTCTAGAATAATACCATATTGATATTTTCATATTTTTAGCATCCAAATTTGTAAGCTCACAGCCAATGTAGCAATCCAAAGAAAAATAGCTATTGCCAATACCTCAGATTAATTAAAAAGAGGTGTTCACATTTCCATCTTCCTCAACAGTCTAATCTGGTAGGAAATTAACCATCTCTGTAAGATATATTAAAACAAAAAAAAAAGAAATGTAGGTTAGCTTTACATGCAAAAAAATGATTTAATTAATTGAAAAAAAGTGATTTTTTTATCGAAGTAAGAAAAAAAAATATAATTGCTCAATCGCAAACTAAAGTTCCACCTCTTTACCTAGATCTACTCTAAGAGAGAGACTAAGAGCAACATGCAAGAGAGAGAAAGAGCACCTTAGAGCAGGAAGTAGAAAGGGGGAGAATGCTTCATATCAAAGACTCACAAGTGCCAAGAGAAAAGAATTAGTCACAAGCGGCAAGAGCAAGAATTAGTCACCAGCAGCAAGAGAAAAGAATTACCTTCGCTTCGCGGTGGCCGACGTCCGGCGATTGAAGGGAACATTTGATTTTCGCCATTATTGATGCACCGAGAGATGAAGAAGGGGGTGATTTGTTGTGTGCCTGAGAAGAAATATAGGAATCAGAAGAAGAGATTGAGGGGACCGAGCATCAGAAGAGATTGGAGTGATTTGTTGTTGTGCTTGGGAAGGGTTGAGAGAGACTGGGGATGAATCATGAATGGCAGGAAGGCAGTTCGAGAATCGTGAGTCACGACACCTTTTTTCATGGGAAACAGAAGATGCGTTTGGGAAAATACAGATGTCTGAGGAAAGTAGGCTAAGTTGCTTTAAAAGATGGGACTGACTATGATTATAAATTTGAAATTTAAATATACGGATAGGATTTTTTTGGATCTTCAATTCTATGATCCAACGATTTACATTACTTTAAAAGACAGATAAATGTTTCAAATATTTTTTTTTCAATCTCCTTTTATAAGGAGTAAGGATATAACGTAGAAGCGCTCCCATCCTTCATTCCTTTTTCTGAAACCAACGCACCCTTTCTCTCTTATGTCTTATCCCATGTTTCCTGTTCTCTGCCATTACATTAATTGCAACAGATACCATTTCTTAATCATGGAATGCTCTTGTTCTCTATGTCATCGTTATTTTGGAAATTGGCAAATAAAAAAATCAACTCGTTTGTACAGCTTCATAGCTACCTTCATGGATGAGCGTTAGAAAGTAATTAAAGAGAAAAATCAATTACATACCATTCTAAAAAAATCTATACTCTATAAAAAAATAAAATTGTAAGGATTTACGGCATCATCTCTCTCTCATTATTATTTATTATGATAGAAAGTTTTATATTTATGGTCTTTTTTTCCCTCATTCGGAATCGTGCATATTGTATTAATTATGCAATGGCTTAAAATGATATAATTCGTTTACATCATTGCGCGTTATTGCTATCCGTTATACATGGTTTAACGTGTCAAAATATTTTTTTAAAATTTAGCATGTATTTTTTTTGATAAAACTTGTTTGATTTTAAAATTATTTTTTCTTTAGTAAATAAATTTTCGGAGGTTACAATTTGAAATAGTTCAATGCATAAATAAATAAAGACTAATCATTTTCTTTGAACAAGGCGGATAGGAAACCTTTAACCCATCCTAAGATGCTCAAAACGAGCATTGAACCCCTGCCCTCCCCAGGAGTAGGGCTATCAATGACACATTTTTGGTCATTTATCCAATTCGTATCGTATATGATAAGACGGATATTAGTAAAGTTTATTTCCATTAGGTCATCGAGTATGAGTATGAGTAAGAAAAAATTTTGTTAGCTTATCGGGTATAAATATGGATAAGAGGTTTTCGTTACCCGTTATTCATTAGATAAATTATATAAATATATAGTTAAATATATATAAATATAATTATTTTATATTTTATTAATAAAAATATATATAGTTAAATTAAATAAATATATATAGTAATTAGTATATATTTTTATGACAATTAACATGAAAAAATATATAATTTTTGTTATATCTAAAATATTAATTATTATTGTACTTTATTAGTATATTTATTTAATGCTATTTATTTGTCTAAATCATATAATTTTTTTTCATTGAATTATTTTTATTTTTATCCGTTATATACCGTTATCCGTTCGTTATCCGAAATCTTTAATGAATAATGATAGAATACGGATAAAAAAAAAATTAATATGAGTAAAATATGAATAATTTTTTTTTAATAAATATGAATATAAAAATATCTTCATCCTATTTAACTTAGGCCGTTGACAGCCCTACCGAGGAGTAACGTGTTTACCAGGTGCGTTACGCCGCGGAGACAATAAAATCAACTGTTTATGAATCGTATTTTATACTCCAGAAAAATAACTTAAAATTCAGATGTACAGTAGAACAACTCCATAAACAATAAATTATTATCAATCTTATACGTTTGATTTCATCATTATCGAAAAATAATTTGACTTGTCATCGTCGAGTGAAATTTCGCAAAACAATCGAACACGAACGAATCGATGACATGTGTTTGAGTTTGATTTGAAATCTATTTCGAACTAGTTTGATTTGAAATAGATAGGCAATTTCGAACTCAAACCATTGTTTGAAATTTGATTTGTTAAATATTCGAACTGTTTGATTTGATTCGTAAATAGTTTGAAATAGAATTATTAGGTGAACAAATTCCACAATTCATATCAAAATAACAAAATCAAATATAAAAAATGTCAATTTAATATAAATTCATACAAAACTAAAAGTTCATTCAACAAAAATTAATAAATTTTATATAAATTCATACTACTCAAAGTCTCAAACAATCAAATAATTAATACAAATTCAAACAAAAATAGTTTGTGAACACATTTCGAACGAACTCACCATGGTTTGAGTTTGATTTGATATAATTTCGAATCGAATCAGTTTGATTTGAAATTAATTTCAACTAGAATCGAGTCGTCAGAACAAAATTTAGAATGCAGTCACATAATATAATAATGAACATTGCGCAATCTTTGTTTGTGTTTAGTATTAATTAACAATTAACAATTTAGTTACCACAAATGATAATTGACAAACACGTAATCAATTTGCTCTAGAATGAAGTTATCCTACAATCGCACCAATAAGCAATCACCCCCCAGACCAATTCAAGTCTGAGAATATTTTGAGATAGAGATTGCAGAGGACGCGAGCGAGCAACTCCTCTTAGCTCTCTTCGTTAGCTCCTCAATTTCAAACCCTAACTCATACTTTTCCCTTCTTCTCCCCGAATTTTTCTACTTTGACTACAATCGAAGCGTTTAGTCGAGAAACACTGATCGATCTCTAATGTTTCAAAATTTTACTAAACTGATTGTTGAAACCTGGAGGTACTGATTGATCCTCACTTTTCCCTACTCTTTTTTTTTTTTCAGATCCGCTCCTTAATTATTAGCTTTCCTGTTGCTCTTTCATTTCAGTTCAATTTTCCCGTGAAATTCGGTGTTTTTTTTGAAACCCTGAATTTACAATATGATTCAATTTATTTTTGTTTTATTTCAGAGATTCACTTTGTACTGGTTGTGCAGGTAGAGAACAGCTGAACTAATTTTTGTAAGCGAAGGGGTTTGTAGTTTAAATAAAACAAGCATGGCACAGAGTAAATGGGAAGCGGATAAGATGTAAGTTTTAGCTAATTTTCCTTTCTCTATAAAAAATTCTTTAGGCTGCTTGATTTTTCTGTGTTACAGATTCTTTTGTTGTTTGGGAACTGATTTAACGAGTCACATACATAGTCATCAAAAACTATGCAAAAGACATTCTTTGGCATACTTGACAAGTATTCTAATTCCATACTGGAATTGTTAGTGTTTAGTTTTTCTTATTTTTATGGAAAGAAAAGGTGTGTTTCTTCAGGGCACTTACAGTTATCAGTCTTATTTACTTTTTTTTCTTGATCTCTATTACTTATCATTATAATAGGCTTGATGTGTACATATATGATTACCTTATGAAGAGAAATCTCCAAGCAACGGCTAAAGCTTTCTTGTCTGAAGGGAATGTTGCAACAGACCCAGTAGGTAATAACCGATCTTGAACTTTCCTGTAAACTATATACATCTATAGATCTAAAGTTAAATTATGATGGTTAGCACTGTACATGGTGAATTTATAATTCATTGGTGATTTAAAGTTAAATTATGATGATTAGCACTGTACATGATGGATTTATAATTCATTATTGCAGGGACTGTAAACTAATCAGATAATTAAATAGTATTCATGGCATTGAAGTAACTGTAGTATAGTAACACACCCTCGTCTGATGGGAAGCCACACAACCTATTGATGTAGACACAGTTGTAATTTCAAATTATCGGCAACTGTTAAAAGGGATCAGAAAACCCATAGTATTGATGACATTAGAAACAAATTTTAAGTATATTTTTTGATTTTTCAGCAATTGATGCTCCAGGAGGATTCCTATTTGAATGGTGGTCAGTGTTTTGGGATATATTTATCGCAAGGACAAACCCAAAGCATTCTGATGTTGCTGCTGCATTTATCGAGGTTAAGAGTAATAAATTATTGAAATTCTGTTGGCTAAACTTGTTGTCACTTGTCATAGTATATTATATCGAAATTAAGCTATATCATTAGGGTTTGTACTTTGCACATTGATAGACAATAACGGAGCATTGTAGTCCATAAAGAGAAGTCAGGTCACATTAGATGCACAATATTCTGTTCCAAAACCAAATATCGCAAAATCTTCATCAGCATATTTTATTATGTTCTGAATTTTGTTTTCTTTTCTGTGTTGCATTAAATTTTCTAGACTCAACAAATGAAGGCAAGGGAGCAGCAGCAACAGCAACAGATGCAACAATTACAGTTAATGCAGCGGCAGCATGTGCAGATGCAGCAGCCACTGCGGGATGCAGGCCACCCAGGAGCAGCAACATTTAATGGGGCAATGAACACCATGAATTCAGAACCGGGATTGGGCCCTTCAGCCACGGTTTTGGCTGCAAAGCTGATAGAGGAGCGGATGAAGAATCCAAGTCCGATGGGGTCTGAGCCATCGCCCCAGCTCCTTGAGAGCCGTATGGCACTTCTTAAATCTGGTGTTGCTAGTCGCTCTGGGTAAGTTGCTAATTATTCATATCTGATTCACAATATACTAGCTTGAGTTTACTGTCCAAATGCTCAAGTATTTTTGTGTTTTTCTATATGAGGTAATTATGGGAAGTTAGATTTGTTCTGCATGTGAATGTGAACTCAAGTTCCTTATGATAGAAAAAAATCCATTCCTGTTATTCAGGCAGGTCTTAAAGTTTTGGCCCCAATTTGTTATCTGAGCAGCAAGTGCTAAATAATTTACAGTGTATAATCATGCATTTTTTACTTGAAAATTTGTAATTTTTGAGTTGAATTTCTTATGACAGGCAACTAGTCCCAGGCAACTCAGTGAATGTTTCGACAATCCAGCAGATGCAGCAGATGCAAGCTCGGAATCAGCAGACTGTAATGGTTCTTCTATACATTCATTTTGCTTTTGGTCATAACTCGATCATGGTGCATGATCTTTTGATATCTTTTTGCAAAACTGTTAGGACATGAAAGGTGACCTCAGTGTACTTCAAAGGTCTTTACCTGTTGATCCTACTTTGTATAGCCAGAATATAATGCAAGCAAAGCCTGGTCTGAGTGGTGTGGGTAAGTTTCATTTCTTGAAGATGATTATTATTATGGATGTGATTATATTGCTTTCAAATTGTGTAAAGGAATCCAATAATGTATGATATCATGTGTATTCCCTATTTTTCATTATGAGAAGTAGCAATAAATGTCAAGATGGTTTGGCTACTTAACATTTTTGAACTAAAAATAGACATCTGTAAACAGTTGTGGTCCTTGTTCTGTACTTGAAGGATTATTTGTGAAGAATATTTTTCTTGTCTCAGGGTAAGAAACCAAAATGTCTGATAAAACTCTGAAAATGCACCCCAATTTAATGTTTAACTACATTCTGGATTTTTGATTTGCATGTTTCCTGTGCCAAATTTCTAGGCCTGAATCAAGGTGTCAGTGGCTTACCACTGAAAGGCTGGCCTCTGACAGTAAGTACATCTACCAAATAGTTTCGTTTGCAGCATTTTCCTTCTTTTGTTCTAGTCTTGTTTGTGTATTGTTAAGTCATTATACTTTGTTCAGGGGATTGATCAGCTTCGCCCTAACCTGGGCATGCAGAAGCAGTTTGTCACCTCTCAGAATCAGGTCCAGATGATGTCTCCACGACAGCAATTCCTTGCTCAGGCTCAGGCACAAGGTCTTACAAACTCTGCAGAAATGGGCCCACAAGGATTTAGGGCCTTACCTGGGGGTGGATTCAACGGTAAAGACGCTCAACCCAATGGAAATGATGGGTCAATTGGCTCACCTGTCCAATCAAGCTCGTCTAAGGTGAGCTCTTGATATATAAATGTTGTTTTATGGAACCTTTTCCTCGAAAAATTCGAAAAAGATGTCCAATATTCATGTTTCTGAAAAAGCAAAGTACAAGCATTACTTTAAAGATTTTGGTGGAGTGATTTTTATGTTGGGAAAAAAATTGATTTGAAATTGCAAAAAGAGAAAATATTAAAGGGCTCATAACCCGCTCATTATTTATCCAAATTTTGCATTCTTATACTTTTTGGAAAGCTCTCGAAGTGCTTTATAACCTCATGAAGTTTAATAAATTTTGGTGCTTCCAATCGAGAGAAAACTGACCCACAACAAAAATACGTCATGGATTCCAGAATTTTAATAGACTGACATCTGCTACTTGTGATTTCAATAACTTTCTCTACAATAGGAATATCTAATAACATTCGATACGATACAAATGGATAAGGATACGAATCTATACTTTGTATCTCTAAATAGAAGAATCTTAAGAATCATGTCTGTATCTTTTTGTATCTCGATACGATACGTATCACAATGATACAATAATTTTAAGATACGTATATTTTTTCGACTTTACCTCTTCTGTTCGACTTTATGCATCCTATTAGGCAATCAGAAAACCCTAATGTGAGAAAAAAGGCAAAAAGAGAAAAAAAAAGAGAAATTAAAGGAAAAATATACTAGCGATTGAGAGAGAAGAGTCAAAAACTCCAACCACAAGACAGTGCAAGTGGGTAACTCTTATTTATTTCATTTATTTTATTCTTTCATGCAAGGACGGATATAGTAAGGCCCAATGGGAGTTAGTTGACCCCTTAGATTATAAAAAATAATGCTTTCGGTTAAGTTATTACCCAATTAGTTAATGAGTTTCGACCCGATAAGTTATTGCAATCCGACTACGATCCCCTTTAACTATAATAAGTATCTTTATCTTTCCCTTTCTTTGGCTATAATCTCTATCCTCTTAAATTAAGAGATTTTATTTGAAATTGAGGTTACATTGGTCAATTCATCTTTCAAGGATCAACATATTGACAAAAAAAGGTTATATGATGAAAGGGGATTTTAGAAAGATTCAACAATTTTTATGGGGAAATGACCTATTATGATTTCACATGCAAATTTTTCTTAGTACTCGTAACTCGTGAGTTAATGGGTTATAGAATAAGCGGGGAATATTTAGATATTAGAATGAGTCATGTTTCTAAGTGATTCCATTGTCTTAGTCTTATATTAGATTAAATAATAACAACAATTTTAGATGAATGTGGTGCAGATGCAGCAGTCATCTACCCAACAACCACAGGATATGCAACAACATCAACAGATGCAACAGGTACTGTCAAATTAATAGGAGGAATTTGATTGCTTAGTTTAATGTGTATCACATTAGTTTTCTAGCTTGTTAGCTTGCAGCAACGAGCTTTGCTGCGTGACTAGAGGGTGTTACCTTGTTATTTGAAACAGTGTCCAGTTCATTTTCGTAGGAAGTAACCTTACTTGAAGAAGTCTTGTTCGTTACTTCTTAATTTTGAGTGTCTAATTAAGCCCTTTTTTGTGTGTTATCTTGAATGAACATTATGCAGCAAGGAATTATACAAAACAAGGACCTATAAGAAAAGTTAAAAAAAAGGAAGCTTAGTGATAAATATCAGTTCTAGTCCAGTGCTTACAGGTATTTAACTGAACGGTGAGCTGTCATGAATGGAGTATCTACATCAGAACTGACATGAATGTGAAATTTTGTTACTAGCAGAACAACAGGAAGAGAAAGCCGACATCATCTGGGCCGGCCAACAGCACTGGGACTGGAAACCATGTTGCTCCTTCTCCACCATCAACCCCATCAACCCATACTCCGGGTGATGCTGGTGTAGCAATGGCAACTGCTGGTGGGCCTGGTAACTTGCAACAGCAGATGGGGGTGATGCAAAAGAACCCCATGATGTACAGCTCAGAAACCATGGGTGGCTTCGCTTCCTCTTCCAACCAGATGGTTAGTAGCTGTGCTTGTAATCTTCCTAGATGTTGAATACAAATATGTTAATTCAATAAAGAATTTTAAAGCTAACCAGTTTTTAGTAATAATAAGTTTTATTAAATTAATATTATTAAAAATAAGAGTGAGAAACGTAAAATTTCAAATATACGAATGGCAGCGCGTCACTGCCAGTGGCGCGGACGAAAAGCGCCACTGCAAGGGCGCGTTTCGTCCAAACCCCGCGCAAGTGAGATGGAGAGGCGTTGCGCATTTTGTATATATAAGAAGCAAACGCGCCACTTTGCCGCGATGCGCGCGTTTCGTAAAAATAATGAAACGCGCCACTGTCGCGTGGCGCGCGCTGCCATTCATATATTTGAAATTTTACGTTTCTCACTCTTATTTTTAATAATATTAATTTAATAAAACTTATTATTACTAAAAACTGAAAGCTAACTAATATGAGTTATGTCTGTGTATTGGCCTATTAAGGACCGGAGCGCCTCTTTTGACTTCTGAGTTCTTTCCTCACATCTTTCTCACACACACTCTCTTCCTCTATATTACATATGTATATAATAATGCCTGTGTTCTTTCCCAAAATATTATGCTATAGAACTAAAAAACTAGGCATAGAGGGGAGTTAGAGTAACCTTTAACCGCGTTAGTTAAAATGGAATTCCCCAGGCACATGATAAGAGAGGCTTTTCTTATGATTACAGGATATTCTTGACCATTGTGGGGATATGGGTTTTTTCGATGACAATGTGGAGTCATTTCTTTCAAATGATGACACAGATGCAAGGGAAATATTTGCTGCTCTAAAAAGAAGCCCTGCTGACAATTCAGATTCACTGAAAGGTACAAATTTTGTATGTGCTAGAAAAATAACAAATGTTTTCCATTGCCTCGAACTTTCAATTTCTCATTTTTCTTTGAAATTATTTAAAACAACAGAGAAGTGGGGAACTCTGATTACGACCTTTGATGTTACCACTAGTAACTATTTTTTATTTATTTTTTTAAATTCTTATTACTTGCTTCTATTTTTAAAATCTTTCATTTAGGTTTTGCATTTACTGAGGCTGGAGTCAACCGTAGCAGCACAAACAAAGTTGTTTGTTGTCACTTCTCTTCAGATGGAAAAATTCTAGCTAGTGCTGGACATGATAAGAGGGTATTTATTGCTGTGATTTGTTCTTGTACCTAGCTTTCCTTAGCCTTTGAACTTTTTAAAGGTTGCCAAAAAAAATCTGCTTTCTCCAAGATTGTACTAAATAGGCTGTATCTTTAGCACCTAAGATTGAATAAAAATTTAGGTAAATTTGTGGAACATGGAGACTCAACAGATTGAGCACAGGGCTGAAGAGCATGGTAATTTCATCACTGACATTCGTTTTAGAGTGGGCACAACTCAGCTCGCCACTTCCTCTTCTGATGGAACCGTTCGTCTCTGGAATGCTTCTGAGGTAAATTATCTTTAGGCTTTATCCTTTTTGAAAGGCGAAACTTGACTGACCGACTCCATTAAAACAATAACAAAGAAAAAAAGGAAAGAAGAAACATAGAGGCCGGCAACAATACCCTATGGTGTTCTGTGCTTCCAGTAATCAACATATTATCCTCAACTGTATTCCTTACTAGATAGCATTTGAGGAACCTGTCATTCATTATGCCTGGGCTGATTATTTGGTTGTTCATTCATTCATTTATTGTAAATTTGTAGAGAGGTGGGTGTATACAATCTTTCACGGGTCACAGCTCTCAAGTTACCTCGTTGGACTTCCACCCCAAGAGAACTGAGCTGCTTTGCTCCTGTGATGACAATGGAGAGATCCGTTTCTGGGCTGTTGGTCAAAATGCACCTTCTCGTAATTCTAGGGTTTGTCTCGAACATTTTCTGAATTATCTCTCTTCCTTTCTATGAGCTGTGAAATGGCTTAGTTCCAATCCTTTTATCATGATAACAGGGTGGCAATGGGAAGGTGAGGTTCCAGCCACGGGTTGGACGCCTCCTTGCTGCCACAGCAGACAGCACAATTAACATCATTGATATAGAGGCAGCAGATCATATGCAAATACGCACTCTGAAGGTTTTAATTTATCAAATTCATCCATGTTCATTATTTGGTCATATTTATTATCATTTTTCTGACATGATTTGCTCTGGTAAATGCAGGGACATAACAATGAGGTGCATTCAGTGTGCTGGGATGAGAATGGTGATTTCTTGGCATCAGTGAGCCAAGATACAGTGAAAGTATGGTCGATGACCTCGATGGAGTGTGTTTATGAGCTAAGCTCAAATGGTAACAAGTTTAATTCATGTGTATTCCACCCGAGGTACCCGAAGATTTTAATCGTTGGAGGTTACCAGGTAATTTCTTTTTTGAACCAAACATAATGACTGGAATGGTCATTTGCTGGCCTTTTTTTGGATCTTTGCAGAATTGTGCCTTTCAGATTGTTATTTTCTTCAATATGACCCCTGAAACTTTTCTTTGTTCAATTGAACCATAGGATATTTTTGGAGTTTTAGTCAGGCCCTTCTTTTAGGTATCTTGACACATTTGATGCAGCTAATATTATGACAATTTGGTCCCTTGGATGAGGGCCGCGTACCTAGTGTTTTCTTAATGTCATTTTGACATAATTTCTTCATGATGAAATAATTTGTTTAAATTGAGAACTTATGTTCTTATCTGCTACACATAGTTATTGGAGCTATGGAGTGTCACTGACAACCAAAGAATGACAGTGCAAGCTCATGATGGACAAATTGCAGCTTTAGCACAGTCTCCAGTTACTGGTTTTGTTGCCTCAGCCAGCCATGACAGAACCGTTAAGATCTGGAAGTAAAAACGTTGTGGTGAAATAATGAGGTAAAAGGAAGAAGAGTTTGCTCAAGGGTCCCGTTATTAATTGTTCGTTGGAGAAATAAAACTTAGTTTGGGTGTTGTTGTATCTCTTGTGAACATTTCGTGTTCGAGTCGATGTGACTTATACTGGACCGGAGGGTGTAGCTATGTAATTATTAATTAATCTCTTCATTTGTAAAACAGAGATCCTAGTGGACATGGGTCTGTATTGACTTTAGAGGACATGATGTCTTGGAGCTGGTCCTATCAAAAGAAAACATGTTTCACAGCTATTTTGTTAACGGAAACAAATCGTGGTTTTTTATGGCAACATGTTTGTTTTGTATCCTGTATTGCAAAAGAGTGCGATGCATGTCGACCTCCCTAAGTATACGATTGTATCCTTGCCTCCACACAACAAGAGTAACATCTCCTTGAGCTTATTGCTCAATCCTGAGGGCAATGCTCATTTTAAGATAAGTTATGATCATTTTCTTTTCTTTTCTTTTTCTTGGTTGGAGAATTCGCTTTTGATTCCCAAATTTTCTTAAAAAATAAGTTAGATCTCTGAATTTTGCATTTTCATCAAGTCGGTCCTTGGAATTTCTTTAAAAAAAAAAATCCAAAACTAGTCTTTGAATTTCTTCACAAAAATCCAAATTGCTGAACATTAAACTACGTTAAACAAATCGTTAACGTTTTGATATAAAAACTATGAACTTTTGACATAAAACCTAATATAAAAAAATTGGTCAAAAAAGAAATTAAATGGATCATTGAAGTAATGACTTCAAGGAAAAAAAAATACTTTTTTTTTCTTTTTTTGTTTCATGAGTCGAGAAATATTGGTCCTCCAAATAAAATAGAAGTAAATACTATTTTACTAAAAAAAGATACTTCAAAGTTCAAGGACTTATTTTACATAGTTTAAAGTTTAAGGAGCAACAATAATCTGACATGATTTTTCAGAAGAAGTTTAAAACCAACTCGGTGCATTTTAAAAAGTTCAAATACCAATTTAATGCAAATGAAAATTTAGGGACTAATTTTTTTTTGAAGTTCAAGTATCAAAATATGAATTCTCCTTTTTTTTTCTTCTTAATATTTTATAATGGCATATATGATACTTATGATTTTGGAGAAAAAAAAATGTAAATTAGAAATTAAAAATAAGATGATAATGATTTTTTTTTTGTATTTTAAAGGACAATACTGAGTGACTAATTTTTGTACACTTTAATTTTTACTCTCTCTTTGCTTATTGTTTCTGTTGATTTTCTGATAAAGGACAGCACTGAGTGACTTTTGATTAATCTAGCTAATTGGGACCTAACATGTAAGATGTTGGTTGGTCAATCGATAAGAGGTCTGTCAATACGAAAGGGTTTACGGTGGATGAAGTTAGAGAGAGATTAAAGAAGAAGGGTATTTTAGTCTAAATACATTTTGTAGAACTTTTGCTATCAGTTATTTAAGAAAAAAAATCTGATGGGTATATAAGATTATTTAGATATTTGATGGATAAATATCTAAATATCAAGTTCTCATAGAGATATCCAATTTGTAAAGTTTAAATGGACACATATTCAATTTTCTCTTTTATCTAACAGGAGAAATGCATATATAAAACACAAATTAGACCACTCTGTTATAGGAGCTGACTGATATGGGCAGCAAATTTCCAAATGAACCACGTTGAGAGGAGAACCATATGGAGGTTTTGTTTCCTTGTTATGTGGATAGTATAAAAAAAATATTTTTCTGATCTCTTGCAATTAATGACAATTTGTGAAGATTATGATAAAAAACATATGTTCTTGAAACAAAATTTCCAATGATGACTGCCATTGTGCAGTACAAACAAAGATTGGTATTTGTTTATTTCTGAAGTTGAAGAAAAAAATCACTTATCCAATATGCAGATATCTTTAGACATGTCAATGGTAAAAAAAAATCAGATAAAACTGCACGGATCCTTCTAAACTTCCAGCAGTATGTGAGGTATCATGTAAAAGTAAGTTGAAGAAAATTTATCATTTCAGCCTTTTTTCGAAGACATTGCAACTAATTTATGCATATTTTAAACAGTGTATTAGCGGCTTTATCCAAAGAAAAATGAGGCACCGAATAGAGGTCTTGTCAGAGGTAACCTGTCAGAGATTAAATGTTCTGTCATGAGATCTTCTTTACTGCACCATGCTTTTTCAGGCAATTGAGCTAGCAAGGACAGGAGGAGAAATCAAAACAAGAAAAGGTCTGTAGTTCATGTAATCAGATGCAATGACATTTCCCAAGTTCCTTACCAGTATTTTGCCTCTGAAATCATGTAGATTGACATGTGATATAATTATTAAGAAGATCACTGTCAAGATTGTCAAAATAACCATTATCAAGCGATCCCCACTCATAAAATATAATTTTAGCCGAGCTTGACATATCGTGTTTCCTTGAATTGTTGCCTTGTTGGGTCGTCCCAAGTCGAATTTGAGAAGCAAATTTAGAAGATAAAAGTCCAAAACCCGATGATTTATCTTTCAAATTTTACACATGTTAGATATTTTACAACTTTTGGAAAAATAAATATAAATCTAGAAAACCAAAATCACTAAAGTATCCAAAATCCTATCTATAATATTTTTATTTAATTTCAAGAATATAACTATTTTTCTGTCTTAAAGATTTTGTGAATTTATTTAAAATCCTATTGTCAAGAGCGTCCAAAAAAGAATATACTTATGTTGCAGTACGTTTTCTCAGAAAATAAAATGATCTTTATAGAAAAGAAATCTTATTCCATGCTATCCTCTTGACATTGCCTTGGTCTTAAAGGATTTAAAAGTAGGTTAATTCTGCTATGGATCGGATTAATTTGGATCGTTTATTTAGTAGTGATAAACGGTGAAGATACATTTCATTTGATATAATTGATAAAGGGACAATAATTAGCGAAATAAATCACTGTGTTTTAATAAATAATGGTGGTGGATCCGATCCATCAAAACCCCGCCTCTTAAAAGAATACCAAAATTCTGAAAACTTGAGATGGAAGAGAAAATTCGACAAAGTTGCGTTGAGTAATTCATAAGTCATTCCAATAATTTACAAATATTTTTAAACTATCTTTTATTACTTTATTAAGTTAAATAGATGTTAAATATAAATAATTTACTTTTTGACAAATGTGTCACCATAGACCACTAGTAATTACTACGTACCATACTAACCCTCCGTGTAGGCTCCACAGTTAAAGAGTAGGGGTGTCATTTACTCACATGATTCGTTGAGTTAACTCGATTCGATCTGATCCGACATGATTTAAAAATAAATAGATCAATATGAATTTAATTTTTTTGATTCGAATCAGATCGGATTTGGATCAACCCAACCTGACTTGTTAAATTATATTTTTTGAAGTAATTTTTTGATTTAATACCAATTAATGCTTAGTTATATATTAATTATATACTAATTAAGATTAATTATAAATTAATTAATATTTAATTACTTAAAATAATATAAAAATAATTATTTAATTATTTTATACGAGTCGGGTTGGATCAACCTGTAATCCGATCGGATCGGATATAGATCAATTTTTTTTAATTCAAATGTAATTAGATCGGGTCCGGATTGAAATAAAAAATAATAAAATAATAATAACCCAATCCAAACACGACTCATTGACACCCCTAATCCAGACTCCAGAGTCACATACCACAGGGTATCTTCATGACTACGTGCTGTACAGAATTCTTTTTGTCTAATTCCGGAATTTTTTTTATAAATATATCTCTCAAAAATACTTTGTAAAATTATTCTTATTTTCCATATTCACGTCCACAGTTATAAGTAAATACAATGTTCACAAATTAAAATTTAAAAGACCGTTAAGTACTCTTCAATTTGCATTGTAGTTATCGGACACATTGTTAAAAGCGATTTTTGTATTTAATCATCTAAATAATTCTAATTCTATTAATAAAAGTGATTAAATTAAAATTTTAAAAATAAAAATGGTATGACAATTGTGCTTTGTAAAGATATCACAATCAGTAGTGTTTTTTTTTCTTTCAGTTAACTTTTCCAAAAAAAACAAACAACACTATTATGAATGGCGTTCTCTCTCGCTTTCTATCTCTTTCTCTCTCGCTCTCCCTCTTATTTCTTTCTCTCACTAGCTTTCTATCTCCTTCACAGATACCTCTTTTTATATATATTTTTAAATGACGCTTTGTAAATCTAAGCACATTAAATATCATAATAGGATGATAAAGAGTTCTCAAAAGCATTTTTTTTCAAAATCTAGGGGTCAGTTAACCTCTGGCAAAGCCTCCATCCGCCCTCCTGAGTATAAACACTTTTGAATTGAATATAGTTAATGTTAACATTCAAAATATACACTTTTAGTTATATATAGTTACTAATTAGTGCTAATATTTAATATAATATTTTTTAGAAATATTATTATCATCCCTAGTCTTTTATCCCCATTCGTTGTCCCCAAGCGAAAAAAATTTCATTTTAAGTATTCAATTAACTTTTTATATGTTTCCGACTTTCCATTTTTATAACAGCATAGCACATTTATAATTCAAAAAAAATTGAAATTGAAATGACGTCTCTTTAAGAAAATTAGAGAGAGATAGCACTTGATAAAAACTATCAAATTTACTTATATCTATTATACTGTGCTATTTATATCAAGTGTTGTGATTATTTATTTGTATAAATGGTGAAATTTAACCACCAAAGCCGGTTGATGTATATAGCAAAAATTAATAGATATAAATAAAATTAATAGTTGATGCCAATAGATACAACAATTACCAAAAACGTAGATATAAATAACATGAATATCAAATAACAATATTTTAAGTTATTAGAATTTTAGTAACTGTCACAGTAAATATAAATAGAGACAACTAAAGATATAAATAATGTCATAATGAAAATCAATTGATGGCGCGCTGATTTTTGTGTGTCAAATTTATTGTTGCTGTAAATAATCCAAATATTTATGGTCAATTAATATAAACTAACGGTTGATTATAAATTAATCGACCAGTTGCCTAGAAACAGAAAAAAAATAGTGAATCTAATTGATGTTTGCATGTTATGGTCACAAAAAATAGCGATTTTTTTTGTGCCAAATGATTGCAGTTACGGTCAACTCGCGAAGATTCAAAATTTTTATTTGTCTCTGCGATTATGGTCAAATCGCGAAAGACTTTTGGCGTTTCAACTACTAAATTCGCAGAAGTCAAAGTTTGAGGATATTTGTGGGGATAAATGCTTGGGGATTATTATCAGCCTCCTATTTTTTAATCATGTATAATCAGTGTTAAATTTTGTATAAACACTTTTAAATTTGGGAGTACTTCTCGTTGGGTTTGCGCTAAGGGCACACAAATAGTGCTTCGTGGGGAGAGCGCTTTGCAACGAGTCACGTGGACGAGCGAGAAAGGACGTGGACAATTTATGAAATGATGCAGACGAGGATTTTTAAGGAGAACTATTATCAAGGACCGTTTTAAAATTCTTAATTTTTCTTCTACATTTCATTTAATCGTTGGCCATCAGTCCATGAAAACGTGACGACAGTCGACATGATGATCGTTACAATCATTTCCAAAAAGGAATACAAATAAAAATACAGAATTCTGATATCAACATCCTTCTAACATTGAAGGATTATAAATTGAAATCCGACTGGAAGGAATTTTACTTTACTGAAGAGTTCTTTTCCTGTGAAAATATGACAAATTTCTAAAGAATATTCAAACAAAAGAAAGACTGAAATTGAGACTTAGGCCATGTTATACATCAAAAATAACCACCACTTAAGCATCAGGCAATTTGGACCGAGGAATTTCAAGTAAGGAATTTCTCATGTAGTTTCTCCTATTTCTTACTTCTTACTGGGCTAGATATATACATACACCTGTTCTCACGATCATCCGTGAACACCATTTTGAGTTGCATCACACATGAGAACCCATACATTAAAAGATATAAACACGAGTACACTTACCACACTCAAACTTCACAACTTACCTGTCATCAATCCTCATTGCCAGCGATAATTTAAAATTACATTCGTTACATCACATATAATGAAAAGGTTAATATATCTTCTTGTATTCTTCTTGCCGCTTAGCTATGTAATCAAAGAGGCTGCCATCAAAGCAACGCCTGATTGCCTCTTTGGACAGGTATCCTTCTTCATCTCTAGCCAGCACATACAGAATGAACCACTCGCTCTTTGAAGCAATCCTACATCCAATTTTAACATCCTCAGCAATTACTCTTTTTAAGTCTCACAGAAAGAACTTAAATTTTTAATGAACTAAGACAATAGTACCATCCAAATGGATCAAACGCGCATCGATTTCCCTGTGTCATGTTCCAGAGTTCTTTCAGAGTGAGCTTGTCAGGAAATGTGCGTGCGTACTTGCTGAACATGTTCTCAAGCTGAACTGGCATGTACCTAACACACAGGTAGCAACGTAACATCCGATAAATAGATGTACTTGAAACAAAAGATCCTAGTATTTAATTAACATCAGAAAAGGAAAATTTTGAAGTACCTTCCTTCAGTATCGTAAGTTCCAGAGTCACTAGCGTGTTTGGCTTTGTGAATGTTGTGGACATATATTGGGAAGAAAGGCGATGGTATCCAACTCTGAAGTTTTTTAATGTATTCAATTGTAATGACAATTTTGATTACAGAAATAACCAGCGGACAGAAAGGATTTATAAGGAATTTGAAACAATTTCTTGATTAATTTGATTGCGAACATACCGGTAGAGTAGCATAGCTCAAAACTCCATTAATTGCTATCGCCATAAATAAAGAGACGATCACATTAAAACCAAGAGCCCGTAATCCTAATAGAAGTGCTTCAGCATTAGTTTTCTTTTATTATCATGATAATCAAAGAACAAATGCAAGTTCTTCTTCTCAAATTACATAGCAACCCAATATCTCTAGCATTTCACATTGACATGGCTACTAATTTACATAATGAATGTGGTGCCTAGACATGTAGCCATCTTAAGGTAATTGGTGATTAATTTTTTCTCCAATTAAAAGGAATTACCTCCATATGTTTCCCAAGGGTAGATAATACCATTATCGTCTAGGTCGAAAAATGCCACGTGTTGTTGCATAACACTTAAATGGTAATGTCGGTGATCGGTAGTTCCTTCTGGGTGGTGTACGTCCGGTGCAGCCAAAGCTCTTGCCACGTCTTATAAAAAATTTAAAAAATATAAACAGCTTGCTCCCACTGTCTAGCATTAGCCAGGTTCAGATTAAACATGCATGCACATCAATGAAACAACTATAGTACTATAAGGGCAAAAAAGCAAAAAGAGAACCACTAGAGATTGTGAAATTAACACCAAACCTCGCAATGTTCAAGTACATTATCTAACCTTTTGACCAGCGTAGTGGGTGGAGAAGTAACTGAAAACTTTAATTTAAAAACAGCACCAATTGAAACGGCCAAAAAGCTAAAAAAGATAACAGATAAAAGAAACTCACAAGGCTTGGGCAGGTGCCTTTCAAGGTCATCTCGCACCGGTCTGACAATCGTAAGGGGTGCTTGAAGTGCCACTGGAGATGTACTATCCCTTTCACTCGTATCCTCCTTTCTTTCAGCCATCTCTCTAGCTCACACACACTGTTCACTCAACTATAATCACCTCACTATTCTTCTGCTTGGCCTTCTGATCATCAAAACAGTAGACTGGGAGCAATAAATAACCAACGTCAGATAAGGCCGTGGTTACTGGTAAGCTACGTGGTGGCTGTGCAAGGCGTGCATGACAAATGTGGCTCATTGTCGCTGGCACGTGGCTTCAAGCATGTTTCTCTGGTTGCTTCGTGTCCCTTTGTTATGGAGCTTTTGTTTTGCTCAGCTGTGCCTTGTTGTTTCGGGCTTTGTTCGTAATCAGTGTTTTATATCGGCCCAAATAGGTAAACGGGTTGTGTTATATCTCAGGCCCAAAATTAGTTTGAGGAAATGAGGCACCTACTCTCACCAAGATATGGAAGTACTGGCAATTTCAAGCAAAATTAATGGGATTCAAACGCAATTGACAAAAAAAATATGCTCCAGAAAGTTTCTGGGTTAGGTCTCCTGCTTTTTCAGCTTTGTCACGTCAAATTAATTCCAAATTTTTGAAGGCAATTGAGAAACAATTATACTCCAGAAAAGAGTTTCTCGGTTAGTCTCCTGTCTTTTCAGCTACGCCATGTCAAATTAATTAAACTGTTCGATGTAAATATTTTACTTTATTTTATGAATTTTATATTTTAAGAAATTAATGTACACGATTATATGCGTCAAGACGTGTATATGAAAATACTCAATAAAAAATATAATAATATGAAATAAATAAATCAACAATAATCATACAAATAAAATAATACATTCCAGAATACCAATAAATACATTACCTCACATCAAATATGCTGACTCCATCGGAATGAACAGCGAAATATCTCTCAAATAAAATCAAAAAAAGAAGAAGAAAGAAAACGCTTATACATCCATTCATGCATCATTGCCTTATGTCTTTACTTTCTTGCCACCACTTAACAATTATATATGTTTTTCCCTTTTAGAGGTGTTTTGAGGTTCATAACTCAAAATAATTAATAAAAAGGATTTATGTCCATTAAAATTTAAAAAACCCCCACAATCTCTAAAACTTTTTAAATGTGCATTTCATATTCATATAATACCCCTAATGCACGTTGAAAGAGATTTATGTGTCATTCCGTAGTTCTCATTTCATTCTTTTCTGAGTAAGAAAGGTGTGAAAAAAGATCGCTCATAGATTGATGGTGATTAAAATTTTATGCAATTTTATTATCGTTTGATAGTTCATTAAAGATCATTAATTTTTTATGTAATTTTATAACGATTCCAATTTTATAGACTTTGATGGTATCAAACAATAATAAAATTGATAAAATTTGAATCAACATCAATTTATAAGTAGAAAAATATATTTATAATATTTTTATTTTTAAAAATTTATTATCAAGATAATAATTGTCAAGTGATTTTTCCCTTGATTAAATAGTTAGCACTAAGAATAGAATCCGATCAATATATTTTTGATACATTATATAAAATTATAATAATTTGGTTACTTCTAATAAATGTCTATTTTTTTCTCTCCGCCGCTCTATTTTGTTCGAGTGTGTATATGCATGAGGTTTGATATATATGATTCATTTTTCTTTAAAGAAAGATGTGAATTTATTATTTACAAACTTGATTCCCTTATTTGCTCTAAGTATTTTTTATTTTGTCATTATATTATGTATCTATTCTATTTGTAAATTCAAAAAATCAATTGAATACTTCTTCTTTTGATCTAAATAATATAATCATGTGGTGTTTAAAACATCATCAATGAAAATAATAAAATATTTAAAATCATTATAAAAAATTATAGGGTCAGACCACATATATCAGAATTACTAAGACAAATAAACCTTTACTTTACTATTTGATAGTGAATAAGGAATAATGGTTATCTTAAAAATTAAGCTTAAAACATCACAATTAATATATTTTTTAAAGAAAAATTTAAAAGCTACTAATACTTTATCCGATGGATGCCCTAATTTGTTATGCAAAAGATCTATTCTTGATTTTTGCCAAAACACAGTCTTTGGCGAGATTTCAGAACATAGAATCCATTTTTTATTATTCCTTCACCACTCATTTATTTGATGTCTTGATCGTGAAATTTGATATTATTTGAAAACAATATTATATCATAATTTAATTCATGAGTTCTCTTCTTAATTTTAAATTAATCAAGAAATTATTATTTATCAATATATAGAATTCTTCCATATCAATTATTTTGGTTTCCATTCCATTTGCATCTAAGACATAGTGGTCTTATTTGGTTTGTTTTAGGTTAGTTAATAAATACTTATTGCAAAATATATGGTCGATAGCTCCATTATTTTGAATAATTTTGTCTTACAAACTTAATTTAAAAGAGTTAAAAACTATATCATCTGAATTTTGATGAGCATACCATATAGAAAACTGTTTGAACATTACTTGCATCTGATCCTATGTGTGTGACCCGCTTGACCCGTTGCTCCCTTCTTTAATAGATCATTCTCGATATTGTGTTATCAGATCGAGAACTCACATCACCTGAGTTACAGCTCGGTAGATGCAGTTTTTTTAATTTGTGCAGTCAATTATTTATGAATATTTTATTTTCTAATTTAAGAGTAATAAATAGGTTCGTGCCATTTGTGATTTTTTGCGGAGATCTCCGCACAGAAATTCTCGGCGGAGATTACGGATCGGATCTAAGACTCGAAGGGTCGAGTATCCTCTTCCTCCTCCTTTCCGTTGATGAGGCGGCGCCTTGTAACCTCTGCCCCTTTCTCCGTCCCTCGTGCGATCAACCCGTCCAGCTGGTCGAAGATGGGGATGTAACCACCAGCAGCTATCGCTTTTGTGCCCTATTTTTTCTTTTTACATTGAGAGCACTTATCATCTCTCTCTATTAGCCATTTTTCCTTTCTGCTAGGGTTTCAGAAGCTTTTTGTTGTAAGATATGGGTTTCATCTCCCTCGTCGGCCTTGACTTGTGGATCCCCATTACACTCCTTTTGGGTTCCTTTGCTCAAGCAGTGTTGCTACCTTATCGATCGATGGTAAGGAAGAGCTAAGAAGAATTTGGAACCTTATTTGCTCATAGTTGTTGTTTAAGGTTAGTAATCAGCGCTTTCTCAGTTCAAAAATTAGTATAGAATTTAGGACAACCTCCAAATCTGCAACAAGGAATGGTTTGAGCTTTTCTCTCTCAGACTTGGTCTAGTCTGTGACATTGAGTTGAAGAATATCAAATTCATTCCATTTTTTTGCTCTCTCCATATAGTTGTCTGAATGGTTTAGTTCCTTGCTTATTTTGCATGATTTCTTGTTTGATTTTGAAGATATAGGCATAATTGTCCTATTTGTCGAATTATTTTTACAAAATTTCCCACATCTTTGTGATGTGTCTGCTCTGTGGATAAACTGCTCACTAATTTACAGCTCCATTGAATGAAGGAGCCATGACATGATGTTATTGTCTTCTATCTCCCGCTCTTCGACTTCTGCTGGTATGGGTGGTTTTGATTTGGTGCCATTAAAGTAGCCTAATTTTTTTGCCCCTAAGAGAAATCATGGCTGCCTTGACCCAAAACTGATAATTTTTGTCATTGAGTAATACGTAGGTAAGTCTCAGTGAGGTATTAATGTCTGAGGTTTCTCTAATAATGATAGTGGTTGAATTTTGAGTTTTTGTTTTTTGTATGAGCTGATAAGAACGGATCAATTTTGTTGCTGGTTTGTTGTGATTTTCTAAATTGATAAGAACGATTAGTCCTTTGTAGGTTTTTTCTCGTATTTGTTTGTATTCTATGTTTTTGCTTGTGTGAGTATTATTGGTATTTGCTATTTTCTGAATTGATAAGGTATTGTATGTCTGGTACAGAACGGATCAGTCTGCTGCTGATTTTTTTTATATATTTGTTTGTATGAAATAGATATGATCTTGATATGGTATTATATGGCTGGTACAGGTCTCCTCACTCTGTGAGTTGCTGCCTTTGTATTAGTTCTGATAAAGATAAAAAAATATGGTATATATCTCCTTTCTTATTTGTAAGTCGTTGTATATGATGATACATAAATCCTGCTCTGATATTATATTTCAATTCATAAGACAAGCAAATCTGTTATGAGAATTTGTATGTTATTGAAATCTTCTCTTTACATCTACAGTATCTCTCGGTATCTATACAGACTGATTCTAAAGGTACACTAGTTGTACCAATGATACCCTACTATTAGAGCATCCGTATTGGTATCGATTATCAAAATTAAATTTTTATGACGTGTCATCAATTAACAATTTATTTTAAGAGTGACATCCCTGAATAGAATAAAATTGTTAAAATGACATTTTCGTAATTAATTTTTTGCTTCTTCGCTGACGTTGTTTGTCAAATGAATTGTCAAATTTAGATAATTGTCTAATTTTGTTTAGTCTCTGCATCTCTGAAATTCAAATGACAATTGTCAAATGAGATTTGATAATCAATTTGACAATAAAATGCGAATGCTCTTAATATCAATTATCAACGACTAATTCCTAATTGGGTCTGTGATAATTTATTTTGAGGCCCAATAACTTAAAATTCTAAACTTATTTCTTTACAGTTTATTAACCGAGTTGCGCTGTCAAGTTTAAATTCTAAAAATGAGAATCAAGTCATTCAAGTTTAAATATTTATAAAAATTTTCCATCCTAATTTGAAATCTACGCTCTCTTTTGTGCGTCTTTCCTTCATTTTCTGACCCGCCAACCTCGGCAAAAGAGGAAAAGATAAATAAAAGAACTATTCGGAAAAAAAATGCTAGTACAAATTAAGAACCATTTCCATTATTATATCAAGGCAAAACACAAAAATAAACCAATATTACTTTGCAGGTCATACATGATCATGACACATGCAACTACATCAATAGATTTTACTATTTTAGCCCATTTTTTCACGGTATTCAGTAAAATGCCTCTGTGCTAGGTACTCGAAGAGGCTACCATCATAGCAGGTTCTCATGGCCTCTCTTGGAAGGTATCCATCTCTGTCTTTAGCCACCCAGTATAGTAGTATCCATTCCGCTACGTTTGCAATCCTACAAGATATCATCATACCATCATCAATTCGTCATGAAAGCCTAGCAGTCTTACCTTTAGCATTCAATAGAACCTGACCAGTATGACATCGAATTTTCATTTGCAAGTTCAATATATTACCATCCAACGAAGTCATAAGTCTCCCAATTACCACTTGTCATGTGCAGAATTTCCCAAAAGCTGAGTTTATCCGGCACAGTGCGTGCATACTTGCTGAAAATGTTCTCAAAATTAACTGGCAAGTACCTGAAATACAAACTCTGATGAGACCATAAAATTTGAAAAATAAATAAGAGAACAGTATCTCAATGTACTACATTACCTTCCCTCTTTGTCGTAAGTGTGGGTATCACTTCCATGCTTGCCCCTGTGGATGTTACGGATGTGTATTGGGAAAAATGGAGATGGTATCCAACTCTTTTTACAATTAGAAATAGATCACATAGGAGAATTAATGATAAAACAAAAAATGTTAAAAATCACCAACCAAACTAATGATCCCATGATGATTTATGCACTTCTTTATTTTTCTAATATTTGTAAGTCGTTTGCATGCTGATATTCTCAAACCAATATTCAATACATGGTATATTATTAAGTGTTGTTTGGTAGTACTATTACCTATATGCGAATATCGATAACTTGATTAAACTGCAACATTTTTTTTTCTGTTGTGTTAGAAGATTTGGAAGACTTAACATTTGTACCGTTATTATACTTTCCAAAACTATCAAGTTTGTGATGATAAAAATGATATAAATATTTGTACCGGAAGTGTGGGATAGCTCAGAAATCCATTGATGAAGATAGCCAGAATGAGGGAAAATAAAGGATTCAAACCAATCAGCCGCATGCCTGCCGTGCACCATTGTGTCATTTGCATAAGGAAATAACAGGAGAGTTTTAAGTTTTTATTGTGATTATTTAGTGATTGATTCCAATGTCCTCAAATGATTTTCATTTGCATTAACAGAACTTAGATTCAAAATAACTTACCACCATAGGTTTCCCAGGGGTAAATGATGCCATTGTTGTCAAGATCGAAGAAGGAAACATGCTGCTGAAGCACACTCATTCCATTGTGATGACGGCCCGGTGTTCCGTGTGGATGATAAATATCTGGAGCAACCAAAGCCCTTGCAATATCTAAAAGACAAGTGTATTAAGAAAAACAAATTATTAACAGAATAATTCAAGAGAGAGTCAAATGAAGCCTAGCTAGTTCACCAACAAGAAATAAATATTTGATTCTGTTGTTTATTTATTTTTAACCCCATTTTCTATGCTTAATTAGAAATTCATAAATTTCCTCTCTTTTTCCTTTCTTCAAGATTTCCTGGTTTTCTGATTGTGCTGGTAAAAGGGAAAAACCCATTAGTTTATTAAGAGTTGCGAAAAATACACTACTAGAACGAGCTGCATCAGCTTGGGTAAAAAATTACTTATTGGCATGCATAGTTCGACGCTAATCACTATTAGCGTGCACATATACATGTTAACCTCAGCACGCAGAAGCCTTCCACGCAGATGATAGTCACTAGCGTGGGTGTGCACGTAAATTACAATAAGGTGGGTATGTGATCAGTGCTAGCGTGCAACTACGCACACAAATTTTTGTGGCTAAGAGGTATCGAGTACTGGCATCTGCGTGCCAAATTAGTTTGATTTGCATGCGTCTACGGACACCTATGTTACTGTATGATTTCGTGCCTGGCGCCAAAATTTTGACACAAAATTTTGCATTAATTACGTGCATAATTCTTGTACTACTGCATGCATGTCCTGAACAATAACGTGCATAAGACTTTGTTGTACTGCGTGCTTATGTCCTCAACAATAGCGTGCATGTCTTGGACTTAAGAGATGAGAATGGGTGGTCCAATAGGTTGTCGATGGATGCATCTTGTTAAAAGGTACTGAATTTATAATTTTTATGTTCATTATGATATATCAATTTTCTAATAAATTAAAAAAAATTCCAATTGTTGGACAGGCAAAACAAGGAGCAGGGAATGAGAGTGACCAACAAAACAAAGCTATGGTAGAGGGATCAATCATAGAGACTACATTAGTGAACGAGATAACGATTATTGCTCATCTTATTTTACGGAGGATGACAAAATTAGTCAAGATGATGAAGAAGCTAGAGGAGAAGAGGATGCCTCTTTCAGGCAGCTATAAGTATTCCAATCATTTGGAAAACCATTGGGTAGAGGGAAGGATAAAATTCTTAGAGATGATGAATACAATGCGGTTCACAACTATGTCATCTTAAATTGTTCAGAAATTCAGTATTTATTAAGGTAACTATTTTGTCTTCAATTTTATAATTCAATGGCCTAAACATTAGAATTAATTAATTGCTAAAGTGCACATTACATATATATTTGTAATGAGTTTGATGATCAGATAATTCTTACGAGTCGAGTAACAACAACAAGATCAGTAGATGCAATCCGACAAAAAAAAGTTGTCATTTAGTTACACAAGAGGGCGTTAACAGATCGTGAATGTAACTAACATTTTCATAAACTTGGGCTCAAACCTCTACAAAAAGTTAAGTGCTATGAAGGATACGAGGTGAATGAATTTTAATTTTACACTGATGAATATTCCTAACAGAAATCAACCGTGAATAGCGGAGTTTGTGTTAGAGGTGAATGCTCAGATGACACACAACATGATTATTATAGTGTTCTTAAGGAGATGATTGAGTTAAGGGTATGATGGATTTGACAATAAGTTCATACTTTTCAATTGTCATTGGTTTGATATAATAAATGGTGTGAGAGTTGATCATCGACATGGACTTATTGAGGTCAAATACACTTTCACTTGCCGAAGTGGCGAGCCATTTGTATTGGCATGCCAAGCAAATCAAGTGTACTACTTATCATATGCTTCAAAAAAAAAAAGAGAGATACCAATGGTGGATTGCAATGAAGGTCAAACGAAAGGGAAAATTAGATAGTGAAGAGATGTATGTGAATTCGAATTTTTTCCAAGAGGAACAAACCAACTGCCTTATATCAAATTTCAATTGGACAAGACTTTGATTCAGAGTGTTTGGTGATCGAACAACACCAATATGAGATGATCACTGAAGATCGACTATCAACTCGCACATATGCAGAAAATTAAGATGGAGGTATTGACGAGCTCAAAGATTTACAATTTGAAAGACAATATCAAGATGAGGTTAATCCGCAAGAACTAGCGCAAGTTCATCTTGATGATGAAGATGATGAAGATTGGTAAGGACAATTAAGTTTCATTTTGATGTTGGTTCATAGTTGTAAGTCATGTACTGTTTGTAATGAAATAATAAAATGTTGCATATATGGGTGATGATAAGTGATGATAAGGATATTTAATTCATCCATTTACTATATATATTTGTTATTTACTTGATTCAGTATTTATGGGGTTAATATGTTGTATATATGGGTGAATTCATTAAGGCTGTGCTCCGGAGTTTACAAGAGAAGGAAAGGAATGGAGAGAAACACGATGGAAAGGGATGGTCGGTGAAACTTCGTAACCCCAAAATCGGAGGGTAACAGATCGAATAAAATGCTTCTCCCGATTAAATCAGCTTCACCTTCGCTCACCCTCTAATTTTTTACTCGGGAGCAAGTTTAATTTTCGCTCTCATCTTCCATTCCACTGATTCACTCCTTCTCCCCAACTCGGGAGCACAGCGTAAAGGAGGGCAAGGGAGAGAACATTCAAGACTATTCTGTTGTGTAACTGAGTTTAGCATGAGACTACGCATGTCAGTACAATATTCAAATTATTAAAATCGTACCTATACATTGACGTGCATAATATGAGATCATTAGTGTGCGATGTGAATATATTAAAGTAAAAACGAATTGGTTCAATTTAGATTTTCATTAGTATGCAATCCCAATTTCCTTTTGCATGCTAATAAAAATCGACTTTTGCATGCGTTGTCAATTACGTGTGACTACTCATGCCAGGAATAACTGGGAGACCCACATCATCTCATTTGTATGTGTTCTTTAAGCTTGTACGCCAATGACATTATGTATTAGGGTTGCAACCGGATTGGATTTTATCCATAAATATCCGGATCCGAATACGGATTTTAACGGATACGGATATTCGGATTCGGATATTTTCGGATACAAATACGGATATGAAATTTAGAACCGGATACGGATGCGGATACGGATAATTATTCGGATCCGAAGTTTTAAAATTTCGGATATCCGTGACTTTGAAATATATATATATGACCCAAGTATTGATCTAATACAAAATTAAATATTAATGAATATGGCCCATAAATAATACAAATATTATATTGACTATATTAAACATTAATATTAATGAACATGACCCATAAATAATACAAATATTATATTGACTATATTAAACAGTGTGATGCCATCGGATAAAATTTTATTGACCCAGTACCAATAATGCTTTATTATAGCTTTTAAGAGGACTTATTTTACATGAATATTATATATAAGAAAAATTCTTAAATTTTATGGATCGAATCATGATATGTCAAAGTTTTTATTTTTTATGATAAATTATTTTGTTTAGCTATCCGAATTATATCTGTATCCGCATTTCATATCCAATAATATCCGATCCGCATTCCGTATCCGATAATATCCGATCCGTATCCGATAATATCCGATCCGTATTTGTTTATTATCCAATCCGTATCTGTATCCGAAACTATCCGTATCCGTATCTAAAAAATAATAATGGATATGGATATCCAATTTTGCTGTATCCGTCTGTATCCGATCCGTTTGCATCCTATTATGTATGCACGTTGTTGTAAAAAATGTAGTAGCGATAAAAATTAGGCACGTCTGGTACACTTAGCAGTGTTGGGAATCATCTCTTTTCCCGTGGAAAACCACTGTTATCTCCTATTAGATAAGTGCCTAATTTCCTCGTCAGATTTTCACTCTCCCATACTGTTTTGGATTCCTAATTCCCATGCTGAATAAGTATGTTAATGTATTCTTTATTACTTGCGATCGAAAGTCTCATCTTAATTTGAAAACAAAAAATGAAACGAAAAAGGATTCAACTGTTATTAATTTTGTATTTGTATGATCGATCAAAGAAGAGGAGAGACTCACAAGGCTTCGGAATGTACTTGTCTAGATCGGTACGAACAGGCCTGGCAGCAGTTACCGGTGCCTTCTCTGCTACAGGAGAAATATCTTCCTCGACCCGAGCCGCCTCTGCTAATGGGGAAATCGCTTCCATGATATTTACTTGTTTAATGTTAATTGCATCTCTCTCTCTCTCTACTTTTGGTTGGATAGAAGAAAAAGTAAATAGACCTCGTTTATATAGAGAAGTAATAGCAAATAGAAACGCCAGCAGATTTTCTCCTGAAACAGGGATAAAGAAAAGGAAAGATTGAGTGAGGGATATGATAGTTTGAAGAGCGTTATATAAAGGTTTATTACTTGTTAGGCCGTTACACGCAAAGAAAACTGGTTTAGGCACGCGAGTGTGGTATGTTTTCTTTGCGCCGCACTAGTTGTTGGTCCAACCTAAATTCAATCCGTTGGATGAAATTTTTCCGTTGCTATTGATTTGATCTGGCGGTTGTTTTTGCGTTTAATTCTGGTATTATCCGACTAGTTATGCAGTAGTTTTAAGCACTTGGATTGTAGTGGGGTCTAGAGTGTTCCTGGAATTGCGCGGCCCACGAAAATGAAATTAAATTAAATTTACAAGTAGAACAAGTTAATTGGAAGTGGGGAGCTCTAGACCTCTAGTACGATTGAAGAAAGAAAAGAGAAGTCCAGAATAGTCTAAGATTGGGTCATCTCCAATGTACCTTGCAGATCGAATATATCAATATTTCATTAAAGTTACGAGTTGCTAATGAGACCTGCCAACGGTGCCAGATATGGTTGCACTTTCCTCACTGAAATAGCTTATTGTAATTTGCAAATGATTAATAATGTACAATCAGAACTAAATTTACAAATCTTAAATTTACCATTGATACATAGCATGTCTCGGTGGTGAAATGTTTATCTACATTTTTTTCGCTAAAATTGCTCTAAATTAATGACTCAATTCTACAATTTTTATCTACAACTCTAAGTGACAGCGACTTGGTTATAGTTAGAATACGACTCAATTCTACGTGACAACTTGATTATTTAGAATACGACATAAGTTGAGGGGACACTTCCTAACCCGCTCAACCCACCTAAATCCCCTTTAACCCGCCAACCCTTCTTAACTCGTCCAAAACCTCCTTAATCAACCCAAAATTCAACCAAAACCTGTCTCAAACCCGCCCCAATCCTTCCCAACCTTGCCAAAATCTATGTGATTTTTGTAGTTGCAAAAAATAAAAAAACATGTGAAACTACTCCCACCCAGACCGAATTGGTCTATCCCAACCTATGAGGGTTCAATCCGAGGAGGGGCTAAGGGGATTGGATCGAATTTTTTGTTTTGAACTGTTCTAACCCGACGCGTGTAATACATGATAACTTATGACCTATGATCTGTCCTAACCGTGGCCTAGGAGTTGGACCGGACCGATCTATTTTCAAAACTTTACAAGCAGTACATTTAAATATAAAAAAATGAATGGAGTGGATAGAATAAAGGATGTACATGTTTTTCATATTTGGTTTAGTTCTTGCCCAGGAATGTACATGTTTTCCATATTTGGTTCAGTTCTTGCCCAGCGCTACAATATTTTTTTGAAACCTTACAGTTATATTTTTAACTTATAAATTAATTATATTTTAAGTTTCATATAATTTAAATTTAATTTGATATTTCATCAAAGATCAATAAAATTATATGATAATCTAACAGCCTAAATTTAATGATCTTGCTGAAATATCAGATGGCTCATATTGCATGAAACTTAAAACACAATCAATCCATAAATTTAAAAATATATTTATAAAACTTTTATTTTTTAAATTTGCTTTGAATTTAAATAAAATTGGTTATCAATATTTTCAAAATAAATGATTGTTAAGATCCCCGCCCCATATTATAAAAGAGTCGTAAGAGGTTCTATTTTTCAATATGAACGAATATATATATAGTTTTAATATTTGAGTCTGAATAATTAATCCCGAACTGCCTTATGGTCAAATCTAGTGTCCCATTATGGTACATCCATCACAACCTTATTATCAAATCTAGTGTCCGATTTTTAGTAGTTATTGAAAAAACAAATACCCAATTGTGAGTATTTGTATAGCATTTAATAGGCTATGGATTGAATTACGCGTATAATATGAAAATTGTTTGATCATGTATAAAGCAATTTAACAATTTCAAAATTTTGAAAGGTAAGTTCATAACTAAAGGATATCCAAACAATCTCTCCCAGTTTGATAACTGACTAAATTTGGCTGTAAGTATTTTTTTTTTTTAAGATAAGAATGAGGATCAAATTATTCAATTTCAAATGTTTAGAAAAAAGTTCACACTCGGATTATGAAATATGTGATCTTTCATAGAGAACATATTGATTTTGAAACTAAATCAAAAGTTGATTGTTAATTTCAACAAAATGATTAAAAGTGCATTCTTCTGTTTAGAACAAAAAGAAGAAATTAATCATCACCTCCAAAGTATCTACGAAATTCCGGGTGGTGAGAGAGCATGATAGGTGAAAAACCATTCATGCAAATTAAATATATACCATCTCATATTCCTTTCTAGTTAAGAAACTTACAACATTTCAAATTTATTTTCATCTTCAAAAGAACTCATGAAAATTTACAATTTTCTTCAGAATCCTTCACAAAATTCTATAATATCTATACCCCTACCCCCCCCCCCCCCCCCCCCCCAAAAAAAAAAAAAAAAAAAAAAAATAAAAAAAAATATCTATAACCATGCCACATCAGATTTTTTTATTTTGTAGCCCTACTCTCAGAAATTCCTAGCATGCAGGCTGCAAAAAAAAAAAGTTCAGCTCATCGCTCATTTGTTTTTGGCTCGATATTTTAATAGTTCGATTCGATATTTTTATCAGCTCCCGTGAGTTTGAGTTCATTATTTTTTTAATGGCTCAAATCAGTTCAACTCGTAAAATAGCTTGATATTAGTTATTTTGATATATTTTAGTTATAAAATCAGTAAAATTTAGATAAATTAATTTATATAATTTAAAAAATAGAAAAATATATTTATTTACGCTATAATTGTATATGATAATGTGAAAATATGTTATTTTTTTCAAATTTCATTATAAAATTAAATATTAGTTATTTCAACACTAATTATTTATAATTATATGAAAATAAATATAAAAAATATAATATTTGTGCTCGACTTCAGCTCGATTTCAAGCTAACTCAGCTCGGTTTTGGCTCAATTTACTTTTAGCTCGATTCAATTTTAGTTCGAGAATGATTTAATTCAGCTTGATTTAATTTGAGTTTGATTTGACGTGACTCATTTACGGCCCTACCGATATATTTTCTTTTGTCCCCAAAGTATCTACGAAATTTTGGTTGGTGAGGACATCACAGATGAAAAATCACTCATGAAAATTACCTTTATACCATCTGATATTCCTTTCTAATTAAGAAACTTACAACAACAACAACAATAAAGTTTTTAATCTCAAATAAATTGGGGTAGGCTAAAAGAAAACCCAATCAGAAAGCATAAGATCAAAAATCTCAAATATCAATGATAATAATGATGATATTAAAATTCATCTATGTTAACTAGTTTTTGCACAACTTATTTCAAGTTAAAATGAAAAAAGAGGGTTATAGTGGGTGTGACGAGTCTTGCATTAAAACAGTTGATCTTTATAAAAATGAAATCCAACTTATAACATCTAAAAAAAAATCATCTTCAATAGAACCAAAACTGACTAGGACAAAAGAATGTTTTCCTCGTTGTCAATATCATTACCATCCATGATCTGACAATCCGTTTAGATAATGAAGAGATTGAGATGGGCAAGAAAAGAAATAAAAAATCTGCACTAGCAGCACAGCCAGATGGGTTCGGAAGGAAAAAAATAAAGAAATGAAAAAATATTGCACCAGCCGGGAATCGAACCCGGGTCTGTACCGTGGCAGGGTACTATTCTACCACTAGACCACTGGTGCTTTGATGTGTTTCCAATTTTCCATAATAAATTGGAGAACTAAAGACATTTTCGCCCGGAAAAAGGGAAAAGGAAACAGAGAAAAGAAAAGATCACCGAAATGATATGTCGATATGTATCGGAGTGCCAAGTAATATACAATCTGTACTAATTACAACTTGACAAATTGAAGAAAGGCATAGGACAGGCACAGAAACGAGAGGCGTGTAGCGAATAGGAAAAACTTGAATACGTCTATCATATAGAGCAAGTAGTTTCTCGAAGCTTGTCAGACAGAAAAAAACAAATATAAATTCATAAATGTAAGGTTATTTTTATCTATGCAGAGGATGGAGTTTTTAAAATACTACAATATTACTTCTACATAATGTTATAAAATTTGGACCGAAAAAGCCCTGACCCAGTACCCTTTCCGGTTTGAGTCATTTAAACAACAGCTTCTACTAAAAAACCAGATCAATTGACGTTTTTATGATAAAAACCGGTGCTTCCTCTTAAGAAAATCCGATTATGAGCAAATCCTACTTTTATTGTACGCATTAAAATGGATGAGAGGGACTTTAGCTAGGGTAATGATAAACGTGTCAGACGCGTAAACATGCACATGTAAATACAAACTTGAGTACGTATTTGTGTTTGAACTTGTCTGAATGTGACATATTCACGTGTCATACGTACCGTATTATTAAACATACGTGATCAATATATGAATAATTTTGACACGTCTAAACACGTTAAATACGAACACACACGTCTAATATGTGTACACAAAAGTGTAGCACATATAAAGTACTTTAGCATATCAAACTTTTAAAATGTTTGTGTGCTTAACAGATCGGCTTGAGACTGAAGTTAGAAAATAAAGTTACTCTAGTATGTATGATATTTCTGAATATGACATATAAATTTTATTTTTTGTGACTAAGACCACTCTAATTTTTCTAATTTTTTTAATGTATTTTTTCCAATTTTATTTGAAATTTATTCAATTTGTACAAGTGTTGACATATGTCAAACATGTATAAACACAAATAAGTTTAACACGACGTATTAGACGCGTCACGTATTTTAGACGTGTGTGTTTAGATTTTAATTTTTTTGACACGTTAAAATACACACGTCCAAATACATAAACACATATTAACACGGTATATTTCATATCAAACACATCACATACTCGTACTTGACACACACAACACATACATTTATCAATACCTTAACATTAGCTTTTATGCATTGAATGTTGAGCAGTTACCTAAAGGTTTATTAGACTCTACGCATATAAAGGTGTGCAATAACATATTTGATTTTTTTTTATAAATTTTACATATAAGACCTCAAATGTTAAAATATCATAAAAGACTCAATCATATATACATAGTACAAAAAATTACAACTGTTTTTTTCTTATTAAAATCTCTAATTAAAATAATAATTGTTATTTTTTCTTATTAAAATCACTTTTATTGTATTTTTTTATTGTTGAATCTTCTATTGTCTTAAAATATTTCATTATTTTTATTTATTTTTATTATTATTATTATCATTATCATTACTACTAATAGAATCATTATTTTCATTTTATTTGAAATGTACGTGAAAAGATTATATAGTTAAACTTTTTTACTTATATTCATGAATATGCATGTGTAAACCTTTAGATATATCACATAAAATAATGATAATTTATGTGAAAATTTATATTAATTTTTATTTCTTGTATGTAGAAGTTATTTTTTAAAAACCAACAATAGAACCGATTGACCCAACAATTTGACCCATGAATCATTGACCCGAAATTTTATCGGTCAACCTCCCATTCAATTATGATAACATTGGTTATACATATTCAATTTTGTTGACGAGGAAACATTTACTAGAGACTTCCTAGTCTCACTCTCAGGTAATCAAGTGAAAAACCAAACTTTTCTTGAAGCTGTCCATGTGTTTGGCAAATGTAACGTTAAGTGTGTTTGGATGGTGAGTATAGCAGTGGTATTTTCGGGTTAATAATCATTTAAATATAAAAATAAAAATAAAAAATAACAGCAATTATAAAAATATTGGGTTAGCGAATTAGTGCTCAATGAGGATAGTGAAAATAATAAAAAAATATTTTTTCTTTTATATTACTATGAAAAAATATCAAATAAATGTTATTACTAAATAAAATAATAAAAAATAATTAATTATTTTAGCTATTTCCTCTACTGTTCTCAAGTTACCATTTAAATAATATTTTACTAACTCAAAATAATAAAAATTATCACTCTTCTCATATTTCCCGACATATCACTAACCTCACACTATTCTGAATTACTAACCCAAAAAACGTTATTCTTACACTAATTTTAGTGACCATCTAAACACAAAAAGTTATACACTTTTATCAAAATGAGTTAGTATTAAATGACTCAAAAATAAATATATAATTTATAAACTGGACTCAAGTGGTAGCTCATGAGAAGCGCTATTTACATAAAAAAATTTGCTCTGTATTTCAAATGAAATATTTTTTAAATATTATAACTTTTTAATACTCGTACAACACATGTTTAAGAAATTATCACTCCATATTTTGTTGGAAGCTTAATATTGTGATTATTTTAGATTTAATTAGGTGTATAATAGTTCAAACAATTTTTGTTTGATATGCGGAGAAAAATTAGTTTTGGTGTAAATAGCACCTCCCTATAAAAAATATATTCATCTTTTGAAAAAAAAAATTATGCGAACTTTGTATTCAATTAATATCAAATCTCAATTTCTAGATAAACTACATCCAATTACTCTTCCGTGGTAATATGAAACTCTGACTATGAATGAAGTGACAAATTCTCTATTTGTGCTTTTATTTTACTTCACATAAAATGGGAAACTACTAAGAACTTTTTGGAGCCCTATTGTTGCTCCTAATCACATGGTCCAAAGCTTTGGGAGAGTCTCTAGTTTTGCTTGTAACTTGGTAAAAAAAAAAAAAAACTACGACAACAATTTCTTCCAGGATATTCCTATTATTGGAACTTGGGAAGTTTTTCTCTCTCGGTTTTTCTTCCTCAGCTACTTTGATTCATTCATTACAAAGTTAAAGCAGTTTATCTAATTCTCTTTTTGGTTTCCACTTTTCAGAGAGTCGATCAATACTCTGCGCAAGTGTGAAACTACTATCAGGCAACCAAATATAAACACTCAGCACCGTTGACATTATTTAATAATGCATCACACCGAATTATTAATCAGACGCCTAGGGTGCTTAGCGTAAGTTGTGTACTGCGATCAATTCTTCTTTTCTTTGTAATCTTGAATCAACTTGGTAACATGATGATCAGTTTAACGCCAATAATACATTGACGATTTGGCCACTTAAGACTACAATTCGCACAAAATTTTCATCTAAACATTCTGTCACACTTTTTGCTGCAGAGTGTGTGTATACACGCAGGGGCGGACCCAGGTATATCCAGGGGGGGCACGTGCCTCCCCCCGATTTTGAAAAATAGTGTTTTTCAGTAATGTTTTCGGCACGTGCCCTCTCTAAAATTTTTTTTGCCCCCCCCCCCCCACAAATTGTCTGATTATTTTTATTGAGAAAAAAATATTTAATACCATGCATAATGAAATAATTATGCAAAGATATCAAAATATAAAGTTCCTTAGTCGAAAACTTTCTTTATCAACTTGATTATCTATTACTTTGAGCTTTATTTTATTGTTATTTTAATATATAAAATGTTATTATTTAATAAAAAATTTATTAGTTAAGTATATATATTAAATTATTAATTTTTTTATTTAGTACCCGATTAGTTAATGAATTTGAACCCGATAAACCATTACAATCCGATAATTGCCCCCCCCCCCTAATCAAAATCCTAGATCCGCCACTGCATACACGTGCTCGCACACGTGCTTGTGAGTTGTAACAGAGAAAAAAATATCAGAGAAAATAACAAACTCGATGCTTCCCAAAGGAAAGTTAAAATTTAACTTTTGATTAAATTTAGCTAACATTAGAACAAACTTGCTGAACTAAACTTCACATCTATGGGATACCAATTATGATTCAATATTTTTTTATGGAAAGAGAGAAAAACTTCTGTTCTTTAAGTTGAAGTTCCACAAAAGCACTCCAATTCAAAAGATACTGCATTTGCAAATCGGGCACTCTTTCTTCCTTTGGAGCCACAGGTCAATGCACTGTACATAATTAATTAAAAAGAAATTAGCTTTTACTGAAAGAATAAGATAATAAATATAACTGTTAGCATATCAAAGAAAAAGCTAACATATTAACTCTTACAAACCATAACAAAAAGTTAACAGACCAATAGCCCAGTTATGCTATTAACTTATTATTAACCCCCCCCCCCCCCGACGATTATTCTCTGGAGAGAATTTTCAAAGGTTAATCACAAACAGCTGTGGACAAGTTACAATATGAATTTTGATGCACGGATGATTTATTGTTGTTAAATCAGAACTGTTGATTTCTGATCGAACGGATCAAATCAAAAGTACTCCACCTGGAGAGCTTTTTTTTGCTCTGCAGAGGATGTCCCCCCCCACACACACACAAAATAGTTAACATCCCAGGCTATGTTTAAGAATACCAGCATCAAATTATACATCCTATTTTAATTTGAAACAAATACACATCGTAACTGGTTCATGCAGACTGAACTAACATACAAAATTAACATGAAACATGGGTCGTGTTTGCCAAAATGAGAAATGGCACTTTGTTGCAAACTAGTCAAGTGTTGGTTGTAATTTCAAAAGTACCCTTATTAGTCTAACTAATAATGAAAATAGGTTAAGATAAACAGAATGAGTTACATCTTTGTGGAACTTGTGGAAGCATGGTAAATGTCGAATTTTCTCTCCTATTGATGGAGTCTCAAGGCACACAGCACAAGACTCATCTAAGTTGCAAGACTACACAAAACAGCAACAATTTATTATCTTCAGTTGATGAATTTTAAGAGGAAATAATACAGAGAAGAAAAGTGTACCTTTAATACAGACTCTGGGAGGCTGTTTATCTGGCTAGTTGAAGCACCAGTGTGTTGATGGTTGTCCTCATCCAGTGCCAGCAGCGCTTCATAGTCATGTCTAAATATATTTAAAAAGAAATAATTATTAATTTCTGATATAGCCATGACAATCTGAAGGCATCTCCGATTAAACACTCTGGCGGCTGATTGAAGACTAAAGAGATGTGTTTACTTTTGAAGAAATGGCAAGAGAATTAGGGAAAAAAGTCAAAAGATATAGGTTTATCAGGCATGTGAAAAGTTCTGTAAGATTCTGCTAGGATTTATACAAAAGGTCCAGACTCCAGACATGTAACCAAATAAATTCACATTAGAAATTAGTACTTGAAATAAATAAGAACACATACGGATTGAAATCCCGATGCATCTGCTGAGCCTGGAGAAGATGAGCATAGACAGAGAAAGGAGAAAAAGATAAATTCACATAAGTTTCTTAAGCAAACAATAAATCAATCTTTCTTTAAGGGAACCCCCAATTTTGCAGCTGTAGCCTGCTTGAAGACCTGCTGTGCAGTGATGTAAAATTAACCCCATCTAAAGGTGATAACAAAGGTCCTAACTGTGACAAACATATCAGTACTAACTACAGCAGTCCTCTTTCCAAAACAAAGAAAATAAAATTACATAGAATATGTAAATCTACTTACAAAATTGTTTCTGACAAGGGAAGAAGCAGCCACAAACTGGGCAGACACCTCAGCTCGAGATCCCCTCCAGTGAATAGGAGAAGAATGAATATGCATAGCATTTTCAGCTTGTTGAAGTGACATGGCTATCCTTGCATCCATCTGTTCAATTTAAAGTACTAGTTAAATTTAGGCCTCTTACAGTCTTACCCACAGCAAGAAAGTGAAAAGTTCAACAAAGTTTATGCTTCAAAATATTGTGAAATTTATGGATTTTTGGTGGGATTGGCATATTTCATTACATCTTGCTTTATTTGGAAAGCAAATGAACCCGCCATCAAATATTACAAACATAAACAGAGTTCAAATAATGAAATAAAGGGAAATATGAGAGCTACCTAAGTATCTTCCACAACAATCAGTCAGGTTAAAGTGCTTGAAAAAGTTTGAAGAAATTTGATCAAGTTTTATTGTGATAGGGAATTGAATTATTATATTGGTAGAAAATTGAATCAAAGTTAATAGCAATAAAAGGCTGAAGTTTATAGGTGATTATCCTGATTAACTGTCTCTTCTTTTATCTTGTGAGCAAGAAAGGGGGCAATGAAAAATAAATAAAAAAGAAGCAATAACCTCCTCCACACTCCAATCCCCAGGAATTTCATTGTATAGTTCCTCCTGGAGCTGTCTGGCAATCATCTCATCATGTGCCAATTGTCGGTCCCGTGCAGCAGCTCCAGAATCAGGTGAGACGACAGGTTGCACCACAACTCCTTGGCCCTGGAAACTCCTGCCCCTAGATCTAGCTGCCGCAGTCAGATTGGCTGCCTGAATTCCCAGGTTTTGAGCCATACTAGAGCTCCCGCCCTGATGTAAAGATTTTGCGGTCCTGATTGTTCCTCTTTGAGGGTGAGCTCCTATCCCCCCCATGCTACTAATTGAGGTTGAAGCACCAGAAGTCGGCCTAGCTGTTACATGAACAGAAGCAGTTGAGACAGCCAGATTGGGCCTAACGCTTCCAGAGGAGGATTGACTGAATTGGCCAGGTCTATTACTCAGTGTGCTTCTCTGATTTCTGGTGGTTGAGAGGGCAGTTGCACCAAGTTCTCTATAAAAATGTTATAAAATTTAACAGTATAAAAATTTAACGAAACTACAAAAGAGAAAAGAAAATTTACAGAAAACAAAACCACGCATCAATTTCATCAACATATTCCAACTCCAAGTAAATGCAGCCATATCGGATATATAGCCGATATGAATACTCCTGCTATTCATGATCTAAGACCACTATGAGCATAACACATGCCACACAGGAAACCACACAGATGCTACTGCACCTTGAGACTGATCCCCAAATGCCTCACCTACCCGTGCTTATAAGAAGGGATAAAAGGGTTAAGGATCTATTAAAAACAATTCTAGGACTAATGCAATGTCCCCGGAGTTCCAATAAAATTTCAAAACTTCTATGTTTGACCCCTATAATTTTTCAGATTTACATTCCATACAAACTTTAGGTAACTCCTATACTTCAATTATCCCTACCATACATAAATATTTATTTAGATAAATATTCTCTAATGTGTAGAAACATTAAAAAATAGTGTATCTATATTCTAGAATTTCCAAAATTACATATTAGCATATTCACATACTATCAAGTATGATACTCTTATTCAGAAAAAATGTACAATAGAGCGAACCATGAAATGTACGCCATAGTAGCATTGCTCATTTATTGTGTAATTTTCAGTTTGGGTTTCCTATATAAATGCACTTAGGTCCCTTTGGGCCTTCATGAATGATTCTTTTGAAATTCACAAAGGAAGATTGCATAATAATCAGATAGCAATTAAACAAAAAACTATTGCTATATAAACAAAATAATGTTGCTGTCATATAGACATTTCATTTAGTTAAATGTATATTGCTTCTTGTGTAAAGGATAACATAAAATGAAAATGTATTGCATTTTAAAATTTCAAAATTTCATATTAACATATTCAGATACTATCAAATATGATTCTTATTTAGAAAAAAATGTACGGTTAACATCCTGTGAAATGTATGCCACTATGGCACAGGTCATTTGTTGAATAATTGCTCATTAGCACTGCTTATACTAATGCACTCTGGGCCTTCTTGAAGAATTCTTTTTAATTCCGCAAAAGAAGGTTGCGTAAATAATCAGATAGCAATAAAAAAAATTATTGCCATATAAAGAAGTAACATTATTAGAGAAGAAGTTAGGTTTTAGAAACAAACCGTCTTGATCTGATCACTCCTCTGCAGGGATCATCAGCAATTATTTCACTTAGTACCGCATCCTCTCCTGCTCCTCCAACAGATGAAGACCCAGCAGACCGTGATCCCTGCCCACCAGACTTGTGCTGGATAACAGCTGAAGGCTGTGGTACAGTTAACTTTTGGTGTGCCTCAAGCTCACTTTGCTTTGGAGCATTAGCACCATCTTTAGTGCTCCCATTATTAGATGTCACCTTTCTTTCTGCAATGTTTCTTGGAGCAATCACACCGTTTTGCACCAACCACCTCTGCCTCACAGGCCTAGGTGGCACACTCGAACCAGACTGGCTGGGGCTTATTACCTGAATATCACCATTTCTTGCATCACCGTTGAATTTAGCCTTTCCTTTATTGTCCCTTACAGCAGACCCCCTCTTATGTTCTTCTCCCACCTTGGAAGCAATCGGAAACCCTTCAGTGTTCCCACAACTAAATGCTACATTTCTCTTTGCAGTGTCAGTTGGAGCACCACTGCGCACCAGCAATCTCTGCCCCACACGCCTTGTTGGTGAATTCAAACCAGGCTGGTCAGAGCTTAAATCTCGAAAGTTGCCATCATAGGCACATGCATCCAATTTCCCCTTTCCTTTATGGTCCATAGAAGTAGGTCCCCTACAACTTTCTTCTTTCACCTCTTGTACCACATTCTTTCCCTTCTTACTGCAGCGAGATTCAGGGTTTGAACTTTCAGGGATTGAGATCACCGATGAAGGGAATTTTCTTTTCCTTTGGTCATCATCTGAGGTAGTAGGAGAACTTGAATCAATGGGTTGTTCTATTCTACGGTTTAGACTTAATCTCAAGTTCCTTGACCGTTCAATTTGGTTTGATTGGCCTGGTTGTAGGTTGACATGTCTTCTGATATGAACAGGAATATCAGGAACTTCAAGGCTTAATTCAGGATTCATCTCATGAAAATTATTGATATAAACCCTACAAGTGTAAATGATACAAAGAATTAAAATCAGATTAAATAGAGGGCACCACAAGAATAACTTGATAATATTTACCTGCCTACTAATATAAAATTTTAAATAGTCTTCTTACAGACTTTAAATATATGCCATAGAGGTGTCAAACTGTTTACATTTTTCTCCTTACAATTAAACAAATAACAGACTAACAGAGGTATAAAATTTTGACAATTTTTCCCTTGAAATTTAAGCATATGGCATAGAGGTGTGTTTGCATATCAAACTCGAGAAACTTTGTTACAACAGGGACTTCCTTTTATGTTTTTTCTACAAACTAATGGAAACACTTGCACTTGAATAGAGAGAGAAGCATTCCTATGAATGTATGCATGTGCTCAACAAAGTCATAATAAATTAGTATATATGTAAGGTAAATTCTCCTATGGGATCGGAAGTAACATGGACTGTCCATTTGTTATTGATCGTATGGTTTGTCAACAGATATCAATCCTTTTCAGATGAAGGGTTTTGATGAATCTGAATTAAATTTTACAGTAAAAGAGTATGATCCATAGAAGAATGCCTCTGTATGTAGTTGTAAACTTGTAATGAACTATACTAACACTGGCTTATACAGATTGAAAATTGGTGAACTTGCGCCAATTTTCCTTTTTACCAGCATAGATGCATTAAAGAGATATAACAAATTGCTTGGTTCAACTTGAAAAAAATAGGCATGCCAAATTGTTGCGACTCCTGAAAGAATCAAGGCAATGCATGGGACATGCAAATAGGATGGCGCAAAGTTTATAATTTATTTTCAAAGGAACAAGCAGATAAATAATTAGTTCTGGTACCATACAGATGATGCGGAGTTTACATGCAAATTTTTACAAAGGACCTCTATTAATTTTGGTCGGGTGCAACATGTTTCCAAAAGATCGATGGAAGTAGTCCCTTAGTAAGGCCCGACCGTTCAAATGGTGCACGTGGTATAGTATAGACAAGCAAAAAAATGCAGTACTCCCCCTAAAATATATCACTAAATGTGTACACAGAGAAGCAAGTTATTCACAGGAAGATGGTGTAGCCAAAACAAAGGTGATCTTTCAAGTCTAAACTATCGATCGCCTTCTATTTCGTCTCGCCCCGAGGAAATAAAGTAAGTCAATGTATCTGTTAATCTATCATAAACTGATCACCAGCTTGAGGAATTAGGCCTTGAAATTTTAATCACAAGCTAAATCAGAAGATCGGTTACAACCACAAAAAAGGATAAAAAATATTTCCGTAAATAAAATATGGTCCAGTTTACTAGCTAAATTTACACCTTAAAGTATAATTAAAAATTGAACTCGTATGAGGTCCCCAGAGAGAGACTAAACTTACATTTTTCTACCAAAATTTGAAATAGGCGCAAATTCAGATTTTCTACCAATTTTCCTTTTGTTTCCTTTTGGCCAGATTTTACTAGAATTCAGATTTCAAATTTCTTATTGCCGAAAGGAACTCAAAATCTACTTATAAAATTAAAGAAACCAAAGGGAAGGAAGCCATGGTCTAAAATTCAAACGCCTTTATATAAAACCGAACAAGATAATACCTTAAACGCAGAGATGGAGCGAGGGGGAATCCAGGCTCGAGTTACCCAACTGGTTGCGTCTCGGATTTGGGGAAGAACGCTTGAATCCAATGAGAACCACCGTCTGAGTTGGTTTCTTGCTCTCTTCTTTCGTGACCGACTGATCTTCCAGTGGTGATATTAGCGATTCGAATTTTCAAAGAGGCAAAGCAGCATAGGCTGAGGTGATGCTGATCAGGAAGAGATTGGGGGATAGCTTGGGGTATTATATACAGAGTAAAGATAATGTGAGTATAACTCAAAAGATATATATTAAATTATGTTTAAATTTTAATTTATCATGTTTATTAAATTTTTTATATAAAAATTTTGTAGAGTACAAAAATTTAGAGTGTTGTAAGCTTTTTAAGTCATAGTTTTTAATTTTTTAAAATTAGCTCTAAAAATAATAATAAAATAATTAATATTTTAACGTCATTTTTAAAAATTAAAAACGGTGACTTAAAAACCTCAAAACACTCTAAATTTTTATATCCCACAAGATTTTTATATAAAGAATTTAATGAGAATGATAAATTAAAATTTAGAGATGATTTGATGTACTTTTTGAGTTAAGCTCACGGTATCTTTATTCTATATATATGAGTAAAGATACCATGAGGTTAAGCTCATAGAGGTTTTCCGTGAGTTTAACTCAAAAAATATATCAAATTATTTTCAAATTTTAATTTATTATGCTCATTAAATTCTTTATATGAAAATCTTATGGGATGCAAAAATTTGGAATGTTTTGAGCTTTTTAAGTCATGGTTTTTAATTTTTGAAAATCATCTCTAAAAATAATAATAATATATTCAATACTTGAATATCATTTTAAAAAATTAAAAATGAGAACTTAAAAAACTCAAAACACTCCAAATTTTTGCATCTCATAAGATTTTCATATAAATAATTTAATGAGGATGATAAATTAAAATTTAGAGATAATTTGATATCATTTTTAAGTTAAACTTACGGAATGACTCCGTAAGGTTAAACTCACGACATTTTTATATATATATGGCAACTTGGCCGCGCATGATATAAGTGAATATTTAAAATATTTCATAACATTGTATCTGAGTGATAAATAATAAATGAGTGTATCTTACTAAAGACGATATTTTATTTGATGTAGACTTTCCCAAAACAAAAAAGTTTGATTTAGTTAAAGTATACAAATATTATGTTACGAAGTGCGTTTGACATGTGAATAAAGTGAAAGGATAAGTTATTTCATCTCTGTTATCTCCGTCAATCACATGATAAAACATTTCATAAATTTCTATCTGATGATATCTAATAAATATCTTATGAAACACAACATTTTATTTCATTGATTTATTTCAAAATAGAAAAGTTAAAAGATAAAAAAGGGTCATGATAATAGTCCCCTGGTTTTATCCCCCGCCGCTGTCCCCCTAATCGAACATTCCAAAAATAGAAAGTCACAAGGTAGCCTTACACATGAGAAAGAAAAGTCAACCATCAGACGGCTCCATGCATGTGCTTCACATTTTAAAATAACATACTCACTAATTTATTAACTCAGCGATTATAGTTACTAAGTTAGGAATTAGGTGAATATAATTTATATTCAAGTGTTAATAGTTGGCAATGAAGTGTTTACGTTTCTAATTATAAATTTGCGTTTATATATCTCATCATGGTGTTCATAATTTCTAATTAGGTGTTTATTTTTTCTAAAGAATTTCTATTGAAGCTTGTGTGTTTATACATTTCACTATGATGTTTATAATTGTTAATCAGGTGTTTATTTTTTTAAGATATCTCTATTAAGGCTGGTGTGTTTATATATTTGATGCTAGTGTTCACAACAAACAATTAGGTGTTTATTTTTCTAAGGATTTTCAGTGATATTTGTGTATTTATACATCTCATGCCATTATTTATAACTAGCAATCAGGTGTTTATATTTTTAAGGAATTTCAGTCATATTTGTGTGTTCATATATCTTATGTCCAATGTTCATAACTAACAATCAAGTGTTTATTTTTCTAAGGAATTCCAGTGATATTTATGTGTTTATATATCTGATGCACAGTGTTCAGAACTAGCCATCAGGTGTTTATTTGTCTAAGGAATTCCAGTGACATTAGTGTGTTCACATATCTGATGTGCAGTGTTCATAACACTCAATTATGTATTAATTTTTCTAAGGAATTTCGATCATATTTGTATGCTTACTAGTAATGTAATAAGTACACATAATACATCAATTACTAACATAAGTTAGACCAACATAGTAGATTACTAGTTAAAATGTAAACCATTAGTGATGTCCAAGTCATAACAACATAGTATGAATTGTTCAGATGGCCAACAATCACATTATATGTTCCATAAGCAATAAAAACTAAACCGATCAGCAAAATGTAATAATCAATTGCCTTTCTGAAGAGGTCAATTGAGGGGCCTAAGAAGATGAGGTGAAATATTGCTTGCAGGATAAAAAAAAAAAAGGAGGGCACATACAGTGCTCCCCATGAAGGATGCTACTAGAGATAGGAACTCAATTGCAAGAACTCGGATTATTGTTCAAACCAGTACCCAAGCTTTGTCTCGACTATCTCGTAAAGGTAGATGTCAGAGCAATACATAGTCTCACCTGCCAAAATTTAAAAGATGAAAAAAGTTTGATGATCATAACAAGGGTGAAATCAATAATCCTCACTTCTTAATAAATTTCTGACGTGGTCTGAACACATGTAAACTGAGAGTGCATATCTAGTACCAGCATTGGTTTGTTTTATGCTTGATAAAATGAAGCTAGTTATGACAATTGAGAAACTTGAGTGAAACTTTTCAGAAAATATATGTAGGTTGAGTGTTAATTATGCTCAGTTAATAATCGACAGACTTACAATTGAAGGTGTGAATTGGCAACTTTGCATACTAATAAAAGATGCTATTAGATAAAAAAATATAATGGAGAACTTGTGCACTACTCTCCACAAAATTAATACTAGGATGTATGACATGAGCATGCTACATATCAAAATGAAGATCTTGGATAAAATGAGTCTTTGTGCTTTGATCTAGTACCTTTTCGGTTTCTATGCCCAGCAAGTTCCAATAATGTGTACCGGTACCAAAGATCTCTTTAATTCTATCCCTAACCCCAATTTGCTAGAGTTCTCAAATGAAAGAAATGAGATGACCAAGTACATATCCCCTCTCTCACATTGCCACCTTTACCTCTTGCATTTTTAATCAATTCTAACAATAATGAGAACAATAATTATAACATTAAACAGAGATAAGGGGAGATTTTAGGGTATTTAGATGATTGTAATATTTGCCGGAGGTAATTATCACATGAGCTTTTAGATACTTTGGTAGGAGAATTGGCAGATGACAGGTCAATTTTGCCCCTGAGCTAGTGTCAATCTTTCACAGCCTTTGACCAGAGGATATCTCAAGAATCATGGCATAATCGTACCAAATTATGGTTATGGTCAATTTATACCTTTTCAGAGAACACACACCAGTTGTCATGATATCTTTGTTAATATAAAAACTGCACGTTCATATAAACCATGTTGACCCTATGACCCACATTTGGTTATACCCGTTAGTCCTGAAATATATTCCTCATTTTTCCCTGAGCAACAGTATCTGCTAAATCGTGATTTTTAATTAAGAAATAATAATAATAATTAGGAGGGAAAATTAAAATAACTTAACACAATTAACGAATAACATAAACCAACGAATTTAAAGGTATATGTATATATAAATAAATAATTGATTTAAAACTAATAATATACAATAATAAATTCACTATTGATTAAAAATCGATAAATGAATTTTAAGTTCCAAATAAAATGATTAGACCATATTAAAGATTAAATAAGAATAAATAAATGATATTATACATATCTTTATAAATAATTTAAAATGTTATATATTGACATAAAAATTTAATAAAACCAATTTACAACTATATGTGAATACATACGAAAACTTTAATTGGAAGAACAAATTAATCAGAATATTAGTTAATAATAGCTTAATATTAATATGAAATAACGCATCGATATTTAAAATTTAATGACGATGAATTAAATATATGACATTCAAAATTTTGAGTTTGTCACACGATTCACCACAGACCCCAGCCACATTTGATCCCGATTTCAATCTCTCTCCCAATTAAAACCCACTCTCTCTCTCTTCCCTCCCCTGTCTTCTCTCGTTAATCCTCTCTTCTCTCTCTCCCCTCTTCTCTCTTATGTCCCCTCAATGCCTTCCCTCTTTTCTTTTCCCTCGAGTCTGCCGACTCTCTTGTTCCCTCTCCCTCTGTCATGACGACAGATATCGTTGCTCTCTCTCTCCTTCAGAAGGGATGATTCTCTGGATTTTTTCCTACCGACTACCACTTACCCCACTCCACCCCTAACAACCCCTCCTTACCGTCCACCCTAGCCAGTCACATCCTTTGACCCTTGCACACCTCGCTCCTTCACATACTGTCATTGTCGTCCCTCTATATAGCCGAGCATGCGCCCTCCTCTCCTCTCTCTTTGGCTCTCATGCGTTGAGAATAAATAAAGAACTGATAAGAACAAAAATATTTACACCGCCGGTTTTAAGGTTTAGAGGAGAGGGAGGAGGGTGGTGACCGTGTTTCTAGGAGAGGGCTTTATCCTTTGCTGCCTCAATTTTTGCCTTGTGCCTTGTTGCCTTACCTATTGCTGTTTTCTTTGCCTTGATACTGGTAAATAACCTTAGAAACTCAAATATTATTCTCTCTGTTGGTTGCTTGTTGTACTGTGTGTTGTTCCTTTGTGTGGCACCCCTTGAATCCTTGTGATCCACCAATCATTTGGTGTGGTTCGGGTTTGAGCCTGTGTTGGTCTTGTTTGCTTGCCTGATCTGTTATGATGGTTGATTTCTAGTATAATGGTTGATTTCTGTTGCTGATTTGTGCTGCCTTTGTGCTTTGGTCTTGTTGGGTTATCTGGTTCTGGAGGACTGCTGCCTGGTTATTGGTTGTATTAATACTGGTACTGTCATTATGGGTTTTGTGATACTACCTTGCTTAATTTCTGATTGGTTCTGTTAAACTGTCTTACATGGGTTATGTTATGTTTGCTGCTAGTTTTGTTTGTGGTGCTGGCTATGCTGATCAGCTGATATACACCTTTGTGGTAGAAATGTTGCTTAGGGGGGTTGTGTTGAAATTGTTTGCTTGATGATTCTTGCTGAGTTACTTGCCTGTTATTATCTGCTACTGGGTAGCTTACCTTGCTGGTATTTGAACTGATATTGCACTGATTATGGCCCCTTTACCCCTCTCTGATACTGATAGGGGTTTTGTTGGTAGGGTTGTTTGTTTGCCCCTGTTGTTGCCTAGACCCCCTGTTGCTTGGTTGTTGTTGTTGTTCTGATTTTTTTTTTGTCTGTTGCTTGCTCGAATACGTGTCCGTTTAGGTAAGTCTCAAGTATAGGGCCCGATTACGTATCCGCTTGAGGATGGTCTGATAATCTGCAACTGAGATATTTTATTTCGGATGTTTTTATCTCGTACCTTATATATATATATTATTTTCACAGATTTTATATTTCGGGTTTCTTTATCATTACATGTCATCGCATAATAGCGGATTTTAAAAGAGATGCATTAAATTATTAAATTTAATTATAAATAATTATTATACTGCATTTAGGAAATTAGTGTCGGTATTTGGGTCCCGACTAGGAAAGAAGATCAAATTTTAAGGTTGGATCTAAATTCATACTGAGTAATTTTTAAATTACTCACGTTTTCATGGTGATTATGGGATCCAGGTTTACAAGTGCGGGATTTATTTTGATTAGAGTGTTAAATGTAGTCTTGTGTGATGATAAAGATACTTCACCGTATCAACATATAAACAGGATAATTTTGATTAGAATTCAACAAGTGGCCATAGCATTACTGTCGACTCCATAGGAGTAGATAAAAATGTATTAAGGGACCAGATATGAAATTTACTCATGCCACGAAACTTGCAATTTCTATGCACTCAGCTTAGAAGATTTGTTTCGAGTAATAGGTAAAAATCCTCCAAGCTTTTCCAGGCTCTATGGATTTTCGAACTGAACTTACAACGTACATTAAGTTGATAATTTAATTCAGTACAACCATACATAGTAACAGAAGTTTAAGCATCATTAGATCTTGATTGATGCTTTGTTCATTGCTTTTAGATGATTTAGAAGCAGCAAACAGGCTTTGACAGAAAACTACTCTACCAAAAATAGTGAACTTAAATTAGAAGCAAGTGTTAAAAAATAATCATGATCTACAAACACTCAATCATACGTCAAAAGATCAAAACATCAGTTCTATACAAATCTTTAAAGGAACAGGTATCAAAATCATCAGCTCTATACAAATATTTTGAAGGAACAGATATCGACTAACACTTGAAGTGTCCAAAAAGAGCAAAATTTCTCATATCTTTCGGCACAAGTCATGAATTTGTTGGTGCAGAATAGCAACTCCAACAGAGAAGCACTGCAGAGCCGAAAGAATGGTGTTGTTATAGACTGTATTTAATCCTTCCTTTTCTCCAGATAGTCGGATCCCTGGATTGCCCTGCTTTGAACCCTAATAGTTACACAAGAATTAGAATTTTTTTCTTGAATTTGTATAATGCAAAAATAGTTTACCTAACAAACACTAAACATGCTTCTGTAGAAGGGATTATAGCATCTTACTGACACAAACCAGACAACACGAAACTAGATAGTTATCATAGTAGACTGGAAGTTGGGGCTGTAGAAAGCTAATATCTAATATCTGGTAACATAGGTGTACCAGTAACAATAAGCCAATAAAGACCTGAGCTGGTACACTCTGATAGGGGGGTTGAAAGTACAAAGACTGAAGAGAAAAGAAAAAAAAATGAACAAATTATACAAATGAAGGAGAATATCTAAAAGAATATTGAACTTGGCATTTGGGTGATAGAGACTGAGAAGGAGACCTTGTGCAAAAGGCAGGATATAAAGATGTGTAACTTATTACTTGACTTCAACATATATGCTCCTAATAATGGGACTATATATAATTATTTTTAGTAACAAAAAATTATGGTTTGAATGTTGTTCTGTTTTTCCCAGTATGCTAGGCCCTCTTACTCCCTCCCCAGAATTAAAGTAATAACCATAAATAGAATAATTTCGAAACGAAAAGGAATCTCACCTCAATAGATAGATCAATTGAATCAATTGCATTGACTTGAGGTAATTCTTCTTTACTACTAATTGAATTCTTGTTTTTAAGCACGGTCATAGGGCAGCCCAAATCCCAGCCACCACAATCACACAACCCACCAGACCTCCACCTTTCAATTAGACTTGAAGGACCTGTATTTTCTGCATCTGGACTTCCATGAACACCACTTGGTACTATAATACTTAATTCCACACCAAATTTTCTTCCCTTTTCTCCACAATTCTCTCCACTCCTTCCATTGTATTCAACCTTTGGTAGAAAATTTAGACCCCAACCACCAGAAATTGGCTCTTTCTCACTTTTATATTGATAACTTCTCACAATGGTTGCACATGATTCAAATTGTGATGGGAATTCTTGACAAAGAAAACCTATAAAAGATGATTCATCAACTACACTAGATTCACCCAAGTTACCTCTTCTGGTACTTTTGGACTTACTGAACGGGTTGTTCAGCCTTAAAACCTCAAATGCTTTATTTATAAATCCCATCCTTTCTGTGCAGTGCAAATCACATTCTCTGGTTTCTGTGTTGAACAAAACAAATTCTGTATCTACATAGTTGCAACAACTTCCGGAATTTAAAATCAACGAACTTGATACCTCCATCATACCCAGAATGTTTGAATCATTTTTCCTTGATGGCTCCTTATGAAAAAGGTAAATAAAATCTAGGCCCCTATTGTTCAAGTTTTTCACCTTTAGAGGATTGGCAACAAGATATTCTCCAGCTTTACCTCTTAGATGGAACTCAAAATAAGGCAAACCATCCTTCCATTTAGTATGAATCACGCCTGATGATTCTGGACCTGAATCCTTTGTAATCTTACCAAAATTCAATGGATATTTTGGTAACTTTCTGGTAGTAACCGGCTTCTCAATAGAATCAAAGTTCCACCTCTCAGAGGTGCATCTACTTATATTTCCTGACATATATAAAGGGGAGCTAACAGAAAGGTCGTTTATGTCATTTATGCTTTGCGTTTTTCTATGGCGTGCCAAGCTTTTGATGACATAATCTATCGATGCCAAAGTTGCAGGAAATTTTATATGAAAAGAGTCATACATAGCATCAGTCGAATCAGTGCCCCTTGGTGTGAGTTTCTTACTGGGGCTTGAATTCTCTACAAGTTTCTTTCTTTTCTGATTTGTGCCAAAATATGAGGGGATATTACAATGTGCCACCTTGAGATACTCACCAGAATCCGGCAATTTGTATAACAGGTTACTGTTGCTGACCCCTTTTCGACCGATATCTATTTCATTCGGTAACTTCACTTCCATTGCTTGTGTTTGGCTTCGATTGATTGAGGTAAGAGTAATTTCTGGCGCCTTCGCTGGATAGCGCAGAAAGAAACATGAATATTAATACCAAATTATTAAACAAAAACGATAAAAAAAAAGATCAGAGAAGGAAGAAGAGTAGGTCTCAGTTTTTTTATCCATTCTTTCTTAACGAAGAACTGAAATGATAATATCATGTCTATTAATTTTGGTATGAACGTATAAAGGATAAAAAGGAAGGGAGAGGGTACAGACCAATTTTAGACCAATTAAGAGTCGAACTTCCCCAGCAAATGCCTCTTAGTCTCAGGCCCTAGTCTTAGCTTTCTAAGTTGCCACAATTAAGAGAACAACTCGAAGGAGAAAAGTGCTGTGTGCTTGAGAGAGGAAGATAGAGGAAGAGAGAGGGAGAGAGTGTGTGTGCGCATCTGAAAGAAAATGCTCTCCCCTTTCCCGTTGGCCGTTTCCTCCCCTTTGTTGTTCCTTGTCAGCTTTTACAAACCTTCTCGAAATTCTATATTAACGGAAATAAAGGTTTATATGATAAGTTAACAACCAGATCAGAGTTTCAAAGCATAATAAGTGAAAGATAGAATCATAGAACTAGATCAAACCTTGATTAACTGGTTAATTGCTTTCTGTTCCCTTTGTCTTTATTTCATCAGGACCCATGCAAATAAATAAATGAACCGGATGAATAAATGATTCTCAATTCCAACAAAGTATAAAACTGAGCCTTTTAAAATGTAATTATGCGCTTCTGATTGCTATACACTACGAAAGTGTCGTATTTGCATCTGGAAATGGTCAATTTTATCGGCATTTTTTTTATTAGCATCAGCAAAAAAAAATTCCGACATCAAAATTTTAATTTGAACATATTGCATTAGTAATGTTGATGTAATTATATATTTGTATCTATTTTACATATGCAAGTAAGTGTAGTTATTTTAATTTGTATCTATTTCGCACTAAAATGCTGATGCACATCAGTACTACATCAGTTCTCGCGAATGTAAATAAATATGATATTTTTTTCATTAGCTTAATAGATGCATAATAAATTCTCTCCAGTTGGCGCTGAAAAACCAAAAAAATTCCCTCAAGTCGCTGAATTGTTGGATACAACTGAGGATGGATCTGCGCCCTTAATTCTAGGTTTAAATCTTTTAACTCACTCACCCATCCCATTTTTCTGATTTTTCTCTCTCATCGTTCTCTCCAAGGTTATCAACGACGCCGCTTATTCTCAAATATCTCCCATCGCTCTTTACTCTCCGTAGAGATCCCGAGAGATCCAGGCCGGAGATCTCTTGACTTCGTCTTCCCAGAGATTTAGGCCGGAGATCTCTGCCTATGTCATCGCACTGCACCGGCGTCGGCGCCAAGACCACCGCCCTCACTCCTTCGCTTCACCCGGTGCTGCCATCTTCCTTCCTACTCGAAGCATCTCGCCTAAGCCCAGCAACAACCCTTGTCTGCTGCTTCTTCTCCTCCCCACCAGGCCAAAGAGTGACCTTTGGGTATTGCACGGAAGGTATTTGTTTAAATTCCCAGAAGAAGGAGAACAAGGTATTAGTTTAGTTTAAATGATTTAGTTTAAATCTAGTCTGAAATAGTTATCGTTTCATGCAAACTGCAATGATTCAAACAAATAGATACGGATGGACATTAATGATTACCAAAAATTATTACACAAAATATGATCTTTTTCCATTATATGAGGATTTGAACTCCAAACTTTCAAGCTCTGGCAAATAAAAGTTTTGAACCGGCCATGTGCAACCTCCTTTAGGGAAAGTATATATCATTAAAACACAGAATCAAATATTATCATCTTATAGACAAGTGAACAAAAAAATTAAACTATTTATCGGGAGGGTCTTGTCAGAAAGTTTGGGGAAGCAATGTCCATATGAAATTTGAACTTTTAACCATTAATTGAGATCATTATCTGATATGATGCAGTTTTCAGAGAATTTTCAGAGAAGTTTGGGTTGCATCTTGGAATGGCAAACTGCAAGGATTCAAACAAATAGATACTCACTTACCCAAACAACTAATTATAATCTTGTCCATTGAAGTAAAAAAAGAACCAACCTGTAGTTGGAGGCTTCAATTCCCCTCTAGCAGCATACTTCCCCAAGACACTAGGCATGCTTATTAATTTATTTATTATGTTATTTTCTTTTTGTAATAAGAAGTGTGTGACATGTTGATATACAATAATTGGATAATGGTTAGCACGTGATATTTTACTAGTTGGATTTGTCAGTGTGTGAAAATTCTTAATTGTAAACTATTTTCTGATCTGGATTATATTTGTCTGAATATGCATGTTGAATGTTGGTGAATGTTGGTGTGAATATTTTGAGAAATTTTGTTATTAATATCAGATCTATTAGGTTTAAATCGTGGTATGAATATTGAGATTTTGAAAAATCATAGTATAAATGGTGGGTTTAGCGTTTGTTATAGAAATGGAAGACATCATCTGTTATTAGAAAGAATAATGAAAGACATCATTTGTTATTAGATGCAAATAAAAGAAAATGTCATTATATTAACAGATGCTAATATCAATAATTACATCAGTATTATGCCTGTAAAAAAATAATATTTGTTTCAGGGAACAAATGGAAATGACAGTGAATATTGCATCTGTCTTTCCTAATGTAATAAAATACTGATACAAATAAAAAATCGGATGCAATTATTATCACCATCAAGCGTATTTACATCTGCGTTTTGCATCAGCTTTTGGATGCTAAAGATTTTTATCATAAACCTACTGATATAAATAGTGTTTATCGCATATGATCTGTCAGATGTTAGTGTGACGCTATATAATATATATGCAACTGTTAGTAAGTCGTTGATGATAATATATCGGCGTCCTGGCACAATTTAATTCTTGTCATTTGTTTTTACTAGTGTTTTTGTCTCTTGTTCTGACAGGGCACAGGGCACAGGAATAGTCAAGAGCAAAGGTAGATCAGAGTGGATCCGTATCAGTTATGATCTTTTGCAATCGCAGGATCTTAAAATTCTGAGTAGAACCATCCAATCGAAAATGAACACATGAGATAGATTTGATTTTTTCTATTTAAATTTTAGACGTCGATTTATAAAAAAATCTAACATTCGAATTGAATCGGATGGATCAAGATCAGATCTCAGAATTTCTCCGTCGTAGGCGATTTCACACAGATCAAAATACTCATTTATACCCGCAGTGGCGGATCTAGGATTTTAATTAGGGGAGCAATTATCGGATTGTAATGGCTTATCGGGTTCAAATCCATTAACTAATCGGGTACTAAATAAAAAAATAATAATTTAATATATATACTTAATTAATAAATTTTTTATTAAATAATAATATTTTATATATTAAAATAACAATAAAATAAAGCTCAAAGTAATAGATAATCAAGTTGATGAAGAAAGTTTTCGACTAAGGAACTTTATATTTTGATATCTTTGCATAATTATTTCATTATGCACGGTATTAAATATTTTTTTCTCAATAAAAATAATCGTTCGGGGGGGCAAAAAAATTTCCGGGGGGGCAAAACATTACCGAAAAGCACTATTTTTCAAAATCCAGGGGGGGCACGTGCCCCCTTTTAATACCCAATTAAAATAATCCGTCCAATAAAGATTTTAAATAGCAATTATCATACTATAACGACAAGATTCTTAAAAAGTTATCGTAAAAACTACCCTACTTGGCATTTTTTTTATATAAACAAAAGTTAATTTGCTAATATGCAGCATTATATGATAGAATCCGTATTTGTTGTCAAAAAATATAATAAGGAAAGTATGACACATAACGGTCACTATTTGCATCGCGTATTATCTCTACTCTTTATTGAACACGTATGTGTTCTGATTCTATAACGATTCAGATTTTTTATTGAATTTTTAGAACTAATATCACTAATCGAATTGAGTTATTCATCAAATAATGTTACTATCTCTATGACCATTTGTGTTGAAGTTAGAATTTTCTCTCAATTTTGTTTGTTACACGAAATACTACATAATTTAGGAGTACAATTACTCTATTTTGTTTCATTTTTTTAGATTGTCATCAATTATGAATGTTAACTTTCCTCTCAATTTATATTTATTTTGCATTAATTATGTATTCATAATTAAAATTTACATTAATTACTAAATATCTTTATTTTTATTTCCTTATTTTTCATATAAAGATATGAATTTTTATATTTCTGAAAGATATCACCATAACAACATACCGACAAGATACTAATATTCTATAGCGGATCATTATTACTGTTATAACGGTTGTAACTGAATTAACATATTTTATAACATAGCATAGCATTTTAGGTAAAAAACGCTCTAACAATGCTACAACGCTCTAGTTAAAACATTGCTTATTGTACACATTTATGGTACTTAAAAATTGTATTTAGATTTTAATTAATATAAATTTTTCATTTGCCTGCTACTTAAGAAACATTAAAAATAATTTTATATTTCTAATTATTTATTTAATTTATAATCAAACAACAATCCTAATTAATAAATTTTCTGGTGTTCAGTGCTTTCACCGCAGATTGGAACGCTGCGCCGCTTATGTAACCTCTGACATGCCTAAGGGCTTTTACTCAAAAATAAAACAGTCGTCTGACATTGTTGTCAGTAAACGTCAGTCAGAGAGACTGTCCTGTTGGCTGTTTACTCAGTCAAACACGATGCCCGGTCTTGTAATTTTGCTCCAACTGCTCAGTCAAATATGAGACTGATACAGTGATATTGTCTTCTAATAATTATTACCAGTCACTAGTAAGTAGTAACTACTAACTACACAACAGTTATACGGGTTGGGCAAATTTATATGTTGTGTTTTTTCATCGTTGATAAAATTAAAGGCAATCTCGGGTCGGGTCGGGTCGGGTCGAACTTTCTTAAAAAATTAGAATCGAGCAGATCCGTACTACTTTCTCGGGTCGGGTTCTGTCAACATTATACTCAAAAAAAAAAAAAAAAAAAAAAGAAGAGCAGATGTACTACTATGTCCATTCCTTTTTATTTTTCTCTCCTTAAATCAATCCGTCGTCACTCGTCAGTCTCGTCTTTTGCTTTGGATTTCCAGCATGTGACACGTTGTGTTGCGTGCTGTCTTTTGACTCTTTTCTCTTTGCCACACAGATTATTCAGATCGGTATGCTGGATATTTTCTGTGCGGACATCTCTGCAGAAAAATCATAATAGCTGTGGAAAAGTTTAAACACGAATTTTGATGCACGAGCTATTTATAATTGTTAAATCAGAACCGTTGATAAATGATCGGATCGCACAAATCAAAATAACCGCACTTGCGGAGCTTTTTCATCTCCGCAGGTGATATGATTTCCAGATTACTCATAGTGGTAACTAGAGATTTGAAGAAGTTCGGTTCAAATTCTTTTGGGTCACGAATACGGATGACTTAAATGGTCTGAGTAAGAACGGTTTAAAACTAGAAAATCTCAATTCAATTTTGTATTGGATCTCTGCGGATAAAATTTTTACAGATCAAGACGAGTGGGTCAAAAGACGGTCCGAATGGGTCAAGAGGGTGGGCATGAGTCTTTTTTTTTTGGTAATTTCACAAAAAAAAATCAAAAATTTCTCAACCCAGTGGCGCCTCAACCCAACACCACCTCCACCGAGTGGCGCCGCTATGCAGCGTCCCCTCAATGCGCCTCAATGGAGCGCCCCCAACAATACAGCGTCACCTCCACCTAGCAGCACCACCAACAATGCAACGTCGCCTTCACCCAACGCCGCCTCCAATATTCAGTGGCGCCGCTTCCACCCAGTGGCACCTTCATCCAAAGACCGCATCGCCTCCCCGTGTCGCCTCCACCCACCAGCGCCTCCATCCAGTGCCTCTTCCACCCACCGGCGCTGCTGCCGCCTCCATGCAACGCCACCAACAATGCAGCAGTGCCTCCATGCACGGGTAGCACATATAGAGAGGGGGTGCATTCGAATAGGTATGGGTTCGGGTCCGGGTAGGCGCAGGTAAGCACGATGGGTACGGATAGACGCGAGATAAGTCCATGCAGGTCACAGGCATGTGCAGGACGGATCTAGGCGGGTCACGGGTAGACACAGAACGGATTAGAGGGGGTTAATGTGAGGAATTTTAAATCGAAACCTTGCTAGGATCAGGCTTTTCTCAAATCCAGATCACTTGCGGGTCTCATACGGTCCGAGACGAGACGAGTCACGATCACAAATTTTCACGAAATAGATTAATCTGTTTGAATATTTTCAATACTCTAGTCATAACTCATACCCTCTTTTTTTCCTTTTATTATCAATCGTGTGATATCGCAATATACGAAACAGATAGAGGGGAGTTCGATAATTTGTATTTAGTTCAACTATTCTGAGAGATGATCAGTTTGAATATAAGCTATTTTAGGAGAATTATTTAATATGATATTAATAATTTATATTTGTTAGAATTTCTATATGGCTGTGATTCTCTAGTGAACTCCTAATCATAAATTAGGTTATCTTGATCTATATTGTCGATCATCAGACTCCTTTATCCTTCTAGCGATCTTCCTCTAATCCGATGGAGCGATTGAGAGGACCGGCACAAACAGTTTCTTCTCTTATGAAACTTTATTTAGAGAGAGATGTATCTCTTTAGTAGTGATTTCATTATTCTCTTGCTTTATATTGATGATATGTTGGTCGTTAGAAGTGATTTGAAGAAAATTAAAGCATTGAAAGAGAGATTTGAGAGTGAATTTGCCATGAAAGACTTGGGTGCGGCAAGGTAAATTCTTGAAATGAGAATCATTAGAGACTATAAGAATCAGAAGTTTTGTTTGTCACAAGCAAAGTACATTGAGAAAGTACTTCAAAAATTCAACATAGATAAGTGTAAACTGATAACCTCTTCTATTGCTAGTCATTTTAAGTTATCACATGATGGTTGCCCTAAAGATAATAAAGAAAAGGAGGAGATAAAAAATATATCATATGTCTCGGTTATAGGCTCTTTGATATATGCAATGGTGTACATGAGATCGGATATTGTTCATGCAGTTGGTGTTGTTAGCCGTTTTCTTTCTAATCCGGGTAAGGTGCATTAGAATGCTGTTAAGTTGGATACTTAGGTATTTAAAAGAGATAATTAATCATTATATTTATTTTGGTGGCACAAACAACTCGGTATTGGAGGCATATACGGATGCTGATTGGGACGGTGATATAGACTCGAGGAAGTCTACATTCGGTTATTTGATTCATTTTGGAAATGGATGGGAAACGAAAGGATGACAAAAAATGGGAATGGTTTCGAAAACCAACAATATCCTATATATAATGGACGCCCAAATAACTGAGAGCAATTATATCTTAGCGGGTCCATATCGGATCCAAAACTCTCTTAACAAGTTCGCTGCTTAATCAGAAAACTGTTTATAATTGTGTTCTCCAGGGACCAATAACATAATTATATTATTATCAGACTTTATATAATTCAGACCATCACTAAATTATAAAGTCATTAATACGCATTCTACACATTAAATGACCTACTTCTTATGACACATATTAAATCCGATATAGAATTTGATCACTTCATTACGGATATAATTTGACAGTCCATTATATAATATATATTTATTATATATAATCTCATACATGTTCTAATTAATAATAATTAATTCCAACAGTATTTAGTTAAATAACTGTTGAATTTAGCATTGATACAATTCAATTTGACTTTGTCTAACACATTACACTTCCCAACTTGGTCAGGTTTCGTGGTCGCTTTGCAAAAGTGCACGTTCTTCAGAAAATTTCAAGTTGTTCCATGGAAAGCCATAGTCTGATTGTTTCCTCTTTCTTTCGTAATCGTACAGAAATATATTATTGATTAGTGAACCTCTGAATTGTGTAGGTTTAAGCTAAACTACACGTTTAAGATAAAACCTTCGTTTAAATAGGTTAAGAAGAATTTGATTTATCAAAGAGGCCCAATTAATATTCTTTTTTCGTGTTGTATTTGTTTATTTTGCTTATAAGAGAAATTCAAGGCCGAGATTTATGGTCAATTTTTTGTGTAATGGGCCTTGCTTGGTTGTGGTCTCACCCCAAATTGACTGCACCCCATTAGGCTGACCCTTGCTGGAAAGGAACTTTTATAGGCATTTTCATTCTCTTATAGGCATTTCCATTCTTGGAGCCCACAACATAAAATAGCACTTGAAATTATACGCCAATGCGGGGGAGCAACATAATTTCTCTGATGCAGAGCAACCTAAGCTTTAAATCAAAATCTTCTACCTTGATTTTCGATTCAGTCTTATATATCTGTAAAATATATGACATAACATTGTTAGATTGTTGTCTTTTCTTGTCCGGACAGAAGTATTCAAGAGTCAAGACTCATGACTCACCCATCAATGAGGAGTGCAAATCCTACTGTAGTAATTTATCATGTACAGTTAGTAAGATAAATAATCCAAGCTGTTCAATTAACTCATTTTGTCTTTTTATTTGTCAATTGATTTTAAAACAAAAATTGAAATCAAAACAATTGGTAAAACAAAACAAACAACAAATGAATTGCATAATAGATAAATAAATTACATAACAACAAACCAATTAAGTAACCAAATAAATTTAAACAATACAAATATATTTAAATAGAAATATAACATATGACAAACTCAAGTATATGAGCCAGTTGATGAGTTGCCCAGCGAGCCAACTCTACCTCATCGTACTCAAGACAGAAAATATACAAGCCAATAATTCAAATCAGATTTAGCTTGAATTATGATGAACTAAAATTTAAGCGAATCACGAGTCATGAATTATTTGTCTAACCCTACCATAGACAATGTGAAAAGTCCACTCATTGTACGTAGTATTTTTTTTTTTTTTCTAACTTCTTATTTCCTTCTCATACAATTATAAAAATTATGATTATAAATAGGACTTCAATAATTAAAGAAAAGTATATTTTTTAATAAAAATTTTTATTGAAGAAAATTTAAACACAATTTTTAAAATGCTATTAAATTCTCATATTTACCCAATATATACAAAAATATGTAGTATCGAAAGGACTGTTACGTTTAGTTGATGCATAAGTACCTTTTATTTCTCACGTGTTGAGTCAAATATACAGAAATTATTTTTCAAATTGTGTAACCGTGAAACTGAAACTGACCACAATATTAAAAAAATATATATTTATTAATTTTATTGTTGTTGTTATGATTATCATTATTGTTATTTTATAAATTAAATATTTGGTGACTAATATTATTTACTACTCATTATCATTATAATTATAATATATTATTATCATTGCATTTACTATTGATATATTATAATTATTGTTGTCTTAACTTTTTATTACCATTGTCATTTATATCATTATGATTGTGGCTATTAATATTTTATCATTATTACTATTATTTTTTAATTATAATTATTTAATGATTATTTTATTATCATCATGAGTTTTATTTTTGATTTTATACTTTTAGTATTTGCACTATTATAATTTGGTTAGTTTATCATTATTAAAATATTTTTTGTGATTATTTTATCATGATGATGTTCTTTTTATTATTATTGTGATTGAGTTAATTTCATTGTTGCATTTTTATATACTATATTATGATAATATAAATGTTATTTGTTTTTATTTTCTCATTTACTCGATTGTTATCACGGATACAAAGGAAGTTGTATTTGTGAAAAGTGAAAACGAAGAAAAATTCAGACACTGCAGCTTCTTATTGGGCCAGAATCCTCTGCATAGTTCTTAGTAATATGTTTGGATGACACAAAAAAATGAAATAGTTGTTGTGTCGGAATAGGAATAACAATGATGCAATCAAATGTAAATTCATTGTTTTAGAACAGTGAGAATGTTTATTATTCTATTATTTTGAAAGAGAGATGAAATAATTATTCTTCTCAACTCTTCATTGTTATTCCAAACAAACAATTCAAATAATATTTTCTACCATTCAGAGTAGGATCATTTTTTTACTATCCTCACATTAATAAAAAAATCATTATTTTTTCACTATCCTCATTTATTATCCTCAATTCCTCTATTCTTACGTTACTCTTTACACGATCCAAACATCTAGCTAAGTTAATCTAAAGGGTTCAATTAAATCACAACAGTTGTGAGGTTTATTATAATTACAAAAAAATATAATTGTTAAATTAGAAGTGTTGATTTTTTATCGGATGGTTCAAAAATAAAGCACCGCAGAGTGTGGTGCTTTTAACCTCTACAGATATATAGGGTTGCAAATGAATCGAACTCGAACAAACTAGATAGAGTTTGAATTGATTTAAAATTAATTCAAATTAAATCGAATTTGAATTAAATTGAACTCGAACTAAATTAAATTTGAGCTAAATCAAACTCAAATTGAAATCTAACTCTAAACGAACTCAATTATTTTAATTTTTATATTTATTTTCATATTATCATAAATAATTAGAGATAAAATATTTAATATTTTATTAATTTTATACTAAAATTTGAAAAAATATCTATTATTTATTAACTTAATAATTAACAGAAAATATCTTACTAATTTTATTAATAAAATAACTATATTATTACATATATTATTGATTACATTGTTAAAATATATACAAATAAATACATATCGTGTAAAAGTTTATTTATAAAGGTTTATTTTAATCATAACGGTCGTTTAAAAGTCTAAATATGAATTTTGATGTATGAAAAAATTATTATTAAATCAAACCGTTAATAAAAGCTAAAATCAAATCAAGCAATAAATAAATTATGATTTTTTTTACGGTTCTAATGATATATTTTTCATGATGGAAAAATATAACATATATTATCGGCCATGAAATTAATTTGAACAGTGCGAATTAAATTTAAATTCAGAAAAGTGGGTCCACCATCATAGTATAGTGGGTAATTATTTTCATTTTTCTGGAGAGTTTTTAAAAATTTATTTATAACGAAAATGCGTAGTCACTTGCGCATTTTAATTATAACGCCGCCGCCATGTTTCTAAAAATAATGAAACGCCACGACAGCGATGAATATAAATTTTAATATATGAAAAATTTATTATTATTAAAATTTTAATCGCTTATTTTTATAATGATTAATTTAATAAAATTATACTAAAATCTGCATTCCTGATGTCATGTGGCGGTGGGTTTCTGGCTCGAGCGGAAATAGGTGGGGAATCCGTCGCCTGTCGTCTGTTCTCCGGCGCCGCGTGGTTGACGAAGGAGACTGGTCGTATTCATCCGAGTGGTGGGACCCTGCCTCTGGTGGCCACACCGTTTTCCGCAAAATCTCCAGCCACGGCAATGGCGTCGTCTCTGATGCTGCGTATCCCGCTTCAACACCAGTTAAATTCCTATCCATCCACCTTTTCTTTTTAAATGAACAAATAACAAATTCAATTAAGAGAGATAATTCCATACATTCAGGGGTGCGATCAGACAGGTCGGTGTTGTACTGTTGTGGTTCACTATTAAGTATCAACTGATGCTTGTATGTACCAGATGCTGTTGAGTGGTATTTAGTTGAGCCCTTATTAAACTAGAAACCTCAAGTGGAATTATATCTCTAACCAAACTAAATCAAATATGTGACCTGTTATATTCAGTCGGTGGAGCAGTGGTTGGGGACTGAGAAGTGGCTCCAACATAGGTATGCCAAAATGCACCCAGAATCGAACCCTGAAGAACATCAATTTAAGGTTCTTGGTTACCAGTGGCGCATTCTCAGATTTAATGATGACACTCATCAGAGCACGGTTAAAGTGATGGCCGCTTGTCAACCATCTGATCCGGGATCACTAATATTGATGCAACTGTTGAGAAGCGAATAACCAGAGAGCAATCACATAACACGAAAGAAGAAAAATTGAGAACAAGAATATATATAAACAAATTCATAAACCCTAAACCTTAATCTGGGCCATCGGTGAAAGAATTTCAATATAATTTGACTTCTCAATATAACCTCAGACACCGCTCGCAGGGGCCGCCCCCCACCCCCCTGCCACCCCCCCGCATACTCCTAGAATCAGGCCCACATACATAACAGCAACAATCTCACTGCCTTGCTGTTCCTTGTGTGTTACTTCAAATATCCAATTATGTTTTTCCATTTTTGTTATAATTTTGTATTTAAATGATGCATATTTTTGTTAGATGTAAAGAGCATGGTATCGGCAGGGTTGACAGCTCTGGCGTCTTCCTCGTTTGATCTCCTTCAAGCTGTTTTAGGAAAGAAGAGCATGAACATTTTGTGTGTCGGCCATGGAGGTGGTACAATACCTCTGTTTTTAGCTAGTAAAATAAAAGGTAACTTTGCTTTTGTTACACTAATGATACCAAAAAGTCATAGTTGGAGCTCACAAAATCTGTTTTGACCTGAATTCTTACTGATATACTGAACCTTACCTTATCGTCTTTCTCTTTGACAAAAAGGAGCCATTCTTGATTTAACTCTGATCTGCACTTGACTTAAATAAACCCAAACAACCATTTACTAACATATCTGAGGGCCTGCTGGCCTCCAATTAGTATTTGATTACTGACCTGGCACAGAAACTCAACCACCTGATTATGGCCATATTGATTCAAGCTGCCATTAAGATAAACTCTTAAGTGCAATTTTTCCAAAGGCGGTGATCCCTTGACAACCTTGACAACCAACTTCATATAAATTCATAGGAAATCTTAAAAATGGAAAAAAAAAATACAAACATATTCCTACACTTATGGATTGATTGTGTTTCAAATTTGGAGCAATTTGTGTGTTATTTGACATTCAATCAAAGACCATTAAATTTAAACCGTTAAAATTATTATATTATTTTGATGGTACTGTGGTACATAAAATGATCTGCAGGTAATTCAAATGATCTGAATATCACATAATCAACTCCAGAATATCCTGAAGTGAGCAACTCCGGAATATCACATAATCAAAAGCTAATTATGACTCGAATGACTGGCACTGTGGTACATAAAAACTACCCACCTTGATTGACCAAAACCTGAAATCATTTTGACCTTGAATTATCTAAATGCAAGTTAATGTAATTGTAGTAAACCAACCTAAGTTCATTGGAAACAATATTAATGCATGTGACACCTTTAATTAGGCTAATAATGATCCTCATTTTTTTTGGTTTTTTATGGTTTAGGTGCTAACGTCCATGTGGTGGAAATTGACCCAGTTGTTATACAAGCATCTGTTGAATCAATGGGCTTCCCATCTTTCAATCCAACTCACCAATTCATATGGGATGAAACCCTAGAAAGCAGAATCTCAATTCATGTATCTGATGCATGTGATTATATCCAAAAAGATTCAAACATATATGACTTAATTTTTGTCGATGCATATGATGGGGATGACATATTCCCTTGCAAGCTTTGGGACATTGACGGATATTTCCTACCTAACCTTGCGAACCGGGTCAACCCAGTTCATGGCATGGTTGTGGTTAATCTTCACTCGGATTCTGATGTGCCCACTAAAGGTGATGGAGGTGACAACCCTCCGTTCTTCCAGAGTTCATTGCCTTTAGGGAAGTATGTGAGAAAAGTTTGCAGGGCTTACAAGGGGCATTTTGGGGAAGCATTTACGGTGGCTGTGCCATGGTTGTGTAACATTAGTCTTGTTGCATGTAAAGGGAATAGTTTCAATAACAGGGATTTACTCTTGAGTCAGGTTGCATCAAAGTCAAATTTGGTCGAGTCAGTATTGAATCTGAAATTTTCTTGCTTGGATTATGTTAAAAGGGGGGTTATGTTTGTCAAGTGATGTTGTTTGTAGCGTTTTTTTTTTTTCAATTTTAATTTTTCTTTGACATTGCATTTTCCATTATGTCATCCAATTTATTGAAAAGCATGATAGTTTCATGTTAAATGAACTCACGTTGCAGTTCTCTTTATATAAGATGATATATTGAAGACGATTATGTTGGTTGGATGCAATTTTACTTGTGATGGAGTTATGTTTTTTTTTTTTTTTCTGTTATTTATTCTTATTGAATTAGTTAATCTCTTCTAAATACAGACCAGGAAGTCATTATTCTATCAAATTTAGAAAAAGAAAGGTGGTCTGAACCTACTTTTTGCTAAAATTAGGCCAACTAGATAACTAGCAAAATTTTCCGGCAACAGTTATTTTGTGCCCCAAGCAACAACCGTCTCTAAACTGTAAACACCCTTAATCTAAACTGTCATCCTAAAATAGCACTTGCTTTACCACTTACTCTAGGCAATCCCATCAAATTCCCTCCACCAATGTCCATGGCGGTCCCCGCCACCCATACTGCACCCGACCGTGTGTCGGCCTCCGCGCTCCAAATCCAAATCAAAATTGAGATTTAATAATGGATCAAGTTCCGGCTCTGGATCTGGTAGTGGTGGATATTACCCATCACCGCCTCCATTCCCTTTCAACTTCCACTTACTTGAGGTAACAGTCATATCTGCACAAAACCTGCAACCGGCTGGCCGATCAATGCAAACTTATGCAGTTGCATGGGTCGACCCATCGTACAAACCCAGGACCCGGCTTGATGCTGTTGGATATACTGATCCATCTTGGAATGAGAAGTTTGTATTCCGTGTGGAGGATGCAGTATTGTGGTCTGAAACATCAGTAATCAGTGTCGAGATTTATGCACGGGGAGCGATCTTTTGTTCAGACAACTTGCTCGGCACTGCACGCGCACTTCTCTCTACATTGCGACCGTCGCTTGTCACTGAATTTCATGCTCTACAGGTCTTATTTTTGTTACTTTGTACATCCTGTACCCGATCTCCTCATGAAAAACTTTGAATGGAATACCGAATTTTTTTTTTTTTTTCTTCTGTAGATTTTTGACAAAATCATTGCCGAACTAAAATATCTCAGAATTGTGTCCTTGTGCCAACAATAGCCCAAATTCTTCAAACTAACGTTTTATATTTGTCAGGAACTTCTTGCAGATAAAACATGCTAGTCTCACTACTATATATCTCATTTTTTTCATGAATATTATGACTAAATAGTCCTTTTAGGGTGGTCGACCTTTCTCTGGCAGCAAGACTATAAAAGACCCCCATTTGAATTTCGAACTTGCAAACTCTCATACGAAGAACATTGTTTTTGCAAGACCATATATTTACATGACCTTTTTTGAAGATATACTTAACAAGTCAAATATACAAATCAACTCATTGCAGATTAATGAAGTTAGAAATGTACAAGAAATGATACCAACTTGATCATACTCAACTGACATTGCTTATATATGTAGGTGCGACGCCCCAACTCACTCCGGCCGCAAGGGATTTTAAATATAGCGGTTGCTCTTCTTGATGGCTATGCAAAATCACTTCCACTATATCAAGACCTCAACCGGTCATATAACCTGAAAGAGAAGACAAGGATAGACAGCAGCAAGGGAAAAGGCAGAGAGCTCACCAGGAGAGCAACAGAGAGGAAACAATCTTACAAGCACAAGGGAAGCTCTAAGGTGTGGCGTTGCCTTAACCCCGCAACTGACTCAGGCGAGATAAAGCCGATTGAAGCAAAACCATGGGTTGTCAAGAGGGTGAGTTTCAAGGAACCATGAGATTGCCGTCTATCAAAAAAGAGAAGAAAAGTGGGGATATTGGGTAATAACAAGATATTGGCATTTGGATCTTGAAGCTTAATTTTATGCATGGATGTTTGTTTGTATTTTATATTGTGTTTTTTTTTTTTTTTGCTTTTTGGGGGGTGTTAATTTAGGAGAAATTTGTTGCTGAAGGTTGAGCACTATTCTTTTTTAGCATTTGGACGTGGAAAACTACTACCAGAGTTTAATTAGTTAAATTGTGTTTGTGGAGATTCACTCTGTCCGAATTTTCGATGATTCAATTCAGATGACATTTCCTAGTTCTTACCTAAGTTAGTATGAGAGATTAAGTAGCATCGTTGATAAATATGTGAGACACATTGGTTATCCTTTTTATAGCAGTAAATAAGTAATACTAGGTTAGTAATTATTACGGAACAAGCAAATTACTGCATGCAATACACCCATTTACATCCCACTGTTTTTTCCTGGTGGTAATTCATAATTTTCCATGTATTTTTTTCTAGGGCGCAGTCCACTTTTCACTTTTCGTGATCCTCTAATCTTTCTGGTATATTTAAATGTTCTTTAGTGGTTGGCATGTTTTAGTTGAAATTTGCAATAGGATAGGCCGAATTATCTTCTTCGGGACATACTGATGAGGAGGTAACTTAGAATGTCAAAATGAAATGTGGTCTTAGTGCATTGAGACCTGTCCAAAACTCAACTCCGAGCATCGCTCCATGCTCATCCGCTTGGGTTGGTGTTGAGCTTGATTCTCTTGCTTCAATACTTATTGAATTTGTTGTTGGAATACTATCTACTTTGTTGTTGCTTATACATGGGTTTAATTGGGTGTAAAGTGGTTCATCCGTAAGCAATCACGGATCCAAGTATATCTCTCTCTCCCCGACTTGGATACGAATTTTCAAAATATTTCTCATTTTCAAGGAAGTTAACATCCATTGTAGTATAGAATTTTCTAGTTTCCGGGTTATAGCATTTATACCCTTTTTGATTTGTCCCCATCCCTAAAAAAATGCATTTTTCTGCTCTAGGTTCCAATTTTGTTCGAAGTGGTTTTTGGATATGAACATAGGCAACACATCCAAATATTTTGGGTGGCAAGTTGAGTATAGACGGTATGTTTATCTGATCTGAGAGGACTTGAATGGGTGTTCTAAATTCATTAGCACTTGTAGGGGTACGGTTCGAGAGATAGACTGCAAATGAAAGTGCATTATCCCAAAAAATATGCGGTACCTTATTTTCGAATGTTAAGGGGGCTCGTGTCGTCTCGAGCAAGTGCCTATTTTTGCGTTCGCAATTCCGTTCTCTTTGTGGTGTTCCTACACACGTTGTCTCATGAATAATTCCATTTTCATTAAAGAAGGCTTGCAAGCATTTGTTCGATATTCGTCGTTGTCACTTCTCATAATTTTTATTTCCTTTCCAAATTGGGTTTTTACCATTTTATGAAAATCTTTAACAACTTTGGGAACTTCATCCTTTGATTTTAACAAATACAACCATACCATTCTAGAGCAATCGTCAATAAAAGAGATATACCATCTACAACCAGATTTTGAAGTAATAGGAGAAGGGCCCCAAACATCTGTATGTATCAAATCACATGGGATCACACATTTATTTTGCCTGCTGTAATAAGTTACTCTATGACTCTTAGATTTAACACATGTTTCACAGGAAAAATCTTTGGGATTTAGATTAATAAACATATTAGGTAATAACTTCTTCATATAACCAAATGACGGGTGCCCTAATCTTCTATGCCACAACCAAATTTTGTCTTTAGTAGATACCTCATCTCCTTTTGCTATATAGTTGCTACCTATTTTAAGCTCATCCAAATAATATAACCCATCTCGTCTAGTACCATGGCCAATGATCCTTTTCGTCAGAATATCCTGGAATACACAATAGTCAGGAAACATAAGTACTGTACAATTTTGATCCCTTGTGAGTTGACTGATCGATATCGGGTTAGTTGCCGAGAGATGGAACTACAAGAGTATTCTTTAAGCACAACTTATTTGACAAGACAACATCCCCAAAGATTATTACGGAACAAGCAAATTACTGCATGCTCTTGCAAATATATTAACTGCAGTACATACACATCCGCACGAAAATATTTAAATGGCATAAACAGAATTATCTGATGATGATGATGATGATAAGAATCCAAACATTTGCAGCTTGTGTTGTACATATATAAAAACTGAATAATGAAACACACAGATTAAAGAATAAAACATGAAATTGAAAATTAAAACGCACACATGAATTGGTTGAATAAGAAAGCACACGTTCTAAACAATAAATTAAAGCAGTGTTGTAAATAGCACAATGCGCTTAATGGACGGACAAGACGTCGACAAGTGATTAATCGTCATACGTCCAATTAATTGGATTTTTGTCGACGATTTGACATTCATATTTTAATATATAAAAATATTATTTATTCAAAACAAAAATAACTTATTTACATGCTTTATTGTATTTTAGGTCTTGATTTTATTTTAAATGATAAATAGAAATTAAATATATGAATATATTTTTTTCAATCATTTTGGAAAAAATATTATAAATTTATAAAATATCCAATTAAATAAAAAAATTGAATCTAATAAAAATTGATTAAGACTAACTTATATAGAATATTTAATTATTAAAATAGAACTGGATGAAAAATATATAACTTAAATATATAATAGTATATAATTTGAAATTGATTACGATACATAATAATTTTTCTGTCAATTATGATTAATCGGCCAACTAAATCGGTCTTAGCATCCGTTTTTACAACCCTGAATTAAAGTACAAGCACACGTTATCCAATGTCGATTTTATCCCTATAGATCTCGTGATTGCACAACTTAGAACGCATCACTTTAATTAATTAATCCGATACCTAGATTTCTTCCTCATCTCACCTAGTTGTTCACTGTCTACGAGCACAACCAGTTCCTTTCAAATCACATGATCCTAGTGAAACCTGTTGAATATCATCTGTTTCTAGTTAAATGTATATTTGCTTTTATTTATTTGGAAATTAATCCGTGAACGTGTTAAAAGTTTATGACGTCACAGAGGGTTAACTAGATATTATTCTATGTAAACTTGGAAATAAAAATCGTGCATGCGCAGAGCCGCGAAGAACTCAGCGGTGGAAGCGGAGAGATGTAGGATTATAGTCGGCCATTCATGGGCGGATTTAGGGCCTGAGACCGTCTCTTCTCCTTAATTTTAAAATTTCCTATGTATTTTTATTTCAAACGGTGTATAGATTTTTTTAATTTATTAATTTTAATATTTTAGTAATATATATCCGTATATCAGTCTCTCATATTAAAATTCTAATTCCGCATCTACGGACGTTATTAATTAGATTGTAATAATTTATCGAATTAAACTCTTCAGCCTTTTATATATTAAAAATAATAATTAAATAAAACTCAAAATAATAAATAATCAAGTTGATGAACAATATTTATTCCTATAAAACTTCATATTTAAGAACTTATATATATATATATATTATTAATTATAATATTAAATATTTTTTTACAATAAAAATAATTAAATAATTTAGAAGTCAAGAATCAGTTTCACCCCTGAATGAAAATATCAGGCCTACAACCAGAGGGGCAGAGAGAAAGAGTTTCACTGTATCAGCGATTCGCACCAGTATCAAGCGCCCTGTACTGGTCGCAGAGGATTATTTATTTATTTAATTAGTTCTCACGTTCTTGGTGTAGTCAAAGCCAAACATGCTACGTAGAGAGAGGCTCTTTCCTCTCCTGTGACCTGTGCTCACCAAAATTGGCCACGTCAAATTCTAAAGAGCCGTGCCCGTGAGGGCGTGATCCCATGCGGCCATGCTTTGTTGCCTATGTTTTTTTTTTTAATTTATATTATCTTTCGGCACTTATAAAAATGTTTTTTTTCTTTTGCATTGCAACAACTTGTTAAAAATATTAAGAAATCTATATTTTATACTATATTATAAAAAATATATATTTAAAAAAATTCATTAATATTATTAAATAATATGTAATGATCAAAATATACTTACACAATTTATGATTGAGATTAATTAATTTTATAAAAAAACGGTTTAGACTTCAATTTAACTAATTTTTCTTTACATATCATTTATTAATTTTCATCGATGCATTTATAGACGATCTACAAAAAATATGTACCAAATAAATTAAATATCAACTATTATTAAATTTTATTATAAAAAAACTACACATTGTACAATTTAATTCAGAAAAAAATATTATATTTTATTAAATAATAAATTAATTTTATTTAAAAATTTAAGAGTCTTTTAAAATTAAGAGAATCTGAATTTCACAAAATACTGAAATATCAAATGAATTGATTATTCTCATTATGTGTGATTTCTAGAAGTTATTTACAATACCTAGCATAGAAGATGAACAGTAATTATAAATTAAAAGATACTAAAACTTATAAAATATAGGATTATTTTTGTAAAGTTCGTCTACATTTTTTTCTCAAGTATTTTTAGAAAATTACTATGCTGTGGAGAAACCAATAATGTGTGTTCCATTTGTTAGATCATAAATACCAATCTTCTCAATTTCTACAGAGGAGAGGGAGAAATGGAGTCTCTACACAGGACAAAGAGCTCTTCAAATCCCGACCTCCTTTCTCTTCTCTCCTCTTCCCATCAGCAACCCCTCAAGCGAACCAACTCCACCACCGATATTCACTCCATTACCGATGCACCAGCTCCTCTCCATTCGGTTCCGTCCTTCTCCATCTACGCCGACGATCAATCTCCAAACAAACCGGACCAGGAACCATACACCTCCATCAATCATGATTTTACCTTTGATTCTGAGTGCGATCCGAAATCAACAGATAACAGGGATAATTGTGGTGATAATGCCGTGCCTTTGTTTCTCGCAAGGGGGCTGGGGATTGATCGGGTTGGATCGGAGCTGTTGGATATAGCTGAGCTGTTGAAAGGGGTGCCCCATTTCAAACGGACGTGGCCAGCACAATTCGAAGGTTGAAATGGAATTGAAGAAAATTGTGGAGGAAGAGCCGAACAATGCAAAGGCGTTGAAAGAATATGCACAATTTCTACATCAGGTCAGAGATATGCACAATTTCTTTCTTTTATTAAATTTATGTAAAGAAGTCAAAGCTCTCTTAAAACACTAAGTTATATCATAAAAAGCGCTATTTTATCTATGGTTCTATATCAGTAATATTGATCCGCTATAACGTGTACTGCAAAGCGCTATATTGTATAGCTTTCTTTTGGATACCTTGCCGCGACATCTAGATAATCATACTTACTGTTTAGAACCTTGAAAGAAGTTGAAGGGTATACAAATAGTTGAACCTTGCCAAGTTTGAATTGGTATATGTCCAATTTTCCCTAACATAACGGATAGGAGAGTGATTAAATAGTACTTCCAGAGCATTTCCAATAATAATGAATAGACAAGGATGATCTCATGAGGCTTTTCCTACCAATGCAAATAATTGACAAATTGTTTCTAAAATCAGTGATGAATAGAACAGGAAGTATGTTTAATTGACATTTTCTTTAGAAAAAGTTCAAAACAAATTGGAAGTATCTGCTTTGGGATAATTATTTATTATTTTATTATAGTTCCCATTTAACGCATAAAAGAATTGTTTGTCGTATCTTTTCTGAGCAGACCAAAGGAGATTCCAAGAGGGCAGAAGAGTACTATTCGCGTGCTATATTGGCAGACCCCACCGATTGGGAAATAATGGTTCAGTATGCTATGTTAGTGTGGCACCTGCATGCTGACTTTGAGCGGTCTCTCAGCTACTTTGGGAAGGCAATTCAGGTCTCTCAAGACAATAGGTACCACCATCAAAGTGTGCATGTACTTGTACTAATCATGCCGGCCAAATTAATTTTGATCATGTTTTAGTGATGTCTTGTGTCAAATTGATCTTGGGTGAGAGAAATTGTACTGTTGGCGCACCCCTACATTCCTAGTTATTCAACTGTTAGTCTGTCAGACTCAAAATCTGGATACTTGTACCTGAAAATGGGAAAATAAGATGCAACATGCACTGGCAGCTAACCAGGACCAACTACTGATATTGGGTTTGACAGTGCATATTACATGCTGACTTTTCTGCAAGAGCTGAATGCAAATCATATTATTTTTCAGAACTTCATTTTATGATATGAACTTGAGGGGCATAGTGAGAATAACTTGGTAGTTAGTAGTGTGCACAATGGACAGATGTATATTAAATTAATTCTAGACCTCGATGACTATAAGTCATAATTTTAAGCTTGTAATATTGTCAGAGTCATTTTTGTCCTTGGCCAGTCCAGAGTTTTTTTTTTCAGCTCATTCAATCAAACCCACTTGTCATGCAATAACAATGGGAAATATTAGAACTTTCAGCTATCTTTGTGGGTAATGTGAATTTCTAAAGTTTTTATTCTGAATTTAGAAAATGTATTAACAAATTATTAATAAAATAAAATTCCCAATGATCTCATCCAGCATGGTGATTTTGTTATAAATCTTTAACTCTACTGAACTTGGCATTTTAACTTTTGGACAACGGTTATAATAGTATTATTGCTTTATCAGCAAAACCAGATAAGAAAAGGCTCCACAATCATTGCTTACTAACTTTGCAATCCTGTCTCCCCCCTAGTCATGTCTTTGCAGCTTATGCGGGGTTCCTGTGGGAAGTAGCTGATGATAATGGGTCCAGCAGCCAGAGCATCTTCGAGTCTGAATTTGCTGACAAAGTACTGGTTCACGAATAAACACCGGCTTTACAACAACCTGAGCTAAGAATATGTTATTGTAATAGAAAAATAAGCTTTATTGTAGTTATCTGCAAGAAGGTACAACATCTGGATGAGAATGCCTAAACAAGGTGTAAGTGGTCCCTTGATGATCTATAATATTATGAATTATTATGCTGAAATACTTCCAAATCATATATTCTTCTTCATGGTCTTAGAGAAAATTAAAAATTAGGCCTACCAGTCTAGGAATGGTATCCTCTGCGGAGAAATTTGGTGCGGAGTTATGCGGAGCTTTTAATCTGATCCGTTCGTTTTAATCGGACGGACCATATCAGATCTGACTAAAATAGAACTCGACAAAGCTTGTAATCTGAAAATTTTCGACAACCCCTGTATCGATGCCGAGCAGATTTCTCCCTCACACTCCAAGAACCGGCATTACCAGTACCACCACCGCCGATCCAACCTCGCCTCCTGCGCCGCCGCTGCTTTTCTCCTCCTCCTCGCTGCTCTCTTTGTTGTCTTTCGTCCCTACGACCCAACCATCGATTGATCTTTGCTGGGCTTGATAAGTAGATTCGAAGTCACCATCATAATGGAACCAAACCATATATTTCTCTGTGCTTAATTACACAATTAGGGGAACTGTAAGCTAAGGACAAAATGGAGTTGTAATCATTGAAAGGTCTTGCCATAGTTAATTGGATGGATTTATCTTTGTCGGAGTTGTTAGAGAATTCAGAGACACTATCGGAGTGGAACTAAACAAATATCACTATGCTTGATTGGGGTGTATTAATATTTCTCTCATTAAAGCTTGATCGCAAAATTTAAGTTGCAATCATCAAAATTATGGAAAATTGAGATCTTCAGGTGAGTTTAATGGGTGTCTCTTGCCAGATTAGTAACAAGTTCGATTTTTAAAATTGTTGAGTAAATGAACCTCTGGAGAAGTTCTGTGGATGAACTCCTCTAATCTATCAAAAGATTCAAACTAAACTATTAAAAAGTTCCAGATTTAACTTGGGTACCAGATGAAGCTTAGCTTCTTACCGAGTGAATCGTCCGAATCATTTTACAAAAAAAGATGCTACAAGGTGAGCGAGAGAGCAAGCAAGCAGAGAGATGAGGTGAGCGTGAGAGCAAGCAGAGAAACGAGCTGAGCTCGCGAGCGATGGAGGGAGCGAATCCAACAAATCATTTTTTTAATAACTTGGAGTCAGATCTCATCTAATCCATCCGATCAAAATAAACGAATCAGATTAAAAGCTCCGCAAAACTCCGCACCAAATTTCTCCGCAGAGGATACCATTCCTACCAGTCTATCACTTTCGGTGAACATCGCCAGAGATTTATCTAGTAAAGAAGGAATTACAATAAGAGTGGTAAACCAATTCATCTTTTAGTAATTAAAACAATTTGTGCCTGGGATGCCGTATATTCGTTTATACATAAATAAAATATAGACGACGATCCACTTTGAAAACAATAAAGACTCCAGTGATCGAACTAAGAAATTGATTGAATGATGCCATCTGATGCAATGATCACCCATCATAAAAAAAAATAAAAGTTGTAACCTTTGCTTAACAACATAAAGACTGCTTTCCAATCAATTTATTAGTAACAAAACGCTTCTCTGCATTTCTAGACATGCTTCCTCTTCCAAAACTTGTACAAAAACTAACATATGAAAACGAACAAAAATGTTGTCGGGAGCACATTCAAAAATAGCCCAGCTGGTTAACCGCAATTGAAAGCTCTCACTTGACAAATTTACTGTCAGGCCGACTATAAAGTTACTAACAAATCGCATGTCTTAGCAAATTACCAAAATAGCACCTAGAACTGAAGAGCTTAATAAAGAATATTCTTATAAACTTTTCTATGATGCAGGCCCGCTTCTAGAAGCTTGATCAGAGAAACCCCCTCTTGATGAGCCCCTTCGCATGGACCCTGGCCTGTTGCCATAATCATGGTCATTAGAAGACCTACCATCGCTATTGCGACCTCTGGAAGATTCTGAAGGGAAAATGCCAGTACCTCCACCACCAGCTCTTCCTAGAAAGGTATCACTTAAAAGTTAGAATATTTATCTCGGACAATTTTACAAGAAAAATATGTTAAGAAATTTACTTGATCCGCGGGAAGTGCTGCTGTTAGGCCTTTTTCCCTCCACATAAAGAAGCCTTCCTTTGAACTGAATAGGAGATGCCTGATGAAGAATGGTAAAAAGAACAATAAAATCAGATGTTCTATCTTAGAATCCAGGATGCAGTTAAACTCTACTAAAATAGTGCTTAAATGCTGAAGCGGAAACCAACCTTAATTGCATTCTGAACAGCTGAACCTTCTTCAAAGTCAATGAAGGCAAAAAACATTCCTGATTCCTGTAACAAACCCAAATTGAAAATTAGCAAAAGAAGTATATTCAGAGTCTCGATGCGGTTTTTGTTTCATTATCATACTAAATTTCTGTCAAGGTACCTTGCGGCTTCTAATTGCAATACCATTAGGCTTTAGGCGGCCAAAGGCCTTGAAAACCTGCTCCATCTCAGCAACCTGAGTTGAAGGTGCCAAGTTTCCAACATAAATTGACAATACTTCACCTAAAGATGATTCAACGTTTAAGTACAAAACAGATATTAAAAAAATGTAACGACACAAGGACAAAAGAACTATGTCAGTCAGAAACATACCTTCATCTTCACCAATCGGCTTTTGAAGCGTCTCAGAGACAGGCTTCTCAAGGAGAGGAGCTGCATTTGACTGGTGAGGCTGAACAACAGGCTTTGCCTCAGCAGGCACAGTCCTCGATGTGCTTGTCTTGTTCAAAGGAGGAGCTGGGTTGTATTGTGGCATCTGTGAATACTGTGACTGGCCCTTTGCTCTCAGCTGTTAAATTTAATAAAGAGCAGTAAGTACCTTATTAAATTGAGTAACATTTATTAATATAAGAGTAGAATATATTTCAGAACTTACAACTGAAGCATAACTCAGCTTAGGTTGTTCACCGAGAACAAATGGTTCAACATCACGCGACTGAACAGCCACTGGTACAGATTCTGGTTCAGGCACAGGAGCTTCCACAGAGACTGCTGCCATAACATTCTCCTGGGATGGTGATGGAGCTTGAGATTGAGCTGGTGATAATAATGGTTCGACAACAATTTCAGGTTCTGGTTCTGAAGCTGGAGCTGGAGCCAGGGATGGCTGAGGCTGTTCAGGTTCCATCTCTGTCAAATTTTGCTCAGGAATTGCAGGAATGGCTGGCTCTGGCAAAGGAGCCTCATCTACCACTGGTTCTGGCTCAGGAACGAGTGACTCCACTTGTGGCTCATGGATGCTATACTTGTCAACAGTTTCACCCTCTGGTTCTGGTGCAGCAACTATTTCCTTTGACTGAACTTCTGCATTGCAACACAACCGTGTCAAACTAAAAGTTATCTTGATCTACAACAATCTTCAAGGTAAAAAAGGAACCTATAATTTTGTTACAACAGATCTGGTTTCTTGTATGAATCCTAAGCCCGGTACAAGTCCCAAGCATTTGATGGCCAATTCCAACATAAAAGTCAATAATTTGAGTTTTCAAATTTGATACATATCAGATCATACATCCAACAACAAGCTAAGAATGAACGAACCTGAATCCTCAGGTTCTGGATTAGAAATTGGAATCTCGGCACCAAACCCATTTTGCATGAAAACAGGCAAGGATCCAACAAATTGGGGACCCTGCTCTTGGTCAAGGACGTGAAACATGTCGTTAAGCACAAAGTAGCCCTTCTCCTGAGGTGCCAAGAAGAAGCTTTGGATGAAACGGCGGCGATAAGGCCAGTCCTGCATCTGCACAAGTCCTGAGACCATCACCAGGATTCCACCACTCCAAGATTCAAGACAATGCCATGTCTTTATTTCTATAGTGCTAATGTTCAAACTCATGATCAAATTGTGGATTTGCTGATAAGAAAGATTAGAAGACATCCATGTTACCATTTTAAAATAAAAAAAAAGGTAAAAATGTTTATTTTTTTAAGTAAAAGAGGTTGGCATACATTATTAAGCCTTTTCAATGAGTAATCCTTACATTTCCTTCTTTAGAAGAAGGATCTTATTTTTTTTCTATTTCTTTTTTTTTTGTAAAAGTAAGCAAAATAGCAGGTAACAGTGTCCTTCACTTGAGACGGTAATAGTAATTGAATCCATTGGGTAACTAACAATGGAAGATGAAACTACGGACCACTAGACTTATATTAAGAAACAAGAAGCGAAGTTGAATTTTGGCAATTTCCCAATCAATTTGTACCAAAATTGCACAAAGTTCAAAGTCAGTGCAATCTGCTAAAAGATCCAAAGAAGCGTTCGATTTTAATTTTAATAGTAAAAGCATACAAACTAATTACCAGCATTCCAATAGCAGTTGCAGTCTCCATGGTAGCAACATCAAGCCTGATCATGGTGCTTGCATTATTGTAGAACTGGTGAACCAGTTGCGGGCGGGTCTGCAGCATCTGATAGTAGTTACTTGCAAAGTACGAGCCAATCTGCACCATCAAGAGAATAAAAAAAAAGTTAAATTGACACAAAACGAGGTATGAAAAATTATATCTGAGCCAGATGTCATCTGATCGGCAGTTAGCCAAATTTGACTGTCAAACACATCTTTAAGTTAAGTCGAAAAATCGACAAATATAGCAGGTCATGCACATTACTCACCAAAAAAATGACAAAAGGTCGGATATCGAAATCCAATCTACTCAATCTAAGTACCTGGAATTGACTGATTTGACCAGGAAACGGAGCCGCCATTGCCTCTGTCAAAAACCTAGATCTGGAGGGCAGCAACGGAGAAAAAACCTCAACAGTTCCGGATCCCACGATCCGGACTAGATCGATCGATCGATGAGAGCGGAAGAGCCGCAAAAGGGAAGGAGAGATCGAGAAGAAGGGAAAAGGGATTTTAAAGTCGGTTTAGTTTCTCCCTATATACAGCCTTTCCCTCGTTGGGGTTTTCATTGCGGAGTCTGGTGTTAAGTTTATGGACCCGGTCCACAAGATATCCTAGTCCGGTTTATAATTTGGTCCGTTGTTTCCTTCTATAAATAAATTAACAAGGCCTGTAACAGTAGTTTTTTTATTAGGCCTCATGTTTTCTACAAATAATTTGATCTGGGTTCTGAGCTGACAGTTTAGTGAAAGCTCTAAAAAAAAAAGGAAAAAGGGGGTTCCGATGTCCATCGGACGTAGCTTTAGTTCGATGTCAAAATCTACTATTCGTTTATATTATGATTCGTACTTAATTTTCATTATTGCTTTGAAAATCGTGCAGATAAAAAATCCAACGTTGAGAACCGATTCATTGAACATTTTCAGTCCGATTGGCATCGAACTCCCCTTTTCCCTTACAAAACAGACCTTGATAGGCTCATCGATTTCTAAAAATGAACATAAACCCACCGGCGCTTGTGGACCTTGAGGGGTAAGGGTTAGCGGAACGCATAGTCTTTCCCCCTTACGCGCGCTCGAGGCTCGGAGAAAAAAATCACATTTCACAACACAACTAATTAATGTTTCTTTGGATGGTAATATTTGAGGATATGATAGTATAGACAACCAACCCCCTAGAAATAGCAATGTACATAGACGGGATAAGTAAGGATGCAGCTTCGTGGACCACTCGTCGGTCCTGATAGGTGGTGCTCTCACACCTTTCTCAAAGGATCCGTACGTGACACTCGTGTCATACAGATCTACCTTGGGATCTGCTCCCCCTTATTCTGAGTCTGAAGATATCTCCTCCACAACCGTGGTTTCTAGGATAGAGATGATCTCCACCATTACTAGTGGGCCCTCCCGCCAGTGGCGGGCGCCCTCGTAGGAAACCTGAGAGGCCCAGTGGTGGGCGAATGTTTTCTCCGAATCTCCAAGAGAAGCGGGCTTGCTCCTCCTCTTTCGCCGGCCTCACGGTTACGACTACTTTGGAGGGTAGGATCAACAGAAGATGTGGGTTGTTCCCCTTCTTCTCGATCTAAGAGAGGCCCTGCGGGTGGGCCCTCCTCTTCATGAGGAATATAAAAGGCTTCTGAGAGAGGTTCCATGTTAGTTTAGTGATATAGAGGACCAATCATTTATGATATGCTCTTATTTTATTTTATATATTGGATGATTTGTATCATTTTGTTTTTTGAATTTTAATATTTTATGGGTTATTTGAGTTCGTGATTTAAATTGTGAAACTCTATAATTATTATTAAAACTCTAAAATTATCTCTAGTCTAATATCATTAGTATGGAATACTTAATGATAATATTAACTGGTACGTGAATTAATGCGTCATCATGTTTCATAGATCACGATACAGGGTATCTATTTAATCACATAAATATACATATATGGGATGCATGATATTGGATCTGACCCACTTTGACTTGTTGTATGGATTGTGTTTGTGTCATCAGCAAGATCATAAATTAGTATTAATTCTATCATTTGAGATATTCATAGTTCTAGATAATTAATGTATATTTAGTGTGATTATCAAGTGTTGTTTTTAACCGAGTGCTATAAAGGTAATTTTTGAATATACATGAATTATACTATGAATTATGGATAGTCAATAGAATATTTTGTGCATCTCATTTCTTATGAAATTAGTGATATCTTTGCGCCCCTTGATGAAGTGATAATTATTATGCATGCAATTTGTAATTATGGGATGATCACATATATAAATAATTATGCAATGAAGAAAAATAATTAATGATCAAGGATGATATGCTTGCGACGCTTGACATTAATTAATTGATATTATGTGACAAAGAAATTAATACGAAAGATTAAAGGATCACGATTTGTCTGTATTTGATCGGGCGATCATATTGTATTACTAGATGTCAATTATGATTTATAAATTAATGCATATTAATTTATTGTTGATCATGATATAGATCATCTTCTGGGTCACTCTATTTGATAAGTTGAAATATAAAATAATTAATTAATTATGCGGAACATAATTAATTAAATTAAATTTGAATTGGATCAATTTTAATGATTTCAAATTATAAATGAGATGCACTTGAATTTTGAATTCAAGGCAAGCTCAAATCTAAAAAATTATTCGGTAGAAAAAAAAGAAGAACATATGATATGTCATATGGAGGTTATAAGTTATAACCATCCCACCTCCCATTAACATTTGCACTAATAAAATTAGTTTTTTTTTTTGCTTCAACCGCTGGGCGCTTCTCTGCCGAACAAAAACAAAAAAAAACTCTCTGGACCCTTGGCTTAGTACACGGCCAAACAAAAAAAAAAGGTTTTTTTTTGTGCGTGGCTGCCATCTCATCACAAGAAAACAAACATTTTTTTTTTGCCGATTAAGTTTTTTTTTTGTTTTTTCAATTCAATTGATAAATCTTTTTCATGTATTGAAAATTAAAAAAATTTAATATTTTTATTTTATTGAGAAGGTCTAACAACCTTACCTTCAACGCGTCAATGAGTACACACGGTGGAGACTTCACACTTGAAAAGTTTTTGTGAGACGAGAACAACAATCGACGTCCTTGCGGTGATTGATGAAGGTGCAAGCAACCACCATCAAAAAAAATTCATCATACTTGATTACGATATCAAGTAAGATATATTATTCACAAATTTATTTTTTAAATTCAAATTTTATACATATAATTCTTAATTTTTCAATTAAATTACATAAAAAAAAATTAAAATTCCACATCTAATACATATCACGAACCGAACACTCCAGACCCTCCCAGCCGTTGAGACAATTCAACCAGCAGACTCTGTATTTATGGTGACAGTATCAGCCCATAACAGTAAAAAATCTTGAATAACACCATATTAGCACGTGTAAAGCTCGCAGCTCTATACTAGACGGAAAATGTTTGGGAGAGGGATAGTTTATTGATATCATTGTCCATACGGACTTAATTATGCATTTTATATAAAATTATTATAAAAGTTAATAATTTTATTATATTATTTATTTTGTACAGTACTTAGTTGATATCGTTGATATACATAATTACTCATTCAACGTGCATAATGATAGTACTATATAAAATAAGTGACATAATAAAATCATTAAGATGCATAATAATTTATATGTGTATAATTAAGTTTATATTGGTAACGATATCGACAAACATATACGTATATCAGCTCCTATATAAGTTACTTGTAAAACTCACAACATATTAGCACTTGTAAAGCAAACTAACTCTTCTTCAATATCAGCCTTATGGAAACTCCACAGCATATTAGAATTTGGGCAGTGACAGTGTCCCAAGCATTGCCCTCCATTTCCTCTACTATTATGATATGCGAGTCCCATGCTTTGTAGATTTTTAGGGACTCATTTTTCAATTATAATTGAAGAATTAGTGAAATAATATTGGAGGCATTTCATATTTTTTCTTAGAATTTTTAGGAAATGTGTGTGAAGAGTGCTATCTAGAGCTAGGGCAACTACAACATTTGAGATATTAATTGGATTGATGCATGGTCAAAGATTCAAGCTCACAATTTTACTCAACCACCACACAAAACGAGAAGAGGTTGATCTGGACTTTTGTAATCAGATGAAATCCTCAGAAAAAGACAGACCCCGCGTTTGACAAACGTAGTCTAAGTTAAAGCACGATAAAAAGAAATCACTTCGAATAATAGTGTTGATAGTAATGAAATAAATAGATGCAATAATTTGTGTAAAAAATATAAAAAAAATTAATAACTTAACTTCAAAGCATCTATGAATATGTTTTTACTTTACGCCACCTTATCACTTTTGTTTAATGCCTTAAACGCTTTAAAGTGCTTACTACATTTTTACTATAATAAACAAACGGGAGGAGAAAGCATAAAACATACAACAAAAAAAGATTTGACACACCTTTTTCCTGTTCCATTTAGATTACGTAGTTCTTTAGTGAAACATTGAATTTTGATTATCACTATATTGACCTAATTTTCAGTTATGAATCTTCAATTATAGGGTTGTTATGAACATGGGAATAGAAAATTCAGTTATCAATAATTAATTAATACAAAGTTTAAAATATGATCAAATAGACCTAGCTGGTATGTGCTTAGTGCTTTCACTTTTTTGTGTTCTTTTGTTTTCATGTTTTATTGCCCTCATGGTTTCTTTTCTTAGTTCTTTTTTTATTTATTTGGCGCCAAAGTGCGGGTAACTTGAGGATTTTGTTTAAATGTTTGAAGTTGCTCGGTTGCAACATGTGACCAATCAATTAGTATCAATTTCGGTTGGTGGTGGTAAAAAAATTTCGTGTCTCGTGAATCATTTGTGATTTGCTCAAGATTAATTTAAATTTTACTCGCTCGTTTAATGAACTGAGTCATTAACGAGCCGAGTTTGAGCTTAATCTGACTCGTGTCACTAATCTCGTTTGCCTCGCTAAATAATTATGTTTTATTATTTATATTACTCTGTGGAATTTTGATATATTATATAAGTATATAAGTTATAGTATGATACATATGAAATTAATATATGAAATATGTGTAAAAAGTAAAAATATATTGCTATTTGTAATAATTAGTTTTTATATAAATTTTATTATGAAATATTTTTAAATATTATTAATTATTAAATGAGATATTGACGATCCAGCTCAGCTCACTTGTTACCTTAACGAGCTAATATTTTTGACTTGAAACCATAATAGTTAACATCCTATAGGTCGACTCATTAAGCTAATGAGTCGAGTACGAGCTTTGTCCAACTTGACACCTCTCAATTACACCCCAAACCAATGAAATAAAATGTGTCCCATGCGGCCGCATAAGCATCCGTTTATGCGCAGGCGGCCTAGTCCACGTGTTCAGTCAAACCCATTTTTCATCTCCATTCTATTTGCTATTTTTTTACCAATATATTTATAGAAGATCTAAAAAAAATTATATACCAAATAAATTTAACATTAATTGTTATTAAGTTTTATTATAAAAAAAAAGAAAACTTCACATTGTACAACCTTACTCAAAAAATATTATTATATTTTGTGCATTATTTCTTATTAAATAATAAATTAATTTTATTTAAAAATTTAAGACCTTCGTAATTGATTTATATGTAAATTATATCTAATAAAATATATTATATTTATAATAAAATTAATATTAAATATAACTATTTTGTAAAAAGATATTGTTTATCAAATAATTAAATATCAATTATTATTTATTATAACAAAAAAATACACATTGTACGACCTTATTCAAAAAAAAATTTATGATATTTATACATTATCTTTTATTAAATAATAAATTAAATTTATTTAAAATTTTAAGAGTTCTTGTGATTAATTTAGACATTAATTATAATAAAATTAGTGTTAGATATAAATATTTTTAAAATTAAGAAGGCACGCAGAATAGATGGGTCCTATACTAGTGTGAAAAAGTAAATGATTATCGTCATAATTGTATCTCTACTCCTTATTAAGTACGTAAGTGTGCTGATTATGTAACTGTCCAGATTTTTTGTTAAATTTCTAAAGCTAATATCAGTCATACGATTAAGTTATTGTTAAACCCACGTAATATTTAACTAGTTAAAACTTATGAGCTGAGTAAAATGATAATGGCAACCAACAATTTTTAGTGAACTAAAACAAATAAAATAACCATTTTACTCAAGTAAGCAACTAAAAATAATAATGTTATAACTAATCCAAACATATTTAGGAGACTCGAACCAAACTTAACTCCAACTGAAAGCTAAATGAATCAAGAATCAAAACCTCACGAGATTAAGGACATGAAATTTTTCGTGAAGTCAGACCCAAAGCTAATACCCAAAAAAATACTAATAATTCAAATAACTTAATGAGTTAAACTAAAATACTGTATAGTATACCACACAACTCAAGCCACACCGATTCAGACTCCTATCCTCCCTCTTAAAAGAATCAGGGAGAGTGATCCCAATCACACTGTTTTTTGTGTTTTTTCAGATCGTTGATAGATTTCGATTGGATTGAAGGCCATTTGATCTCGGGTCAGGTCGGGTTCGGGTCGGGTCGGGTCAGTTTGACTTTCTTAAAAATTCTTAAAAAATTGGGTTGGGACGAGTTCGGGTCCGAGCGGGTCGGGCGGGTTTGTCGGGTCGGGTCGGGTTCTGCCACCTCTAGATTTTGATTGGATTGAAGGCCATTTGATCTCGGGTCGGGTCGGGTCAGGTCGGGTTCGGGTCGGGTCGGGTCAATTTGACTTTCTTAAAAATTCTTAAAAAATCAGATCGGATCGGATTCGGATCCGAACGGGTCGGGCGAGTTTGTCGGGTCGGGTCGGTTCTGCTACCTCTACACAAAATCCCCCTTCTACTTGCTGATTCGCTCTCTCTCACCATCTCTCGCCTAGTCATTGTCACTTGTCACCATCGCCTTGCTCACACCGCCCTTTCCACTCTATATCATCGCACGCACCCTCCGGTTGTTACCTCCATACCTTTAATAAATACTTGTAATAATTAAGTAATAACACTATTGAGGATAGTATGATATAAAATTTTATCATAATGAATTTTGTTTTAAATTTTATCTTAATGAATTTCCTTTTCATTAGAAATAATAATAATAATAATATGATTAAAATAAATATGAATGGATATCTCGATATATTCTTATATATTTTTTTAAACTAAAATAATATTAATAGGTAATAAGCAAATTCTCTATGCGATAATATTAATTATAAATTCTTATAATTATTTCTTCTAATTTGTAAACACCTTAGAAAAAAATGATTGATAGATTAATTAGTACATAAAAACAATACTAATATTTATTAAACGTATTACTTGAATATTCCTATACATATATATTTATTTCTCAATTACCGTTCACATTAGCAAAATAATTGGTTGGGTGTCACTCTAATAAGGAGTACTAAATTATTAATTATTATAATAATGTTTATAACTAATATAATATATATATTAATCAATTTCTCTATTTATAATTAGATAATCAATATCACGACTCATAGCTAAATTAACAAACAGACTTATAAAAGTGATTAAAATGATAAACACGAATAAATCGATCAAAACGCGATCATTAAAATTTCCGACACCGCATATATACAGTAGAAATTTTGCCGAAATTTCAAGAAAAGACGATGAAATCCGAACACATGTTTAATTAAATTGTCAATCTAATTTAATTATTAATTATGAAATAAATCAAGTTAAAACTAATAAACTTCTAATTTAAATTAAAATAGGTGATATAGTCGACTCGGATCCACTCGCGGAGTACGAGGTCGTTCCTGACTCGACATACGCAGACGCCGACCTCGAGGCCGGCGTACTACCTCCAGAGTAGAGCGACTCCGCGGTCCTCATCAGCACTCCTAGATATGGTTTCCTGAGATTTACTTTTCTTTCTTCAGAATTAGAAACCCAAACCTAAAATTAAATGTTTTTTCAAATAAATCTGAACTGCGATATTTTCTGACCAAATGTGTTTAGGGACCCAATTTGAACTGTCATTGCATTCGGTAAATTGACCAGTATTTTTGGGGCATACCCGCATTCGCATGTCATATCATGTCATATTGCATGTAGATATGATAAGAGTAGGACTCGGGAAATAGTCCCGAGATAGGATTAGATTAGAATTAAATAATTATAGTTGTAGATTATAATTAATAGGGTAATACTCTTATTATCACCAATTATCAGTTAAGTTGGATAGTTAATCATACATTAAATGCATGAAAAAGTGCTGAGAGGCGGGCTGGGTGATCTCAGTCGAGTTGTCTTGTACCAGACCAACGGGTTACATTCCCCTTGATGTGTATATACACGGTGCACCTTTGCTTGTCGGTTATCCACCGACCCTGTCATTTGGCGGGTTCGGCCGTGCCAGAGTAATTTTCTTTTGATTAATATTATATTTTTACTATTCTTAATATTGAGCGATTAAGATACCATGCCTTTCAGTGTTTAGTGTGGGCGGCCATATTCGAGTCTGAATTCTACTCTATTTTGTTATTTATCGGGATGCGGTCCTTTGGCCCCTAATTGGTACAGTGTATGCTCTCATTTATATCATATGTCATTTTGTCATTTCTCGGGATGCGGTTCTCTAACCCCGGTTGGTACAATGTAGGCTCCCATTCGGGATGCGGTCATTTGGCCTCAAGTTGGTACAGTGTAGGCTCTCATCTGTATTATATTTTGTTTTATCATTCCTCAGGATGCGGTCCTCTGGCCCCTAGTTGGTATAGTGTATGCTCCCATTCGGGATGCGGTCATCTAGCCTCTAGTTGGTACAGTGTAGGCTCTCATTTGTATTATGTTCTGTTTTATCATTTCATATGTAGTTATCTCCTTTTGATGATATGACAACTGAAGACATACTTATCCATTTGTTTTTATTTTGTAAGGTGAATTATCAGATTTAGCAGACTAGAGTGCGTGCCTATGCACGCTCACTCTTCTAGGGCGTTATCGTCTCGGGAGCCCGAATTGCCCGTTTATGCGGTATTGACGCCGCATAAACATAAAGTCCTAAGTTCGTAAGTTGGGTCGCTGGTGGCGCCCTCTTAGGCAAGACCCAAGTTCATAAGTTGGGACGCTGGTGGCGCCCACTTGGGATAGATCTGGTGATTTATAATATGAATATTTATTTCAGGTGTTTGATTTTCGTACTATATATTTTATATTATACTATTATTTTCACAGATTTTCTATTTCGGGTTCTTTACCATTTCATTTTATGATTTTCTTAAAATATGCATAAAATTATTATTATATTTATATATAGACATTTTATTGCATTAAAACAACAGTATTGGTATTTGGGTCCAGTCTAGAAAAGAATATCAAATCTTAAGACTGGATCTAAATACATACTGAGTAATTTTTAAATTACTCACGTTTCCACGGTGGTTATGGGATCCAGGTTTACATGTGCGGGATTGATTTTTGATGAGAGTGCTAGGTGCACTCATGTGTGATATCAGATGTGCTTCGCCGCATCAGCACAGTGAGGCATGTAGATGATTAGGACTTATCGGTTATCGAGTTTTGTTTCTTTCTTTGGGTTTTTATTTGAGAGATTTTTGCTACCCATTCTGATGGAGTTAGCCCCGCCGGTGTCGGACGTTATACTTTACTGTGTATCCTGGACTGTATATTTTTTTATATTATTATTATTATTTTATTTATTCTGAGATTTATCTTATTTTATTCTCTTAGCCTTCCGTACGCACGTCTCGTCGTGCGTACGTGGCGGGATTAATCACCCATAATCCGATTTATTATTTTTGGATGTGACAGTTATTGTCAAATAATATTATTATCTCTATGGTCATTTGTGTTGAAGTTATAATTTTCTTTCAATTTTGATTGTTACATGAAATACTGTATAATTTAGGAGTACAATTGTTCTACTTTGTTTTTATTTTTTTCTTAGATTGCTATTAATAATGAATTTTAACTTATCTTAAATTTTGAATGCTAATTTTTCTCTCAATTCTGAATTTATTTGTTATTAATTATGTATTCATAATTGAAATTTACATTAATTACTAAATTATCTTTATTTTTATTTCATTTTTTTTTAATATGAAGATATAAAATTTTATATTTTTCAAAGACATCACCATTGCTACGGACAAGATATTTGTTGATAACAATTTGTACTTCAAAATATTATAATACGTGGCAATTGTTCTCCTAATTATTAATCTTATTTCATACTATTAACTTAGGCGGTTTGAAATTTTTGGTTGGTAGCTAGCCCATATAAAGTACTGGACTGCGGTACAAGTTATTGTTTTGATCCATTTCTTGTAGGAACTCAATGGGTTATAAATCCCCGTTGATATCTGGGCTATGCTATCAATTGTCTTCTGCTTTAATGTAGAAACAGTGGCTAGCCCACTATTTAAAAAAAAAAAAAAAAATGTCAATGCCAAATTACTATAGAATTTAGCAAATGGAAGCGACATAAATACACAGATATATTTCTGATATGATCACGTGAGGAGACGACGTTCACATGAGGATGAAATTTAACCAATATTTGCTGCATGTGCCTTTCACGTGAGGAGACGAAGTTGCATCTTTCATGTCGAGTTGCCCTCTGTTCAGTTCTATCTTTGTTATATGAAGAGAGATGTAGAAGAGTGTTTGCAGAACAAGAGAAGGATGTAATTTCCACGATAAGAGAAATCATGACAGAATATAGAGACTGGTTCAATTGAAATGACACAATAAAGTTCGCCCCTTTTTTTTGATATTTTGTTTTAACATGTACATACATATATGATCACATTTTGTGATCAACTATTTCAATGAAATTTAGATGCTTGACCTCCATTTTTTTCTAAAAAAATATATTCTGATATGATCAAAATATCGAGGCATAACTCACGGAGATGAACTATTTAATCTCTACTGCAAACTCTGACATCCAATAATTAGCCATATAAATAAGATTAAGTTGTGATTGAGAAGTCCGACTGGAGTCTATCCATGTGTTCCAGATTGAAAATTCTAACTCATGTGATTTGTAAATACAATATAATATCCCATTTCAGTTTCAGCCATGGTTCAGATCTAGTACCATTCTGTATACGGTCAAAATTTGGTTCTTAAAATTAACTATTTGAAAGTAAGTACGATCCATTGAAATTCGAAAAAGGAACCCATAAAATCCAAGAGAGTTTTCAATTTTCTCAATGCCCAACAGTAAGATAACATGAGTCTCTGCTTAGAAACGAGATCAAAGAATCGAGATACTGGAATTGTCGGAAATATGTCTGATCTAAAGTAATAATTAACTATTGTTTTTGTTATAATGTTATTCAACTGTGTTGTCATTTTATTTTGTAATTCATGGCAGTTGAACTCTTCCTTGCAAACAACAACACTCTGAAGATGCAAGCATTTTTACCTGTGTAGGTTGCATACTTGTATTGGTAGTTTGGTACTGGTGTCCCTGCTAAATTGGAAGTTTTTGGGAAAATGCAACCAAACCAAACTATTGCAGAATCCATATTTTATAGATTTATAGTGTTTTAAATTCAATATAATTTCATTATCGTTTAATAGTCTATCGAAGGTCATCAAAATTTTTGCAATTTACAATAGTTCCAATTTAGCGGTTTTTAATGGACTATCAAATGATAATGAAATTGTATGAATTTTGAAAAGATTTGTTTAGTATTCATTTAGAAGTTTATTGTCAAAATAGCCCATTATGTCAAGGGATTCTCTCCTTAATTAAAATCTTACAATAATAAAATGACATTATTTTAGCTGCTTCATATGACTAAATAACTTAGATTTAATTTCTTTCTAAGGTAAATGATATAAATTGTCCTAAAATAACATTAGTTACATATTTAATACATGAGGATATTATTACTTGTCACAAATAAAATCTTCCATGGATTTCGTATTCGGATATCACAAAATCCACATGCAATTCTAGTACAATAATTGGATTCTTTCGTAAATTCACACACAAATTTAACAAATTATCAAATATATTTTTTACATTTGGTGTGAATTAGATTTGGCTTTCCCCATTACATATATTTTAGATTTGGGGGAAAAGTTGGATTATTTTCCCGAATGTGTTGGGAACGCAGCAGTTGGAGAGAAAACCCCATTCCTAGGTTTAATTTTCCCAATTTTTTTTTTATCAGCCAAACTGCCGAACAGACCTAAACAATGAAATAAAATTTGGCCTACGCCAACGCATATGCGATCTTGATTATGCGAATTTAATGGTATGGAACGCAATAAATAGCCTGAATGAGAATTTTTCATTGTTACAAATATGGAGTAGCCCACACGGCTCATAACTCATGGTAGTGCATGAAAATTCACTGGAAAATTTGAGTCCCATCACTGAGATTCAAACCTTCCCCCCACACTCATGGAACGTCATCTCCTGACACGCGGCAGTGAGCTACACGCCCTCATATTTTTGTAGAAAATAAAGAGGTATATTTTTATTTAATATCCATAAATCCCAACTCCATCCGGTGAGAATCTCGTAAAAAAAATGAGTTGGATTTTGATCATAAATCCGATGATAAAAAACATCTCAAAAAGCACGTGCACAAATTCTAAAGAGATCAAATAAATTTGTGCCGTCCGATCCCGATAAATAGAATCCTACTTTTTTTTTTTTTACGAGCAGCCGATATCATTCCACTCCATCCAAGGAACACTTTGGCGCGCTGCATGTCAGAGGATGGGAATTCCCACATTCATGGCCAACATGCTCAACTACTGCATGATTTCCTATATTTGTTAAATATATGATTTTATTTATTCCATTTAATACATTATATCAACTAAAAACAGCAGTATACGTAATTTCGCATGCCATATATACGATATATGCTGCCTTTCCACACATATATTAAAATTCATATTTTAAAATTTTAATCTTAAGAAACTTAAAAACCTTCTTTTCCGAAAAGGTTTTGGAAAATAAATCAAATAAAGTTAAATATCCGTAGTGTTCAACTGTACTCGGCTATTCATTAGTCACAATATCATATACATTTTTTTAGAATTGGATCTCTAAAATTATATCATTATATGTATTTTTAAGATCATTTCATTTAGATGTTGCCCCAAGTTCAAAATATTGTCCTACTTAAACAAGGTTGTGGGCCAAGAGAAAAAAATCTGAAGTACAAACCATTATTTTATTGCCACTTGAAATGTGATTAATGTCTCTGTTGTGGGCCGCAATCTTGAAGACTGGAGAAGAGAATCTCTGGCCCAGATTTTGGTCATCTATTGCGGGTCGCGATGATCCTATTATGACCCGCAATCCTTCATTACAGGTAGGGGTGTCAAACGGCTGAAACGGTGACGAAACAGTTCCGTTTCGTCAACCGTTTCGTTTAATAAACGAAACGGAAAAACAGTTTCGTTAACCGTTTCGTTTAATAAACGAAATAGAAAATCATTTCGTTAACCATTTCGTTTATCACAAAATGAAACAAAACAAGAAATTTCGTATATTTTACACTGAAATACTCTTAACGAAATGAAAAATACCGTTTCGTTAACCGCTTCATTTTTTGCGCGAAATAGAAAACAGTTTCCTTAACCGTTTCGTTTAATAAACGAAACAGAAATTCATTTTGTTAACCGTTTCGTTACTACGAAACAAAACGAAATACACGGTCGAAACGGAATTCGTTGACAACCCTAATTACAGGGAATAAATCATCCTTGTGGATCTTCACACAATTATTGCGGGTCACAGTGACCCATTGCGACCCGCCAATAATTCATCCGGACATGAGCATTTCCCCCTCATAATTTCACAGTTTTTTTTTTCCAACTGTCACTCTATACTTCTGTTTTCTTTATTTAACAAGATTTATCACCAAAAAAAATAATTTAACTGATGTGCAATTTAAAAATGAAAAAGGTAGCACTGCCAAAACAATTCAAGTTTGTTGTACATGATATAAAACTTTATTGCCCACTTGGAATCTAATACGTATGCATGGTGTTTTATTTAATTTTTCTTCACAAAAATTAAATTAAAAGAGTTGACTACAAAAAAAAAAAAAATCCTCAAATTCTACTATTTGAAGAGGAAATTTAAATAAATGTCTTTCCACCTGTTAGGTATAAGTGATCTCCAACTAACAGATAGTTGGGTTTTACTTCCCTTCTTAACCTAACCTTTAAAAAATATATAGATTCGTTCGTTTGACTAAAAAGAAGATTCAGGATTTCATGAGGACCACACGTCTCAAAATAAAATGTACTCTCCCTTTCTTAATTAATTAAGCACCAAATTGTTTGTTTAAATTTCAGGGGATAATGATCAAAGCTTAATAGTCTAACTATTTTCGTCTTAAAATTCGCAAGCAAGACGACCTCTATATCTGTAATATTATAGTTGCGGATCCAATATAAAGAATAAAGATAAATGCCAACTATGCATAAAATATTATAAATTAAGGAGCTTATGACCTAAACCGAAAGGAATCTAAAAATTGTATAGTAACATAAAATAAAATTAAAATGCTTTAGAAGAGATTCACGATTTTCAAACCATTTCAAGCTAAAAATATATAGTTATCTTCACAATATCATCTCTAAATATTTTCTGATTGCTTTTTATCAATTTTCTTTAAAAATACGGTATATATAAGTAATTACGTTAGTGTCAGTTAGGGTTTGCTTTCTTTTTGAAAAAAATCTTCATTTTGTTCCCCAAAAGTGTATATTTGGGTTTAACAAAATACAAGTTAGAATGCAATTTTATTTTGGTTCCAATGCTATGTTTGAAAGTTAAAAACAATGATGCCATTTTAGTTCAGACAAATATTCTTTTATGTTTACAAAAGTTTATTTTCAAAAGATTCAAGTACAATCTTTTTTTTGTAATTTAGTGGCTAACAAAATTTCCATCAACAAGATGGATGTATTTTTTTAACTACAAAATTTCATATTTAAACTTGAGAAGGTTGACTTCTAATTTGTATCTAAAAAGAAGTATTCTTAAGGGATTCTTGTAATGAGCTTAATTTGGAGACAACCTATTGACAGCTGCCAAAATTTGATTGAGGAATACCGTTAATCAACCAACTACAATAAACATTTACAAAAAAGGAAGGGTCAATTTTATTTTGAAGATCTTGGCAATAAAATCACAAATTTTAAAATAAAAATATTTGTTGATATATTCATGAATTGAGAGACGATAGTACTTAAAATTTGTGCAATTTATGTTTTATTTGTTTGTTCAATAAAAAAAATCGAGATAATGATAATTTAATGGTATTCATTAAATGGTACTTAAATTAAATAACATGAAAATTTCATACATAACCAATTTATAAGATTATCATTTTTTCTATAATATTTTTTATTTTCAGACTTTATTTTTTATTGATTTATTTGAATTTTGAGTGTCAGAATTATCATAATAGTCATTGTTTAGTGATTCCTCCTCTTAAAAAAGTGCATACAACCATCAAAACATATTTAGGCTAATGGAAAAAGTTGTTTTAAATTAGTAAAGAAAGTATTTATGTCGATTTATAAAAGTGCATACAACCATCAAAACATATTTAAGCTAATGGAAAAAGTTGTTTTAAATTAGTAAAGAAAGTATTTATGTCGATTTATAAATATTTATTTGAAAAATTATGTTTTGCACATCTATATAGTTTGCACATTGTGTTGAGTATAAACACTTTGTAAAAATATATGTTTAAAAACTTGATTAGATGCTATACATTTTATGAAAATATTATACTTAACAATGTATATAAATAAGAAATAAAAAATAAGATATACAATTCACAAGTAAAGATATCATGAGCTTAATTCAAAAAGTACATCAAATCATCAAATTTTGATTTATCATGCTCACTAAATTTTTCATATAAAAACCTTGAGGGATACAAAAATTTAAGATGTTTTATGTTTTGTAAGTCATTGTTTTGAATTTTTTAAAAATAATGTACAAATATTAAATATTTTGTTATTATTTTGTAAGTCATTGTTTTTTAAGCTCACATTATCTTTACTTTACAATTCACTGCTCTATATATTTTACTCCAAAATACGCTAATATATTTTATATTATTATGTGATGTACAGGAAACCATTTAGAAATATTTGGAGAACGGGCATCACTAGTTACGCGGTTCGTTATGGAAACGATCGATGCAAATCATTTTTCCACATATTTTTCTTTCACAAGGCAAAATCTCAAATAATGTGCGTTTAACAACTACAGAAATAAAACTAAATTGAAAATTATTATCAACAGAAGAAATAGGATTACATTCAACGACAGGAATGACATGAAATTGGTTGCTGATAATGTGACAAGAGCAATATTTTTAGAATGGACGCTTTTTAACAATGGTAAACTTGATATTCGTACAATGTTTTTTTTTTCTTCTCAATAGGTCTGAGAAAAATGAAAAAAATAAAATATTATAAAAGTATTGTCCAACATATAACTAATTGTATTTCAAATTTCATACAATTTAAAAGATGAAATTATCAAAACCGAAAAAAATAAATAAAAATTACTCAATTAGTCTCACATCCAAATAAACGTTGAAGACTCTTTATCTAGATCCATTATTAGTTTATCACGCATTAAAAAAAGTTAGGATGAGATGACACACTTAAAAAAAGTTAATTGATTAAACTTCAAATGAGAATCGACCTGCGAAGAAATTGAAAATATTAAAGAAAATGTAGCAGAATCAGAGTCCGTACTCTTACATGTGCATTTGTGCAAAACCTTGGCATGGCACTGGAATAGTCACGTGCTGCGCAGGTGTTAAAATGGTAAATGCACGGCACAACAATTTTCAATGCAAAGATACAAAACCCAAATCCGCTTCAATTTCATTTTTTCTCTCTCAGGAACTTCATTTTCATTTTTTCAAAGTATCCACTGAATCTGAAGTTCTGAACTATTTTCTCTGTACTGGCTCTGTGCTTCCCGCCAACTACCCATGCATCTTTAGGTACTTCTTTTCAGTTTTTGTACTTTTGTTTAGAATCACACTTATGACTTATGACTTATGAGTGCAATATTTTATTATGATCTATGAGGGATAGATTACAAAATTAGTGACAAGGTTTTGACTGGTTGTAAAGTCAGAAGGACAAAATTCTGACGTTAAAATAATACAGAAAAGTAATTATTTTTCTGATATATCGATGTAAGTTTAATATTTCAACGCGGACATGCATCTGATTTTAAATTTGAGATATTCAATTAGCCTAGTACAAATCGGACGAATCAAATGTCGGCATTCAAACTATGATTTAATCAAAATCTCCGTAGAAGACTAGTGGGTTCAACTAGGCATCGTTTCTCAAAGGCTGGGTTGGATTTCTCAAGGATCAGACTTAGCGGGTCTATAAAAGAGTCGAGTTTGATAAATATTTTTAGAGAGCTAAATTCAAATGACTTAATTTTTAAAGGATAAATCTGGCTCTTGAGAAACTCGGCCCTTATCAAGCCTCTCTATCTCTAAGGACCAGGTGAGGACAGGGTAAGGGCTGGATAAGGGTCGATGGGTTAGGTCATGATATATATTTTTTTGCCGATTAAGTATTTTTTTAAATATTAATTTATATTTATATAAATATATTAAATTATTTTTTTCTATTTGGGCATTTTATTTTATTTTATTTTTCTGTTTTTTTAGATTTTTTAAGTGTAACTAATATGTAATATAAAATATTAAAGAAATAGTTTGGGAAGAGCCTAATAAGGGTCGGAAAGGATCGAGTTTGATAAGAGACGGGTCAGAAGGGTTTGCTTTTTAAAGATTGAGTCTAACCCTTGAGAAACTCATCCCTTATCATTAGAAAGGGTCAGGTTGAACTTATATGGCCCGGTAAGGACCAATTTTTTTAAAAAATCAGCTGAGCCGGGTTCAAAGATCGAGCCCTTATGAGCTATGCCTAGTTTCAACACAACACATGCTCTAAAAAAATTTAGGTTTCGTCTAGGGAGAATTCCCAAATTAACAACTGGAAATTCGGAAGAGGTTCCAGGTCTTCTTCAATTGACACATTATGATTACTAGAGTTGTTACTCGGGTTTCGCCCTGACAATATAGTCCTCAAATGAATAATTAATAATATATAATTTTAAATATATTTAATAAAATTTCACATTAGATATAATATTTTTAAATACTAAATAATAATGATAATAATAATAAAAAACATTATAATAATAAATATAATTAAACACATAATAATCTATAAAGGATAATATACAAAAGTTAAATTATTTTAAGAGTTAAATTTCACCATAAGTATATTACACACATTATCGTAAATGAGGAGAGATAAACTATTTTATATGAATCATTGAATTTAAGTAGATGAAAGGACTTAAACAAAGTCAATGGTAAAAAAAAATGATGATGTGGCATACTTAAAAAGTTTGAAAGCTTAACCCAGATTATGATTATTCTATATTTTATACGAGATAAGGTTTAAATTATTTATAGATTAATAGTATTTTAAATTTTCATATAGTTTAAGTGCAATTTGAAAACCTATCAAAGAACATTAAAAAAATATAATTTGCAACTATTTCAATTCAATAGTCTTTGAGAGACTATCAAATGATACCTAAATTACATGATTTTTTTTAAAATAGTCTATTTATAACTGCAAAAATTGTTTATGTATTTTTTTTCCTTTTTCATGATTTCTCAAAAAAACACAAATTTATTTTAATTCTCAGTGTCAAAATTTTATATGTCAAAATAAGAATTCCCATGTGATCCATCCCCAATATTTATATCATATCTATTGAAAAAAAGAATGAGATTTATTATTGATTTCAGTTTTGTTAATGGTTTGTCATAATAGCTTTAGATTTATCATGTTGATCTTAAATTTCATACAATTTCAATAAAATCGTATTCTTCTTAATGTAAGCAGAATTCGCTGGCTCTACGATTTCTGAAATTCTGTGGAAGTAGCAGCCGGTATTCTGAGGAATTTGTTTTTGGTATTTGGTTGCACAAGAAAAAGAAAGAACCGCAGTTCAAATTAACCGTGCAAAGATAAAACAGAAAGCAGCCGAGATTTTTTTAAGGGAAGGGATCGGTTGAGAATGGGTTATTTTGATAATGTTAAAAATAATTTTTCAAATAAATATGAAAAAAATTTATAAGTAGAAAACAAATTATAGATGTGTTCTTCCACTATAGCAAAAGAAAGCTTTAATAACGATTTTTTTACCATTCAATAATAATTCATGAGCCGTTATTGAATGGGGGTTACTAAAACTTATAAAAACCGTTATTAAGTTGTGTGGCGTAGTATTGACATTCAGTAACGTTTTTTTTGTTAAAAATCGTTACTGAATCTGTGAGAATCAGTAACGGTTATTAAAAAACCCGTTACGGAATACCATTTGCGGAAAAGGATTTTATAACGGTTTTTTCAAAAAAACCATTACTGATTTTTTTTTAAATGCGCTCTGTGTTTTGAAATCATACAATACACAGAAAACACCTTTACACGTGTTCCTCAACGTTTGTGTTTTGAAATCGGACATCATACTATCAGAACAAGCCTTTCCAATCAAATGAAGTTTTCTATCCTGCAATTCCATTTTTCCATGACAAAATAATTTATAGTCTTCAACTTCTATTTTCCTTGTATACAAGAACTACAATAAAAACACTTGTATAAAATAAAAAATAAAAAAATCCTGTAATATCAGAATAGGTAACAACAGTGGATTCAATTCAAAAAATAATTGAAAAAATGAAATATTTTTCAGAAAATATGTTAAAATATATATCTTTGTCTTCGACAAACTTGGATCCCGGTGCATATCTCTCTGGCGCAACTGACACACTTAAAATTTCACATGTTAAACCATCAAAGAAGTGCAAGAAAATCGAGAACAAAAGAATTCAAAAACTAAGTTCTCTATTCTAATATAAGAGTTCAAAACCAAGTAACTCATCAGAAAGAATGTTGCAAATACTTTGCAAATTGGTGTTAAAATTGGAGGAAAAAAACAACAACTAGAAGTAAAACAAACATGTTCCACGACAAGGTAGATTGAGAATGAGTTGGGGTGGGTGCAAAAGAGAAAAATGACAGCATTGATGACAATTATGAGGGGATGTCGTCACCCAAAGAGTAGCAATATAAGCATCATCAATGGTAACTGGTATTTCCTCTCTAAGGCCCACAGATTGTTGAAATCCTCCGTCACATTGCAACAAACATCAAAGACATAGGGCAAAAGGCAGAGGCAAGAGCTTCAAGCACGAAGAAAGGCAGCCACCAGAGAGTTCCATCGCTACTAGGGTTGTGTAAATTAAAGAGAAAAGATTTTATGATGATTTTTATAAAAAAATCGTTATTAAATGTTTCAGTAACGTTTTCTAGATATTAACTGTTATTAAAAGTTCTACCGAAAAAATTTCAGAAAATAACACAGATTTTAGTAACGGTTTTTTTATAATAACCGTTAGTAATTGGGTGTTAGCAAAAATCCTTTTGTTGTAGTGTTCTACCAATAAATTGATTGTCATTTAAATTTTATGTAATTTCATTATCATTTGATAGTCTATCAAAGGCTATCAAATTTTCATATAATTTGCAATGGTTCTAATTTAACAGTCTTTGCTGGATTAACAAACAATAATGAGATTGAATGAAATTTAAATGACAATCAATCTATAGGTAGAAGAACACGTCCATAAATATTTTCCTATTTGTAAGATTTTTTTTCATATTTATTTAAAAACTCATTTTCAAAAATATCAAAATAACTCATTATTAACCGATCCTCAGCATTTTTTAATAAGTATGACATAAATAATTATTTTAGTAATAAGTATTAATTAATAAATATAAAATAAATAATAATTTTAATAATAAGCATTAATTAAAAAAATAGTAATAGGTATAGCAGTATGACAGTCCAATTGGCAATTAGCACATTTAAGAAACTCATTGGTACTGCTGCGTTTGCAAGTACTGTCATAGTGGAAAGGTGTCAATCTCACTGACGTGTTTTGTGAAAGACGTCACTTCATGCATTTTGAAAGCACACCTAATTTGTGCATTGTCATATCTATTATTAAATTTTTAACTAAATGCTACTTATTATTAAAATTATGAATTATTTTATACTTATTAAAAAAAGATCGATTAACAGTCACCCGAAGCAAATCCCGAAAAAAAATTCCTTATCTAACTTTTCATTTTGACAAAAAATATATTATCTATAACTAACTTTTTATTTTTAATAAAAAATATTTATCTAAATAAGTTAATTAGATAAATAAGTCAGATATTTATATAAAATGAGTTAAGTATTCATATAAGTGAGCCAGATATATAGGATATATAATTTAGGTATTTAGATATATGACTTAGATATTTAGATATATAAATTAGCTATTTAGATATGTGACTTAGTTATTTAGCTATGTGACTCAATTATTTAGTAAAAAATAGTATGAGAGAGAAAAAAGTCTTGAGAAATAAAATCACATGAGAAAAACTGACAAACAACATATGAATTGTACGGAGAAACGTATATGACATATGAGAGATAAAAAAATCTTAAAAAATAAAAAAAGACTGGATATATATATATTTCAGATATTTAGATAAATGGGCTAGATATTTAGATAGGTGAATTAGGTTTAGATATGTGAATAAAATATTTGGATATGTAAACCTTGTATTTAGATAAGTAAACTAGGTGTTTAAATAGGTGAACTTGGTATTTAGATAAGTGAACTACGTATTTAGACAAATGAATCAGATATTAGATAGATGGGCTAGATATTTAGATTGGTGAATTAGGTTTAGATATGTGAATAAAATATTTAGATATGTGAACCTTGTATTTAGATAAGTAAACTAGGTGTTTAAATAGGTGAACTTGGTATTTAGATAAGTGAACTACGTATTTAGACAAATGAATCAGATATTAGATAGATGGGCTAGATAAATAAATTGTACAATGAAACGCATATGACAGATGAGAGAGAAAAAAGTCTCAAAAAATAAAAAAGATCTTGAATATTTATATATATGTCTTCAATATTTAGATAAGTAAACTAGTATTTAGATAAATAAATTAAATATTTATATAAAAAATAATAGAAGTCGCGTTGTATAAAAAAAATATGCAGAGGATTTTCTTAAAGTCGAAGGCTCAGGCTAATAAAAAAATCACACGGCAGAAGCTGCCAACATTTTGGGTATGTTTGGCACTCAATGAAATGGAAAAAAGTTGGAATAGAATTGCTATTCCCATGAATTAATTTGTCAAACGAATTTTAGACTAAGTAGAAGAGTGCGGAAGAGTGCTAATCCGGTATACCAAGTTATAGGTGGAATACCGGATTAGCTCTCATCGGAATAGCGATTATTGTTTGATTATGTTGTATTATATTATTATATTATGATTATGATTCTGATTGTGATTGTGATTTATTAGTTTTATAATATTATATTATATTATATTATATTATATTATATTAATATTATGATTATTTTTTTTATCATTACGTAATTAGTATTATAATATTATTTATTATCATTATATTATAATAATATAATTTTAATATTATATTATTATGTTATGAATATAAATATGATTACTTTATTATTATATTATAATTATAATTATTTATTATTATGATATTATTATCATTATTATTATATTATTATTATATGAGTGGAGATACCGTGAGCTTAAGATCACGGAGGCCTTCCGTGAGCTTAACTCAAAAAACATATTAAATCATTTCGAAATTTTAATTTATCATTCTCATTAAATTATTTATATAAAAATCTTGTGGAATGCAAAAATTTGGAATGTTTTGAGTTTTTTAAGTCACCATTTTTAATTTTTTAAAATGATGTTCAAGTATTGAATATATTATTATTATTTTTAGAGCTGATTTTCAAAAATTAAAAACCACAACATAAAAAACTCAAAACGCTCCAAATATTTTCATCCCATGATATTTTCATATAAAGAATTTTAATGAGAATGATAAATTAAAATTTCGAAATGATTTGATATGTTTTTTGAGTTAAGCTCACGGAAAGGCTCCGTGAGCTTAAGCTCACGTATCTCCACTCATTATTATATTATTATAATTATGATTTTTTATTATTATGATATTAGTATTATATTATTTATTATTATAATTATGATTCTATTATTATAATTATAATTATAATTATAATTATTTATTATTATATTATGATATTATTATATTTTAATTATAGTGATGATTGTATTATTGTTCTATTATTATTAGTTTATTATATTATTATTATTATTATATAATAATAATAATAATAAAATATTCATAGACAGAATCAAAATAATATAATAATAAAAAATTATAATCATAATGATAATAATATTAAATTATAATTATAATTATTATAATAGTAATAAATAATTATAATAAGTATAATATAATCATCACTATGATCATAGTAATTATGATTACTTATTATTATATTATTATATTTTAATTATAGTGATGATTATATTATTATGTTATGATTATAGTGATGATTATGTTATTATTATATTATAATGATTATAATTATTTATTATTATATTATTTATATTTATTATGATTATTATTATGATTATTATTATGATTATTTAATTATGTTATATTATATTATATTATATTATGATTATATTTTTATTTTTATTAAATTATTATGATTATAAATATGAATATTATTATTTATTATGATTATATTATTATTATTATTAAACTATTGTTATTATTTTATTATTATTTTTATTATCATCAATATTGTTAGTATCATAATTATGCATATTTCAAATTATTATAATTAACAACTGCCAAATGATATTTTCACTCTTCCGAATAGTCAAAAATATCACTCTTCTACCACTCTTCTAAAAAAAATATTATTCTATCACTCTTCCAAAATTAACACTCTTCTAAAACTATTCCTTAATTTGCCAAATGAAACTTTTAATTTTTGGGAGAAGTCACGGTAAATGCCAAAAGCACGGAAACATGATCCGAAAAGGGTCAAGCACCTTTTGTCATCTCATTTTGATTCTTGCGTTTGTAGTTGTATGTTGGGTTCAAGTCCAATGTACTTTCAACTTATCATTGCTAGAATGGATTCATCATTTTTTTTTTTGAGATATGGAGCCATCCTTTTATTCTCTCAACTCATATAGCGGATTCATTCTTCTGAATCATGACGTGTATGGGTCTCACATAATTAATCACTATAAAATGGATTTTGTTCTATTTTTAGTTTTTTTAAATAAAATATCAATTACTTTTGATATCTATATATTTTTAACATGTTTATCTAAAAGATAATACTTATCAATTATCATCCTCCCACATTCATTATATAACTAATATAATGAAAAACAACGATTTTTTTATATTTCTTATTTATTCTCCGCAATCTCCTTCTCATGGTGATGTACATGAGTACACCTCTCTTTCATATAATCAGAATCTACGAGATAAGAATAATGTCTGATATATATCATCTCCCCACTTGTAAAAAGTTAAACTTTGAAAGAGTTAGTACATTAAACTGTAAATTCATCACCGCAAAACTAAGCGCCATCTTATTTAGTATTGTATGAATACTAAATTCATGATCCTTCACTTTTTACCTCCTAGAAAGAAATGGGAGGCTGTGAATGAAAATTTACTTTTTTGGAAAAACATTGTCATTCCTTTTATAGCTTTCTTTTGCAAAACTAAAAAAATACAAATAAGGAAATAACATATGCTATTCATTCCCATCCACACTTCGACATAATATTCAATGTAACGAGAAATTCATGAGGAAAAAAGTTGTAAAATTCAACGAATTTAATCAAAGCAGACTAACGAAGAAGATAATGAAGTGATGGTGCAAGATATATTGAGAGAGAATCAAGAGCGGAAAACTGTGGAATTTGCATCTGCTAATATATATATATATATATATATATAGAGTGGAGATAGCGTGAGCTTAACTCAAAAAAACATATTAAATGATCTTAAAATTTTAATTTATCATTCTCATTAAATTCTTTATATGAAAATCTCATGGGATGCAAAAATTTGGAGCGTTTTGAGCTTTTTAAGTCGCCGTTTTTAATTTTTGAAAATGATGTTCAAGTATTGAATATATTATTATTATTTTTAGAGCTGATTTTCAAAAATTAAAAACGGCGACTTAAAAAGCTCAAAACGCTCCAAATTTTTGCATCCCATGAGATTTTCATATAAAGAATTTAATGAGAATGATAAATTAAAATTTGAAGATCATTTAATATATTTTTTGAGTTAAGCTCACGGAAGCCTCCGTGAGCTTAAGCTCACGCTATCTCCACTCTATATATATATATATATAGAGAGAGAGAGAGAGAGAGTGGAGATACCGTGAGCTTAAGCTCACGGAAGCCTTTCGTGAGCTTAACTCAAAAAACATATTAAATCATCTCAAAATTTTAATTTATCATTCTCATTAAATTCTTTATATAAAAATCTCGTGGGATACAAAAATTTGGAGTGTTTTGAGTTTTTTAAGTCATCGTTTTTAATTTTTTAAAATGATGTTCAAGTATTGAATATATTATTATTATTATTATTAGAGCTGATTTTCAAAAATTAAAAACCACAACTTAAAAAGCTCAAAACGCTCCAAATTTTTGCATCCCATGAGATTTTCATATAAAGAATTTAATGAGAATGATAAATTAAAATTTTGAAATGATTTGATATGTTTTTTGAGTTAAGCTCACGGAAGGCCTCCGTGAGCTTAAGCTCACGGTATACTCTATATATATATATATATATATATATATAGAGAGAGAGAGAGAGAGAGAGTCCGACTATGGTGCTTTACAAAGCACAGAGGCGTTGTGTGCTTTGCGTTCTATTTTTAATTTCAAGTCAGAAATAATCGATCTGAATCGTTCAATCTAATCGTCATATAAAAATATATTAGTAAATCAAATTTTATATTTTTTAGAATTTTTTTGCTATTTTTCTGATGAGGAGAAAAATGACATGATCTGAGAATTCTAGTTCATCCAAAAATGATGGTTTTCCCCCTATCCAAAAAAATAGCAAATAAATTTCAAAAAATATAAAATTTGGTTTACTAATAGATTTTAATATGGAGATTAGATTGAGTTGTTTGGATCAATCATTTCTGATTTAAAATCAATAATAGAGCGCAAAGTACACAACGTTCTTGTGCTATATATATATATATATATATATATATATATATATATATATATGAGTCCGACTATGGATAGAGGGAAAACCGTCATTTTTGAATGAACCAGAATTCTCAGATCAAGTCATTTTCTCCTCATCAAAAAAATAGCAAATAAATTCTAAAAAAATATAAAATTCAGTTTACTAATAGATTTTGATATAAAGATTAGATTGAACGGTTCGAATCAATTATTTCTGACTTGAAATTAAGAATAGAGCGCAAAACACACAATGCATCTGTGCTTTGCAAAGCACCATAGTCGAACTCATATATATATATATATATATATATATATATATATATATAGATATATAGATATATAGAATTAGGCTATGGTGCTTTGCAAAGTACAAAAGTGTAGTGTGCTTTGCGCTCTATTTTTAATTTTAAGTAAAAAATGATCGATCCAAATCGCTCAATCTAATCTCCATATCAAAATCTATTAGTAAATCAAATTTTATATTTTTTGGAATTCATTTGCTATTTTTTTGGATAGGGGGAAACCATCATTTTTGGATGAACCATGATTCTCAGATCAAGTCATTTTCTTCTCATAAAAAAAAATAGCAAAAAAAAATTCTAAAAAATATAAAATTTGGTTTACTAATAGATTTTTATATGAATATTAGATTGAACGGTTCTTATCGATTATTTCTGACTTGAAATTAAAAATAGAATGCAAAACACACAACGCTTATGTGCTTTGCAAAGCACCATAGTCGGACTCTATATATACATTTTTTCCCCTGTTAGTAAACCATTAACTATAAACCATCAATTAAATTAAGGGTCATTATTTTCCTTGAAGACCAACACCAAACATTTATTCAGCGATCCCACATTTCGTATTGTAAGGGAATGAAAAACAGAGAATAATTTTACAAAGAGAATAAACCGATTGCACTGCAAATTCAAAATCAACAAAATTGGAAAATTTTGGAAAACCTTTATTCATAAATCTTTGTCATGCTTTTGTCGCAAAATTGAAGATGGTTCCAAAACGCTCCAGGAATTTGCAACTGATTTGAGTAATTAAGTGAAGACCAACGGATATGATATAAATATTTATCAATCAGAAACTGGACATCATCAGTACACGAAAATCAAACGGCCCATAAATCATCTAATAAAATAAAATAAAAATTATAATTATATAATATATAATATATGTAAATATTATTATAATAAATTTTTGAGTTTTAAATGCTAGGTTCTAACATCCATATTCACCCTCTTTTCAGTCTTCTGTCTTCACATATACCGGTCATCACTCATCAGCTAGGAAGCACGCTAAAGAATTTTGTGTACTTTGGGTAAACACAGACAAAAAAATCATGATCATATATACAGAAGAATCATCACCAACTAATGTTCCCGCTAGCCAATACAAACAGGCACAAATGACAACTTAATATAAGTTTAATTATCTAACGTAGGTTACATAGCAGGTAAGTAGTGCATTTGCTCGTTAGTAGTTACGCGACAAACAATAGAAATTTGAGACAGTAAAGGCTTTTTCTGAGGATACACTTATATAGTTACACAACAAACGATGGAAATAATAAGAAAAAGCATCACGCAAGTGGGGGCCGGCACACCAATCATAACACAACCTTAACGATGTGTTAAGATAGAAACAAAATTTGAGCATCTTTATCAACAGAAGTTGGAAGAAAGAAACTAAAAAAGAACACATCAAACCTATAATAATATGAAACAACCCAAGTTCCCAACCCATGACAAAATTCATGAACATAATGGCAAGACACCCAACACCACAACATATTAAACCGTACCAAAAACACCCAAACTCCTTGTACGGTTCCTAAGCAACCACAAAGGATCACAAACCGAAAATTCTCGAGTGCAAATAGAAAGCATTTTGACAGAATATTTATCACACATAAGCCATTAGCAAACTCACGGACCTTAAAGGCTTAAACCCCCTATGTTATTATACAATTGAAGCTCAGTGCTCAACTCAAAACTCTCAAACCAATCAAACCAAATTACCACCCCCACGTGGCAACAGACGATTAGATGGAACTTACACTCGGGCCGGTTCACTTGGTTCCACCTTGTTCTGAGCAGATCTAAGCATGAAGCTATCACCGTTATGGGGCTCTTCATCGTTGTATGCAGACCCGCCATGGCGTGTCTGATCCATGCCAGCTAACTCATCATCAGCCGATATTCTGAGCAAATTGAGCTTATGCAGTAGAAGGAACAAAGGCCCCATAGTTGCACTCACCCATCCAATAATGGCCAAAATTCCCACAAGATGGGCTCCCAAAAGCCGACCGCCGCCACCCATGAAGAGACCGTATGGACGTCCTGCGCTATAGACCTCCTCCACATACCTCTTTCGTGCGAATAGAGCGGTGAAGATGATGCCCCACATTCCACAACCCCCATGCAACTGAGTGGCCTCTAGCGGGTCATCGAACTTTAGTTTGGCAGCAAGCCAATTGCCACTAATCAAGACCCAAGCCGATACAAAACCGCAAATCACAGCAGCCCATGGGTCCACCACGGAACAACCTGAGGTGATTGCCGCAAACCCACCAAGGAGCCCATTGCATACATCGATAACATTCCAGTGACCAGTCTGAAGACGCTTTCCAAAGAGTGTGGTCAAGCCGGCAACACTACCGGCCAGAGTTGTGGTCACAGCTGTACGACCAACAGCTGACCATTGGCCATTGATTGACCCAGACGGGCCGTAACTCTTGTCGATTATATTGAAAGACCCCGGGTTGAAACCATACCAGCCAAACCAGAGAAGAAAGGTACCGAGAACAACTAAGGAAGCACTGTGGCCTTTTAGAGCCACTGACCGGCCGGCATGGTCAAAGCGTCCAATACGAGGACCCTCAATGAGCGCGCCCCAGAGACCTGCAATTCCACCAACCATGTGCACCACGCCTGAACCGGCGAAATCAATGACACCTGATTTGAACAAGGGCGAGGTGTTGAAAGCACTGGCCCAGCCATCAACAGCCCAGAACCAGTGAGACACAACCGGATACACAAACCCAGTAAGAAAAGCTGAGTAAATGAGATAAGCCACGAACTGAGTCCTCTCGGCTATCGATCCAGAAGTGATCCCAGCTGCAGCGATGGCGAAAGCCCATTGATAGAGGAAGAATGGGTAGTCAAACCCGGTCTGAGGCAACTTCTTCAGACCAAAAAATTGTTTCCCAATGAAGGCATTAGAAGGTGTGCCAAACGCGAATGCAAACCCGAAGAGATAATAGAAGAGAGCACCGGTACAAGCATCCAGAACATTAGTGAGCATAATGTTCATGGTATTCTTGGTACGGACTGAACCAGCGCAGAGCATGGCGAAACCAAGCTGCATGGCAAAGACGAGGTAGGCAGAGAAGAGGAGGTAGGTGGAGTCGATGGCATGGCTGGTGTCGATGAATTGGTTGGCAACGGAATCAAATTGCCCGCATATCAGGTTGGCAGCACCAGTTGCATTGCCGGTGCCGCTGAGAAAAGCCGCCAGGTCAGTCGGGCAGGACGACATGGCGATGAGTTTGCGGAGGGTTTGTGGGTGCAGAAAATGGAAATGAAATGACCTTGATTTGAGAAAAGGATATTTGATTGGTGGAGAGAGATTCGAAGGAGGGTTGTTATATAGACGAGCGAGAGGAAACTGAGGAAAAGGATAAATTAAAAGAGAGTGCTTTGTTTTTCTATTAATATTATTTAACTCTTTTATGAAAATGTTCTTTCTATTATTCAATTTTATAGATTCGGCCGTCTTGTAGCCTGTTCATGTTCTCTACCTCTTAACTAAAATAGAACACTTATAGTCTGATCCGTTCGCTAAACTGAAACAAAAATTCTTGACTTTGAATATTGAAACGCTCTGCTCGGTCTCTGTCTTGGAAAACCACAGTAAAATCATAGCATGTCATGCAAAAACCCACTAAAAGCAGTGCAAGGTTAAGATGTTTCTTTTTTATAAGTTGGAAACTAAAATAATAATACAAGCAGATTAACATAACTATTATGACAGAAGTTATATTTTTTTCGTCCGGAAATTGCAATCTTTTCGGATGAAAATTTCCTACTATCCGAAACAGAGAACAGGACATTGCTGTTTCGATCAGACGGTTAAAAAGTAGTTAAAAAATAGAGTTACTGTGGCATGAATGAAAGAACACCATCCAGTGGTCAATAGCAGCAAAATTGATGGCAATCTTTTCGAGCGTGTGGTCGATTTGGGTCAGATTTTTTTGGTAAAAAAATAGAAAATATTTTTTTGGTAAAAAAATAGAAAAGTGGTATGATTGTTGTGTTTTTGTGAGAGTGTAGTTTGAATCGAGTTTGAAACTTGATTTTAGAAGTCTGAATCGAGTTTTAAATTCGATCCTAGGTGTGTATTTTTTTCTGTTTAGTTGAGTTATTTGTTTAAAATAGATTGAAATGGTTTATTAAGTTATTTCATTATATATTTTTATTTGATTGATGATTTAAAATAATATTATATTAATGTATGTTTAATGATTTAGTATTTTTAAACGTTTGTAACAATTTAATTATAAACCATGAATAAAGAAAATAAAGTACAGTCTCTCAAATGAAGTAAAATATATAAATTACAGTCTCTAAATAAAAAATGGAACATCAATGACGAAAACATTCTCCTAACGAGAGACATGTTGTATGTATCTCTTGGTCGGATTTCACGACGAGAGCGCTCGTGCCTTGTGTCTCGGGCACTCGGGTGGACGCACGAGGGGGTATCATACGACGACACGTGAGGAGCCTCATATTGGGTATCGGAGGCACCGAGACACGGATCGAGTGGCATCTGACTCATCAGCTGAGAGTACGATATGAAATCTCCCTGAAATATGTCAAAATCATCAGTCGTCGGCTCCTGCGTCGGGTAGTTGGACCGTCAGTCGGAGGGTCATCGACAGATATGTCAATATCCTCAAGATCCGTCGGAAGACCTATGCAATTAAATTACACATATTTATATGAATTAAATTAACTAAAATCAATTCAATAAAAAATAACTACAAGTTGAAATGGATAAATTTTAAATTGGCCTGTGGATGCAACTATCGCTGTGAAAATATGAGGATGGCTTAAATCGATCATCAAATTCTTAATTTGCCTCAATTCATGCTTGCCGAACCATGTATGTCCGAGTGTCGTAAGCCAACCAATAATGGTGACTGTATTCCTGACTAAACGAAATATCTGCATATATATTTTTTAATTCCATATCATAAATTATGAAAAGAGGTTAAGTAAGAAAAAATATTTTGGTTAAATGCTAATCGCTTGGGGATTCTGGTGTGAGTATGACATTATATCAATTCATCCACAAGCTCCTCAGGATGCGGTACTAGCTGACTCAATTGCTCCTCAGTGTTCATTCTGTACTAGATTATAGTCATCACTCTCTTATAATATCACCCCATATAAATATAATGCTGGACATAGTCGTACGGTCACGCCTCAGTGATAGGTAACTCAGACTCGTCATGTGCCCACCAATAATATTGTGCTCAATCCATATTCTGGCCTTCACCCCTCTCTCATGATGTGTGCTTGTTCTTATGATATGTGAGCACTTGCTGGTAATCGATCGGAGCCGGCGGAGTGATCTGTTAGTACCGGTTGAACCACCGCATGACTATATCTGGAAAATATTTCTTAATCATTCAGAAATGAATCCTCCACACACGAGACTTTCACATGCGGTACGTTAAAATTTGCAAATTAAATTAATACACTAATTGAAGTAAATAAATTTTAATTAATTTTAAAACTTACAAATTATAGTACAAGTGGTATACCCAAGCATATCGTTGTGATAAGCAGTGTATAACGTCCAATTGATGATCACACAAATTCTCAAAATGATCCCGAAAATGTCCAGGTCCTCCTTTTCATAGGGTGTATTTGAACAAATATTTTATTATCCATTTGACACCGAACGGAGGCTCCTCACTTCTACACATATACCATCAACAAAATATGCAAACTAAATAAAATAATCTCAATTGAGATGAGTGATAATGATTTACCTCGCTCTTCCAATCGGGAATCGTATTCAAGATCACATCTGAATTAGAAGCAAAGGACCGGCTACAATATGATGGCTTGAGACATGAACAAGAGATGTTGAAGTACAAACAAGATAGTACTGCCTACCTCCCTAGTCATATTAATCCTCCGGTATGTTGGTCATATCATCAAGAAAGGTTAAGTATACCGCCAGCATCGAATCTGAACTGTTGTTCGGGAACATCACAGATCCGAATAAATTCAAGCAAAATACTCGTTTGTATCTATAAAAAAAAAAAATTTAGAGATAACTTATAATAATTGTACATAATTATACCGACTGAACTTAATTATAGTAAAAATTATACCGTCGGACGGTCTCGCCATCAGAGTAGGCAGATAATTCATAAAAATGCTTCGCAAACACGAGAGTTGGATACTATACGTCGAGAATTGAATGTATTCATTCTCTTTTCCCTTGTTCCTTATCTTAAACATCCACGAATTATCAGTGATATCGTCGTAACTATATGGATCGTCATCCAACCCAAGGAACATCTCCAGCGTCCCACGTCATTCATCATCAGTCACCCATGTTATTGATTTTTTTGTATTTTTCATACTTCAAAATCAGATTAGTAAACTTCAAAAATAATATATAAAATAATATATAAAAATAATAAAATATCCCTAATAGTCAATCCCCATAGATAGAGGTGGCATAACCCGACCCGACCCGAGAAACTCGCCCAACACGTCCGGACCTAAACCCAACCCGAACCCGACCCGATCTAATTTTTTAAGAAAGTCAAACTGACCCGACCCAAACCCGAACTCGACCCGACCCGAGATCAAATGACCTTTAATCCAATCGAAATCTATCAATGATCCGAAAAACACAACATATAAATTGACCCGACCCACCCGACCCGACCCAATTTCTTCTAAAAAGTCAAACTGACCCGACCCATCCAACCCGAACCCGAACTCGACCCGACCCGCCCGATTGCCACCTCTATCCATAGACAACACACATTCTCCAGTGTCACTATCATCTCGCCAACTCGTAGATGAAATGTCGATGTCTTCGATCGCCATATCTCGACAAGCGCTGTCAGCAATGATTTATCTAACTGTCAATCTTCCATGATCGCCTTCTGGTATAGACCGAGTCGGTGGTGATATGGATCCATTTGCTCGTTGTATGGTAATTTTTCGGACAATATGCATTCAAACAGAGAGTGATATGTGGCTGCATAAAATAATTTATTAGATAAGATATGCTAAAATAAATTATTTTTCACATTATAGAATTATAAATACTTACATCGGTTTTGGCCCTTTATGATCTATGTTCATTTTGTGATATGATAAACAGTTGCGGATACTTCATTTATAACTATAATTATTTAAAAAAATTGCTGAAATTAAACATAATTATTCTTAAAATAATAAAATATAAATTAAAATTATTATAACTAATTATGACTACAAAAATACTATAATTAAAAAAATTATGACTAATTAAAATTATAATTAACATAATTAATATATAATTAGCCTAATTAAAACTAAACTAAACTAAATTAACCTAATCTAAATAAAATATAATTAAACAAATTAAAAAATATATTTTAACGATAATTACCTAATTAAACTAATTATAACTATATAATTTAAAATTAATACTATAAATCAACCAAATTAAACTACATTAACTATATTTCAATTACCACTATAATTATACTAACTAAATCTAATAAAACTAATAAATTTCATAAATTTGAATTAAAAATGGAAAAGAAAATTTACCTTTGATAAATCGACCAAATTAATGGATCGACGGGTTTTTCCAAATCTTCTCTAAAAATTATGAATTTGGCACAAATGATTTTGAAAATGAAGTTGAATTGAGAGAGAATAATTTAAAAAATATTTTTTTTTTCAGTTTGGAGGAAGAAGGAGGCTGAGGGAAGGAGAGAAGAGAGCGGGAGGGGAGAGAAAGGGAGGGTTTCATGTGATTGGTAACATTTCGTACGGATTGAATTTAATTTTTGCTCCGGAGTTCTGAGATCGAGTTTCAAACTTGATCTAGACCATAGGACGCAAAACAAGAGTACTCATACCAATTTGCTATTTTTTATTATTTTATTTACTAAAAAAATCTGGATTTGGGTTGTGATACATTCCTTCCGATTCTGTTTTTAATACCATACGATGATATGAAAAAGTGTAGAAATGTATGCCAAAATAACAAGATTATGTACATGACATGGAATGTGATGGTAAAATAAGTATTCGGGTTACCCACAATATTTGGCCATCTAGTAAAGATTGGTAAAAAAATGAATTTCCTAAAGTTTAAAGTAGAAATTATAACTTTATAAATTATGTTACAAATTCTTAAGATCGAAAATATTTACTAACAAAAATAAATGGAATATGCAAATAATAAAAATTATAAGTAATAATAATTGGTTTCAAATGGTTGTATAACATTCTTAATTAGTAATAATCAATAACTTAATTATTATATCAATAAAAATTGATGATAACATCATTAACTCAAATACAAAATAAACTAATTACAATAAAAAGAGATTAACATTAACTATAATTAAAAATAATGGGACGCCTTAACAATGCCACAACCAACATTAAATTTTTTACACAAAATATTTCTTTGCACTAACAAACGTAATAATTGTAAGGAGTGAATATTATCGAACATATGTTTTGTACTTTTAATCATATTTTACTAACAATATATCTCACTATGAATCTGATAAAGTGATAAACATATGATGTGGGTAGAACACAAATTTCAAATAAAATAAAATTTTGATCAGAACATTTCTCTATAGAGAAAGCAAAATTTTACTACAAACGCATCAATAAATGAGGGGGGATAACTTGAGGCATCTTATATTTATTCGTGATTTGGATGAAGAACGGTATTTTTTTAGTTAGCAACTATTTTTATTTGCCATTTATGTTTGAGAAAGAAAATAATTTTCAAAAATATTGATTTACATACTGTTCTACTAAAATAACTAAAAGTTAATTTATCAACTATTTTAAAGCCTTGAGTTAATGGCTATTTTATTAATCCATCCTTTCATCCAAACACACTCTCAATGAATTTCATTGTCTAATTTTCCCCCCACCATCTTCTCTGACTATTACATTAATAAATGTAATTTTTAATTGCTCTCTAATAATTACATACATTAATTTATGAATTTATTGATACAAATATTTCGCATCTGAAACAAAATAAATAAAAAAAATCAAGTTACATGTTTCATCTATAATTGATTATCTTACATAATTGAGTTTGTTCTACAATAAAACTATAGCTATATTATTTTAACATATCAACAACGTTGCATATATCAAATAATAGTAACGATTAAGTTTGGAAAGAGAGGTGCAGCGGAACTTTGAGAAATTTAATAAAAAAAAAGAGTATGCATAGTGGATCGGTTGTTTCTGCTATCATTTTAATCCGAAATATTAATGAGTTAAATTTTATTTTTTATATTCGAAATTTTAATTTAAGTAACTCAATAAAAAATTTGTATCATAATTTTATAGTATACTATTTTTCATCGTGTTTGAAATTAGTTTACTATGCTTAATGATTTTTGGAAACTAAGCTTTTTTTATATACATTTTTATTATTATTTCAAAGATGTCTTTCAAAAATCATTAAGTATACTAAACTAACTCCAAACATGATGAGAATTTGTATTCTACAAGATTATGATATAAATATTTTATTGAGCTACTTAAATTGAAATCTTGAGCATGAAAATTTAAAATTTGACTCATTAATATTTCGGTTGAAATACTAATGGAAGCATGCTAGACAAACTCTATATATATGAGTTTAATATTGATGAATTAATATTGAAGTCTAAATATTCGGTCTAAATCGTTTACATTATTAACCAATTTTTATTTCTAAATATTCTGCGATGATTTAATCTTACCCAATTTTACATTTTTAACCTTTATTTTCTAAACGCTCCTTAGCATTACATGTAATTGTTTAATAGTTCATTACTAGCAAAGGGTTGATCTAAGGTCATAAATTAAATTTTAGTTGCCACAAAATGTTACAAATCCTTTTTCATTCGCAGTTCAAAATATGATATTCAAGTATCAAATTAAAGTTATCGATTTTCGTTCATATATTTATGAAAGATGTTTGCATGAATTAATTTTTCAAATTCAAGTTATAATAGATCAAGTATTTAGGAAATCTGATCCATCAAAGTTTATCAATTATAATTAAATATTAATTCATTTTTGAGGTGTGATAATGTGTTTTGTAAAGCACAACACATCTTATACTTCATGCTCATATCTCACGTTTTAAAATTTAAATAGAAGATCTAAACATGATCTCTATATTAAAATCTCAATAGTGACCAAATTTCATTTTTTTTTTAAATTACTATTTTTTAAGGATTACAAAATTTATTGAATTTCAAAATGTGAGTACGAGTATAAAGTACGAGGTGTATCGTTCTTTATAATTATTTTTTTTACAACTATATATGTGCCTTCTAATTTTGTAAATCCTGTGCTGTTGAAAACTGTTATTATTCGATTCATCCATTTCTGTGCCTGTTAAATTTCCAGCTAATCATGAGGTGTAATCAGATCGTTTTACTTGTATTATTTATTATTTTTTTAACTTGTATTATCTATTATTTCAGGGCAAGAATAATTCTTCTAAAAATGAAACGCCGAAAATATACATTTGTGTTTTTCTTTTTTCGGAGGAAGATTCTATCCTTATCCTTACTCCTTATAAAAGGAGCTTGGAAGATATAATCTCAAAGTGTTATCTGTCATTGAAAATGAATACTGACTGTTGGATTAAAATCTGAAAATCTAAATGAATCCATCATGTCCATTTTGGTTCGTAAAATTTCTTCTCCCAAAGACTTTATTCTTTTCTAAAGTGAATAATGAATAATTCAAAATCATGCATGTTGTCTTTTTATGTCTAGAAAGCAACAAATATTTTTTTACTATACTAATTGCTTTTGTCTTGGGACTAACATCTCAACTAAAATTATTATTGTCTACGTCTTTTCGCTAGTAGAGAGACAAAAGCCTGATTCCAATTAAGGAGAATCCAGCCCCAGGTGCTCTTTTGTCTGATTCTGACTATACCAAAAAGGCAATATGTATCCAGGCAGATCCCACAAGAATTCTTCTAATCGTGCACCCACCTACGAAGCACTGGCTGTCCGTTATCCATTTTTTTTAATAAAATTGTTTTCTTTTTACTTTCTTAATTATTTTGTCTTCTTTAATTATTACTCTTCTAATCCAAACAACACCTGTACTAACAGCTGGAGATTTAATTAATCGAAAAATATATATATTTGTCATACAAGATGACTCGTTCACTGGTTTGATATCCGCGCACAAGAAATTTATAATTCCTTTCTAATAAAACTTTTTTAGAAGAATGATAAAATTTAAAATTGAATCATGTTCAACGGTTTGGATCAGTCATTTGGACTTTCAAATTTGAGATATAACGAAAATTTTATACTTCATGAAACATCATATCCTCATTCTATATATATATATTCAAAAAAAATCTAATAAAAAAATTTTACAGAAAAAAACTTTCATTTTAAATATTTAACTATTTAATATGCAATATTTTTCAACACGAACCCCAAAAAACAACCCTAGTAAAAAAATAATTGTAGTAAAATAATAATTATATTATCAGACACGAAACATCCCTGGAAAAATGTTTCAATATACAACGACGAAGCTCATTCATAATGTAGGAGGTTAATAGTTATTAATGTTTCTTGGAAAATAATATACTATACATCGGGGGATATTTTCCTAAATTTGGATGGTTAAACTATATAAACTATAACTCCGATTTCGTTCCGCCTTCTCTTCTTGAACTTGCAGTGGAACTTCTCTATCTTTGTCATTAAAGGCTATGTAGTTTCAGCAAGGCATTAGGAAGATAGGTCCCAAGTAGGGAGGGGAGGGCGTGCATTCACAATCTAGATGTGGAATTCCTTTGTTTTGGTCTTTGTGCAATGGAAAAGTTCATTGCCGACGATATAATTCTCAAATAAATAATTAATAATATAATTTTTTTAATATATTTAATAAAATTTGATATTAAAGAAAATTTACACATAATATTTTTAAATGTTAAATAATAATGATAATTATAATAATAATAATAAATAATATACATAAACACATAATAATCTATAAATGATCATATAAAAAAGTTTGATCATTTTAAGGGTATGTTCGGCCACAGAACTGTTGAGCTGGGAAAAAAATTGTCTCTGAGCTAATTTTTCTTCCCAGCTGAACAGTAAAATCTAGTTCAAATCCTATACCCGTTGTTTTTCCCTTTGGCTGGTCGAACAGGCCCTAAGAGTTAAATTTTACTTTAGGTATATTACACACATTATTTTGAATAAAGAGAGAGAAATTATTTTATATGAACTTTTGAATTCAAAAAGATGAAAAGATTTAAACAAAATTAATGAAGGAGAAAAGTGATGACGTGACATACTAGAAATGGTTAAAACTTCAATCTTTTATGTATTAAAATTTTCAGAGCAAAACTGCACTAACATTAATTTATGCAATGTTCTTTTTTTAGAATGTGACTGTATATATCTCCATCGAAATATAATGCACGTGAAACAATTAACGTTATATTATAATTTTACCACCACAAGTGAGCCTATTTTTGTGGGAACAAGGAGAAAATTGATGCGACGGATCTTGTTTCTTAATAAAAGATTGTATGTTCAATGAAGAAGAAGAAATCTAACATGTACTCCAACTTTTCAAATTCTTTGATGAGCTTAATAAAAAAAAGTATATTTTATTGTTTCCAATTTTTAATTTATGATGCTCAAGCACTCCGAGTACTTTGATGAGCTTGATAAAAAATATTTTGTTATTTATTTATTTTTATTTATGATGCTCAATAAATTCTTTATGTCAAAATTTTAAGTTATAATTTTTTTTATTTTTGGAGTTTTTAAGTATTTATTTTAGAATATTTAAGACTGTGGAATTAAATAAGTTTCAAGTGATTTGTTCTCAGTTATAAATCGTAAATAGACACCAAATATTTGGTAATATCATGTTGAATTTGTATTTGCAACTTTTTGAGATGATATGATGGAAACACAATAGTTAAGTTGAATTGAAGAATCAAATTGAAAATCTGAAATTATGCTGACAAAATGAAAATGTTGTTTTAATTTTTACAACTAAAGTGAACGCAGGTGGCAACTAACCAGAAATATGCATATTGATATCATTACGAGGGATGACAATTATTAATCTGACCCGTTGGGTTAATTCGTCTTTGGGCTTGACCTTACTTGACTTGCTACTGTGATAGGCCGATCGGGTAAGACTTCGAGCCGGGTGAGTATGAGCAGGCCAACGGGCCGATGGACCGAATTGCCATCTCTAATATTATCTAGCGTAATATTCTGAGATAATTTGGTCGATCTTAAAATCAAAGTCAGAGAGCATATTAATTAGAGGTTAAGATCCGAAAGGAAAAAAAATCAGGCTTTAATAGAGGTCCTGAGTTTGAAAATTGAATGGGAGCTGAAAATTATGAAATTTGAGAGATTGACTCTTATCTTTTCGATAAAAAAAAGAATCTGAAAGGAATATTGACAACTCATACGGGTGTCAATTACTGACCTGACCCGACATGATCCGGAGATAAATGGTTCATATATGGGTTTAATTTTTTTAATCCGAATTGGGTCGGGTTGGGTTCAGATCAACCCGATCTGATTCGATTAATTATGTTTTTTAAGTAATTTTGTGATTAATACTAATTAAAGTTTATATATTAATTATATAATAATTAAGATTAATTATCAATTAATCAATATTTAATTATTTAAAATAATATTAACATGATTAATAAATATATAATTATTTTACACGAGTCTGGTCGGGTCGGGTTAGATATGGATTATGATTTTTTGACCCGAATGTAATCGAGTCGAGTTCGGGTCAAGTCAAAAAAATATTAAAATAATAAAGATCCGATCCGAACCCGACCTGACCTGACCCGACCCATTGAAACCCCTAACAACTCATGTGTCAACAACCACCAACCGACATCAAATTACTTTACATGGGATAGGGTGTCAACTATTGATCTGATCCATCAAATTACTTTACATGGGATAGGGTATGAGAGTCTAATTTTTTTTACTCGATTCGAATCGGGTTGGGTTCGGATTAACCCGATCCGAACCGATTAATTATATTTTTTGAAGTAATTTTATGATTTAGTACTAATTAAAGCTTAAATATATATTAAATATACATTAATTAAGATTAATTATAAAGTAATTTATATTTAATTACTTAAACTAATATAAAAATAATTGATAAATTTTATTGTATCAACATTTGGACATGAAAGAATATGATTTTTATTGAAAGCATTTTACATGAAATGCCAAAATTAGTACATCACCATAATTCTAGTTTAACTATTATAAAAAATATTAATTGTCACAATAAAGATATAACATTAAAAATGGAAATTCTTGCTTTAGTCTTTTTGGACTTTCATAAAAATTCATATTCATGTTCGTTCCTAAATTTTTGTACGAAATTGATTCTTAAAGTTCTTTAAAAAATGACCAAGTTGATCCTTAAGCTCCGAAGTCAGATAAGTCAAATTCGTTTGTAAACTTTAAATTACAGTAAAATATTTTTTTGATTTTTTGAAAAAGAGTGAAAATGTATGCTTTAGTGTCGTTCCGAACTTTTCCAACTAACTTATCTGTAGTTAGTGTTTATAGTGAAGGTCCGGTCCATCTTTCATTCTACTTAGTTAAAAAAAAAAAAGATAACTTGTGAAAACCTTTTCTTGGTCATGGGTCCATCGCATTAAATTTGTAACTCGTAAGACAGTAGCGAGTTTCTGAATGTTATGGCTGCGGACGTGAAATCATTTTGTATTTTGCTTTTTTAACATTTTATTCAGCTTATTGCAATTTGAATATTTGATTATTTGTTTTTTTGCATTTACAGTTATGGTAAATATTGGTAATAGTCAACTGTGTGGTAAAGTACAACTTTTCTATTTTGCGCTGGTGTCACTCTTTTGTCCCATAGTGATAGTAATTAAAGCAGATAGTGGTACGCCTAAGATACAAAAAGAAAAGAGAGAGAAGCCATTACGAATTTGACAATTTTGTGTTCTTTACTGTCGAGAGGTTGACAATTTTACACAATTTGGAGCTCTTTTTTCTTTTTCTTTTTTTTTTGTCGGGTGGGGTATTGGCGGATAGACTATTTAATTATTAAATATTTTTATCTTATTAGTGATTGGACTCTAGAGTTGTAATATTGAAAATCAAAATGGCATGCTAAAAATTGTAGTTAAAGAAGGTAAAACTCCCACCTCTTTTTTAAGAAAAACAATTGGCGTCATTAGATCGTTTGCTGCATTATATGTCAATACAGTTGGTCCAATTTCAAGATCATGAACTTCTAATTATTTTGCTACTTATTTCAGATATTTAATTAATTAAAAATTAGTTGAAACAGAACAATGTGAAATTCAATCCAATTAAAATCAATTCGAGAAGGTAAAAAACAAAAAGAAAAGAACGACTATAGATGATCTCAAATCCAATAAGGGGTAGTGAAAAACTCGTGGATTGCTCATGTCTTTTTCGGAATCGGCTTAAATTTTGCTCGATTGTTAATGAACCAAGTCATTAACAATTTAGTTTGTTAAGTTAATGACTGAGTATGAAGCTCGCTAAGATCATTTAGCTCGTTAAATAATTTATTATTTTTATTATTTGTATTACTATGTTGTGAATTTTATAGTATGTTATATAAGTTTTAATATAATATGTATGAAATTATTATATAAAATATGTATTAAAATATATTGCTATTTGTTCTCATTAATTTTTACCGGTATTCTAAATAGCGCGCTATAGCATTTTCGGAACCCAAATATTATGCTATATACCTATATTGTGCTATTTTCCATATTGCGTATAGCGTATAGCTCCGCTATTGCACGCTATTGTACATTTGTCCACAATAAGTTTTAGATGAACATATTTTCTTCATACGAACTCCGATTGATGTGATTCAAAATGTGTTGAAAAGTTAAGAACAAGAAAAATAATACTGGTATATAATCTTAATCAATCCATATAAATTTTGGATCAAAATTCCTTTATTTTTTATTATAAGCGTTATGATTTGACCCCGACATGCATCTTTCTCTTTGGATTCTCTTCTTTATCTGAAATAACAACTAAAACTAAGTAGTACCTTGAACTTGAATAATTTAAATCTAATTTAAATTAAATTAACCTAAAAAACTTTATTTTATGACTTAATCTAATTCAAAATTTAGTATTTTAATTATTTTATCATGGATTTTAGTTTAATAACAGAATGCATTTGATAGAAAATAATATGTATTGGTTAATTTATTAATTTACTATATCGAAGATATCTTGAATAGTAGTTTGAAAATATATCCTTTAATTGATTTTGTGTTATTTATTTATTTGCCCTATGAATCTTTAGATAAAAATATTGATATTATTTATTTATACTATGTCGGATAGCTTTCGCTATAGCACGCTGTAGTGCAATTATTTTTTTAGGATTGTGTTGTTATCACGTGATAATATCTCTTTAGAACCTTGATTTTACATAAATTTTTAGTATGAAATATTTATAGTAAATATTATTAATTATTAAATGAGATATTAACGAGCTAATTAGACTCTCGATACCTTAACGAGTTGATCATGAGCCAATACTTTTTAATCGGAACTAAAATAATTAATGTGATTAGTCCAAGTCGACATGTGATTAGTCCAAGTCGACACTTTTTAATCGTTTAACAAGTTTTACTCAAGCTAGTTTACATCCCTCCCTCCAATCCGACACGTGATTAGTCCAAGTCGACCAGCACGATTTTAGATTAGTCCGAATGCAACACAGCATTTGTTTAGTTTCCTCATCGTAATGTTTTTAGTAAATACACTTCTCCCTTCAATTATTCTAGAAGAATCTAGAACAAGCGAATCTGCCCCAAGCCAGACAACAGGGGGATGCCGTCTGTCATCACTAATTAGTTAAATTTAAAATATTAACTCAGTATCAACTTCGTCATAACAACATGGCAACTTATATAAATTTTGCAAAATGTCTCCGGTAGGTGATTAGAGGACATCATTATGATATTAATTTAATGATATCATTAGCCCATTCAAGTTTCAAGTAGGCTAACGCCTAAAGAGGACTTTGGTTCGTTTATGTTACAGCCGCTTAGCACCACATGCAGCAATATATTCTATCGTTCATACTAGCATGGTAATAAAATTTACGAATATTTATTTCAGCACTGTTTTAAAATTTTGTACCAGTTAGATGGATCTAAAAATTATCCATGAATTCATTTGCATAATTTTGTGTATTAATCCTGAATTACTTTTACATAATATATTCTCTTAGTAGCTTCACAAATTTGACATGTTTGTATACATTATATAAAAAAAAAACATGATTATTCTCATCTCGAATCGTCTCGCAACATGGTGAGCCACATGTAATAGACCATATAATAGCTTTAAGCATGGACCGTGAATTATGAATTGCAAACCTAGCTCACAGCCAACTGATGTCATTTCCCAAAAAGAAAAGAAAAAGGAGTAAATTACATAAATGATCCTTAAAATTGATTCACTTTATCAAATTGGTCCTTTAAGTTGTAAAATTATTAATTTAATCCTTAAAGTATCACTTTATTATCAAATTGGTTTTTAAAGTTTTAAAAGTATCATGTTAGTCCTTGAAGTTTTTAATTTATACCAAATTAGTTTTATTTACAATTTATTAAAAATGATATTTTTATTTATCATAGAATTATTTTTTTAACATTATAACTAGTATGAATACGCCGATTGAGAGGCTCTGATTGAACCTGCAAGTTTTCTTTTTGAAGAAAATGAGTATAAGCCCACCGACGTTTGAAGTAATCTTCCGCTTCCCCTTCCCCTTTGCAGCGAAGCTGAGTGTTGATTGAATGAACGTTCTCCTGTTCTTCTAGACATGCTGAGTTCCACAAATTTTTATACATTTAAAGAAGGAAATTGATTTCGTCAAATCCATAAACTGTGTTCGCAGCGAAAAGAAGACCCTTCCATTTGACTTTGAGGGCCAATAAACAAATTATTAACAAAAAATTTCTTAATAATTCAGAATATTAAGAATTCAGAAATCGAATAATTCTTTGATTGGAAAGGCGCGTTAGCGATTTGTTTTTAGTACTTTTTTACCGATTCATACAACAATAAAAATACTGCATTAGTGTCGTATTATTATAAATTAATTCATATAATATTTATAAAATTTTCATAAATTTTAAGATATATTATATGATATGAATGTCAATGTAAATATTTATTTTTTAAGCATTGATAAAGATAGAACTAATCAGTTACAAATAAAAAAGTTTAAGAACTAAAATGATAAGTTAGTGAAATTTTAGGGACTAAAATGTTATCTTTGAAACTTTAAGTACCAATTTGATAGAAAAGTGATACTTTAACGATTAAATTGATACTTTTGATATTTTAACGATCAATTTGATAAAAAAATGATACTTTAGGGATCATTTATGTAATTTACTCAAAAAAAAAATTGAGTGACGATAGACATTTAATGAGCTCAATATGTTATAGAATCCAGGGTAGCTGAAAATATCTGATTTCTATACTTGAATCTAAATCTATAATAGTTTAACTATGCCTGTTATTACTAAAAAAATATTAAAAAAAGTCTAACCATGTGATAAGGAGGCCATTATGTGCAGGGAGGTTTAGATGATACATTTCCCCCCTCTCTTGATAGTGATCCATCAAAGTGTTTTTTTTATTATTATTGTGATGACTCCGACTTATTAATATTATGTTATTGTCATTATTATTATTCTTTCATATTAGTACTTCTACTTATTTCTTTTTGGATGATGATTTTCAGCTATGTCGAATCTCTACAGTTGGCGTTGCTTACATCATTTAATATTTTATTTTAGCAATTTATAAGTTGTCATGACTGCCAGATTTTTGTAGAGTATTTTTTAGTAGCCAGAGTAAGACTTAGTGTTAAGCAATAAACAAAAGCACCCAAAATAATTTTAGAAATTGGAACTTCCATTTTTCTATGTTTGATTCTTTTTTAAAGAAAAAAAATGAGGTTTAAACCCTCAAAATTTATCATTTCCCAATGTTTATTGAATCCAACAAATGTTCTTGTATTAGATGCAGATGATGGTTTCAACTTTTTTTTATCAAAAAAAAAGGAAAAAAAATAACAAATACGTTGGTGGTATATAGTGTGATGACTCGGACTGCCCTGTGGTGTATACCCCGGTTTACTCGTTAGCGTTCAATATTCCAATTGTAATTAACTTTTTACATTTTAAACTAATTTATAAACTATGGCACAGATTTGTCTCTTCTACACATAGATATTATTAATTTAGTATAACAATATTTGTTTAACTCCGAAGACGAGTATAATGATTAAAGATATGATTTCTTGCATGATAACTCGTGTAGTATTACTACATCTAGGTATATCAATTACAATTTTTTTTTATTGAGAGCGTTTTCCATGATTTTTAGAGGTGAGTATGATCAAATGCGAATATGTTACGGACCTTATTATTTAATGATGTTATGTGATGATGGTGAAAAAAAAATCAAATATGGTATAATTGTTTTTCTTCTCATCGTTTGTATAGAAAGATGGACCGTGAGATGGAAAATATCCAAACCATGGAAAAAAAATTTGTCTAACAAACGTTAATGGGCAAAAAAAAATCACTTCGACCCTGTTCAGCGTGTGTCCATCTCCGTGGGAAAAACAAATTAATTCAGACTTAATTTTTATTTTTCCAACAACACAGTACTTTTCTAGTTCAATTTGTTTTCCCATCCCACGTGGATTATTGGGAGTCTATTTCTCAGAAAACTTACTTTTTTTTTGCTTGGGTATCTAGTTGGATCACCCTATAATTCAGCGGCGTTTTTTTTTCAAAAAAAAAAAGAAAAAAGAAAAGAAGAGAGAATGAGAAACATAAACAATTCTATTACAGATATTCATAGAAATCTGTCCCTTTCCTCAAAGTCTAATGCAAGTCGCTTTCTCGTTTTGTCGTGTTGTTACTACCTGTCCTTTCTATATCTTACATTTTGTTAAAAAATGTACATGTCAATTATTATCTTTTCCATTAGATTAGATATTTTATATACTTCCGTTTCTGACCAGAGCGTAAGCATAGTTAGATGGATATGTTATGAAATAAATGTAGGAATTTTAAATTTGGAGCTATTGAAAAACGAAACCAAGTATCCCGTCAGATTCTTTGAATCCGCTGTGAACTTTTGATTCCATGGGATCTGTTTTGAATTATTTATGTTAGCTGTTAACTACGTCTAGAGGTGGCAATCGGTCGGGTCGGTTCGGGTTCGGGTTGGACGGGTCGGATCAGTTTGATTTTTTAGAAGAAATCGGGTTGGGCCGGGTCGGGTCAGGGTCGGGTCGGGTCAGGGTCGGGTCGGACCGGGTCGGGTCAATTTATATGTTGTGTTTTTCCAGATCGTTGATAGATTTCGATTGGATTAAAGGTCATTTGATCTCGGGTCGGGTCGGGTCGGGTCGGGTTCGGGTCGGGTCGGATCAGTTTGACTTTCTTAAAAAATTGGATCAGATCAAGTTCGGATTAGGTTCAGATCCGGATGAATCGGGCAGATTTCTCAGATCGGATCGGGTTCTGCTACCTCTAACTACGTCAGAGGGAAGGGGCTGCATTTAATTCTCTGTAAGAAGAATTATAATCATTCCCCGTTGAGGAAATAAACAATCGAATTGAAATATTTGATTTCAATTTTGTTGTTTTAGTAAGCATACCTCAGAACAGAAAACTTCCTTTTCGGGCATTATTTTAGAAGCAGCTTGATGAAATTGACATCGTCTTGACTTTCTACAATTACAAAAGGGATAGCATCCCCATCAATATCAAATCAATTAGCGAAGGGACAAGAAAGAGACAACAAACGGGCAAGGGATAGAGATATTTTAAAAAAAAAAGAAAAAAAAGAAAAGTCCTATTATTAATTAATTTCCTAAAAAAAGATTGGGTACATTTTGAATTTTAGATATATAGTTTCCGGTCTCATTCATAGACACTTATGGGAATTTTATACTCTATTTTCTTTATATGTAAATAAAAGTGGAGTAAGCCCAACAATTTCATTTAAAGAAAAAATTATCTTACAACATTGCATACTGTCAAACTTTTGCTAAACTTTTACTAAGACTTCAGACTCACAAATAACCTATTTAATCAATCAATACGGACCTTTATTAAACAGGCTTTGGGACAAAGCAAAGCAACCACAGTCCACAAATCATACAAAAGTTTAACTAGGATAAAATCTTTCTAATTCTAGGCCGGGTCTACTAAAGAATTAAGGAGACCCGGTCCGGTTTTGGTAGGCCCATATACCTAAAGGGCAGAATTGAAATAAGAGGTAGGCCCATATCTGGATAGATGGTGCTAGACTGGGCCTATTCATCAGGAAATCAGGTACCATTCTGGGTTTATTTCTGTTGGAGGCTGGATTTCTTTCTTTCTTTTTAATGGAGCTCTCATGAATTTCTGTATATATCATTTTTAATATGTTTTTTTTGTCAGAAATTTAACTTTGCGCCGCTTCATAGAGAGGCGAGAGCTTTTATTATCTGTGCTAGATGTATGGTGCTTGAACGCTCAAACTTAGAAAGGAAATTAGATAATTTTCTTGTATAAGACCGTTAAAATATGCCCTCCATGATTAACTTATTTTGAGTGATTCTCATTCGTAACAAACTTGATCTGAGAACGGTCCAATTCTGATTGTTCTGATCATAACTTCCCAGTTTTTACATCTCTGATTTGACAAGCATGTCTGAGAAAATACTAGAGACAAGATGGAGGATGCTAAACATTCTACATGGATGATCTATCTGTAGTACTATTATCAAAAGCAGTTAAACAAATGGACTGCTCTAGTATTTATTTTTTCATTCTTTTTAAATATGAATAATCTCTGATCAGACGCTTAAGAAAAAAAATGGGTAGCTCAAAAACTATGATCACATCATTTTGTATGTTCTTCGTCATTTCATTTTCTCAGTGCCAGTGTTATCCTAACCAGACCAGATCGGATGGTTTGACTAAAAAAAAACTGAACCTGATCATTTGTTTGGTTTGATTCTTTAATAGAAACGAATTTTCTGTTGAATCGGGCAAATCCGATTTAATCAATCAGTTTTTGGTACATAATCGCTAATCCCATTAGCATAGAAATCCGGTTTTCTGCTACTTCTGATTAGCTTCCAATCTTTCCAAACACTTTCTCACGATTTTCATCCTTTTTCTTGCGATGATTGCATCTGCTGTCATTTCATTTTAGATTGAGATTGTAAATTCCCAATTCTTTTGCAAATTTGTGAAGAAATCACGAAAATGATTCTTTTTATTTTTGTCATTGTATCATTTTTTTCTTCAAAGTTCATAGCTCTGTTACTATACACGAAGAGAAGCTCAAGTGCAAACTTTGTTGTTCAAAGCTATAACTTCTATTCTATCAATGAAAAGTTTGTACTTGCCATTTGAATGCTACTTGGTATTTGATGAAAAGCCCAACCCAACATTGTAACTCAGACATATGGTGCTGTAATATTTAATTTTTTTTCATAGTAAGGAATATATTTTTTACTCATAAAACATTAAAAAAAGTTGATTGTATGATTTTAAGTAACTACATGATATATTATTTCGTGCCGAACTGTGTGACATGTTTAGGAAAGTTTATGTGACATGACAATTTTCAGATAAAAACAATACGTCCCATAGAAAAACATCACATGTCATTTTTTTAAAAATAAAAGAATAAAAAATATTCTAACAAGATTGTATCAATTTTTTTATGGAGTAGTATGGTCTAATTTTTTTTCGACTTAGGATGGCCTAAAAAAATTTGAACCATATATATAATACCGTAAGCTTAAGTTCACGGAGATCTTCCGTGAACTTAACTCAAAAAGTATATCAAATCATTTTCAAATTTTAATTTACCATTCTCATTAAATTTTTTATATGAAAATCTTATGGGATGTAAAAATTTGGAGTGTTTTGAGTTTTTCAAGTTATGATTTTTAATTTTTGAAAATCAGCTCTAAAAAAAAATAATAATAATATATTCAATACTTGAATATCATTTTAAAAAATAAAAAATGGTGACTTAAAAAGCTCAAAACACTCCAATTTTTTGCATCCCATAAGATTTTCATATAAAATTTTTAATAAGGATGATAAATTAAAATTTGGAGATAATTTGATGTACTTTATGAGTTAAGCTCATGGAAGACCTCCGTGAGCTTAAGCTCACGGTATCTTTACACACACTCTCTCTCTATATATATAGGGACTGGCTACGGTGATTCCATAAGCATTTCGAGCCGAAATGCTTACAGCTTAAATTTCAAAATTTCATGTTCAAAATTTTAATTTAAATATCTCAAATGATTCTTCATATCATAATCCTGTAGATTATCAATTTTTATCAAAATTGGAGTTAGTTTACTATGCTTAATAATTTTTAAAAGATGGCTCTAAAAATAATTAAAAATACCAATTTTTGTAGGTCAAATTTTGCTATCTTTTAAAATCATTAAGTATAGTAAAATAACTCCAAATGTGATGAAAATTGATAATTTATAAGATTATGATATGAAGAATTTTTTGATCTATTTAAATTAAAATTTTGGACGTGAGATTTTAAAATTTAAACCATAAGTACTTAGCTGAAGTGCTTATGGAATAACTGTACCAAACTCTATATATATAACAAAAATAATATGACAGTGGAATAAATATATGATCCGATCGGAAAAAAATTCAGACCTATATCATAAAAAACCAGACCAACATGCTGATAAAAGGAGATGCGTCATACAATGTAAACATGACATAACCAGTCACAACTTGTTATTTTTATAACCTAATTCAAACCAAGATTAAAATTTTAGATCAATAAAATACCGGACCTATATATACCTAGCTATGAAACCTAGCCCGGTGATGACCTAGAAAGCCGTTGCAGAGAAATTAATAAGTACTACTTTACCTAGGAACGACATGAGCAAAAAAATCTCACCAGAGGGAATACTTTTGAGCTTATTTGTTTGATGAGAGATAACGATTTTGATTAAATAATAATAAATCTTTTATACATTAAAATTTATATTTAGATTTTTTCACAACCATTATGATTAAAATGAATCGTTATAATTAATTTTTAAAAATTCTCCACAAAAAATACACTTCAGAGAATAATTACCCACTTTACCTACGGTAGGCACTACCAAGTTATGAATCAATATTACGGACGGTACCTTTTGATTATTTTTCTTTTATTTATCGAATTTAAACAACCCCATGGGTGTTACAAAGTTTTTCTTATTTCTATTTCAAAAGGTACATATATCATCCTATTTTAAATTCAATTCAGTTTTATCAAAATTAATATCGAATTGGATTAGGGTTACATACGGATATAAAAATATCTGATAATTGATTTTATCTATGATCAATCCAAAAAATAACAAAATTTTTTTGATCTGTATCAGTATCCAATGATATTTGTATTTGTATCCGTATTCGAAAAAATTAATAGATAAATATATAATTTGGCTATTATGTATCTATATCCGTCTGTTTAACTATTATCCGTCAATATCCGACATTATCCAAAGGTATACGATCCGATTTTATCCGAATACATATCAGAAAAAATCTCATTATATATTTTGAACTATATTTTTTGATACATTATAAATGTTTGTAATCTTATATATAATTTGTGTTACTGTATCATTTTTTTATAATTTATTGATTCATTTGAACTAATATAATAATTAATATTTAACTTTTATAATTAATAGTTCTATCAAAAATAGTATGTAATTATTTTACAATGCTACATATAATATTTTTTTAATTAAATTACAAACTATGGAGCTCTCGATGTAGGAGAAAAAAACTAATTAGTTTGTGTCAAAGCATTAAAAGTTCAATCTTCAAAAAATTAAACTGTTGATTCCAATAAAATAAAGAGAAAATCTTTTGTTCCTCCGTTCCTCCATCCTTCAAGAAATCATTTATTTTTATATTTGAAAGTTAATCACATCTCAATTTAAATATTTCTTTATCAAATCTCTCTCAAATTTAAATTGCTTCATTTATCTTTCTCCTCATTTAAATTTATTTCTACCTCTTTTTTAGAATATATCTAGATCTTATTTCTCATATATGGTGACCTCTTGACGATCTCTCCAGAAATCTGTTCCTTCTCTTTGATGATCTCTTCAGTGATTTGTTATTTCTTTCTCCAACAATCTGTTTCATCTCTTTAGCAATTTGTTTCATCTAAATATCTAATTCATATATCTGAACATGTGAATTACTTATCTAAATATCTAATACATATATCAAAAATATCTGATACATATATCAAAAAATACCTTAATCATTTATCTAAAATTTTGTTTCATATATCTAAATATCTAATTCACTCATCTAAATACCTCATGATATAACCAAATACCTAAGTTACTTATAAACATGATATATAAACGTTTATATATAAAAATCTGATATATAAATGTGATGTATATAATTAAATATCTAATGCATATACTTGAATATCATATTCATTTATCTAAATATATGATTCATATATATGAAGACCTGAATTATTTGTCTAAACATCTAATACATATATCTAAATATCTGAGTCATTTATCTAAATATCTAGTTCACTTGTCTAAATATTTATACATGGATTGGGGAATGTGATAATTTATTTTTGGAAAACATAGATGCACGCTAGAACTTTTTTTTTTTTTCATTTTAAATAGGATGGCCCCTGATTTTATTTTTTTACTAAAATGGACTTTTAGTTAGCAAGATTTTTTGAGAAATTTATTTTGAGGGACTGGTAGTCGGTCTCTAAAATACAACAGAGTAATTCTATATATGCGTTTAGTATATTGCGGCCCATGACTAAGCCCGAGGATAATAAAATTCTGCTAGGGACCACTAAACTGTAATATTTGGACACCAAATCCCCCTATAATATTTCGCACTATGCGGATCATTTATTTAATTTTAATTTTTTGACCTGTGTCGATATACAAAGGCCCAATTATAATCTACAATTTATAAAACTAGTGGGAGGAATAAATGATTTGAGGCGTATTTGTAAAATTTAATATTCTTGGAGTTCTAGTGCACTTCATGTTGTATATCTAGTTTGTTAAACTAAAAAAAGGCCAGTTTGGGCTACTTGACCCATTTAATTATCTCGTAACGTTGTCATTTAGACTAAAACAAGTTGTAAAATAATAGAACTACATCCACTATTTTTTGGGGATGGATCACTTGATATTTTTGACAATTTTGAGTTCTTGACAATGACACTCTAAAAAATAATTAAATTGAAAAAAACATCGATATATTATTCAATTAATTGATATATAATATTTTAAATTTTATATAATTTAATTATTATTTGATGTTTTTGATCAACTATCAAACAATAACTAGTATGAAATTTGAAGTACTATCAATCTATAATAAGTTGAATAATATATCTATATATTTTTTCTCTATTTTTCTCTATTTTTTATTTTTTTTGGAGTGCCATTGTCAAGATATATTGTTAAAATAACTCATTGTCAAAGTGATCCCTCACTTTTTCTTATAACATATTTGTAATTATGTTATATGCGTCGCTATACCAAATAAAGTTGTTAGATATTATTTCCGAGAATGTTTAAAATCAAATGAATAAAACTTTCATGATAACATCCGTTCTTGAGTCAATTATATCGATTGTAAGAAGGGATTGGCTCCTCATAAAAATTTGGAGGATTCTTAAACCATTTTTAAGGAAATTTCTCAATGTTCTGAAAATGCATAAATGCTAACATGTTAAAACTTTTGAGTTTGTTTAGTGCAAAATCAAAATGTCAAAAAAATCGATGAGTGTTTGCAACAAAATTTAGGTGTTATTGGTTGTTTCAACTCCAGATCTTATATCAAATGAACTTGTGCTTCAAACTCTTCAATATATATACAAAATTAACTGTTTGAATATATGTTTTGAAAATATTGAAACTGTAGTTATCATTATATAACCTTGTTTTACCGTATTAAGTGTAAAAAATATGACTTATAAGTGATCTTGTCTCAATATAAGTAATTTTCATTGTATTTGAATTGACTACATACAAATTAATCAGGTTAATTTTCCTTTTTGGCTAAATATAATTAAGAAAATATATCAAAATAAATATGGATTTTGTTATTTATGTTAACGATTTTATTATGATTTATCATGCAACACATTTTGATTACAATTAACATGTCGAAACTAAAAATAATTAGCAGGAGGTGACAGGTCAAGGAAAGAGGATGTCCAGATCAAAATAAATTTTATTTGTCACTGCACTAGAAATTAAAAAAAAATTTTTTTTAATGGACGAAAGGGGTGGATGTAGGGTTGTCAATGGATCAGATTCGAATCAGATTTTAAAGGATCCAAATGCGAATCCATTAAAAATTTATAAGATCCATATGCGGATCCGTATCCAATAAAATTTTGAGAATTCAAATGTGAATTCATATTTACTATTATAATGAATTTCGGATCGGATTTAGATCATATTTCGGATCTTATATTATAATAATAATTAATATATGACAAGAAAAATTATGATGTTATCTTAAAATTATTTTAAATGTAATAACAATCATAATTCACATTTTCTATTATAGCAATCTTAAAATTATTTGTTCCAATCATAAATATTACAACAATCATAACTATATGTTCCAACTTTCAAAACATACATTAAACATCAAATAACATAATAAAATATACATAATTAATGCAATAACTACTATTCAACTTTATGAATCGACACATAATGAAACATAAATGTTATTTTTCAATTTAAACTAAATTGAATATCTCTATTTTATTAATTGACATATAATATAATTTTATTTATTTATCGAATTCATAGCAGATTCGAATTCAAATCTCGTAAGATCCAAATGCGGATCTATTATCGATCCAAATGCGGATATTGATTATATTATTGAATGGATCATTTTAACTAATCGGACTAAATAAAAAAATTAATAATTTAATATATATACTTAACTAATAATTTTTTTTTATTAAATAATAATATTTTATATATTAAAATAATAATAAAATAAAGCTCAAAGTAATAGATAATCAAGTTGATGAACAAAGTTTTCGATCCAATAAATTAATAAATATATTTTAAGGATCCGTATAAAAATAACAAAATTCATTTGTGCGGATTATTGGGTCCGCATTTATATTAGATGATATCCATTCAATAAACTAACAAATATATTTTAAGGATTTATATGCCTTCAGATGGATGAGTGCCATTGACAGATCTAGGTGGATGAGTGCCCGCTTACATCGGTCTTGGTTCCACCTGTTTGTCAAGTAGAGGATGTTTAGCGCAGGTCGGAGGAATAAGGTGATTTTTTTGGCAAATGCTGAAAATACCTATGCACTCTGCAATATTTAATTGCCGATTCACGTATTATTCATTTAATACGTTATACTTCGCAAAATTCATCTAATTTTATGAATTATTCGTCTTTAATTCTTTAATTCGCATGCTATTCGAAGAAATTAATAGAAGAGAAGAATGCATCACAAAATTAGAGAAAAGTTTTTTTATTTTTTTCGAGCACTCTCACTTTTGGGTTGAGAGAAAAAAATCACACAGTTCTCAAGTCCTAGCCTTCTGAGTTGTGACCTAGAGGGCCCATTAGAATTTTAAAAATGGGACAGTTCTCAAGTCCTAGCCTTCTGAGTTGTGACCTAGAGGGCCCATTAGAGTTTTAAAAATGGGACGGGACGAGGCGGGGCGGGGCGGGACGGTCCGAGTGAAACACCTCCGGGTCACGGGTGAGCGCGGGTCACGAGTGGGGCGGACGGGTTTCGAGCGGTCCAAAATTAGAAAATCCCGACCCGATCCGTGTTGGACCCCCGCGGATATGACTCTCACAGGTTAGGACGGGTGGGCCAAGGGGTGATCCGGGTGGGTCATGGCGGGTGGGGCGGGTCATTTTTTTTGCAAATTAAAAAAAACCAAAAAATCCTCCATGGGCGGAGCATTTTTTTTTTGAAGCGTCGCCGTGAAGCGCCGCCCCGCCATGAAGCGCTGCCCCGCCATGAAGCGCCGCCATGCACCCAATGTTGTATAGTTTCAACGGAATAGATCGAGCAATTTTTAATAATTCACAATAATCATTGTACTTTCATGCTCAATGTACTCTTATGCTACTTGTTCAAGTATAATGATTTAGTAACCTACTTCATTATGGTCGACATTGTTAATTATTTATGACAAATCATACCATACAGATGAATTCTAAATCACTTCAACATCATGCATTTAAATTGTCAAAAAAGTTCATTACCCGATGAACACAATATGTTATTGGAGGGATCTTCATCTTATATGTAATGGCGACATTAGATTGATGAGGAACGAGGAAGTGAGGTGAGAGCAACATGATCTGTATGGCTGGCTCGTCTTCTTCTTCTCCTTTATTTTCTTCGTTCGAATTATTTTATTTTTCATTGTGAGGGGTTATTTAGATGGTTTAATGTAAGATCCTTCTTTATCTTCATTTATATTATTTTATTTTTCTCTGTAGGGGTTTATTTAGAAGGTATAATGTAATTAAGATCCGAGATCAATAATTTATTCGAGATCAATAAGTTCAAGTGTTGTAAATAATATGTAAAAACAATAATAACAAAATATTGTACAAAATAAGTTATATAATAACTCATTTATTTTTTTATCAAAATAATAAATCATTTAAATCAGTTTTATTAATTATAATTATTTAAAAATAGAATAAAATTAAAAAAGTTCTAAATAATTCTAAAAATATAGAAAAAAATAATTAAAGCTGAAAAAATTATATCACAATTTATAAAATAATTAATTTAAACAAAAATTTTATAGTTATAAAATATTTTTTTATAATTATTTTGAACATTAATATTTATAAAATTATAAGTTACCCTCCTCCTTAATTCCGAGTTTGGGGCCGGCTATGTAAAAAGAACATAGACAAAGTTCTATCTTTTTTTATTAGTAATATTCTTAAAAAATAACTTAACTAATAATCAAAAAGTTAAAAAATAGATGATAAAATTAAAAGAGTTTATAAAAACATACCGAACATCTAGTAATCGTCATTCAAGTACCATAAGTCGTTGTCTTCAACGTTGATATCACATGCACCGTCGAAATCATCGTCTGAGTTTATAATCATATTAGCCGGACGATGATTCTGACGGTGTATGTGATATCAACGTTGAAGACGCTGCATGACGGTGCAATGTTGCATGGCGGCGCATGGTGACGCTTCAGGGCGGCATTGTATGGAGGAGTTTTTTTGGCTTTTTTTTTTAATTTGCAAAAAAATGACCCGCCCCACGTGCCATGGCCCACCCGGACCGCCCCTTGCCCCCCATTCTCACCCGTGAGGGTCATATCCACGGGGGTCCAACACGGGTCGAGTAAGAATTTTCTAATTTTGGTACGCTCAAACCCGTCCCGCCCCACCCGTGACCCGGAGGAATTTCACCCGGATCGCCCCGCCCCGTCCTATTTTTCAAACTCTTTTACAAGTGGCATTGGCAAGCCCCACTAATTTACCCGGGTCCAACAGGGATTTACCCATCCGGGTGAGCGCGGGCATGGGGTCCGGGTAGCATGGGTCGGGTCTGGGTGAGCGCGAGTATGGGGTCTGGGTAGCACGGGTCGGGTCCGGGTGAGCGTGGGTATGGGGTCCAGGTTTCACGGGTTTATCCGACCGGTCCGGGTAGCGGTTTAGACGGGTGAGCGCGGGTCATAGTGAGAACGGAGCGGGTGAGAGCGGGTAACGGGTGAGCGCGGGACGGGTTTGACGGTTCCATTTTTAAATATTTTATACCCGCCCCTTGCTAAGACCGGACCATTAATGGGTCCGGGTCTACCCACGGATCTACCCGAGATGGTCCGGGATGGATGAGGAGCGTGGGTTCGAACGGGGTGAGTCTACTCGTTCGGTTTTTTCAAACCTCTATGGCCCATATTGCCATATCTATTATCTATCATTTATTTATTAGTTTTTTTTTTCTTTTAGGCTATATTTGATATTAAAATAAGATGAAGAGATAATGAGGATAATGTTATTATCTATGATAGAGCTGATAAATATATTTTCATTATTTCTCTATCTTATTTCAATACCAAACAAATCCTTAAGAGATTAAAATCTTGGAATTCATATGTAGGGCACATTAATGTAAATTTTCTATAACATATGAATTACTGTGAGTCAACTTTTCTAATAAGTACAAATATTTTATCTTTTTCCTATAAATATTAATAGTTAGAAATATTATTTTGGATTATAAAAAATAAATTATTTTCAATTATATTTAAATCATAAAATTTAGACATCGCTTAACATATTCAGAATTATTAATTTAGTACTGTGGAGTAAACTAAAGAGGGGAATGCTAAAGACTCGCCCCACCACAATTATGTTTTCTTGACCACTGAAAATGAGTGCTGGTCAAAGGAAGCATTAAAACTGTGAGGAAACTATATTAAATATAAGTACTGTTGCAGATGGGTGCATCACTGCATCATCGTGCATGCACCGACTCTTTGACTGAATAATATATACCGCCTCCGTATAAACCTCACCCCACTATTCTATTCCTAGCTAGTGACTATCGTAGTCAATAACCACCTCCATATTAATGATCACCATTATTTATATTAATTAAAATAATGCAAACTCCCTAGTACAAGTTATTTGGCAAGTATCTTGTGAAAAGGAACTTTGTGGAGCACTAATTTGGTTTTTTCATTTTCTGCATTTGACGGATTTGCTTTTGATGTTTATTTCAATATTTGTTATTGAGAATATTTGAATAAATGAGATTATACAACTTATGTCAAAACTATTATGAAGTAAATTAATTCACACATACAGCATTGTATAAACTAACATTCAATAGCATATGAACTCTTAAGGAAGCTTGAAAAGTGATTTTGATTGTAATTTCCTATATGCGTGCTCCTTAGTACAAGACATTTAAAATTAGCAGATGTCAAATACACAGCAACATGCATATTTGACCTCAAACTTATAACACATCAAACCTGACATTAACAATTGAGTTACAAATTAAACTATACTATTGATACATTGTTCATGATATAAAACCTAACAATATAGCTACAAGTATAAGTTTGCAAAACACAATGAAAATTATATGAAATAATTGATGCTGCAATTTGGGAACCCCAAAATACTCTACAACATAATTCTTATCAAGAAATCCCTGAAATTAGAGAAAAATATGATTGTCAAATCATGGAAAGAAAGTTACAAATTAGAATATTAGAAATCAAACTACCGCCATGTGGATGGTGCTAAATCAGGAACCAGTTTCGGGCACCATTGGTCATCTTATTGATATTGAGAATTGGTATTCTAAATCTTGCATCAGAGTTGCAGTATTAAAAAATTGAACTTGGTAGCAATTCGTAGCATATCAGCCTTTTTTCAGAAGAAGAAGAAGAAGAAGAAGAAGAGAGTATTCAAAAATTGAACTTGGTAGCAATTTGTAGCATTTCAGCCAAAATCAAGCTCTTTATTTTTACTTTTGTAGCTAATTCTGGGGTAACCAACTCCCTCATCATCTCTTTGGTTCAGATCTTCTCTTTCTTCTCCACTGGACTTCTTGTATTGCTGCCAAACATATTTGATTCATGCTCTCTCCATTTTGTCATTTTTTGTAATAAGATTAAGTTTTCTTTATACATTTTCATCTCTAATCTTATAAAATCAGGTCTATCAAATTTTGATATTTTCTATGGTTGCAATATCACTGATGATAAAGAAAAAAAATCAACATCAATCGATAATAAATGAGCCTGTTGAAAGTTATCCCATTTTTCTCTTATTGAATTTTCAAGTCAAAACACTTTTTTGGTGCAAAAGTCGAAAGAAAAGTTTATAGTTTATACTTTATATAAAATAAATCTTCTCCATGACAAAACAAATTAAATAGAACCTAAATTTCAGCACTCTGCCAAAAATTTTACGGTATACACTAACACAATAAAAGATATTTACTTGAAAAAATATATTATTTATATCTCAGTTCCAACAAAAGAGACGATTTGCAAGATAAATAGTAGGAAAAAAAGGTGAGGAATAGGAAAAACTGTGGAACTGTACATAAAAGTCACGAGTTTCTGCGAATTCTGAAGGAAGTTGAGTCGTCTACTTCATTATTTTCCTTGGAATTTTCTTGGATAAAACAAAGATTAAATATCTTATACAGTTCAGTCAATATTTTTCTTTTGAGAAAAAAGTTCATTCGATTTTAATTAATCTCTTTCATATATTGATGCAACTGAAATTGCTTTGATTCCCAAGTCAGTTAACTGGGAAAGCATTCTGTCAATCAGGATATAAGACAAGGCAATAGTTTACCTGGCAATTTTATTGCAAAATATCAAACTGGCTAATAAGAGCTAGCTGGACCTATGAAATCTTTTGCTAGTTAAAAAGCCTTGGGTTAATATTTGATATAATGGTGCTAAAACAAGGACAGATAAATTTCTAGGTTTTAAACAACTCAATTAGACTAAAAAAGAATTATGTAGATATATGTATCAAAAACTACTATAGTACAATAAAACTGGCTGCACTAACAGTGATAATTTAAACAGTAGATATGGATTTCTCATGGCTAGTTCTAACAATGATAAACACACAATCACTAATTAGGAAGAGGATCAAATTTATAGTGCTTGTCTACTGCCACAGAAACGTCCCAAGTGCAACTAAGCCCCTTTGGAAATATTACAAGATCACCGGCACCAATCTCAACACATTCATTTGAGCCTTTGATGTGCGCTTTGATCTTGCCTCTCAAGAAATAACAAGTCTGTTGAGCATCAAATGTCACCGGAAACTTGCCCGGTGGACAGCCCCATCTGATGATGCAATAAAAAAAATAAAAAGAAATGATGAATTCAACTAAAAAAAAAACAAGTTACAAAACCGTTGTTGTGAACTTGCGATGCAATGATCAATGCTTACAAGTAAGTAAGCGTTAAAGGCTAGCTCAACTCCAGTGGGTGACCTACTATATATGCCTCAGATTCTTTTTCATTTTCATTTATTTATCCTTAAACACACTTGTTAGACACACCTGAAATAGCTAGGTTTAAGGTTTCTAATTCTAAGTATCTTTTATGGCCGGGTACGTGTCCTTTGTTTCGACACGTTTAACCAGCTAGCATGGTATATGTTTAGTTAATTACAACTCTTGCTGTTGCACTCATTAGGAAATAAAAATTAATTTGGGGAATGAGCAACTCACTTAGGCCAGGACTTGATATCTAGCTGCTGCAGCCGGGCTTGAGAAGGGTTTCTTTCCACAGAAATTGAAAGAGTCGGTGCATCTGTGTCCATGGCCTCCGTGTTTGAGTTTGAGCCCATGGTTGAAAACAATTAAAGTAGCTAAATACGGATATGCTCTGAGGGGGGAGAGAGAGAGAGAGAGAGACCGGATAAGGGCAAATTGCCAAATAGGAGAGGCTGAATTCTTTAATGAGAATATAAGAAGAATCTTTCCTACATTGAACGTATAATAAATTTTGTTTCAAAAGTTTGATGGGCAATAATAAATTGCGGTCCTCCAGAGACACTTTACATTTCTACCCAATTTTGTATGGAATTACGAGTTTAGACTGACAGCTCTGTTTTTACAAGTATATCTAAAATATAAATATATGCATTATACATTTATATTAGATCAATTTCGTTATAATCAAAATTTTTATTTTAGATGAAAATATGGACTAAAATTAATACTTGTAATTCAATCAAAGTTCTCAAACACAGTAATTGTTAACATTTTTTTATTTTTATCCGAAGTAAAACATCTCTTACAATTATTGGCAAAATACATATGTTCACTTTCATTCATATTTGCTTTCACAATATATATATGTTCGAAAAAGTTTTTTTTAGTATACTTGTCTAATCGCTTGATATATCATGGGCCGGGGAAGAAATATTTAACAAACATTGATAATTGTTTATTTCTGGCCAGAAAATAGAATTCTTTTTAAAGAGGATCACTTAACTCAAAGTTGTTTATTTTGAAAATAATATTCTTAAATAATGTTTAAATTTGAAATCGAACTTGTATGATGTAAATTTATTCACACATTATGTTTATCAAAGGATATTTCGTGTATGTTTCCACTGGTCCATAAAGGAGATTTTGTGGTGCCACATTAGTGTCTGACTAAGGAAATAGACAATACTGAAGATATCAGTCCCGGAAGTATACAAAAACTGAAATTGATGTATTAGATTTTTATGAAAAGCCAACACTAAAATTTACTAACTCATCATGACGAATTTTAATAAAGATCAATATTTTTAGTAGACAATTAGTATCATATTTTTATGAAAAGATAACACTAATATGTTAGCAAATTTTAATGTCATTTTTTAATAAAAAATGACACTAATTTTTTTGTTGAAATACCAATGTCGAATTTTTATATAAAAAAATAACACAAAGTTTTACCATCTTCTTTGTTCAAAATTTGACATTTCAATATGTGTCAGACTTTTATAAAAATTCAATACTAATTATGTAATTTTGATAATAAACATTCAATTTAAAATTATGATATTTGAAAAAAAAAATTATTGAAACTAATCAGGAACCGATAAATTGTTATAGCCCGACAATTCGTTCTATTTCATAATTGAGATTCTATCATAGAGTAATTTCATTCTAGTTGTTAATTGGTGTTCTTTATTTTATTGGATCAACTATTATATCAACTTCAAATTTGATAAAAGTTTATCAACATAATATATTTTACTGGACATTAAAAACTTAACTGTATGGATTGAAGGAAATAAAAAGAACTTTTAAAGAAATAAATTTGATAGATATTATTCTAAACAGAATAAATAATATACACACTACATACATCTACAAATTAAATCTTTTAGTTTTTACAATAATGACAGTGTCCACCCTTCGACCTTTTTATTTCTTTAATGCAATCATGGTATGATCACTTTCTTAATTAATATATTTGTGTGTGTGTATATATATATATATATATAGAGTGGAGATAGCGTGAGCTTAAGCTCACGGAGGCCTTCCGTGAGCTTAACTCAAAAAACATATTAAATCATCTCGAAATTTTAATTTATCATTCTCATTAAATTCTTTATATGAAAATCTCATGGGATGCTAAAATTTGGAGCGTTTTGAGCTTTTTAAGTCGCCGTTTTTAAGTTTTGAAAATGATGTTCAAGTATTGAATATATTATTATTATTTTTAGAGCTGATTTTCAAAACTTAAAAACGGCGACTTAAAAAGCTCAAAACGCTCCAAATTTTAGCATCCCATGAGATTTTCATAATTTAATAAGTAGATATTGTAATATATATATATATATATATATATATATATATATATATATATATAAAGAATTATAGTTAGGGTGCTCCTAAGATCACTAAGAATTTTGTTGCTCTTAACTAAAAAATATAGTTTATTATTTTTAAATTTTAATTTATATTACTTAATAATTATTGGTACAAAATTTTATGAAATGTAATTTTATATTTTTAGAGTTTTTTAAATATTTATTTCAGATTTTCTAAGATAACACTAAAATAATAATAAAATAATATTTGTTTGCATATGAATAAGTCGTTTAAAAATTCCTAAATAAATATATAAAATTCAAAAACTTATATCTCATAAAATTTTATTATAAAAGTGTCAAGTAATACGAATCAAAATTTAAGCATAATAAAATGCATTCTTTTAATTTAAGCATAAAAGTATTTGATGTTCGAACAAAACCACTTCTCCTATGTACTGATTAGTGATGTATCGATAGATTGGGACTGTATATCTGTGCACGAGAAATAAGAAGCGAACTCACTACATAACAAAGCGAGAACGACGACAAACGAATTGATCAGTCCATATCGGTCAAAATATCGACCGGATAATTGATTACATGGCAAACCAATGTCCATTGAAATTATCAACATTTCACCGTTTGGCGTTTGACCTAGTCTTAGCGGTGAGATGCTGACAAAACCGATCTTCGCCGCCTCTCTGTTGTCCGACGAATGGAGACTTCCTGTTTGAAAAAAAAATCAATAAATTAATCTATGCTATTTGGTACAATAAAATAATATATTCACGAATGAGAAGTTAATCATTTTTTTTTTTTTGAAAAAGAAGGCCTTAATGGATCACGATTCTATACATTGAAATAATATGAAATGCATGGATTAAAATCATCATTACATCTTCAATCTTAGCGGTGAGATGGTGCGCCAATGTCTTATCTGGCTGAGGACGACGACCTCTTGGACTGATGTTGGTGTGCCAGCATTTGGCTGAAGGCTATCATATAGTTGTTTTGTTTTTCTTCTGCTAAGCCTCAATTTCTGCTTTCTACAGTGCTAATAGCGCTAATACTTGATTGTGTTTTTCTGTGATAGTATTGCTAATGGAACAATGGTGCTTTTTCTTTTCAAAAAAAAAAAATCTTACTTCTAGTACTACCTAGGGTTTGGATAAGTCCACATAATATAATATAACAACAATCAAAATGCAGGAAATGTAAAATGCAAGTACGCAACAACAATAACAAAAAAAAAAGAAACAAAGAAAGCAATCTGTTTATTCAACATCTTCATAATATGATTATATTAGTATAAGATATATTGTTGGCAAATAAACCCTTCATATTAACCTGTTTACTTTCCAAATTGAAATTTTTATGTTAGAGAAGAGGAAGGAATAATTGAAAATAAAAACTGGGATAAATTAAAATAGTAGTTTATTTATTGTTGATATCAAATTATGCTGTCTTTTATTTTAAACAATACCTATTTATCAATCTTAATTTATTGTCAGTTTAGTAAATATAATCGGTGTGAATATATATGACCATACAATTACAGTCTCATGTTTAAAATATAATCATTCATCCGTAATACAAAGTTATGAAAGAAAGGGGAAATGTAATCTTATCTTCTTATTATGTTTTAGTTATTATTATTATTATTATATATATATATATATATATATATGTGCTGATCGGGATAGATGATGTTCCTATTCTAAATTGAATCCTATGTTCATCTTGATCAGAATTAGATAACTTATTATGTTTTAATAAAGCAGGATATTTAAAATATGGTAGGGAACACTGACAATCATTTATCTTATTAATTTTGATTATTAAGTTCATATAAATTTGTAGAAAAATTTTTAAAATAAAAAACTTTCAAATTATATTTTTAAACTTATGAATTGATTTTATTTCAAATTTAGTATAATTTGAATGTCATTTGATACTTCATCAAAGATCATTAAATCAAGATTCTAAATAGCATCATCATAGCATTTTTCAACATCCAAATCTATGCTGTGGGCCAATATTGCACCATGTCAAGTTATGACCACTATAATGATAATAGTCAAAATAGCAAAATAGCACGTTATTCAATATAATTTATTATTTTTATATAAAATTAATTTTGTACAACTTAAGAGGTTCATACTTGTGTAGTTATAGTATTATGGTCATTTAAATGAAGAAAATTATATGGTTTATGATTATTTAAATTATTTTGAATAAAAAATTATTTAGCTTTGCAATACCCGTGATATTTTGAATAACAACATCGAGTTTGTATTGATTAATTATAAGTTTATAACTCCTTAATCAATTTGTTATTACTTAGTTACTTTATGAAACTCTAGTTTATATAAAAATTAATAAAAAAAATAGATTATATTTTTTAAATTATAGTACATTATAGCGTGGTAGTAGCTTTTTTAGAACACTGTGGTGATTGTGCAATAATTGATATTTAGAACCTTACATTTAATTTAAATCATTAAAATTATCATATAATTTTAATATCCTTTGTGCAATAACATTTCATAACCAAATTAGATATAACTTGAAGCACAATAAATCGATAAACTTAAGAATATGTTTATAATTTTATTTATAAATTTATATGAAGTTGATTATCAAGACTGTCAAAATAGATGATTTTGACAAATTTCCATACTTAGAACACCGAATTTTAATACATATTCAGAATTTAGCTACTTTGTTAATTTTTCAATTAAAATATTAATAAAGCTGATGTGGGTACATGAGCTATATCATGTTACCAATAAAAATTATAAAATACTAATTGTCATTGTGAATAATTCTCATTTTTGTATTTGTCGATTTACAAAATACTTATATATAAATTTAATCTTTTCTTTGAGTATATTAAATGTAGGATATTATGCTTTAAGAGAAGAATAATAGATTTGAATCAAATTGTATGAAAATCTCAAGAATAAAGTTATGTTAAGTTAGATTTAAAATAAATAAAGATAATTGAAGTAATTTCGAGATCAAAACAAAGAAAACTAAGATATTTTACCATAATTGTTGCAACATAACCCATAATCGTTGGGATATGAATTATATGAATATACTCGATATTTGAGATATTATTGTAAATGACTATGTACCCAAACTAGATGAAACCACCAAGGTTTGTCCAACGAGTCCAAATAGACCAAAAGCGACAATGATAATGCAATTAATGTCATATTTAACTCTGTTAGTGAGTCAATGGCCGTTTTTTTTTTTGGCAATATGACAACTACAAATGATATGTGGAATGCATTACTCACTAGGTATGAAGAAATATTCAAATTAAAAGGACCAAATTAACCGGTTTAGAAATAAAGTTTGAGAATTTTAGGATAGAGGATGGTGAAATTTTAGAGGACATGTATACTAGGCTCATGCATATATAAAATGAATTTATCGAGTTGGGAGAACCATTATCTAATGATAAGCTTGTAGGAAAACTATCGTGTGTAGTGCTTTGGTGGCTATGCAAGGTGTAAATATAATATTCACAATGGACGAACTCTATGCACTCATTTATAGTTTTGAAGAGAAACTCAAACAAGTCGGTGACTATCAACAAAATACTAAACATATAACATTCCCTGCACAAGACTTCACAACAAATACTTCTCCAAAGTCCTTAAATTTATATCTCTCAAATGAGTCTTTTATTCAATTTTTTGATCATGAATGCTCAAATGATGTCATACTCATATCTAATTTATTTCATGGATGCTAAAGTTTGAGAGAAAATTCAATAAGGATCGTGAAAGACAAAATGAGAAGGTGGTGTATTTTGCGTGTCATAGAGAAGGGCATACCATTCAAAATTGTTTCAAGATTTTTTCATGTTTGAAGAATAAAGGAGGAGGAAAATACCACAACCATAAGTAATTCAAAGGTTTCAAGCACAAAAAGAAGGCTTATGCCATGCATGTCATGTGAAGTGCATATTTAGATGAAAGTGAAACTGAGGATTCCGGAACAGAATCGGGAGATGAACAAATACTCAATCTTGCCTTGATGACATCGTAGATGAGAAGAGCTTTCCAATTGACATTGATGCAATTATAGCAAGTAAAAATATCACCGACTTGATCATCATAGAAGCTTTTAAGAAGTGTTGCACTCATAAAAATAAGAAGATGTAATTGAAAAAGAAATATGAGGATAGCGCACAATCTGCATCAAGCTTTACCACTAAGGTAAATTTAAATTCCAATGATGAGATAATGAGTAATTTTGGTGATGCAAGTATATTTTTTAGTGAGAACTTAATAATAGAAAATGAATCTAGCTTGGAAACTCAAGTGGATAAGTCAAATATTGTCTTATTCGAAAAGAAAAGAATAATTGAGGATTTATGATTCAAAATTTTTGAGATTGAATCAAGAGTAGTAGAATGTGAGTCTAAATTAAAAAAAATAGGATTGTTAAGGGCAATAATACAAAATTTGAAGACCAAAAATTCAGGCTTTAAAGTCCTCTAGTGATTTGAGATGTATTGGTTGACTTGAAAAAGATATATATGGTTAAAAAAACTCATAAAAAATAGGTTTTGGGTTCAAATAGTTCTCATCTCCTCTCACATCCAACAACCCTGAAAGCCCAAAAGAAAAAGAGGAACACACTCGAAACTCTAATGACATGAATCAAAAGAATAATAGTGCTCATACAAATAAAAGATCACACTATTTAGATAAGAGATAACTATAGGAGCAATAGAAAATATAATAATCTTCAAAGCAATAACATAAACTCTTTCAATCCATATTAGTCTGATAAAATATATTTTAAGGGATCAGATGGTTATTTTTATAAACTCAAAACTCAAAATATATTATAAAATTAGACTCAAAGAAATAAGTCACAAAGAATCGTTCCTTAACATTTCACTAGATCAAAAACTCAAGAAAATATCAATAAATTTTCAAATGACCCTTTGAAGCGAGCTCAAGAATTAAAAAAATTATTATCATTCTTATTTTGTTCAAAATAGTTGTGTAAAACTATTAAATGTCTTTTGTAACTAATGTTGCAAAGTTGGTTATATCTCTCTTGTATGTCAATTTAGGAAGGAAAATAATAATATAAATATTGTTTGGATTCCTAAATGAAAGAAGTAAAGGATTGTTTCAATACCCCAAAAAATTTTATCATCCACATATTTACACAAAAAATACATCTATCATGAATTAAATCTTTGTGTTATTTTTATGATTATTTAATTATAAAATTATTTTATTGACGGAGATAATTCATATTTTGAGGGGGAACTTTGCTAAAAAAAAAAAAAAATCTTTCTTTGATTTTTAAACCAATGGGGAGAAATTATTTGACACAATATTATTTTGAGAAATTCATAAGGAATCATGCATTCACAAATTTTAATTATATATTTGTGTGGTTGTTTTGTAAATCATCAAAAGAGAGATTGTTATGTTGTGAATAATTCTCATTTTTGTATTTGTCGATTTGTAAAATAATAATAGATTTGGACCAAATTGTATGAAGATCTCAAGAATAAAGTTAGGTTAAGTTAAATTTATAATAAATAAAGGTAATGAAAGTAATCTTGAGGTCAAAATAAAAAAAATAAAAGTATTTTACCATAACCGTTGCAATGGAGGACCTCAAGATAAAACTCAATGGAAATTAGATCAAAATCGTTATAACAGATTTATATATCCATTACAATGGTTTAAATCATTTGTGTATAAAGTTTATCCAAAAAGCTCCCAGAATGAAATATCCTCACATCCGTTGTAACAGATCTTTCATCTATTATAACGATTAATTTCGCTAGGCTTAGCACTATCTAACTATTACAACGGTTGTCTAACCATTGCAATGGTTAGCCAACATTTGTAATGGATATGACATATTTTATGTCTATTTTACTGCACAACTATATATACCAACTTTTTTCTCTTCCAAATCAACTAAATTAATAACTATATATTTGAGAAACCCTAGTCATCATCTATTCCCTTGCCAAGACTTCTGTCTGGTTGAGTTTGATCTCAAGAATACTCTGCTATACCTATATAAAATGAAGATCGTTTAGTAGGTTGTTTGTTTATTTCTCCTTCATGAGATTTAGAGGTGTCGTCATTCACTTTCATTTACTTAACGGTTGTCCATTTACTTAGTGTAAGGTATATGAGGTTTATAGTTGTAAGAACAATTATGTTTTAGTAACTCAGCACGATCGATTATTGTAATTGCGGGTCCCAAAACGTAGGTTCTTCATAATCGAACTCTGTCAAATGTTGTGCTCTCTTCTCTTCTCTTTATTTTTCTATGATTTGAATTTAATACTAGACTTCTATGTGAAACAAAAAGGTGTTATTTTAAATCTTGATATTAAACTGTAAAATCAGCCCAACGTTATTTTATTCCGCATTATCAGTATCGTTAGGGAAATCACTAATAAATTATTAAATGAGATAAGAAAAGAGAAAAAAAATATATATTTCGTTAGGAGCGTGAAATATTATATATCCGATTTAAATAATGAACTTTTATTATAATCAAATCGTGAAATATATTCCATACAGGAGAAGATGTTGTTACATTAAGATATTTAGATGAAAAATATGAGAAAAATAATTAAAATTAGATTGATGATTAAAAATGAATAATTTCAAATTGAGTGATAAGCTCCGGTCGGAACGAGAGAAAAAAAAATGGAGTAAGAAAAATGTTCATAAACTGGTGTGCATGTTGGCAAATACGACACGTGCTTTCAGGGGACAGAAAGAGACAGAAAGGGATCAAACGCAGGAAGAGGGACCACACCGTGTGTCCTTTACTCTGATGCTACGAGCCTACGATCGGACAGTTGGCATCGCACGTGAGCCTGATGATCTTCCTGTTGTAACAACAACCCTCCGTTACTTTTTTGACACGTGCCGTAGCGCTTCATGGACTATAACTATTTGAGTATTGAACCATACAACTGAAAACTCCATCAACCACAAAAAAAAAAAAATTAGAGAATCATTCGGGAGAGAATTTATCTGTTCTTTTTATTTTCAACAAGTGATTGCTGGAATTTGGGAAAATTAAAGTGACTAGTTGGTAATTCGGAAATACCGTCTAAGTTCATCGAAATTAGTTGGACAAATTATTGAATTAACTAATGACTGGGATATAATAAAATATAAGTAAAAATATTTTTGTTTTATAATACAAATAACACATCAAAATTATATGCCTAATTTTGTTTCTATTAATATATAGTTGATTTTATATAAATACATTCTGAATGATGGAAGCAAGTGAATATATATCAAATTATATTTGAACTCTTCAGGATTGAGAATCATTGTATAAATATGCATCACGCTTTAATCATATATTTTTGTCATGGTATCTAATGCAAGATGCCTATACTCTAAATTTATATATAGTTTATATTTTGTCAATGCATATTAATATATATTTAATTTGGCGATTATATACAATATAAAAAAGGAATGTTACAATATGTCAGGAGCAAGTATAAAAATTATTGAATTAATGCACAAATGAAGTGTGAAATTGCGTCAACTCCAGCTCTCCAGTTTATTTTTTTTTTATTTGCATGCGTCTTTATTTTCTTCAGAAGAATCTAATTCTTTCTATGATATATATATATATATATATAGAGTGATGCTATGGTGCTTCGCGAAGTAAAAAAAAAAAGAATCTAATTCTATGATATATATATATATATAATCTAATTCTTTTTTAAAATATCTTTGGAAATCAAATTTTATATATTTTTTAATTTTTTTGATATTTTTTAGATGGGTACAAAGTTTGTTGATCTAAATATTTCTGCACCATCCAAAATAAGCGACTTTGTACCCATCTAAAAAATATCAAAAAAATTCAAAAAAAATATAAAATTTGATCTCCAAGGATATTTCAATATGAAGATGATGTTCAATGGTTTGGATCGGCTGTTTAAACTTTTAAATTCGAGATACGGACGCGAAGCACAAAATTTTTTGCTTCGCGAAGCACCATAGCATCACTATATATATATATATATATATATATATATATATATATATATATATATATATATTAGGTTATTTTATAAAAATAAAAAAAATGAAATTGTAAAAGAAATAATTATTTTAAAAAAAATTGCAAAAAAGAGGGATGCAGACTAAATGATTCAAACAAAGGCTAGGCCGCAGATCCAATCCGCGACGGCACGGTCTAACTCCTAGTGTTAACTTCTAACATTCATAACTTTCTCATCATTTGTCGGAATTCAACGTTCTTATAATTTTGTAAAAACTAAAAAGTACTCTATAATATACTAAAATTTTATAAATTTTGGAGTAGTAAATAGGGAGAAAATCGGGCCAAAACACTAAAATATCACTTATTTTAGAATTCTAATATATTGTTATCCACTACTTGTCAATACAATAACTTTTTATATGTTTATCCAATTAATGAGTTCTTATATTTTATGAAAAATTATTAAAATATCTATAACATTGATGAAGAACATTAATTCATTTGACTAAGAAAAAAGTATAAAAATAGCAACGCAATGTGGGAAGTTTAAACATCTATGTACACAGGGCCACAAAAGACCCATGACCTATATAACATTATAGTTAGTACTTATCTTAGATATTTATATTGAAATTAATTGTGACATGAACTTCAAATTATGAAATACGCCTTTTAAGGCATTGATCGAGAACTTTTGTTTATAGTTTTAATTTTCCATACAAGAACTCAAGATTCATTTATATTTTTCAGTAATGCATAGTGTCATAGTACAATTCTTTGATAACATCAATTAAAATAATTAAGATAAGTACTAAGTACAATGTAATATAAGTCTCGCTAATCTTTTGTGGCCTACATTCATAAATTTTTCAACTTCCTAGCATTGCATTATTATTTTCATATTTTTTGTGCAAATAACTTAATGTTCTTTATCAATGTTATAGGTATTTCAATAAGCTTTTCATAGAGTATAAGAATACATTAGTTGGATAATGTATGAAAAGTTATTACATTCACAAGGAGCTAATATTAGTATATCAGAATTCTGAAATCAGTGACATTTTTGTGTTTCGGGACAATTTTTTCTTTATTGGCTATTTCAGAATTTATGAAGTTTTAATATTTATAGAGCATTTTATTAGCTTTCTAAAAAATATAACTTTAAATTTCAGTAAATGAAAAGAAAGTTATGAGCGTCAAAAATTGACGTTGGGAGTTAGAATGTGAACTGAATTTACGACCCAGTCTTTTTTTAATTATTTTTGGCTGCACATCTAGTATGCAGCTTTTTAAAAAAAAATTCTTAAAATATGTTTTCTTTATAATTTTTATTTTTTATATATATAAACAATCCATATATTATGTTTAAAGAACCAGTAACGGAACTACACACAACCCAGTGGGGTCACAAGACCCCATTCAAAATCTCTACATAACTAATTTTTGTAGACTAATTTCTTAATTAATAATGATTATACATTAAAATTTTAGGATAATGACCCCACTAAAATAAAATGTAAAATAGTTATAAGGAGACCCATTAATCTATTTAATTCTAATTTCACTGATTGAACCACTATTTTTTAATTAAATAATATATTGTGACCCCACTAAAATAAAATTTTAGTTCCGCCTCTGTAAAGAACTGCATATATTAATGACACGTGGTACAATTAGTGTGACCAATATTTGAGACATGAGAGAGACTTCTGAATAATTTCCTTGACACAACAGTTAACAATCCAAAAAATAGCTATCATCACAAATTAATGATCGGTGTGATTTTGACGTATTTGAATGGCGCCTAAAATAAGAAAGGATGAAAGGGTGATTTCGGTCAGATTAATGATTTTATTGGGCCCAATAAGTAATTAATGCAGTGCATAAGCCTACAGTCGTTGGGACTCAAATTAAATTTGAGTAATTCCAGTTTACATTACACTTTTACGTTACATCTAGTGCTGAGATGAAAATGGTAATGCACGAATGAAAAAAAATATAAAATTATAGATGTGTTTTTAATAACATTGATAGAATGTACATCAAATTTTAATCAATTTGAAAAAAATGCTTCTAATTATATAATTTTAAAATTTTAACGGTGAGGTTTCAATAATATCATGATGAATGATCAAATAATTTCAAATTTGATACCTCTTATATTTAAATCATTTACAAATACATCTGCAATTTTGATTTTTTTATTCAAAGAATATTTTTCAAAATAATATACCACAAACATCGAATTCACTATAAAAAATAGATAAACATTACAATTACTCATTAAATTTAACAGATAGATGCTCATTTTATTTTGACCAATCAGAAAAATTGATAATTATATTGAAACAAGAATAACACTCCACATGCTCACATTTTGAGCAATCTGAGGCTTTCGTGTGAGGGGATAATCTTTATTTTAATTAGTCTTTTTTTTTTATCTTTTCCTTCTCCCAAGCTCACGATATTTACTAAAAGACACGGGATTGCCGGATTGTGGCGGTCCAATGTCCATGATTAAATTTGGTCATGTGGATATCTGTAACCTTCCAATATTGAAATATAATAATTATCATTAGATTCAATTTTGATGTTATTAATGTTAAACCGTAAAATTTAATTACGCAATAATAATAATTAAGAGGATAATTAGAATAATTTAGCATAAATTAACAAATAACATAACCAATAATTAAAAGAATATATATATATAAAGCTAACATTAGATAATAATAATTTTTCTAATTAATGACGACTTAAGTAAATTAGTAGATGAAAACTCAATTTCAAATAAATTAAAAAAAATTAGTCAATTATTAGATAAAAATAAATTTGAATTTGAAACAAATAATTAATCGATCGAATTGGAACGTAAATAAATTTGAATAGTACAAACAGTAACGATGACATAATACCAAAAATCAAAAGAACATGTAAATAGATATGAATAATAAATAAAATTATATTAAGACTCTAGGTAATTAGATGAGATACAATCAAAAGAAAAATTAATGTAATCCCGAATAATAAAATAACTAACAAGGGCTTAATATTAATAATTAAAGCTAAACTGAAATTAATAGAGAAACTAACAATGGTAATAATTAATAGATTAGTTAAAAACAAACATCGAATTTACGAAACCTAAATCGGGTTGAATTAAGAACATCAGTTATTGAATATAACAAGATTTAATGAAAATTAATAACTAAATTAAGATAATGATAAATTAGTTAATTGATAAAAGTTCAAGAATCAATTGAACACGCAGTCATCTATATGATTTCGTTCACAGAAAATCTAGACAAGCCAAAGTCAAAAGTAATGATAAGTAAATAAATAATTGCAGGCGACTTAATTGTTATTAAACGGATAGTTGGATATAACTAATTTTGAAAATAAATAAATAAACTGATATTAAGTCAATTAACTGACACGAATCACCTTGATTCAATTTAAAATTTCGATGAACAAAGCTTACAATGGAAAATTAAATAAGTATATATATATATATATATATATATTAGTTATATTGTGACCACATAAATTAGTTACGTAAAAATCGATGTTTCCCGTACCCGTGACCCATTCCTCGCCTGTCCTTTCATTTTACTCCCGTAAAATCAACCTAACGCTCTGACTCTCCTCACTGACTCCACTCACTTCCCTTATTCCCTTCTCTGTCGCTAGCGACATCAGCTCTCCTTTCTCTCCTTTTAATCTCTACGCCTCTCTCACCCTCTCTGGCGGCTCCCCTTTTCAAGCACTGTCCATCTCTCTGATTTTTCTCAGAGTTCTGATCGCGGCTCCTCTTCTCCCTTTCAACAAAAAACCCAACCCTACCGACCACTTACCCTCTCCCTCGAAGAGCTCCTCTATCGCATGTAACCCATCGCCCCAGCCACCTCTCGCCTTCCGTTTCTCGCTTCCCTTTTTACCTCTCCTCTAAATCTTCCCTTCAACCACCTCCAAGACCAAGCTCAACCCTGGCCTCTCTTAACGCACTCTTCACTGACCTTGTGCCCGAGCACCGCACCGACCTCCCATTTTTGCTACTGCTTTTTGATTGTTGAAGCGGGCACAACCTCACCATCTAGCGCCTCAGCTAGGGTGAGCCGATCTCAAAATCAAGCTGGCCCAAATCCCTCTCCTGGTGCTACTCGCGCTTGGTTGCCCCTCTTACCACCTCTTCGTTGACTCGCCAAAACGGGACTGACTACCCCTTCTCCCCTTGTGCTGTCTTCAATAAACCGGTATTATCTCTCTTATCTAGGGTCGTGTGTGTCGAGCCGAGCCTCGTGCTTCCTTGGTTGTTGTTTTTTGTCATTGTGTTTTGAATCGGCAGCCGGCTGAGCCATGTTGCCTCTGTTGCTTGCCTTATGCGTTGATTCATTGTGTGCCTTGGTACACTGGTACCGGTTGGTACTAGTGAGGCGGGGCCTTAAATTCGTTGCTGGTATATGCCTGGGTTCTTGATAGTGCTAGTCCATTCTGACTTGTGGCTTGCTGTATTGCTAATTTGATTTGCTGGTTTTGTGCCTTACTGATCATTACTTTGTTACTTGATTTTCGGTTGAGCTGTGCTTGCCTTTTTGCTAGTTGCCCTTTTGTGCCTTGTGCGATCTTGTACCTTGATGATGTTGCCTTTCCCTTGAGTAATTATACTGAAATTGGTGATGAATTGTATACTGGTACCAGCTTGTGCTGTTATGCCGATTTGTGTTATGCATCCTTGCACAACTTTATTTTGGGTTGTATTTTGCTTGTGTAGCGTCTTGGCTGAATTACCCTTACTGTCCTTGATTTACACTTGTTGCTTGTGATGTATACTGTCCCTGCTTTGTGTTGCTGCCTCTGTCAGCGCATCTGACTTGTACTATATTATACATTGCCTCTTGCCCTATTTCAATCTCAGTTTTGACTGACCTAGAAGTTGCCATTATAAATATAAGAGCTTAAAGGAAAAAGATGTGGTAATAACTCTAATTATAGGGTTATATGCGCATAAATGGTTCGATTGATCTTATGACGGTTCAGTTTTGATAAGTTTTATTGAATGGGCCAAAGTGAATAAAATGCGGGATGAATTTTTAATCAATTTTAGTCTTATGGGCCGAAAGGTATAAGCGGGCTAAAAGTGCAATTAATTATTTAGCGAGTACCGTAAACTAAAACTTGCGCAACTAATAATTAATTAATACTTAAAGATAAAAATGGGAGATGATTTCATGATCTGCCTCAATAATGAAAATCCGAACAGATACAGTGGTTTCGGAGGCAGCCTATGATCCCAAACACATTAAAACACCAACACATTTAATTAAATAAAAACATTAATTAAATTTAAGTTTAATTAATTTTTTTTCTTTTAATTTGATTTTTATTTTTAATTTTAGTTTTATATAATATATTTTCTAATTAATGAAAATAACATTAAAATATAAAATGAGATATAATTAAAGAATATGATATAAATAATTAGGGGTTATAAAATAATAACTAAAAGAGAATAATAATTTATAATATAAAATATATATTAATCAATTTCTCTATTTTTAATAATTGAATAACATTAATTAATATATATAAATACCAATTAATCAATTTCTCTATTTAATAATGAAATAATACGCATAAATATATAAATATATATATATTAATCAATTTCTCTATTTCTAAATAATTAATTATCCTAATTATAATTAAATTAACTAAGTGATAATATTAAGCTAACTTAATTAATCTAAATAAATTAAGTTAGTTACATTAATCGAAATGAATAAAATCTCAAAACACGAACACTAAATAAAAATAATCATGCTTTCGAGTCTGGTATACCCTGACCTAACCAGACCAAACGTGAATAGGAAACTCGCCGATTTAATCTATTTTGACTTCATAGGTTCTCAAATCTTATCGTGACGAGCCAACCAACGAGTACACTCAGGATGAAACGGCTGACGAGATCGTGAGCGTCATCGGAGACTAAACCATTTGATGCTACCGACCTTATCGAATTATTCCCAGGTACGGTTTCCTGGGATTTAATTTTCTTTCTTCAGAAATAGGAATCCAAACCGAAAATAAAAATGTTTTCAAATAAATCTGAATTGCGGTGTTTTCTGGCCAAACATGATTAGAGACTTAATCTGACCTGTCATATGCATCCGGTAAATTGACCAGCATATTCGAGACATACCCGCATTCGCATGTCATATCATGTCACATTGCATATAGACAGGGTAAGAGTAGGATTCGGAAAATAGTCCCAAGATAGGATTAGATAGAATTAAATAATTCAAGTTGTAGATTATAATTATTAGGAAAATATTATTACTATCACTAATTATTAATTAAATCGGGTAGTTAATCATGCATTAAATGCATGGGAGTGTTGAGAGGCGGGCCGGGTAATTCTCAGTCTGAGGTTGCCTTGAATAACCAGACCATTGTGGTTACGTACGGTGACCCATAGGCCCATGGGACCCACTAGTCTGTATATGCACTGCGCATCTTTGCCTGTCGGATTATCCATCGATCCCGTCATTTGGCGGGTTCGGCTGTGTTTTCTTTTTTATCAACTTTATATTTTACTACTCTTAATATGATTAAGACTTTTAATTCAAATTTGAGCGATTAGGATACTATGTCTTTCAGTATTTAGTGTGGGCGGCCATATTCGAGACTGGAATCTACACCGAGATATTATATTATTTTATTTATCCGGCTTATTTAGGATCCTGGTATTATCCGAAGGGCTTTCTCCTTTGGCCCCTAGTTGGTACAGAGAAAGTCGGGATGCGGTCCTCTGACCCTAGTGGGTACAGTGTAGGCTCCCATTTTTATATACTCTGTTTTGTTATTTACGGGATGCGGTCCTCTGACCCTTGGTTGGTACAGTGTAGGCTCTCATTTGTTTCCGATTTGTCAATTCACGGGTAGTTATATCCTTTGGCGATATGGCAACTGAAAGCATAATTTTAAATCTCTTTTGCTCATATTATTATTATTATTATTATTCCATGAGGTGGATCATCAGATTCAGAATACCAAGTACGTGCTTTTAGCCATCACTCTCCTAGAGCGTTATCGCTCCGGGAGGCCGAATTTTCCCAGGGTATTCAGGGCATTGGCGCCCGCTTACTCGAAAATCCTAAGTTTGTAAGTTGGGCCCGAATACGTGCCCGCTTAGGTAAGTCACAAGTCCAGGGCCCGATCACGTGCCCGCTTGTGGATGGACTGATGATCTGCAACTGGGTTATACATTCGGGTGTTTGAATTTTTCGTACTTTATATTTTATATTATATTATTATTTCCACAGACTTTTTATTTCGAGTTTATTTATCATTTCATGTCATTCATGTAGGTGTTTTCACAAACGTTCATAAAGTTTTATTATATTTATATATTTATTTGCATCCAAAATACAGTATCGGTATTTGGGTTCAGTCTAGGAAAGAAGATCAAATCTTAAGGCTGGATCTAAATCCGTACTGAGTAATTTTTAAATTACTCACGTTTTCACGGTGGTTGTGGGATCCAGGTATTTCAGGTTCGGGATTTTCTTGGAGCGAGTGCTAGGGACAGTCCTGCGCGATGACAGAGATGTTTCGCTGCATTTGCACGTGAGCCGGGTAGTTGGATAGGATCCATCGGGTTTTGAGTTTTGTTTCTTTCTTTTGGGTTTTATTTGAGAGTTTTGCTGCCCATTCCGATGGATCTAGCCCCGCCTATGCAGGCGTTGTATACTCTTTATTCATTCTGGACTGTATGGTCATGTATTTATATTTATTATTGTTTTGTTTATTCTATGATTGCTTTATTTTATTCATTTAGCCTTTCGTACGCACGTCTCGTCGTGCGTACGTGGCGGAATTAAGCACCTCTAATCCGATTTATTATTTCTGGGGTGTGACAATTAAATAATTATATTATTTATTAAATTGAAACTTGTTGTGATGTAAGAGATGTCAAAATATGATCTGATATGAGAAATTCGTTTAACCCGTCCAGATCCAAATCGATTTAAAAAAAAAGTTAAATTAATCCAATTCGATTTGATCCGAATCCAAAATTAAATAACCTACAATCCAATAAAAATTAATCTAAAATCTGAAAAAAAATCAACGTAACCGACCCGATCCAGTTCTTCAAAAAAATCAATCCGACTCGACCCGACCCACCCAAATACGAACTAATTTTGCCCACCCAATTATCACCTCTAACACAGTACATTCGACCTCTCTTCTTCCACAACCAAAAATTGACCACACATTCACATCACAACTGTAATCGGATGGTTCTGGCACAGTGACATTGGTAACTAGATGTCACATGAGAGAACATCAATATCAGTTATTTATTGGTCAATCCGTAACCTTATGAAGTCTCCAATCAAAATTAATTTACAAATTATAACCCTGTATTCATATTGCGTTTATCAGAATCACACCTTGCATCCAACAATACCTGGAGGAACTTTTAACTTATATTTTTAACAAGACATGCAATATGTTGAGGATCTTTTAACTTGTATTTGATAAAGGGAAAATTAGTTTAATACCACTTCAAAATTCAAATTTAGTTTAATGCCACTCTAAATTTAGTTAATTTAGAATTTTGCCACTCTAATATAGCTATTATACATCTTTAATTGAAAATGCATGTATTTTGAAATAATAAATTGATATTTCCTAAAATACCCTTGCGATCTTATCTTGTAAAATACCCTTTCAAAATCGCTATAATTCCAAGCCTAAGCATTGATTCTGTTAGCCACTATGGGAAGATTCATAAACCTGCTTCTTCTGCCTTCAAACCTGGAAAGGCCCAATTTAATTAAGTTAAATAACTTGTGAATAGATAGAGAGCGAAGTGAATAGCTATGTGAATAGATAAAGAGCGACTGGTTACTGGTACTGCGGTTAAACAAATAAGCGGAACAGAGAGATCCTTTGATTTCCCGGCATCAGATTTCTCCGGTACAATTGTTTCTATTTGATGTGTTTTAAGAGATCAGATCTTTGATTTCATCTTCTTCTTTTTTATTGAAATATCTTTTGATTTTGTTGGTAGTGGTCAAAAGATCCGACAGCCTGATTTCTGTTGTTTTGATTCAACAAGCGATGAGAGGAGATGAAGACTTTTTTTCTCAAAATAAAAATATAATAGGAGTTACATATTTTATTCTATTAGATGTTCCCATTCTTAAATATTTTATGATATTAAAGAAAAGAGGACAGGGACGGAATCAGAAAAAATCGGTAGGGATGTACGGGTTAAGAAAATAGAACGTCCGGGTCAAGAAAAAAAATATTTTTTACTACATAAGTTTTTATTGTTTTAATGAATTAAGATGGTGATCGAACACCGGCTGACACCTAGTTTAGTGCCGCCTCTGAAAGAGGATAAGTATCTATTAATAACTTCTCTCTCATCTGCTTGTTGAATTTTAACTCCTAAAATTTATTTTGCTCTTATTAAATAGATAGTTATCTCTCATCTCATCTCTTCGCTTCTCAAATGGTTATACTTCGAGTGTACAAATTAATGGTATAAGACTCAACGTTAGATGTTCCCATTCTTAAATATTTTATGATATTAAAGAAAAAGAGGATAACTGTTGAATTAATGAAACAGAGAAGAGAACTATTGAATATGTGAATTTTATTCATAAGAGTTCTAAATATTACAAGAGTTACAGTTGCCGTTATATAGAGAATTGTCAACGATTATCTCCAACGTAAACTTGCTAAAAACAAAAAAAAAGTTGAGTAGCTTAATTTGTTAATCTAGTTATAGTTGCTCCTTTTTAATTATGGGCTTGTGATGATAATTTCCGTAATGGATCTGAGGCCCATTTTATTTCTCAACAATAACTATCTATTAATAATCTCTCTAAAAAAATATAGGCATAATCATTTTTTTCCGTTTAAAAAATTATGCAAGGTTCATCCTTCAAACGTACAAGGTATATTATCTTTGAAGTGAAAAATTAATCATGAAACGATCGAACAAAATTTCATGAATGGTCGAAATTATTTTCCTAAAATTAATGACATCCATAATCTAATATCAAACTTCTTTATAGATGATTGAAGGTAAATGCAAGGTTCTTTATAACAATGAAAATAACTAGTAATACCAGCTGAAAAGTGCAATAATTAGCCATTGAACCGGATTTAAAAACCACTACTAAGGGAGGGAGGAACAGAGGAACAACTCCACCTGCACCAAATTTGAGTCCGATGGATGTAATTATCATCGGATCATCAAAACTTAATATTCCACACGATTTATGAAACATGTGAGCAGAACTTTTGTATAAATTTCGATGCAATCAAACAACAGATACGCCCGTCGGGCCACAAATTTGATCCAATCAACCTTAGAAATCCCCTGCTTCTCTTAACTAATTAAACACAAAAAGTGATTTATGGATTCAACATTAAAAGAACCGACAAACAAAACCCTAACTCTAGATATCTAGGTCATCAAAATCATCTTCAAACGAGTTGAAGAAATTGCAGTCGACCACCATCGGACCAGGAAAGTCATTCAGAAATGATGAATCAATATTGTTACATCCAAAACCGTAATCATTAATCACTATCATCGGTTTGTTGCACTATCACGGGCAAGAGCGGAACCGAAAACGATCAATAGAGGATGTCCGAATCAAGAAAAGAAGGCCTCCGAATCAAAAGAAATTTATTTTTCACTGCGCCAAAAAAGTTCTATTTTTAGTGGATCAAATAAATATTTGAATGTCGACTGACATCTACTTTGATGCTGCCCCTGATCACAGGTGGACGACCTACATTTTTTCCCTTTCCCGCATCTCTTTAATCATTGGCCAATTCGGATCCCATGCTCCTTGGTGCCATTCATTTGTTGGTTGCACGGTAAATATTCAAACAATTTTCAAACTCAATGTTCATTTTCCAAAATTAGAACAAAAAAATAAATAAATGTATCTACAGTGCAATCTAATCAGTAAACTCAAAACCATAAGACCATCGAAAGTTTTAATATATGTAGAAAATTGAATAACCACTACCAAATTGAGAAGATTGCAGGTGCATGATATTGCATGTGAGCAATGTAAAAAGTTAATCAGTGAATTAATCATATCTGATAGTCGATAATCAGTACATTATAATCATATTTATGTATCAAACATAGTACATTCTAAATGTAGGTGTCGGTTTTAATTTTTTTTTCCTTGTTCAATCTTTGACATCGTTCTCATTTTTTTTTTCAAAAATTACGGAGTCCATGACTCGTATAGTCCATTGATGCAGAGTTCTTGCCGAAAAGCATAACATCTGTCATTTATTATTACCGAAATCAAGAACCTTTGGTCTTGCTATCACAAGAAAAAAAGTGTAGCAAGCTTTTGTTTGATGCTGCCTTTGATGATTGTGAGAAGGTCGCTTAAACAATTGAATCATATTTTCTTCTATTTCAGATGACAAGAGACCAAAAAAGAATGAAAAAAAAAATCAACTGCGATAAATAGTGGTTTGTTTCGTGTACCCATTCTGTGAAAATAAACCAAAACCAAACAGCAACAAAACTCTAGCTTTCTGGATCTGAAAAAGAGGGAATTAATACTAACCAAAGAGAGCTTGTTGTTTGATACCCTTTGAGGTAGAGTTTCCACATCAGGACCTTCAGAACTCGACTCGACATCCATACCGAAATCACTGTCGACCTCCATCTTTACCAGAACTTCGATCGCTGCCTGAACTCCCCGAAGCTATTAATTTCCCTTTGAAGATAAAGTTGCATAATTGTTCTGAATGAAATGCTATGTAGGGCGAAGATTTTACTCTTAATACTTTTAGAATGTATATCTATGCTACTTCTTTTCTTTACTCAGTCATGGCATAAGCAGAATAATATATTTTTTTAAAGTGGATATAAAAATATCATAATTGACACCGCCAGTAATACCAAAATATTATGAGTTATTTATTATTCATAACAATGACTTATTTATGCAATTTATTTTGTATAGTACTTCATTATTCAACTTAAATGACCTAGTATTTAGAATTGTTATATTTCAATTGAATAATAGAAATACTGTATAAAATAAGTTACACAATTAAATTGTTATTAATTTATTATAAATAATAACTTATTTAAGTAATAAAATTAGTATGGACGAAGATATCTCCCAATATTTTTCTTTTAAAAAAGGACAGTTGTTCTAAGCCAGTTCCTAGCAGAACCAATTTGAAAGATAATTATTTTGCTCCGGTATAGCCTCGTAGTGTAGAACCATGAAAACTACATCAAAGTTAATTAGCGATGCATATTCACCGCGCAGCCGATATTCTAAAAATTAAAATGAAGAGTACTTGAAAGAACTGTACAAATTATCAGAGGCCTTTATAAATTATATAAATCAATATCTTCTCATCCAGTCGACACAATAGGAAAACTGCAAGTATATATGTACACAGAATTTTTATTGTGTAAGAATTTGTATTTTTCTACTTGTAAAATCAACCTTAAGTATGAGTAATCAGCACCCACCATTAATTAGATTCATCGGTCACTGTCCGGTAATTTGACCTTACATTCTGCAAATGAAGGTTTACATTGTTTAGCAAAAACTAAAAGGAACTCAAATGCCATTTTTTTTCATAATGGAAGCCCTTTATCATTTCTCTATGTTTAGAAATAATATTTTTTGGTCAAAGTGTTTCTTGATATGATACCGATTAAAATTTAAGTCACTGAACATAAAAGATCAGAAATATCATACCTCTAGTAGTGTGACATAGTAGAAATCTTCCATGTGTTGCATAAGAGCAGATCCATCTCGAATAGATAGGAGAAGATTTATCTCGGTTTGTAAAATTTTCTCCACTAATTGCTTCTCCCCATTCAACTAATTAAATAAGAGTGTAATTAGCTTCATATGAAAACAATTAATCTAACAATATTACATGAAGCTTACAAATTCACTCAAAAGCACATCCGGTGTCGATTCTCCTATTACATCACCTTGAGGTCCCTTCGCTTGTATTTCTCGTGTTTGCTGCAACAGACATAACACTGAATAATTTGATAATAATAAAACATAGAAGTTACAATAAAAAAATGTGTAAATTAATCAAAATAAATTGTTGTCGTGCAGTTGGAAGTAAGGACATAATTATAAATGTAATTACAAATAATTCAAGGTTCTCTATGTAAACTTAACCTCCATGACTGTAAATAAAAGACAGTGGAGAAAATATCCATCTTTTATCAACACATTTCAACTTGGTATCAGAGCCTTCGCTCTAGGTCAGAAAGGGAGGTGATGAACTGTTCGTCGTTGATCATCGCTGCGTGTCCGCTGACACCTCGCGCTTGTTGCGTGAAGGTCGCGAGTGAGTTCGCGCTTGTTGCATGAAGCCTTCGCTGATGCCTCTGCTGAGCGCTGCCTCATTTTGTCGCCTCGCTCGTGCTTGCTGCTTCTTGTCTCCACCGTCCGTAGTGACAACGAGTGATTCAGTAAAGTTAATGAAAAATGAAGTAACAGAAGGCGAAGTTCGAAAAACAGGAGGCATTGATATAGCAACTACTCACTGTCCCACTTCGCCTCTGAGTCACATTAAACTTGTTGGTGCATCGATTTGTCTAGTATGGGTGAAGCAGCCTCTCCTGAATTTGAATGCTCAAGGTTTACATAAGCATGTTACCGGAGAGTTCAAAAAGCCAACTGATAAGGACTCCAAGTGGGATTCAGATGACAATGTGGTCTAACTATTGCTCACCAATGTCATGGACAATGCAATACTGTCACAATTCATTTTGTATGAGACTACTATAAAAAATTTGGGATGCAGCTTCATTCATGTACTCTCAAAAGGAAAACAAGGCACAGACCATCGAGCTGCAAACAAGAGATTGGAATTTAAGACATGGAGATTTGAGTGTGACATACTATTACAATGAGAATTGAGTGTGATATACTATTACAACGAGCTCTCTAAGATGCAAAAGAAAATCCATCTTGTGATGCAATGTGTAACCAAATGCTCATAGTGTACTAAAATTGTCTCAAATAGGGAGAAGAAATTCAGGCATCTAAGTTTAAATGGACTTGACCTGAAATTTGACCAAATTTGCCAACAATTTACTAAAAAGGATCCTAATGTGACTCCTATGAAAGCATTTATGGCAATGATATATGAGAAGAGTAGGCAGAAGTTGATGATACCAACAACAATTAAAGAGGAAGAAGTAGCAGCCATAGCTACTCCAAGAAATACACAATTGGCACCTATTAAGGGCATGTGCGATTACTACCACAAGAAAGGCTATATTCGAGACACTTGTTGGGATCTTCATGGGAGGCCTAGTGGTGGTTGAGGTTGGACTGACCATGGTGGCAGTGGTCGCAGTGGCAGTTGCAATGGTGGATCAGGACATACAAGACATGCACATACCAACGACAAAGCACCTGATGATGGAGCCAATGGATCCGAGCTCATTATAGAGGATATGATAGCTTGACTAACATCACATATGGCAACATTGCAAGCATGTTTCTCCGGCTCATCATACGAAGCCGAAGCCGAGGGTTATTACTCTCTTTTTACCTTCTACCGTGATAAAATCTGTAAATGTCCTACTGGATTTGGCTGCCAAGGCTAGTGCAGACAAACTAGGATTGTTGATTCAGAAGCCTCTTAGCACATGATCCTAGATCTTACGGTGTTTAAATCCTACAAACCACTCTTAGGCAAAAAAAAGATTCAAACAATCGATGATGGTTTTTGCTCTAATTTTCATTGGTTTGGTACTTCCACCTCTCTACATTATGTTATTGTTCCTTGTGATTGAAAAACAACCATGCAAGACCCAATATGAAAAGAGGTTATGGTTGAAGAAATGATACTTGAGAAATTATTTCAAAACTAGCTGTGACGAAACTGTTAGGTGTAAATAGATGTTCAAAGTAAAGCACAATCCTAAAGGAACAATAGCTAGGCTCAAAGCAAGATTGGTAGCCAAATGATACACAAACATATGGTATAAATTACGAAGAGACATTTACTCTAGTAGCTAGAATGAATATAGTATGTACTCTCATTTCATGTGCAGTGAATTGAATTTTGGAAGGAATATACACCAATTAGATGTGAAAAATATTTTTCTTCATAGGGATTTGAAGGAGGAAGTGTTTATGGAACTACCTCCTGGGTTTGATAACGAACAAGTGGCGGGCAAAGTTTGCTTGTTGAAAGGTTCCTTGTACGGGTTGAAACAATTACCCCGAACTTGATTTGATAGGTTCTCAAAGGCGATGATTAAAAAAGACTATCTACAAAGCAATACTGATCACACAATGTTCATTCAAAAAAGAGGAAAATTTTGTGTTCTTATAGTGTATGTTGATGACATTGTGCTCGCCAGTAATGATACTGCGAAAATGAAGAGAATCAAGGGTAGTCTCGCAATCGAGTTCGACATGAAAGATTTTGGTGCTTTACATTATTTTTTAGCATTGAAGTTGCCAATTCACCAAAGAGAGTTTCTTTCTCAACAAAAATACGTCTTGGAGTCACTACATGAGTTAGGATGCTTAGATGTCGACCAGCCAATACACCAATTAACACGGATTGAAATGGGATGTAAGTGATCAAGTAGACTAGGAGCAACATAAAGGCTTGTGGGGAGACTCATTTATCAATCACATATTCGATCGGACATTAGTTTTGTTGTGTTGTGAGTCGATACATGCATAATCCTAGAGTTATGCACCATGAGATTGTATATTGGATCCTTCGATATCTCAAAAGTTGCCTTAGAAGGGGGTTGCTCGTCAAGAAGAATGGGCATATGAAAGTAGAATTGTATACGAATGCAAATTCAGCTGGCTGCTAGAGGATGATAGAAGATCAACTTCAGGTCATTACGAGTTTGTTGGTGGAAACTTAGTTTCATGGAGAAACAAAAGCAGAACATAGTGATGAGGTCAACTGCTAAAGCCAAGTATCGTGCAATGGCTCTTGATTTCGTTGAGGAAGTGGTTGCAAAAAGTGTTGCTTGAATTCAGACTAAGTAAAAAGAGTCATATTATGTTGTATTGTGACAACAAAATAGCAATTAATATTGCAAACAACTCGGTGCAACATGATCGAACAAAACACGTGAAAATTGATCATTATTTTATTAAGGAGAAACTTGACAGTGGAATGATGTCTTCCGTTTGTTCAAACCACCAAACAGTTAGATGATATATTCACTAAAGGTTTGCACATTACTGAATTCTCCAATATAATTTACAAGATGAACATGAATATATATATATATGGAGATCTTACGGTGCTTCGCGAACCAAAGAGGCATTTTACTTCGACCTAAAAAATCTCACAAAACTAAAGTTCAAATTGCAAATCTAATCCACCCAACATAAACTACATATTCAAATATTGTTGAATTATAGAAGTCTGAGTTTCAGGCTTGCAAAGAGAGGGGGAACACTCTCTACCAAATTTGATTATATTTTGAGCTTTCTAACTATTTTTTTCGGATTCTTAAAATAATAATAAAATAATGATAGCACCAAAAAAAATCCAAAAATAGTTACAAAACTCCAAAAATAGTAAAATTTGGTATTGAACAAGTTTTTAATATCTAGATTATTGTGGATTAATTAAATTGATATCTTAAGCTTTCGATATATAAGATTTGAAATCGAAGCAAAACCCCTCTTTGCTACGCGAAGCACCGTAAGGTCTCCCTATATATATATATATCATCTCGACGGGAAGTGTTGTAAAGTTAGAAAGAAAGTTGTTAATGTACATTTCTAAAATTTGCTATATAAACATAACCTCAATAACTATGAATAAAAGATTGGAGAAAATATCAATCTTCTATCAACTCATTTCAACTATTGCAATTTTACAGTTGGGCCTTCAAAAGGTAGGCAAAAATATGAAAATGTATAGAGGTCCCTCCTAAATTTTTTTTAATACATTCCTAAACTGTTCCTTCCATCTCTGATTAGAAAAGTGGGCTACAGAAACAATTTTTTTTCTAGGAGAAATATTCTCATTTTGGAGGGTCCTGTACACGATATTGTTGTTTTGAAAAGACCATGAATCAATTCTAATTAAAATAGTAGATACGTACCAGAGCTTCTTTTACATTTCCAGTAGCAAGATACACGGGTTCTGCAACATGGCAGTAACCCATTAGACGGGGCACTGTTGGAATTATATCTCTGTGATTTATTATTCTCCAGCTATCTTTTACTTTCTGCTCAAAGACATCAAATAGAAAGATAATAATACAAAATATGTTACATTGGTATATGTGGGCATCTTTGTAATATCACAGGTAGGGGCTTATTTGTGAGTTTAATATAAAGAGTAATTACCGCATTGTAAACTTCAGCAAATTTCTTATCTCCAACCCTAGGAGAGCCAAAGTTATACATTGTAACAGAGATTACACCATGCCTACATCCATTTGGAATCAAGTTTATACTTTATATTACTTTTATAAGGACAAATGGATGAATTACAAAAATATCTATTTAAGTATAGTGTACCTGGCCATTTGGCTAGATGAGAGCTCAAGTGCAAGCAGAGTAGCCAAGGCACCACCTAAACTATGCCCTGTGATATAAACCTGCCACTTCTCTATGCCTGTTACTTCACCATCGCTACCATCACTGATAAATTAAAAAGAAAAGCCTGACCAAAAGCATGTTGTCCCCACTTTTGTATTGCCTTAGCTTTTGCTAATTGTATATGTCAAACCATGAAATTTAATTTAAGCAATAATAATGATTTAACGTAAATTAACAAATAACCTAAAACAATAATTAAGAGAACATATATAGATATATATGATTAAATAAATCGATAAATAAAAATAACATAATATAAACAATTAAGAAGGTCAATAAGTTAATAAATATTAATAACTTGCTGATTTTTAATTGAATTTTTATAATTTACTCAGAATATTGACCACGCATTTTTTTATCTACGTAAGTTATCGACCAAATAGAAAATTAATTATTATTTTACTATTATATCTATATATATCTATATCTATATCTATATATATATATATATATATATATATATATATATATCTAAACTCTATTTATCCATTTATTTAATTAATTATATGTATTCACTTGATTATTAAATTAAATTATTCATTAATCTATTTTAATTCATTTTTAATTATCATTATTACTTAATTAAATATAGGAATAAATAAATGAATTGTTAAGTAAATATAGGGAAGAGTTTTGTGTGACTCCCCGCACGAAGGACCACACCCGATCCCAACTGATAACCCTCTCTCCCCTTATTAAATCTCTCTGACACTCTCTCTCCTTTCTCTCTGTCCGACCCCCTCTCTCCCTCTTCCCTCCTGTCGCGGCTTGTCCCTTCGCATTAAACCCCCCTTGACTTCCTTCACCCCTCTCAATTCCTCTGCCTCTTTTTGTTCCGTTTTTCCATCTCTTTGGCGAGGGAGATGGCCGCCCCTCTTTCACCTCTCTCTCTCACTCTCTATCACTGTTGAGTGACACTGGCTCTCACCTCACCATGTTGTTTCCGCGACTTTGCCCCTGCAGAGCCTACCCACTCTCTGGCGCGTCGCTGCCTTGACCTGCCCTATCCACCCCTGTCGCCTTGTGCGACCGTTGCTTATCTGCCTCTCTATAAAAGGCCCCCCTCTGGTCCCTCCTTCCCCTCTTTTTTTTGCGCTTGCTCTCATGTGCTGAGATTAGCTAATTGATAAGAATAGATCTTTTGGTTTTCGGTTGGAACGTGTAGTAGCAAAAAAAAAGGGGAGGTCGGAGCAGTGGCCGAGGTGATGGTCCCCATATAGAGAAGGTGGCCTAACACCCCAACTCCTCTTTGTCCCTGCCATACCTTTGCTTATTTACTAGTAAACCCTAATTTACTTTGGTTGTTTTTGTTGGTTGTCTTGTGAGTGGTGATCTGATTTGCTCTTGTGTGACATGCTTTGGTTCCTTGTTTGGCCGATTCTCTGGCTTGTTTGTTGTACTGTCTGATCTGTACTGGTGTATTTTCTCTGTTTACCAGTCCAGTGCTTCCTTTCTATTGCTGGTAATTATCTGATACTACACTTGGTCCCTGTCTTGACTTGCTCCATGTGATTGTGTTATGCTGTCTTGCTAGATTTGTTTTGCTGGTATGGAAACTGTTGTTCCACCCTTGTGACCTTGGTTTCTAATATATTGGTGCCACTGGGGTTCTATCTATGCTGGCTTTGCTTGTTGCTCTGATCTGTTTGGCTGGTTTATTTTGTTGTTTGTGGATGGATTCTGGTAAATGGGGTGGTTGTTGTTGCTCCTTTGATCTGGTTACTGGTAAACTTAGCCGCTCTCTGTTGTTTGATACTGTTATAATTGTTGCTAGTTGATTCTGGCCTTGGTACACTGGTACCAGCCGGTATCAGTGATGTGAGGTCAGGCCAACCTCGGGTGTTTGCTAGGTTGTTGTTTCTGGTATGCTGTCTGGGTCTGGGATTTTGCTTGCTGGTATGATTAAACTTGGGCATGTTTGTTGTTGCTTATTTTTCTATACTGTCTGAGTACCCCTGACCCGGTTGCCCCTCTGTTCTGGTACTGTCTTGGTTGATGCCTTCTATTCTGTCTTGTCCCTCTGTAACTCGATTTGTTTTTCTGTTGCTTTACTGGTTATTGCTTGCCTTGTGTCCTGCTCTGCGAAAACTCTCAGTTGGCTTGAACTCCTAAATGATGACTGTTGGATTGTTCTAAAATAATTAGGGGTTGATTTTGGGCTTAAGGAAATAAATAAAATGGACAGAGAAGGATGGACTTTTAGTTAGAGAATTGGGCCCATAACTTAAAGGGCTAGATTCAAATGAATAAAAATCGGTTGGGCCAATAATCGGACTCATAGTTAACTTAATTAAAGTTTAATTAGGATTAGTAGAAGTAATTAAGGCCCAACAAATTAAAAGTTCCTAGATAATTAAAAGTGCTTAACTAATGAATGTGACAATTAATTGGAAGTCATCCCGAAAGGTTAGGCGGTATCCATGGACTAATACGTAAATTTAAAGACTCGGGAAATGATTAGATTCCCTGACTGCCCCCGATTTCGGGATATCGGTGCATTGGCACCAACGATTCGGTAGTCAGCGTATGATCCCGAAAATTAAAACACCAACACACTTTCATATAATAAAAACGTTTAATTTAAATTTGAGTTTGATTGAGTTCTTTCTTTTATTTTTGTTTCTGTTTTATTTTATTTTATTTATCTATTTTAGTTATACTTTTATAAAATAGAAAATCTAATTTGTGAAAATAATATTAGTAAATAAAATAAAATACAATAAAATATATATTTAAATAAGATAAATAATTAAGAGGTATAGAATGATAATTAAGATATAATGATTAATCATATTATAAAATATATATATTAATCAATTTCTCTATTTATAAATATAAAAAGAAAATTTGAACATAAAATATTATATATAATATAATGTATATATATATCCATTAATTTCTCTAAGTATACAACTAAGTAATATTATTAAATTTTAGGATATTATATATCAAACAATTTCTCTATTTATAAATGGATGATTAAGTAATCAATATCGCGACTCAGAACTAAATTAACAAACAGACTTATAAAAATGATTAAAACGATAAACGCGAATAAACGGATCAAAACGCGATCACTAAAATTTCCGACACCACATATATGCAGCAGAAATGCTGTCGAATTTTCAAGAAAAGACGATGAAACCCGAATGAACGTTTAATTAAATTATCAATCTAATTTAATTGTTAATTGTGAGGCCTACCCGCATTCGCATGTCACAACATGTCATATTGCATGTAGACAGGTTAGGAGTAGGACTCGGGAAGTAGTCTCGAGATAGGATTAGATAGAATTAAATAATCAAGTTGTAGATTATAATTATTAGGATAATATTATTACTATCACTAAAGTATTAATTTACTTCAGTAGTTAATCATGCATTAAATGCATGGGAGTGCTGAGAGGCGGACCGGGTAATTCTCAGTCTGAGGTTGTCTTGCATAATCAGATTGTTGTGGTTACGTACGGTGACCCATAGGCCCGTGGGACCCACCGTGCAATCTGTATATGTATCACAGCGCGTCTTTGCCCGTCGGATTATCCACCGACCCCGTCATTTAGCGGGTTCCGGCTGTGTCAGAGTTTTTTTTTTTTATCAATATTATATTTTACTATTCTTAATAGGAGTGTTTGGCACTCAATGGAATAGCAAAAAGATGAATAGAATAGCTATTTCGACGAATTAATTTGCCAAACGAATTTTAGACTAAGTAGAAGAGTGCGGAATAGTGCTAATCTGGTATACCAACTTATAGGTGGAATACCGGATTAGCTCTCGTCGGAATAGCGATTATTGTTTGATTATATTATATTATGATTATGATTAAGATTTAGTACTATTATATTATATTTATGATTATAATTTATTATTATATTAATATTATGATTATTATTTATTATTATTATTATTATTAAATTATTATTATCATTATTGTTATTATATTATCGTTACCATTAGTATTATTATATTATTTATTATTATTATAAATATAATTTTAATATTATATTATTATATTATGAATATAAATATAATAATTTTATTATTATATTATTATGATCAAGATTATTTATTATTATATTATTATATTATGATGATTATGATTATTATTACTTATTATTATTTTATTATGTTGTATTATATTATTATATGTTGATTATAGTGATGATTAATTTATTATTATATTATTATAATTATAATTATTTATAATTATTTTTATGATTATGATTATATTTTTATTATTATATTATTATGATTATGATTATGGTTATATTATAATGATTATGACTATAATTATTATTATCATGATTATGATTATGATTATTATATTATTAAAATTATGATTACTTATTATTATTATATTATTATAATTATAATTGTAATTGTAATTTATTATTATTATATTACTATATTATGATTATGTTTATATTTTTATTATATTACTATTATAATATTATTATTTATTATGATTATTTTTTATTACTTTATTATTATTTTATTATGTTGTATTATATTATTATATGTTGATTATATTTATGATTAATTTATTATTATATTATTATAATTATAATTATTTTTAATTATTTTTATGATTATAATTATATTTTTATTATTATATTATTATGATTATGGTTATATAATTATGATTGTAATCATAATTTTTTATTATTATATTATTATATTATGATAATGTTTATATTTTTATTATATTACTATTATAATATTATTATTTATTATTATTATTTTTTATTACTTTATTATTATTATTATCTTACTATTATGATTATTATTTTACTATTATTATTATTATTATCATCATCATTATTACTATCATAATTATTCATATTTTAACTATTCTGAGTAACAACTGCCAAACGATATTTTCACTCTTCCGAATATTCAAACATAAAGTCGTAAGTTAGTAAGTTGGGCCTTGGTAGTGCCCATTCGGGACGGGTCTGGTAAATTTACAAACTGGGTATTTATTACGGGTGTTTGACTCTCGTACATTATATTTTATATTATATTATTATTTTCACAGATTTTCTATTTTGAGTTCATTGTCATTTCATGTCATAGCATTTAGGCAAGCTTCTCAAAATGTGCATGAAAATATTATTATATTTACACATCAATATTATATTGTATTTTAAACATCAGTATCGGTTTTTTGGTCCAGTCTAGGAAAGAAGATCAAATCTTAAGGCTGAATCTAAATCCGTACTGAGTAATTTTTAAAATTACTCACGTTTCCACGGTGGTTGTGGGATCCAGGTATTTCAGATCTGAGATTTTTCTTGGAGTGAGTACTAGGGACAGTCCTGCGCGATGACAGAGATGCTTCGCTGCATTTGCATGTGAGCCGGGTAGTTGGTTAGAATCCATCGGGTTTTGAGTTTTATTTCCTTCTTTTGGGTTTTTATTTGAGAGATTTGTTGCCCATTCCGATGGAGCTAGCCCCGCCGATGCAGGCGTTGTATACTCTTTTGTTCATTCTGGACTGTATGGTTATGTGTTTATATTTATTATTGTTTTGTTTATTCTGTGATTGAGTTTTTTTTTTATTCATTTAGCCTTCCGTACGCACGTCTCGTCGTGTGTACGTGGCTGAATTAAGTACCCCTAATCCGATTTAATTATTCTGGGGTGTGACAGTATAAATAGCTGAAACTAAATTTAGGGTCAGTGAAGCATAAATTAGTTAATAACAAAGAGAAAATTAAGGAACTTACCAATAACCTATGGCAAATTTAAGGAGAGTAATGATACGATTCCTCACAGAGTCATATGCATTCAAAAATCCACTGTGAACCTAGCATCCGAAAACAAATTACAAAAAAGACAGGTTATGATATTTTTCTAGAACTAGGGAGGGTTCTGTTGTGGTACCCTCTAGGGTCATCCAATGCCCCTAAAGCTTTAAAAAAGGGGGGGAAAAGAACAACAAAATCTAAGGAATGAGTTCAATTCCAAACTTAGCTCTTATCATTCAAAAATTGTACCAAATATATCATCATACTTTAATAAGAATGTACTAATGAAAGATAATCTGACATATTGCTGTGTCATTTAATCTTTCAAAGAGAAGATACCATGACACCAGACAATTAAGAAAAGGAGTGAAGGGGGGGAACTACTAGGGGTGACTGCATCTATTGGAGATGGGGTCAGAAATTGAGACCTGGACAGTTTCAAAAAGAAGCTTTGGATCCATATGAGGAAACCTCAAATGCAGAACTGATATCAGCCCTACAATTTTTAAGGTGGACAGTTCCAGTGCCACAAGATGCCACAAATTCACTTTTCATTCATATTTTAAAATTTAACTTTCAAATTCAAATCCCAACTGTTGATCTTTATCCATATTCATGAAAAGATGCACATGTAAAATTTCATGAGTTATCATGTTCATTTCATAGATCAAGTGGTCTAAAAATAAATAAATCCAGTGGTGCCAGTTGGAACTGAAGGCATTGGCAAGGTAGAACCAAACTTCTTATTTAGAAAATTATTTATGTACTATAGAGCAGTATTTATGCAGTAAAAAGTTTACCAGAACTTGTTCTTTAGCATCCCCACCAAGTCTTTCATGGTTGAACCTGCATCAAGTTACCCAAACATGGTAAAAATCATTTCATTTTCTATTTCTACTCAATTAAAATTAATACATTGGAATAAGAAGAAACAACCCCCGGAAGGGAACATTATACGTGCCTTTTTGGCAGAAGCAAAAGATCAGTTTGCAGATCCTTCCATTTTGACTGAAAAGACATAAGGAAAATTATCAGTTATCATTTTAAGCATCATGATGAGATGATAAAACAATTTCTTTAAATTTAGGCTAACCTGTTCAGTTCCTCTGAATGCTACAACAAGCCGCCTCCTTGAAAAATCACGCCAAATTGCTACCTGCATTTCCTTACCATGTGTTAGCTCAAATAATCAACCAAAGGATTACTGGTAGAAGACCAACTAGTACAATATAAACTATCAACAATTAAAGTGAAGGTCCTTTAACTTGCCTGGGTATCAGTGGAAATATTGTCAAGAAAACAAATCTTCTCAAAATCTGATTTAATAAAACTGGCACAGCCGAGTGACATCGCAAGCATGGCCCATGCCTCCATGGCACTCTCAGCCTTGGAAAACAGCAGCCTCATTTCTTCAGCCCTTTTTACATCCAAACCAATTTCTCCAAACTCTCCAACATTACTTGTACCATCTCTAGACATTTCTTTTGGCTTGCTTACATCATCTTTGTCCTCCACATTACTTTTACCATCTCTAGACATATCTTTTGGCTTGCTTCCATCAACTTTATCCTCCCTTTTTAATTGAGAAAGGCTCATAGTGAGAACCATCAATGTTCCAAGTAAAGTTTCAGTCTGACTGATCACATCCGACGACACCTTTTTAATATCTAGAAACGAAGGTGGGCCAGTGCCCAAATTTTTATTTTGCTCATTGCACTCCTTGTTTTCTCCACTCTGGTCTGCCTCCCTATTTTCGTTTTCATTCTTACCTTCTTTATTTTCTTCTTTACTCTCTAAATTTTCTGGTCTGGCTAGTCCTGACTCGACATACTCCTTCTGAGCATTCTGACGTGACTGCACCCCTAGCGTATTAAGTAAGTCAAATCCATAACCCACCTTGAACTCTGGAAGAGTTAATCCAAGCTGTCGGCTTGCCATTTGTCCCAAAATTCTAAGAGATTTCCAAAAGTATTCTTCTGATTGTTCTGAAGAACTTTCCACCAGGTTTTCAAATTTATCAGAATTCTCAACTTCTGCGACCTTTTCAATTTTTTCAATATTTTCCAGTGTGACGTCCAATTTATCAACATTTTCAGTTTTTTCAGAATCTTCAGGTTTTGTCGGCTTGGGAAGGTATGTATATGCTAAAGAAGTAAGCTGGCCAAATTGGCCAAATGCAGACTGCACAAACTGGCTCACATTTACGGTGTCTGAGCCAAGAACCATTTTTAAAGCAGCTCCTATGTTGCCTTTTGAGATGATATCAGAGATGAATGGAAGTCGCCACCATTGTTTGTCTCTTTCAATTTCATTATAGGTCTTGTATCTCATCTGACAGATTAAATTAAATTCAGCTTATTTGAAATTCTGCCAAAGATAAAGAAAGCAGTTTACCTCTAATTGAATTGTGCCACCACCTGGATTACCCTCCAGATGAATTGCAAGATCATGCACTTCTCCTGATAGATCAAATACAAACAGACCAAATATTGAGATACATTCAGGGATTGTAGTTTACTATTTTTTACTATTTCTCAAGTAATTGAGTTATTGATAAATGTTTCTTTAAAAACAATTAACATACCATCACAAAGTAACTCCAAATTCACCATGGCTTTTCCCATACACTTGTGTGGGGTCACAAGATTTGCATCCCAAGCTTCAACCTGAGATCATTATCTTTAAATTACATACATGATGCATATAAAGGAAAGCGAAGAACTTAATTGTTACAAAAATTACACCTGTAAAAGATTTGTTCTCAGTTTATTGACATTTAAGGTAAGGTCTTCATTCCATATGGGCTCTCTGGTCCTGCATTGACAAAAGATAGGTTGTAGGCTTAATTCTGGCAACAGTCAATCTTTTATAAATATAAAAGAAATAATGAACCATTCAAGACCCATTTGGACAAAAAAATGTAATCAAAAGATATTGTGTGATGACCTTGTTCAAAATAGTGATAACAATAATAGTAGTGGAAATAATAATAATAACAACCACGACAACAACAGTGATGACAACAATAATAACAACAACGATGATGATGATGATGATGGTGATGGTGATGGTGATGGTGATGATGATGGTGGTGATGATGGTGGTGGTGGTGATGATGATGATGATAAGTAAATAAAATTAATGTCTCATGAGATGAGTGAAGATTCTTACGCCCATTTAATCTTGCTCTTCGCTACTTTATCCTCTATTCGTAGAACGACATATGGGTCACTTGTTCCCTAGAAATTGTGATTGAAGAGTACAACTGACATTTTATATCATGGGAGAAGGTTCCGTGATTACAGCACTTGTTAAACAACATGAATTATATACTGCATTACTCAATATTATAACTATTATTGTTTCTTTTTCTTGCGCTCAAATTTTTTTTTTTTGGATTTGTATACAATTACTTTTATCATGATGACGTGCACTTCTCCTCAATTAAGGCTTCAAGCTTCAGTGGCAAAACCTTTTGAACTGATATCCAAAAAAAAACAAATTGAATTCTAAATTAGAGGAAAAAAAACAAAATGTATACCCAAGGATCCATAATCGGGAGACTAACACCTTTCTTTATCTTTATAAACAGCTGGCCATCATAAACTTCATGAAGAAATTGCCTGTAAATCTAGCATTTAATTCAGTAAAGATTTATGAACATATTCATAGTTCATCATGCAGGGCCAAAAGCCACAACTGAATACTGGAACTAAATTTATATTTAACAAATACGCAGTGATATCTATGATACTTACTCTGAGAGAAAAACTGTTTGGCAATCAGCTATATCAATTTCACACCATCCGATCTTTTCCTGGAACAACGTATGAGAAAAAAATTATAATTATGGCGAACGCTATGTTTATCATTCAGGCATATCTCTGAGTTTATTTTTACATAATCTACCTGACAGAATGCTGCTCCCAAGATTGTTAGCACAGATTAATTAGTCCCATGAAAGTATGTAATTAGGATCCAAAAATAACATTTTTTTATGCACGCTAATTCGGATATGAATTAAATCAATCTCAGGAAAACAATTTCTGTATCAATGGGATCCTGGAGACACCTGACTAGAAGTCCTCTGGATAAGCTCATATGAGTCATAGAAGTAGTTCCTGGGTATAAGTATGACCAAAAAGCTAATGACATATTTGTTCCTGTTTCGATAATAATTTTTCCCTAACATGAAGGATGCACTCACCGGAGGGCTGTTGTAGGCCTCGAATGCAAACCCAGCTAAAACCACAGCCAAATTTATATCAAATGGCGGGCGCGCATCATCATTCTGAGACGCACTCCTACCATTATCTGATTGTAGAGGCACTATAGACTGGTTTCCGTCTGCTCTCACGATCCATCTCAGAATCTTACACCTCTTGGAAGCAGGAGGCACAGAAAATGGAAACCTCCGGTGGGAGAAGCTCAGAGGAAGAGAGAGGGGATTGAAAGGCAAGCCTGAGAGGAACGTCAGTTGAGCTCCGGCAGTGATCATGGAGTGGATCGGTGGTGTGTGCTGCTGATATCTGCTGTTTAGGAATTCGGACCGTTGCTTGGTGCGAGTGCGAGGAGAGGTGGAGGGCGCGGAGTGGAGGAAGCAGGGATAAGGAGTCCAAAAGAGAGGCTTCTGGTTTTCCCGGGCTGGAGCGGGAGATTGGTAGACTGGCCGGGCCTTTGAGCCTTTCGTGGGCCCGACGATCCAATCAAGTATTGCGAAGATATGCACAAGGCCTAGAAGTCCAATTCCTTCTTTCTGGTCTTCTATGTGTCGACGTGTCGTGCTCTCTTTCTCATCATTCTGATTGTGATCCATTATATAATAGCGAGGCCATACGAAGGTGACTTGGCATACATCGGAGATATAGTTGAAGGTTAGTTAATTCATAATTAAATCAATTTAAGGAGCCCATTACTGACCAATACTGTTGTCCAGCGACTCATCTTTCTTTAATTTGGATAGACAATAAAAAATTCAGGAATTATTACTTTTAATAATTAAATATCTTATAGCTTCTCCTTCGATCTGTCCAAAATCTTGAGCCACACAATATTTTGTAAACACAACACAGTTCAAATTAACCGAGCAGTTACTACAAAACACGGCATACTGCAGTGCGGTGTGCCTTCACCACCTTCTACTCTATCTGCTCTCTCACAAGGAAAAGTCCTAAATCCCACTCCTTTACACTCAGCTCCAGAAGAGGGAATGGAAGGGTGGGGAAGGAATGATAGGAACTGATTAAATTCTTTTACTTCAGAATTTAAAATTTTGAAGGAAAAAAATGTAAGAGGAGGTAATTAACTCTATAAAAATATAATCATTTTTTACTCTCCAAAATACAGTGTAAAACTTTACTTCTCAATCTTTTTTTCATTTCTTCCCCTCCCCTCCCTCCCTCTTATCTGATTTCTCTGGAGCATAGTGTTAGAAAAACTTAGTTTGATGGAAAGTGACTGCAAGTTGGTGTGTTTAATTAAATGTCAATTCAAGGTATTTCGTTCTCTTCAGATTTAAAAAAATCATTGTTTCGTTCTTGCAGATAGTGGTGGATCTCTGTGTAGACCAACATCATGGATGCCCCCCCAATCCCCATTAATAGAGGATGAAATTCAATGGAGTTTTGATTTCTCTGTTTATATTCTGGTTCTGACAAAAATAACTCAGAAAGAGCTAATTGAGCCGGCAATACAAGGAACACAATGTTCTCAAATCATGTGCTAAAGCAAAATCAGTAAAACGTGTAGTTTTAACCTCATCAGCGGCAGCAGTCTCAATGAAGAATCTCAAAGGACATGGCCATGTCTTAGATGAACAGGCATGGTCTGATGTAGAGTTTCTCAGAACAGCCAAACCACCAACTTGGTAAATCAAACCATAAAACATTTTTAAGTCTAAATGAAGAATCCTGCAGCATCAGGCCGGTACATCTGCTGTGTGATTAATACCAGTCTTGTTGAACTCACACAATTCCTTTCAAAGAGAGACACTCAGTATAATGTACCCACAGAGTATGTTCTTATTTTCTCCCTTGTTTATTTTTCCATAAGAGTAACAGCCTTTTTCTTTTTCCCTTGATCATGGTCAAAACTAAGAAAGAAAGGTTAATTCATAAAAAGAAATTCTGGTCAAGTAAAAAGAGCACTAACAGCATTGATACAGCGCTACTTGATAATTAATATCTTGTCCCCTTAATTCCAGATTTCCAGTTCCAGGACAGTTAAAAATCCCTTTCAACTATGTGAATTATATACATTTGACATTTTACAATTTGATTGACATAACGTAATATTACAGCTTTGGTGATTTTCCTGAGAAGGCGAAACTGAGCCTTTTTTCAGAGAAATTGGTGAAGGCAGGGTTCAAGTTCAACTACAAACATATTGAAGAAATCTATGATGATGCAGTTGAATATGGGAAATCTAAAGGAATTCTCAAGAACTAAAAGGAAAAAAAATCCCTGCTTCAGAGTTTGAGTTGATTGCAAGAGTGATTACCTATAGGTGTCTGTGGCTATGTGTACAATGATCGTTCACATCTCTGCTTGAAATAAGAGAGGTGGTCAGAATAAGAGGGTGATACAGTATGACGTTATGCCTCTTATTATGGTTGTTAACTTGTTAAGTTGTTATGTTATGAGCTGTTCTGATTGTCTGCTTAAAAGTAGCTTATATATTTTGAACACAATGGCACCATGCTTATATTTATTGTATCATCAGTAGCACCAGCTTTTATGGCCGAACTGCATCTGTTGTACTTCTCCAATTTCAGTACTGGACGAGTCAGTATTCCCTGGTTTACATATAAATCTCGCAAATTAAAAAAATATATATAATTTCCTTTCCAACTACTACAACATAAAGAGTAAACAGTAAACACTTTCAAAGCTGGACTTAATTTATACTAGGACTGAACTGAATTTATACCAAGGCCAACCGACAACGTGCATTGGACCCAGGCAACAGTAAACAAATCACAAACTACAACAAAAGACAGATAATCTATGTACACTACTGATGAACAGTAAATTGGTTTTGACAGTTGGATCTGTATCTATCTGCTGCCATAGATTTCTATGGTAACTAACTGCCATAGAATCCATACCATCTAATAGTGTCTTTTTTATCCCAACGACTCAGATTTTACTTATAGGGGAGCTTTTTTAAGAAATTTTGTGAGGACCCCATATGTCACTGACCCAATGGCAGCTAACTCTTCAAGCACCAAACAGACAAATGATAAGGTAGGGATGAAATTAACCAGCAACGACAGAAGATATTACCATGCCAAAATATGTAAGGAAATAACTTTTGTAGATTTCATCGAAGACAAGTTGTACAGAATGGTTTTGAAGGGAGAAAAAAAAACTTCCTCACTAGTTAAAGAAAACATAAAGAAAGGCAAAATTACTTCAACTCAGAGAAAAAATGTTATACATCACAATTTACCATCTGGGGCCCCACATTCACCTTGTGCCGGCTCCCCCTTTCAATCTTCCTTTTCTTTTATTGCTTTTTTCCATTTATCAACACTGTCAATGATCTCATCTGTTTTGATGAGGTACCGTACTTTGGTACCGTCCTCTAGAAATTTATGACCAACTCTGCTTGCAACCTTTTGCTCTGTTGAATAAAGCATCACATTTGAGCTGTGAATTGGTGCTTCAATCTGTTTACAGAAAAAAGAAATACAATATTAAGCATAATTTACAATTATAATTTCATATTAGACCTGATTATTATAGAGACCTCGATCCACAGAGTGAACTACTGAGCGAAGAAATCTTATACATAACCAAACAAACAGGATGATAATTTTAGCAGGCAAAAAGTACAAATTATAATAAAAAAATTAGAAACCGCTACAAAATGAGGTGATCATGTTTGTTATTGTCATTCTGAAAGTGATTTTCCTTTATTCATACTAATTAAAAGGATGGTCCATAAAGAGTTTATATCATAATAAGAGAACAGAAATACTAAGAATCAAGTGACTTCTTGTATAATTCTAATTAAAAGGAGGCTGCAAATGTAGCAATATACCTTGCACGAAAGTGAGAATTACCTTTCGAATTTCACCAGGATCACCCTCTCGTGCAGGTTTGACATGCTTCGTCTTTAAATTCATGTCCTTCACAATCACGGTGCTATTATGCTTGAATAGTTGAGTAATTTCTCCAACTTTACCCTTTTCACGGCCAGATATAATTTTTACCGTGTCACCAATCCTCACATGCATTTTGTGTAATATTGGGAGACTGTTTGGTTTGCATTTTTTGCGCTCCCATCTCTTAAGCTGTAATAAATGATAATAGAGAAAGAAGTTAAAATTCAAATCAAAAGTGTCTTTCACACCAATCAAAGATTATTTCTATGCAATGAAAATAATGAGCAATGAAGTTATAGAGAGGAAAAGGTATACCCGCATCACTACTGTGCATGGCTTAATCGGTGTAGTCCTGATCTGCATTAAGAAATAGGTCTTATATACATTTGAACTAAATTAAGGAGTACAGGCAAAGTTTTCTATCATGTTTCAATGTAAGCAGTTATTGATCCCTTTTATCAGCAGAAGAAGGGAAATAACTCCACAAGAAGCACAATTGTAAACATAAAAGGACGGATAAATCAGAGAACCAGGGGAAGAGACAAGGGCTGCCTCAATCCCACAGAAGTTCTATATCATGTTTAAATTTATCATGTATTTTTATTTCGTAAGGTATAATGTCCACCCCAATTTATCAATTTTAATATTTTAGTGACGTAAATCAACATCTCGGCTTTATTATATTAAAATGGTGATTCCTCCCCTACAGAGAACCCTCCAAAAAGAGTTAAATAAATATATTATAGGGCATTACGATACAAATTTGTAAAAGAACAACTGAGAGAGAGAGAGAGAGAACCGAGGAAGGAAAACGAAGGGAAGGAACTGAGAGGTTCCCCGGGAAGAAAGAAGGCGAGATGGAAAGAGACGCCATGGAGCTCTGAAGCGCTGCTATGGTCGCCATTGTTCTTCTTCTTCCACTCTCTGTCTCTCTCTCACACACTCGCACTCTGGTTTTATTTTCAGATATGGCGATAAGCTGGGAAGCAGCGACTGCGCCCAAAATGGGAAAGAATGGATGGATTGGATTAGGGGGAAAGCTCGTACGGATTTGCTCGCTTTTACGAAACGGGCCTCTAATTTATTAAATATTAGCCTCATTATAATATATAAGGCCCAAATATATCTTCACTCGGGTGATATTCCTTTCTTTTCTTTTCTTCTTTTTTTAGAGAGAAATTCTCAAATTTCATTTTGTGTTGTGTTGTGAAGATTTGAACCTAGGGGTGTAATCCGTTCAGTTCTGTATCTGAAAATTATCTAAAAATATATCATTTATATTTGTATCCATAAAAAATGATGTTGATATGGATACAAATTTGATTTCATAGTTTATTATTTGTATCCGAAATAGAGCATATATTATAAAATTTTATTTATAAAATAATATTATTTATCAATATTTTTATTTATATATAATATTATTTTTATAAATACTAACAATATATGCATTGCAAATACTTATTTATTAATATAAATATTTATTTTTATTATATATGCATAACTATTAGTAGTATACATTAATTTCTATTTTATATTCATCACAAAATCCATATTTGTTAAATATTCATCTCATATCCGTATTCAATTAAGACAGATTTGATATTGAATTTTAACATATGTTTAATATCCGTAACCGTATCCATATCCGCCAATAAGAAGCGGATATAAATATAATTTCAGCACTATCCGTTTCGAATCCATTCCACAGCTCTATGTGAACCCATTTTTTTAAGGTTATTTTAGTTAACTATCAGTTGAGTTACTATGTCATTTGTGATATTCCTCTTTTCAATTCAACCGGTATAAATTCTTAAAATAGAGCGGATATAAAATTTTAAAATTAAACTGATATAAACATCTAAAATTGAGGGTTATAACCTCTGAAATTGAGTTCTATAAACGGTGAAAATTCAACTAGTATAAAATCGCTGAAATTATATATTTTTCATATTTAAAACATGTTAAATATGTAAATAAAAAGGTTTATGGCTCTTTTATTCACGAGAATAGTTTTTGGTATGAGTATATCATTATTATTTTTTAAAATTTAATGATTTATACCTGTTCGGAAGAAAATTTTGTTGGGATAAGTCTTTAAATTTACTCGTCACTCGTGTACTGAATCTTAAATTTTTTAATGCAGGATAATCTTTAAATCTTTCTCTGGGATCACCGTATCTAGTAGCATAGACAAATCAGATAACTGGCACCTGGACAGGTACTGTATTGATCTCTGTGGAACATGACTTGTAGTGTCTCGCTGGCATAATCCACAAATGAGAGGCCTTCTTAAGGAGAAAGCAAGTGATCATTCCGTCTTTGATCTTGCAAATGAATCTTCGTTGCATTTCTAAGGTAGCAAACACTAGACGACTTGTTTGACTAAACCTATCGGATTAAAATGAAACAAAACAAAATGTTTGATGGTGATATAGTTCATTGTTTCTGATCCAGTTGTCCACATGGTTGGTTGTTGCTGTGATGTAAATAAAATCGAGCTTGTCCTTGGAATTCGTACTGGTATCAGCTCGATTGTTTGTATGTAGATGTCCGCGTTCATACAAACATACATTTGAACATACGATTGAACATATGTTTGGATAAATATCAACGTAGTAGATAAGATAAATAATATTAATATAAATATGAATACAAATTAATAATTTGTAGTCTTTCAATATCGCACCCTGGTTAACTTCAGTTGTAAATCATGCATCTAACTTGAGCAGTAAATTCATATCGGGAGAAGAGATGCTCTATGTTTTCTTCATGCCTCCTACAAAGATGACAAATATTTCGAATGACCCAGCATCTCCTGACAAATATTATCAGCAGTAAATATTTTGTTCTGCCACATCAACCACATGCAAAAATGTTAATAAGTATTTTGAAACAAATTCTTCGGACGTTTAAAGAAAATATTAATCATTTTTTTTATGTAAAAGGTGATTTAACATAGTAGCTAGAATTGCAGAACTTTTTTTCTTCTTTGTTAAGAAATAGAATTAATTAGATATTTAAGCCTCAAAATTTATAGCTTATTTTCATCATTGTCTAATTTGTTATTTAGAGGAGCAACCCATTAGATCATTTCAGCTCTAGAGCCCACTTTAATTTTCAACCGTTATTTTACCATTAGAGTCCAAACAGCCAAAACTAATGTATACTGTTCAGTAACTGTAATAAAGAATAAGAGAAAGCAATCAATAATTTTTTACTTCTCATCATCAATCACATTCTCTCTTTCGATCAAGCATTAAAATTTCAACATTCTTGCCCCCACTAATTTATAAAATTGTTAGTTAAAACTGAAAGTGACAAAATCTAATCCAATATGAGAAATTTATTCGATTCAATCAGATATGAAAATAATTTCATTTGTTTTTTCTTAAAATAAATTAATTTAATTTGAATTGATTTGAATCCGATCAAAACTAATTCAGTCTGAATTAAAATCGAATAATGTACAATCCAATCAAAATCAATCTAAAATCTAAAAAATAAATTGATGTGATCCTACTCGCCCTCTCGTTCAAATCTACATACATTTTGGATGCCTTTTCGCGGATTCTGAATCTTTTCCAACCCATCGCACGTCTATCAGCGATTCACATGATCACGCTGATATCACGGGGCGTCGGAGAGAACAGTAATTTCACTCCCAGTTCGAATGGGGAAATAAAAAAGAATTCGAGTGCAGTCATCCATGTCAGATATGCTCATTGTGTCTGTGGAGTTGTGGTTCTGATATCCCAGGCAAGTTATCACCAATTCATCATCCCGGAAGCGGAAGCATAGATAGTAGGGTTTTCAATGAAATTTTTTTGATCGGTTATTCGATCCGTATCATATCCGATAAAACAGATATGAATAAGATTTTATTTCCGTTAAGTCATCGGATATATATGGATATGGATAAGAAAAAATTTTTGTTAACTTATCGGATATGAATATGGATAAGGGGTTTTCGTTACTTGTTATCCATTGAGTAAATTATAGTTAAATATATATAAATAAAATTATTTTATATTTTTAATAAATATATATAGTTAAATTATATAAATATATATATAGTAATTAGTATATATTTTTTATGATAATTGACATAAAAAAATATATATGATTTTTATTATATCTAAAATGTTAATTATTATTGTACTTTATTAGTATATTTATTTAATGCTATTTATTTGTCTAAATCATATAATTTTTTCTCATTGAATTATTTTTATTTTTATCCGTTATCTATTATTATCCGTTCGTTATTTGAAATTTTTAATGAGTAAGGATAAAATATAAATAAAGAAAATTTTAATAAATATAAATAAAATATGAATAAAAAAATCTAATGAGTATGAATATGCATATAAAAATATATCCGTCCCAACTTTATCCTATCCATTAACAGCCCTAATGGACAGTGCCACAATGGAGACCATCTAACGTGACGACGTGTTGCACAGAGGTGCCATGTGGCAACGTGGTGAGCTGATGGGGCATTGAGTGACCCAAAAGACCCACCCGTGATCATGATTAATTCCAGTCGGCCGATTAATTCAAGAAACGTGTAAACGGGAGCACCGAGGAGCGCGGGGCTACGGATATTTGAAATTCGTATACAGTAGCAGTAATAAACTGTTTCTGCTTCACGGATAGCGTGTGACTGCTTTAGTTAATTCAACTCTACGGAAATGGCTCCGAGAAAAGGAAAATACTAAAAGTTAGCTCTGATATTTTACGTCCTGGACGGACAGACTTTTTTTCGGAATAAATTATATGGATTAGAAATACAAAAAATGGAGACGATAGTATGTACGTATTGAATATTTTTTTATATTCATTATATTATAAATATTGAAAAAATATATAAAACGGTATGATAATTCAGAAAATTTATTTAATGTGCGAAATAATTTTTTTAATATAAATAACGACTCCTTAATATATATATATATATATATATGAGGAAAGCTAAAATACAACGTATTACACGAATGCGCTTGTGCACCGCGTTAAAATCTCGAAATTCAAGTTAAAAATGACCGATCCGAACCATTCAATTTATTTTTCATATTAAATTCTTGTAGAAAATTAAATTTTTATATATTTTTTGCTATTTTTTTGTCAAAGAGAAAGTTATTTGATTTAAGGAATTTGAATCGTCCAATGGTGATGATTTTCTTCTTATCAAAAAAAATAGCAAAAAAATTCAAAAAATAAAAAATTTGATTTTCTATAAAAGTTTGATACGGAGAATATATTGAACGATTCGGATTCACTACACTTACTTAATCTGCGACATTACATTTCCTGCACACTTCACCTCATCTCCTTTTTTATACCTTGAAACGAAGTATTTTTCATATATATATATATATATATATATATATATATATATATATATATATATATAAAAACAAGTACATGAACCCTACCTTTTTTGCCAGCTAAGTAAAAATTAAAGGATACAAATTTAACACGTTTCTTCTACACAAGTGATACTAATTTAATCTATATGAAATTTGAGCGTTCATAATCCGTTTATGCAAAAAATAAAAACCTAATACCAATTGTATTTGAAAACCACATGCTATATGGTTCCTAAAACCTCCATTTCTTCTTAATAGTTACTTTAGTTAGAATCTCATGAATATCCACCAGTAGCTATATCAATTTCTTATACCCCAAATTTCAAATGACATTTAAAAATCATGAGCACTATTAGAAATACACCACAGTTAGGCTCATAAGATATATACCATTTGATGTTCCTTGACCATCTTCCACTGCATCATCACTTCTATAGTTCTATATATTTGTCTTGGTCAAAATAAGTATTGCATGGGAGAAAAATATTTATGAAGAACTTTTTCATGCTAGATTTTTGAATGTGGATTCGAAGTACTGAAATTAGCCAAATTCATCTAGAAGGTGCATAATTCATAATGAAAATGGAAACAAAGTTTGTATGAATTATCTTCATTATGTAAGTGTAGTGAAATTAAATTATTTTAAAGTAATAATGTTTGATAATAATGAAGTAAATAGAGGAAGTAATTTGTGTAGAAAGTGTTAAATTATTTTAAAGTAATGATGTTTAATAATAATAAAGTAAGTAGATGAAGTAATTTATGTAAATCATTTTAAATTATTTTAGTTTATATCAATTTAAATCATTTTTATTTAATAATACAAAAAATTTAAAGTGTTTATTATATTTTTAATACACCAAATAACGAGATATATGTAATGGTTATTAAATAAGAAGCTTGTTTAATGGAACGCGCTTTGAAATGTTAACTGAAAAAGCTGAATCTTCGAGAATCCGTTACACCAAAAATTAACAAAATATATCTAAAATTAGAAGAATAGCATCTCGATCTCTTCAGGGAGATTTGTTACTGGTGTTACCGCACGAGTAATAGGAAAAGCCACTATCTTTCAACCGTTCGATAAAGATCTTAAAGTTTCGACGGATTGATGATGATCGGTCAATAATATACATTATATACTGATACTGTGTGATTTTGATCGGTCCTTTTTACATTGGACGTGATTGGTTTGAATAGCAGCTCTACTTTGCACCAGCTTTAACGGCAGAGAGAAAGCCTCTGGGAATAGCTTCTACTGGAAGGTTCGGGTCTAACCGTAGGATATGCCGTAAACAAGTCAAAGATGCATACAACACCATGTGACAATGCACCGTCCAATCCGATTATCCAAGGACAAGCGTATCGGTTTCATGCATGAACCAAGCCAACCTCTCTTTTCCAACAAATCCCAGCCACACTCCAGTGTTTCATCTCCTCAACCGTCGAGGGACCGCCACGTGTCCCCTACCACGCGTCCTAACCCACAGCGTCTTCCAAAATGAAAGTTGATATTTCCTATGGCCTGTCGACATTACATTTGTAGACCGACATTCAACGACGTGTGGGATCCACTTTGGATAATCACGATGATGGGGCCATCTGTCATCGACTTTGGTCTACAAAGTCTGTTTTTCCACTGCAATATTTCGTCGTTATCCCCATCTTTCCTCTATTAAAACCACTAGTGCTTTCGTTCCTAAACAGAAGCGATCTCATCCCAAGTTTAAACAAAACCTCCAAAGCACTCTGAACTAGAGAGAACGAGAACGCAAGAGGAAGTAAAAAATCGAGAGAAAAATGGCTTTCAACCTATCTCAGAATACTGGCTCTCTAACCAGCGTAGTCCCGGGGATCAACTCGGGGCTCTGTACGGAAGACATCAATCGCTCAGGCACCGATGCCTGGTGCAAATCTTCGGTGCGAGTTCGGGCCCCAGGGCAGGTAGACCAGTTAACGCCGCCCCACAGCCCGTGCCGGTCTCCGCTCCGTGCCGATCAGGCAGTACCTTGCCAAGCGATCGCCTCAAATTTAGCGGCTGAGCCCTTTCAGAATGTGGAAGAGAAGCAGCACGTAGTAGAGATGCCAAAGGGGGAAGGGGTACCAGTTTATGTGATGCTACCCCTCGATACGGTGAGGCCTGATGGAGTGCTGAACCGTAAGAAGGCTATGTGGGCCAGTTTGATGGGGCTGAAGAAGGCAGGAGTTGAAGGGGTGATGGTGGATGTCTGGTGGGGCCTTGTTCAGAAGGATGGGCCTTCAGCTTATAACTGGAGCGGGTACACCGATCTCATGATGATGGCGAAACAGGTGGGGCTCAAGGTACAGGCAGTTATGTCCTTCCACCAGTGCGGGGGCAACGTCGGCGATTCTGTTACGTGAGTATCATCTCTTTGGCAACTGCGATTAAATTGGATTTTAATTAAGTTCGTTTGAACTTTTGGAATTCAATTTTATCGTTTTGTTGGCATCATTATAAGGGTGATTCTGGATATTTCGGTTGTTTCTTTGTGGATAAAGGGAAGGGAATATCCTGGATTTTTCTTTCAGAAGCATAAATATCTACCATGAAAATTTGTGGGTGGATGTAAAAAAGTCAGGGCACATGTCTTATCTCTTTTTATCTTTTCAATTTTTTTAAATTCTGAACTAAAATTATCGTTAAGAAAAAATTATTAAAGTAAAATGTAATTAGTTTCACACTTGGTACAGATTTATATATGTATTTTGTAAACCGCAAGGCTTGTAATCAATTTAAAAATTGCAAAGTGATCTTTTTTTTTCCGGTGGACGGTCCACATGATCCATACTGCACCGTCCTTTTTATGCAAAAGATCATTTGAACGTCAAAGCTCTGCCTTATTTTCTGACACGTGTCCATCGCAGTGGACCATTTCTGTCAATAAAAATTATACGTCATTTTTATTCGATATTGAAGATAATTGATGTTCAAAACAAAATTCCTTTCGATGCTCTGGAACATTTTTTAGAGCTCCAGTCATTTCATGGAAGTTTTAATTTAATGATTGTTTTAATGTATTGATCTTTTTATGTTTATTGTGCAGGATTCCTCTGCCAAGATGGGTTGCGGAAGAAATGGAGAAGGACCCGGACCTGTGTTACAGTGACCAGTGGGGCCGACGCAACTATGAATATATATCACTAGGCTGTGATAATCTCCCTGTGCTCAAGGGACGTACCCCTGTTCAGTGCTATGCTGATTTCATGCGGGCATTTAGAGATCAGTTCGCATCCTACCTTGGCAGCACTATTGTTGTAAGTAAAAACTTACTATTTACATATTGGTCAGTTGTGGAAAATAATTGTTGTGGTTAATTTGTTAATTTTATCTTGTTACTATTGACAGGAAATACAAGTTGGAATGGGGCCTGCTGGAGAGCTGAGGTATCCATCATATCCAGAATTGAATGGTACATGGAAATTTCCAGGAATTGGAGCCTTCCAATGTTATGACAAGGTGAGCAAAATTTGTTTTTTTTTTTAATAATTCTTTAGGATTTCCTTAGAAGAAATAAATCATTGTGGGGGTAGTTCTTTACTTATAATCTGTGCATGGTAATTAGATAATAATTTGGTATATTGTGTAGAATTCTCAAATAGAATTGTATATTTCTGAATCTGATGTGATTGTGAAAAGCTGATTGTGAGTGTGTTATCGCATTCATATTATGCGGATAGTAATAAGATGATAATTTGGTATTAGTGCACAGAAGTCTTAATTAGAATTGGGTTTTCTGGTCCGAAGTTGGTATGTTAAATAGATAATTGACTACTAAAACTTTGATGTCTTGTGCATTTCCAAAATTATATTTTGACTGAGGTACTTTGAATTGAAGATATTGGGTAAGGTAATTTCTTAATTGAAGAATTACGTCATTAACATCCACTGTGGTGCACTAACTGGATAATTAACCATTAAAAAAACTTTGATGTTGTGTGAATTACCAAAATTATATTTTTGCTGAAGCACCACGTAAATTGAAGATTTATGAAACTAACATGATGTTTCCAATCAATTTCGCAGTACATGCTGAGCAGCCTGAAGGCAGCTGCTTTATCAGCTGGCAAGTCCGAGTGGGGCCACAGCGGCCCAACAGATGCTGGTGGCTACAATAACTGGCCTGAAGACACCGCCTTCTTCCGCAAAGAAGGAGGTGGATGGAATGGGCCGTATGGGGAATTCTTCCTCTCATGGTACTCCCAGATGTTGCTTGACCACGGCGATTGTATCCTCTCTGATGCATTCTCTATTTTCTCCGACTGTCCTGGGGTTAAAATTTCTGTCAAGGTTGCTGGGATCCACTGGCACTACGGAACACGGTGCCATGCAGCAGAGCTTACGGCTGGATATTATAACACACGGTTTAGAGATGGGTACTTGCCCATTGCAAGGATGCTGGCAAGGCATGGGGCAGTGTTTAATTTCACCTGCTTGGAGATGCGGGATTATGAGCAGCCAGGAGATGCATGTTGTCGGCCAGAGGCATTGGTCAAGCAAGTTGCTGCTGCAGCCAAGGAGGCTGGGGTTTACCTTGCTGGTGAGAATGCATTGCCAAGGTACGATGAGTCAGCACATGATCAGGTAGTCAATGCTGCCACTAGTTCTGATCCACAGGACAAGATGGTGGCATTTACATATCTGCGCCTGAACCCTCAACTCTTTGAATATGAGAACTGGAGGAAATTTGTTGCCTTTGTGGAGAAGATGAAAAGAGGGAAAGACCGAAGCAGGGAGGTCTTGGAGAGGGAGGCCGAGCAGTTCGTGCAAGCGACTAGTCCCATCGTGCAAGAGGCTGGTGTTGCACTCATGAGCGGATGATGAACTATAGCAATATTTATTACTAGATGCAGTAATATATACGGTAAGGATAAATATGAGAGAATGGATAAAAAAAAAATTAAGCGGGAGATTTTTGTGTGCCCGCTAAAGTGGAGTTTTGAATTTGTTGTGTTCAAATTTGGGAAGGGAGAAAGGATGGTTTATGGTTTGGTTGATGCATGGTTTGTACCTACTGCGCAAAGGCCTTTCGATTGGTGTAAAACTATCTATTAAGCAATAAGAAAGAGTTAGTGGAACTCAAGATCTTTATCGGATTCTTTTTTCTTTCCTTCTCTTTTTTTTTTTTTTTTTTTTGAAGTTTTGGATTTTTGGGTTATTATATCAAGGATCATCGTCGAGATAACATTGGTACCAGATTTGATTTGAAGTACAAATGCTCATTGTATACTAATGAGGCATAGTTCATTCCTAAGATTAATGTGCATGCAGAAGAGTTCTCCCTTTTATTCATGTATCCTTTCATCCAAACTCTTTTCTGGCAACCTCTTTGTAATGGAAAGCAATTATGATCTCCTGGATAACCTAATAAGATCATATTCTCATGCATAATATAATAAAATCAAAAATAATTGGATAACATGAGAATATTTTGCAACAATTATTCATTTTATTTATTTCTGGTATTTTCAAATTAAATATTTAACCTCATTTGGATTTCTTTATTTTTTGAAATCACTAATTTACTTCAAATATCTCTTTTTTGGGTGTATGTACAAATTAAGATGGAAGTAACTAATTGCTTTTTTTAGCAACACAACTAGACAAAAGAGTAGCAACACCTGTTTTTTTTCCGGCCTCGAATTGAGCAAACAAAGTAAAGAGCGTGGGGCTCACTGTTTAACGGGCGTTTTGAACTTTTGACTGTTTTATAACGGTCTTACCCTTTTTTTTGTTCATTTTTTGAGGCATCTGACCCTATTTTTTAATTGAAATATGTAATCAAAATGTCCGCGATGACAATATAGAACGTGCCTTGTTATATTCATCCGGTCCGAAGAGAAAATAAGGCTGAACCGGATCATCCGATGAGCCGGAGCGTTTACAGATTTGAAGATAGACTGTCTATTCGGTCCAAAATATTAATATACATGTATCAAAATAATGATAATATCACTTATATTATGTAAAGATTTAGTTACGATATAAATTAATTATAAAATATTTCATCAAAAAAATTATTTAATATAAAATATCGAGCCGAATCAGGATCGAATGACCTCTGAATAGATAGATAAAAAAAAAAATTACACCCGAAGATCTAAGTCGGATAGAACAGACCGTGAATTGTGAAAGCTGAATCAAGCACCGAAATTAAAATTTCTTATCCAATCCATTGCTATGCCTGAAAATGCCACGACTTCCAAAGCAGTTTTAGGTCTTATTCGATAATGGAGTTTTGCACTAGCAAGTCTTGACCATAGTCAGTGGTGACATCAAGACATCAAGGTAGATGTTAGTCAATCTCCGTTCTATTTCTTCATTTCTGCTGACTTTGTCTCATTTTCAGCTGTCTGCTCAATTCAGAATAGTCCGAATCATACTCTAAAATATTCAATTCAGAATAGTCCGAATCATACTGTAAAATAAATATTCAATCCGAAGTGATTTTTTTTAGTCCGAATCATACTTTTACGATACATTATTCTCATGTTATCCTCTCTTCACGAAACACTCTTCTTACACAGGGAACGAATCTCTTTTCTCGTGACATTGGCGATCACTTTGTACTCACGAGGGTAGTTCCTACTTCCTAGCAAGAATTGGCCTCAATTTTATGCTCATCTTTTGTTGAAAATCTATCTGGTCATTATTCAAGTGTTTCGCGCTAGGTTAAAATATATTTTTTTTAATTTGCTACTAGTATATAGTATACGCTGCAAGTTACTCAGTGAAATTATATATGTAATACCATGTATATAACTTGACTTGTGTTTATATATGTATGAACGTAGTTTAATTTGAGAACAGGCGTTGTTTTTTACTTGCAAAAACATGTTGATTATAGGCATAATTAACTCAAACCTTAGCTGTAGGGTAATTAAGGTGCTAATTAATTCATTCACAACCCTTTTATATATGTTGCTTTCTTCTGCGGAGGGGCACTACTAGGAAACCACGAATTTTGTCTCTCTAAAAGCAGAGAATCACGAGGTTTGGTAGAAGTTATATTATTTTTTGAGCATCAGGCCATAACCGTGGCCCATGGAGAAAGGAGGTGAAGCCTTTAAAATATCCATTTTTCGTTTAACTTGTTTAATACACGAGGGACAGGTAAATAGGTACAACAAGCTCGACGGTTGATGTGGACAGGATATCTTCATTACCAATCGAATATATATATATATACGATCTTTTTTTCTTTTTTTTTTTTGCTGTTAAATTGGTACTGCTGGTATATAAATTAAGGATTTAAAATATGAATTTGAATATGCATGCGAAGAGGTACCGCATACCGCATATGCGTCATGCGGACACATATGTAAATATATATGCGGATTATTCGGATTATCCATCTCAAAGGTGACTTTCAACCTTGTACATATTAACATTATATATAACTTTCAATATTTCTTTGCAAAAAAAAGATGGTGTAGTGGATAGTACCCAGCCCCAAGCGTGAAGTCTTGCGTTCAATACCTAGCTTTAAAGGATTTTCTGTGGTGAAGATGGTGCAGTAAAATACATATGCGGGTCTATACTTGAGTATTTATCAAATATTTTATGGTGAAGATTGTGTGGATGTACATATCCGATCCGCATATTAAATTGGTCGTGGGTCATAATCCACATACATATATGTGGCCGCATGAACCGTATTTTATAACACTGATATAAACCATAAAGCTAGTCCATTTAATAGTTCTCTACTAAAGAGGCAGGAGCTTTTAATGACTTTAGTTTGATATTTTTGCGATCAATTAAAAAAAAAAGTTAGAACTCACAAATATGAGACGCCGGAATTCTAGTGTTATGTATTTATGTATGTGTAGAGGTTTGAAAAAATTCAAACGGGTAGACCCGTTCGTGTAAACCCGCGACCCTTATCTGTCTCGGACCATTTCAGAGTAGACCCGGATTCATTAATGGTTTGATCCTAGTAAGAGTCGGGTATAAAAATTTTAAAAACGGAACCATCATATGCATCATGTTCTCATCTGTTACCCGCTCTCACTCGTGATCCGCTCTCACCCGCTATCCGTACCCGGCCGGGTAAACCCGTGATACTCGGACCCGATAACCGTTAGACCCATATGGTCAAACCCCATACCCTTGTCATATAACGTTACAACGGTTTAAAAGTACTTAAATGATCATGAACTGTTGTAAAGATTGAGTGTAACGTTGTAACGCTTCATAAAGCATTATAACGTTTTTATCAAGTTTGACTGCATTGACTTACTGTCTGACAAGATGTTATCACCACAAAAACGTTATAACATTTTTGTGTAACGTTATAACGTTTTTGTATCGCGTTATAACATTATATCGTTGTATAAAATGTTATAGCGGTTTAGGAAGCGTTATAACAATTCACTGTTGGACCCGAAAATCCAAATGGAACAATGAACTTTGTTTCAAATCCAACCCATTTTGTTTCAAATCAATTATACTTTAATTAAAATTTAATCAAAATAATATCAGAAAAAATTTTGAAAAAAAATTTAAAAAATTCCAAATTAATATCTATAAGTGCCCACCCTCATTTTCATCCAAAATCACACCATACATTCAATCTTTATCTTTCTTTCTTTCTAAGCTCTCATTCTCAATTTCTCATATACTCAATTATTTATAATTTCATTTAAAAAATAAAAAAATAGTTTTATATTATTATTCCAATTAAAAAAATTAGTTCTAGTATTGTTATTTATTTTTTATTGGACAAGAAGTGAAAGTGTAGTCAAATTTGTCATATATCACTTCGAGGTTAGTTTTTTTATTTTTACATTATGTAATTCATTTTTATTTATTTGTAGTTTTAATTCATTTACATTATGTTAAATTTATTTTTTATTTATTTATAATTTTATTTTATTTGTAGTTTTAATTCATTTACATTATGTTAAATTCATTTTTTTGTAGTTTTATTTTATTTGTAACTTTAATTCATTTACATTATATTAAATTTATTTTTTAGTTATATACACATTATTTTATTTATAGTTTTAATTCATTTACATTATGTTAAATTCATTTTTTGTAGTTTTATTTTATTTGTAACTTTAATTCATTTACATTATATTAAATTTATTTTGTAGTTATATACACATTATTTTATTTATAGTTTTAATTCATTTACATTATGTTAATTTTTTATTTATTTATAGTTTTATTTTATTTGTAGATTTAATTCATTTACATTATGTTAAATTTTTTTATTTATATACATATTATTTTATTTATAGTTTTAATTCATTTATAGTTTATTTATAGTTTTATTTTATTTATAGTTTTAATTCATTTACATTTATAACTTTTTTATTCATTTTTATAGAAATGGTAAATCCTTCCGTTGATGATTTTTTTCATCTGTTTAGTGTAGAGATTTTTAGTGAAGATTATTATTTAGACCCAAATGCAAATACTTCCGAATCGATCTATCGTCGACATGATAACCTCTCACTCCACCCTCAAGGAACTTACCCACCACACGATATTACCTATCAACCTCAACCTCAATCTCAATAAATATTTACTCAACATGAAATAATTGAAGAACCCCCATCACATGTTCCGACACCGCCCTCCTTTGTGGTAGAAAATCCAAACCCAAGTGTACCGCCTTCACCAATGGAAGCTAAACCCGAGGGAAAGAGGAAGAGGCCACTTGTCCCAACCTATGACGCACCTTGGTGGTGTTTTTTTGAAATGACTAAGGATACGAGCGGTGTCTTAATCAGTGCAAAGTGCAAGGTTAAAAATTATGAGGTAAATTACCGATATATTAAGTCAAACTGGTCTAAGTAACTTTAAAAAATATGTTGATAAATACTTGCTAAAAAATGAGGAACCACAAGAACATGTAGACAATCATTTCGTCCAAAGTGTAATAAACCCGGATGGTAGTAGAACCCACCAAAGATATGATGAAAAAAATGTTAAGTGAGTTTGCCCAGTATATTACACATAAAGAACAACCGATAAGTATGGGTAATTATTTAAGTTTTGCTCGATTGGTTATACGGGGTTGTGCCCAACCATTGTATAAAATATTTCACCATATAAAAATAGTTAATGAGATAAAAAATAATATTGTGAGCGTAAGAATGAATTATTAGTAATATTTGGATATGACAACTATAAAGTTTTTTCATTACCTCTAATATTTGGACTGCTGGTAAATATGGTCTTGATTACTCTTGTATTAGTGCACATTATATTGATGACAATTGGTTATTACAAAAAAAAGTCCTAAGTTTTCGTACCATGAATTTTTCACACACTGCACAAATCATTTATCAATCTATTATAAATGTTTTACAAGAGTATAACTTAAAAAGAGATTTAGAAAATAAACTTTTTTCAATTTCATTTGATAATGCGAGTAATAATATAAAATTAATTGATTATTTTACTCGTTCACTAAATCCTATTATGGATAGAAAAATGTTTCATCAAAAATATGATTGTTATATTCTTCACCTTACCGTTAAGGCGGGTATCAAAACACCCGGTGTTGATCAATTAATTGTGAAATTCAAAAATAGTTTTCACCATATTTATACAAATAATATAAGAAAATAACAATTTCATGTTTTATGTGAGCGGTTAAACTTGAGCAAGTTAAGTGTACCATGAGATGTAGACACCCAATGAAATTCAACATATCGGATGTTCCATCGTTATTTTTCTTACAAGTGTGTCATAACCAAGATCTTGAATAACTCAATCGATGACTCTCTATTGTTACTCTCCGAGGAGAATGGAGCCAACTTGAGTTACTAAAAAACTTCCTACATACTTTTTTCAATGCAACCGTAAAACTTTCTTGCTCATATACATCGTCCGCACATGAGTTGCTTCAGCATCTATATATAATTTCCAAGGTAAATTATCTCTTTGAAATTTTGTTAGTTTTGTAATTTATTATTTTTTCTATCTCATTTTTTTATTTATTTTCCTCTACAAGGTTTATCGTGAGATGGAAGATGCGAAAATTTTTGACCTTTCTCTTGTTCCAATCGTACAAGCAATGAAAGAGAAATTCCTCAAATATTGGAAAGAAGTACCGGTGGTGATCATTATTACAAGTTGTATCCATCCATCATTCAAGAAGAAGTATATTGTATTGATGCTTCAAGGATACAAGAATAATCTACGTCTACCTTACACTGAGGAGGAAAGCTCGCGTGTCTAGCCTATTGGAATATATGTTCAATATTTACAACTCCTGACAAATTATCAATCAAGCTTCTTCATCCGGTCAAAACACTAGGTACACATAGAAAAATAATTTATTTATATTATTTATTATATAGTTTATTCACTCATATTATGTATGTTTTTTTAATCCGAATAGAAGTAATAGTGTGTCCGAATTGCTAAGTGAGTTACGGACGGATGAAGGTTTTGTAAATCAATAAATTAACAATAACGAATTACTAAGTCATTATTTGGGAAGTATGGAAGACGATGGAATTGACATTCTCAATTACTGAAAGAGAAATGCAATTGCCTATCCAACATTGACAATGATGGCTCGTGATATATTTGCAGTGTCCGTGTCAACGGTTTCTTCTGAATCGTGTTTTAGTTCGGTGAATAGGATTTTGACTGACAAACGTACCAAATTGGGGGCAAATCTTTTTGTGAAACTTGTGTGCTTGAAAGACTGGAAAGATGCCGAAGATCGCATGCAACATGATATCACACCTGAGACAACAACTTGTGCAATCCCAACTCAAGAAAATGACACTAATATGATTATAAGCCCGGACGATGATTCTAACATTGCATGTGATATCAACGTTGAAAACAGCGACTTATGGTACTTGAATGACGATTACTAGATGTTCGGTATGTTTTTCTAAACTCTTTTAATCTTATCATCTATTTTTTAACTTTTTGATTATTCATTAAGTTATTTTTTTTAAATATTACTAATAAAAAAGTTAGAACTCCGCCTATATTCTTTTTACATAACCGGTCCCAAGCCCGAAATTAAGGAGGAGGGTAACTTATAATTTTTATAAATATTCATGTTCAAATAATTATAAAAAATATATTTTATAACTTAGAATTTTTATAAATTTTAATATTTTTATGATTTTTATTATTATTCAATTTGTTAACAATTAAATATGTAAAACTGAATTAGTTTAAATTAATTATTTCAAAATTTATGATATTTTTTTTTCGGTTTTGATTATTTTTTATATTTTTCTGAATTTTTTTAGAATTATTTGGAACTTTTCAAATTTTATTCTATTTTTAAAAAATTAGAATTAATAAAACCAATTTCGTTAAAAAAATTATATAAAATATTATGATTAAATTTTTTTTAACTTCTATTATTTTTTAAAATAAAAAATCTGTTTTTTTCTATAATTTTCTGAATTTTTTTTTTGTTTTATTTATTTTTTTTTTGTGAAATTAAAAAAAATGACCCGCCCCACCCGTCATGATCCACCCGGACCGGTCCTTGGCTCACCCATCCCGACCCGTGAAGGTCGTATCCACGGGGGTCCAATACGGATCAGATCAGAATTTTCAAATTTTAGACCGCTCAAACCCGTCCCGCCACATCCGTATCCTGAAAGGTTTCAGCCGGACCATCCCGTCGTATTTTCAAATCTCTATTTATGTGGATGACAACATTTTAATACAAGATCCAGTTATATAAGTTGTGACCATATACATACGTTACCACCTTGGGCTCGTTAGTTTTGACTTTTTGGACCTCCAGATTCCGATGGATTCACGTTTCGTTTTGTGTTATTTATATGGGGCAATAAAATATTTTTTAAATAACAGGACATGATATGATAATAATAAAAAAAAAAAAAGAGAAACATGTCATGTTTAGGATTGGCATGCATAAAAGACATAATGTGACACACGAATTTTCATATCTACCTTTTTCATTTAGTTATGATTTTTCTATTTACCTTTTTCATTTAAAAATGTTTAAATTTGTAGAAAAAATATAAATTTTATAATAAAATGAAGAAAATGTTAAAAGTTTTTCATAATAAATAATATAATTTATATTTATTATTTAGATATAAAAAATATATATAGTTTCACTGATCTCATAACAAATCGCACCGTGTCGTATTATAATATTATTATAAAATATATCAATGTTGAATCGTTGACGTAATGGAGATGAAATCTGTTGCTCTTCTATTTTTTTTTCTTTTTTTTGTTCTTTTTTTATAGTGGATCCCACTTGATTTTAGTTTTTAATGGAACATACTATCAGAGAGAAGAACATAGAAGAGTAAAGATTTAGGGTTCGTTTGGCAAATCAAGGAATAATTTTAGAATAGTGATAATTTTGAAAGAGTGATAGAATTGTGTTTTTTTGGAAGAGTGGTAGAATAGTGATATTCTTGACTATTTGGAAGAACGAAAATATTATTTAACAATTGTTAATCAGAATAGTTAAAATATAAATAATTATGATACTAATAATGATGATGATAATAAAAATAATAGTAAAATAATAATAATAATAATAATAATAATAATGAAATAATTATATTCCATAATCATAATCATAATAAATAATAATATTCATAGTTGTAATCATAATAATATAATAAAAATAAAAATATAATTATAATATAATAATATAATAAATATATATAATTATAATCATAATCATAATCATAATTAATCATTTGAATTTTAATAATATAAACATAATATAATAATATAATATAACATAATTAAATAATAATTATAATCATAGTCATAATTAAAATAATATAATAATAAAAAAATTTAATATAATCATAATAATAATAAATAATTATAATCATTATAATATAATAATAATATAATCATCACTATAATAATAATATAATAATATAATGTTAATATAATCATAATCAAAATATAATAATATAATAATAAATAATAATATAATATAATAATAATAATAATACAATAATAATAATAATACCATAATAATAAATAATCATAATTATAATAATATAATATAATAATAAAAATAATAATAATCATAATCATAAATAATCATAATTATAATAATAATATAATAATAATATAATAATAATAATATCATAATCATAATTAATCATAATTATAATAATATCGTAATAAAGTAATCATATTTATATTCATAATATAATAATATAATACTAAAATTATATTATTATAATATAATGATAATAAATAACAGAAAAATAAATAATATTATATTACTAACAATGATGATAAAAAAATAATCATAATATTAATATAATAATAAATTATATTATAATATATTATAATAATACTAATAAATCATAATCATAATCATAATATAATAATATAATACAACATAATCAAATAATAATCGCTATTCCGATGAGAGCTAATCCGGTATACCACCTATAACTTGATATACCGGATCAGCATTTTTCTGCACTTTTCTACTTAGTCTAAAATTCGTTTAGCAAATTAATTTATCGGAATAACAATTTTATTCCAACTTTTTACTATTCCATTAAGTGTCAAACATACCCTTAAAGAGTAACAGATTATCACCCAATGTAATTATATTATGAGATGTGATGCGTCAATTTAATTGGACGGTCTTTCTGATTGTGGGTCTCACTAAAATTCAGAAACGAATGGGATCATTGTCAGAGAGAAGAGTATGAGAGAGGAGAAATTTGAAGAGCAGCACACATGAAAGAGTACGATTTGAAGAGCGGTACATTCCACTCTCATCTAATGAGCAAAAAAGAGAGAAATTTAAAGAACAACAGATCTCATCGTATGTGGCGTTACAATGATACGCCGCTAATGTTACATTTGTGACTATGTATTCTCTGTAGTGTTATATATATACAGTAGCTGTCCGTTTGAAATCATGATGGCTATCGGATTTGAATATCAGACAGTCACAACTGTGTTTTTTTTAGATTAACAGGCGGGCGGTTTGAGCACGTAATGTACATGCGAACACTTAGATATAGAATTAGACTCTTTCCAGAGCGGGTCGCCGAGTGGGCCCATTTCTCGGAAATCTAACTGCCGAGCGCCAAAGAAATGCAACTGCTCTCCTGCGAAGAGGAGCAAAGACCGGAGTCTTTCACTGCTGACTGATTTCGATGGTTTCTGTCAGGAGCGCAAGAACCGGCCAAAAGATAAAGGAAGCTTTATAATGTTTTCTTAAGATGTTATAACGCTTCATATCGTATAACTTTTCATTTAAGTGCTGTAATAATAGAATAAGTCGTTATAACAGTTGCTGATACCGTTATAACGTTTTAAAATATTATAACGCTTTACAAAGCGTTATAGCGATTTCAAAGCTAGTTCTGTAATTCTATTACAAATAATTATCTGTTTGGACTGTAGTGTGTTTGTTTAGCTATAAGTAGCAGTTTATACTGTTTGTAACGGGTGTTGAATAATGAAATCAGTGTCTTGAATATATTTATTCTTTCTTTGACTTTTGGTTGTTCTATTTCTGTTTTTCTTTCGGTTTCTTACCGAATTAAGCATTTCTAGCTTAATTTCTTTTTTATTTTGAGTGAGTTCTTGTTAATTGTGAGTGAGAGATCTTGTTGTGAACTTAGGTTCACAACAATTAGTATCAAAGTCAGGTTTACCACGCTAGAGATTTGACAATGGTGAAGAAGAGTGGATCAGTGACCCTAGAGATGCTACTCGAACAAATGGAGGCCAGATTTGAAAAGATTGAAGTTGCTTTGAATAGAAACAAGGAAGCATTAGATCGAGAAACAACTATGAAAGAGCGAATATTGCGATCTGTGAATGATCAAGTTGATGCAGACATGATTAGGGTGAATGCAATAATTGTCCGAGAACTGATGGAAAAGATGGAGTACATTGAAGTCAAGGTGGGACAATGGATAGGAGGAAGCTCGACTTCTTCACCTAATCTTAGATCCACTGAGGGATTTCGAGGACCGATTCATGATAGATCTAAGATCCGAGCTAGTGGTAGAATCCAAGGTCATAAGTAAGAATTTTCAGTATTCTCAGGTGATGATCCTGATGAGTGGTTGGCGCAGTGTGAATACATCTTTAAGATATATGAAACACCTAAAGATCAAAAGGTGATACAAGCAATCACTAATTTCAGAGGAGAAGTTGGCTCATGGTATAGAGGGTATAAATCAACACAGGAGCATCCATCTTGGCAACATCTGATGGAGTTAGTCAAGTTAAGATTCTCTAAGGTTGAAGGTGTGAGTTCCTATGAGGAACTGAAGAATCCGATACAGCAAGGTAGTGTAAGAAATTATATAAAATAATTTGAGATTGTCAAGTCCATGTCTCAAGTGGGTTTTCATATTTACACGAAAATCATTACATAACTGTTTTTATCAGTGGACTTAGGAAAGATATAAAGCATCCAGTTCTGCCACAAAATCACATTAATCTCTTGGATGTATATCTGTATGCTAAGCATATGGAGGTTGCCATGATTTCTAATTGGGAAATACTCAACTTTTTGTGCAGAATCTAGAAAAAGGAACTCTGGTGAGTGATAAGAGTACTGGTGCAAGGAATTCATATGAAGAAACCAAGCCAGTAATTAACAAAGAGAATTCCAAAAATGCCATGGTTGAACACAGAAGAGCACTAGGGTTAGAGCTATCAATGGATATCCATAATCCAAAAATTTGATTCAAATCCGCAATAAATGGATCCGCATATGGATCCTTAAAATATATTCGTTAGTTTACTGAATCCGCATATGGATTCTAGAAAATGATTCATCTAATATAATGGATCCGCATTTGGATCTTATAAGATTCGAATTTGAATCCGCTATGATTTCATAAATAAATAAAATTATATCATATGTCAATTAATAAATTAGACATGTCTAATTTAGTTTAAATTGAAGAATAATATTTATGTTTCACTCTGTGTTGATTCATAAAGTTGAATATTAGTTATTGTATTGTATTAATTAGGTAGATTTTATTATGTTATTTGATGTTTATTGTATATTTTGAAAGTTAGAATAAATAGTTATGATTGTTGCTACATTTATGATTGGAACAAATAATTTTAAGATTATTATAATAGTAAATATGAATTATTATTGTTGTTATGTTTGAAATAATTTTAAGATAATATGATATTTTTTCTCTTATCATATATTAATTATGTTATTTTTAATATTATTATAATATAAAATTCGAAACATGATCTGAGTCCAATCCGAAATCTGCTATAATAGTAAATATGGATTCGCATTTGGATTCTCAAAATTTTATTGGATATGGATTCGCATATGGATCTTATAATTTTTTAATGGATTCGCATTTGAATCTTATAATTTGAAAGAAAGGGAGTGTCAGGAGCGCAAGAATCGCCAAAAGATAAAGAAAACGTTATAATGTTTTCTTAAGACGTTATAACGCTTCATATCATATAACTCTTCATCTAAGCGTTATAACAATAAAATTAGTCGTTGTAACGGTTGCTATATCGTAGTAACGTTTTAAAAAATTATAACACTTTACAAAGCGTTATAGTGATTTCAAAGTTAGTTTTGTAATTCTGTTATGAATAATTGTCTGTTTGGACTGTAGTATATTTGCTTAGCTATAAATAGCAGTTTATATTATTTGTAAAGGGTGTTGAATAATGCAATCAGTGACTTGAATATCTTTATTCTTTCTTTAACTTTTAATTGTTTTGAGTCTGTTTTTCTTTCAGTTTCTTACATAATTAAATATTTTCAGCTTAATTTCTTTTTCATTTTGAGTAAATTCTTGTTAATTATGAGTGAGAGATCTTGTTGTAAACTTAGGTTCATAACAGTTTCAAAGAAATGGAATGGCAAACTTTGGTGATTCAGCCAAGTGTTTTCTATGTCCGTATGATTTGGAGGATGGTAGATTGTATCAGTTGTCTCGAACTATATATTTTAATGACTTTGCTACTAATTCGTACCTCTCAATGCCGAGTTCTCGCCATTCCTTCTGGCGCCACTTCAATCTTTGTTTAAGTTTCATACAGAGAAAGATGTGAATCAAGATGGAAAAACCAGCGCTGTTTCCCAGCTACATCATTTACTTCACTTACTGCTCCGCTCTGACCCAGGGTACATAGTGCAAAGGTAATCCCAATGTCTTCTCGATATGGGCGTGTACCTAGGTACGGTAAAAAGACCGTAGGCAACAACAGAGAAAGTGATTGAGCTTCAGAAATGGGAGGCAGATGACGGACAAGTTATGTCATGGCTTATTAATTCGATGGAAGTGAGACTACAAAATCAATTCATGATGTTAAATACTGCCCTACAAGTATGGGATCGAGCAGCAGAGATGTACTCTCAAAAGGGGAACCATGGACAAGTCTATCACCTTCAGACCAAGTTAGATTGTCTGATACAAGGAGAAATGAGTGTGACTAAGTTTTTCTCATAATTAAATAATATGTGGGAGCAGATGGACTTCTTTGACCCTTTAGCTATGACATGCACGGTAGATGCAATTGCTTTCAAAAATTGGTTAGAGAAAAGAAGGACTTTTCGCTTCCTAGCTGGCCTCAACTCCGAGTTCGAGCAGATCCGTCAGAGTCTCTGGCAAAGGGATCCACTACCTGCTCTTCGTGACACATATGCAGTAGTGGTTCAGGAGGAAAGCAGAAGAAAGGCAATGACATCTGTGCCGGTGCAAGAGGGGTCAGCCATGTTGAGCCAACCATTTACGACCTCGTCTCAATGTGACAAAGTTTGTGATTACTGCCATAGGAAGAATCACACTAGAGAGACTTGTTGGGACTTACACGGAAGACCAACCAGAGGTCGAGGTCGTGATGGTGGCCATGGCAGGAGCCAAGGTAGAGGTCGTGGACCGGGCGTAGTGGATCGGGATACAAGCAAGCATATGTGGCCGACACACCGATCAATCGGGTTTAAGATCCGATGACATGTTGGCCATTGATGACTCGCCACGCGACTTTCAACCACCGCCCGACTAGTGCCACCGCATCGCTTGCTTCCTCATCGTGGATTGATGGTTATAATCTCTCTTCTCTTCTTACTACTCGTAATTAAGCCAATTGGCACCATTATGAAAGCCCTAGTAGCCCAGAACCTAGCCTTGATGAGTCATGGATTGTAGATTCTCGGGGCATCTAAACACATGACTCCTTATCCCATGATGTTCAAAACCTATAAACCTTTGTCCGGAAGAGACAAAGTGCAAAAATACCGATGGCTCGCTATGTTCAATAGCGGGAGTGGGAGATGTAACATGTACTTCTGAACTTCAACTATCGTCAGTCTTACATGTTCCTAATTTCACCAACAACCTCTTGTCAGTCAGTCAGTTAGTGGATGATCTTAATTGTGTGGTTTCCATGTCTCCTACTCATGTTGTGTTGCAGGAGCTGAAAACAGGAAGAGTAATTGGTATTGGGAAGAGGAGTGAAGGCTTGTACCGACTCAAACAAGGAGGGGAACACACGAAGCAAAGGGCTTGCTTGGCTGAAACTTCAGAATTAGAGTTATTTTTGTTGCATTGCCGTTTGGGCCATATACCTTTTACTGTGCTTGGAAGGTTGTACCCCAAGTTATATTCTAGGTGTAACAAGGCTAAATTAGTATGTGATGCGTGTGAGTTTGCTAAACACATAAGAACAATGTATCCCTCTTTTGGTAATAGAAGTTCTTGTTGTTTTGATATTGTTCACTCTGATGTTTGGGGGCCTTCAAGGGTTGCTTCTCCTTCAGGTTCGAGATGGTTTATTATCTTTATTGATTGTCATAGTCGGATGACTTGGTTGTACTTGCTAAAGAGGAAGGATGAAGTTCTTGAGTGCTTCAAGGTTTTTCACAAGATGGTAGAAACACAATTTGAAAAAAAAATGAAAGTGTTGCGTTCAGATAATGGCACAGAATACACCAACAGGGCAATGCAAAATTTCTTACAAGATAATGGCATTATACATCAAACCACGTGTGTGAGTACACCTGAACAGAATGGTGTTGCTGAAAGGAAGAACAGACACATTCTTGAGGTGACAAGGTGTCTTCTCTTTGCCATGAATGTTCCTAAATACCTGTGGGGAGAGGCAGCACAAACCGCTACATACCTAATCAACAGAATGCCGTTGAGGGCGGTGGACTTCAGTACACCGATTGAGATGCTCACAGGTACTACATCATTTAAGGTACCTCCCAAGAAGTTCGGGTGTGTGTGTTTTGTGCATAACACTAGTTTGAGTACCAGTAAACTCGATGCAAAATCGTACAAATGTGTGTTTGTTGGGTATTCGAGTGGAAAAAAGGGGTATAAGTGTTATGACCCCGTGAAAAAGAGGATGTTTGAGAGTTTAGATGTGACGTTTAGAGAGATAGAACCCTACTTTGTACTCTCGAATGCACAATCAAGTGCATCCCCCGTGACATTTCAGGATACTCTTGAGGTGGTTGTTACACGTCCCTCGGACCCGGTTGGTCGAGAGGGGGAGCATAGGGTATCGGTATCGAATAATGGTACGGAAAATACTATAGATGTGAGCCCAAATACAAGTACAAGTTTGGATTCGGATGCGGATCAGAACCTACCACCTCCAACTAGACAGATCCATAAAGTGTACACTCGAAAACCTCGTCATGAGAATGTTGAGCAACTACCGGTTCAGGATCAATATCAATTACTCCTACCTGTCGACGGCTCTCCCACATCACAATCTTCAGGCAACTTAGAGTTGCCCTCAGGTACTCTTCTCTCTGATCTCGATCTTCCTATTGCTGTGCGCAAAGGGGTTCGATCAACTGTGTTGGAACAAGCAAAATGTGTCTCAACATCTCACCCTATCTCTCACTATGTGTCATTTGAGACATTATCACCTGCGTGCAAAGCATTTATGACCTCTTTACATTCTAATTCTGCTCCATGTGAGTGGAGAGAAGCAATGCAGGATCCGAAGTGGAAAAATGCTATGTTCGAGGAAATGAGAGCATTAGTCAAGAATGACACGTGAGATATGGTCTCGAGACCGTCAGGAAAGAATATTGTGGGATGCAAGTGGGTATACTCAATAAAACATAACCCCGAAGGAAAGGTCGACAGATTCAAGGCAAGGTTGGTGGCTAAGGGCTACACACAGACATATGGAGTAGATTATGAAGAAACCTTTGCTCCTGTTGCAAAAATGAATACTGTCCGAACACTTATCTCGTGTGCAGTGAATTCTGGGTGGGATTTATGCCAGTTAGACGTAAAAAATGCCTTTCTTCATGGGGACCTAAAAGAAGAGGTGTATATGGAGATCCCACCGGGTTTTCAAAATGAACAACTAAAGGGCAAAGTGTGCCGGCTGAAGCGCTCCCTGTATGGGTTGAAGCAGTCACACGAGCCTGGTTTGATCGGTTCTCCATTGCAATGAAAAAGCTTGGCTATCAGCAAAGCAACGCCGATCACACTATATTCATCCAAAGGAAAGGAGAGAAAATTTGCATTCTGGTCGTGTATGTGGATGATATAGTGTTGACAGGTAACGATTCTGTGGAGATGAAGAGGCTCAAGGCTAGTCTAGCCAAGGAGTTTGAGATGAAAGATCTAGGTGAATTGCGCTACTTCCTCGGCATTGAGGTTGCTCGGTCAAAAAAGGAGTAGTTCTATCACAACAGAAGTATGTTCTAGATCTACTAAGTGACACGGGGATGTTGGGGTGTAGACCCGTCAACACACCCATAGATCCCAACCACAAGTTGAGTGGAGGAATTGGCGATCAAGTGGAGAAAGGGCAATATCAACGCTTGGTAGGCAAGCTAATTTACCTAGCTCACACCGGACTCGACATCTCCTACGCCGTGAGTGTAGTGAGGTATATGCATGATCCTAGAGTATCACACCAGGAGGTTGTGTACCAAATCCCGAGGTATCTCAAGGGTTGTCTGGAAAAGGTGTGCTCTTCAAGAAAAGGGGATAGGAGGATCGAAGTCTATACCGTCTGCCGATTGGGCGGGTGTCTCGATGATAGAAAGTCCACCTCGGCTATCAGTGCGTTTGTGGGAGGTAATCTGGTTTCTTGGAGAAGTAAGAAACAAAATGTGGTGGCAAGGTCTACGCCCGAGGCCGAGTATGTAGCCCATGGCCCATGGTGTGAGTGAAGGGTTGTGGCTACGAAGATTGCTACTGGAGTTAAACTATTGCTGAAAAATAATAAGAACATTAACTGAATTATATAGTTATTCCTTCATTTGTTCTGGGAGAAGTTTTGAAAGCAAAAGGATCCTAAAATTCCTGGTAAAAGCTTCTGGGTTTCCTGTATGCATAAACAAAAGAAACATATTCGAACTTTGTCTAATGAATTTGCTGTTAAAACTAATTCTATTTTAGAGAAGAGGAGGGCATATTTCCTCCATTTTCTTTACTGCGAATTTACTGGACCATACAAGTATACATACTGTTCCTCAATGAAATCCCTAGAAAAAATACTCAAAAACTCAACATCTATATGTTAGAATATTTAATATTCTAATATTTAATGTGTGACCTACTGCTAATAATTATGAGCCAAGTTCATTTACGAATAATTATTTAATGGGTGCATCTAAAAAGTGCATCTAGAGGGTGTATCTGAAGAATGCATCTACGTACATCCGTATTTTTGATGAAAAAATTCAGTTGTCTAAATTCGCTATACATGATTTCAGAAGTTGCCTCAGTGTTTATATATACTCAGTTTTGTTCATTTGGTCGTATTGAATTATCTTAATATCTCCTTAATTTGTCCATTAAGAAAAGAACAGAAAATAGAGGCTGAGTGGAAAAATATCATAATTCGCCATCATCAGGACTGAGAAAAACTTCTGAATATCAGTATTCTTACATCGCTTCCGCTTAAAGATGTCTGTAATTCAGAATTGTAAGTTTTCCAATTATTATTTGTTATTTTATATGAATTATGTTATTTTATGGGCTGTGATTTTTAACAAAATATATTACGAATAAATCATAATTTCTATCACTATACAGACTTTCGATATTCATCGGGGTTGCCAGCCCCCCCTGGTCCACCCCCTCTCTCCACCCCTGGATGCTGGTATTTTCTGATAGACAGAATACTTCTGAGAATGCTAGTGTATATGTAGTTGAAATGAAAAATGTCCACTGCCACATCCTGTTTGAGGCTGGACGCATTGAAAGTATAAGCAAGCTTTGTCCTGATATCAGGTCTTGATCTTCGGCATTCTTCAAATAATGTTGTTTTCCTTAAATGATATTGGAGTCAACCTAAAATCACCACTAGAGATCATACATATACTGTTTTCTGTCATTTTATTTGTTTAATTTTAGCCAAGACACAGAGTTAAATCAGCATCAATCACCTCCTGGGACCATACTGAAACTGTATCACGGTAATAGTCAGTACAGTTTGTGTAATTTCAGATTTCCAACAGAAATATTTCAGGTTTTTTATTATTTGAAAATTTTATTCCATACGGTGATTTTTTTTCTTTCATGATATTCTCAGATTCTAATCGAACATGCTGTGTTTTTTTTTATTTTACCTGCCTCGAGATGCGGGATTATGAGCAGCCAGAGGATGCTTGTTGCTGCTCTGCTATGGAGGCTGGAAGTACAGCAAAGAATGAACTACCCAGGTAAAATTTATTTCCATCCATTCTTTTATTAGTTGCATAACATGATGAATAATTAAGTATGTGATAAAGCAATGTTATTTGATTTTTGATTTTAGGTATGATGAAAGGGGGCTTGAACAAATTGTGAAAATATAGCAGTGACTGATGCTCTTGATAATCAATTGGTGGCATTCACATACTTGCGCATGGATCCTCAACTCTTTGAGGAAGATGACTGAAACAAGTTTGTAGGTTCATGGATTGGAGCAGGTTTCTTTCTCTGTAAATAATGGGATTGCGTCTTATAAAATGAATGATATTGATGTTTATTTTCTTATATCACTCTCTTTCGCTTATTTCTCTCTATATATATCATGTCAATTAGTATCAGAGCAGGAAATCAGAAGGTTACGCCTTAAACTTTTCCTTAAATTGACCATAATATTTTTTAGTCTAGCCACAAAATTTACTCGAATAGAATATAGAAAAACCATAAAAAAAATTACTGTTCTGACAACATCATGCAGACTTTGTTTCACACCCCGGTTCTGTATAGTGAATGTCATACTGTCTACTTGCAGGAAAAGTGAAAATCAAGCAGAACCAAATCTATGATCTCCATTTGTTGTGTATATCTTGGTCCCCAAAATTATATTCTAAGCATCAAGTAAGAATCGATAAAAACAAATCTCAAGTGTTTACAGGCTTTCAGGACAGGATTAACATAAAGTAATATCACAGTTTCTCTTCTAGTTAAGATTCATGGGAACAAAAATGCTAACTAGAGATTTTGCTTAACGTTGCAATTAATATGGACGCCACCAAAACACACTACCTATAACCTGCTTGGTTGCGTCGGCTGCTATAGAGTGATCCAGCATCCTGTATATTAGATTTAAGGCAATCGACCATTACATCTTATGCAACAAAAAATCCCAGAAAAGAATCAAGCAGAAATTTCGGATGATCTGAACAGCCTAAAAATACTCTGCATACTCAAGACAAAATGATGAATAAATAAAAGAACGTACTGAAATGCATTATATATATAGAAAAGACACAGTGTCACTTGCTTGTATCAAAAAGTATGACAGTATGTAAAACTCTAAATTTAATTAACCCCAATTGATAAGTTTAGGCCTTGCTAATCCTTTATATAGGCCCACAATCTCCAATCACAATCTCAATCCAATCACAGGAGAGAAATATTTGATCATCTTACAATTCTGAAAACCATGTCAAACGAGCAGATCTTTGATTCCGGTAGGACCACAGGAAAGGCCGAGGTAAGTTCCTTCACCGATTAAAATAATTACCAGACAATTAGGCTATGCATGCTTAGTTTTGATTTCTCTTTTCCCCTTGAAATTACGCAGGAGAAGACCGGTCGGCTTGTGGACAGTGCCTCCTCTGCAGCATCCAATGCAGCTGAATCAGCTAAGGAGGTCAACACAAAGGACCTTTTTTCTAGGCTTGTTTACAACTTTGACGAATGTTTGGCCATTTCTGAATTCTTCAAACATGCATCTTGATTTGTCACCATTTTGGACAGATCATATTATTTATACCAATTACCAAATCCTGTATTTATTTATTTCTTCTAGTTTTCTTTGACCAAAGGAAAATTCAACTTTGGATCATATTGCAGACTGGGCACGATGCAAGGAACATAGCTTCTGGCACTGCAGAAAACATTAAGAACGCTGCTGCTGGTGCTGCTGATGCTGTCAAGAACACAACTGCAGGTGCCATCGATGTCGTCAAGAACACAACTTCCGGTGCGGTTGGCAGTGTCAAGAGCACCGTTGGCATGACTGATGGCAGCTCCAAGCCCTGAACGAAGAAACTAGCTTGATGCTAAATAATCTAGTCCAAGGCTGTTGTTTTTTTTTTATTTCGTTTAAATGCATTTCCTGTTTCAAGTTTTGAATTGGTTCTTCAATTTTGTTTTGTTGAGTTCTGTAGTTCATCGGAGTTTTTTTTGTTTAGTATTTGATGAAATATGTAGGCCTTGGATTTCCATTTAGCAAGAAATTTTGTTTATCAATTAATCTCGAGGTTTTCGCTGGATTTGCACTCATGCTTTTTTTACAATGAAGTAAGGTAATGATGTTTTCTTATTCTTTAGAATGGGATATATAGATTGTCAAAATTTTCAAATCATTTCGATCTAACAATCTGAACTACAATCTGAAACACAGCAACTCAAGTCAAATTAGCCAAGTCCTTGATACATGCCACTTTGTATGGTCACCTTCCATACATATAACTAATGTAAATACTAATTAAACATCTTATAGCTAGTTCGTAAATTCCAATTGTTTTCTAAAAAAATCGGATAAACATCACTTATTATATATTTCAAATAGCCATTTAGTAAGCTTCTGAATTTGCGCAGCCTAATGTGGAAGTCCGAATAACATATGTATGGAACAAGAAATCACGAGATAACAGAGATCATTATCAATGTATAGAAATATATTAAAAAAGTTTTTTGTAGGTGCATACCTAATGACCATGCTGAACTTGGATAACAAGTTCTGCCCCCCTTGAACATATAGAAATATCTCTTTTGTACAATATTACAGAGGAAAAAAACTCAGCTAAAACATGAAGGTGAAAAATTTTATGAGTATGAGTCCAATCGCCATATTTTTTATGTGTCAAGAAAATATCACCAACTTACTTTTTTATTTATAATTTAAAAATTGACAACCAAATTTGTAATTCAAACAGTTGACCTTATTAATTTTCACTGTAAATGAATGTCCGTAAAATTTCATGAGTTTTAAATGTCAACTTATATCGGAACAAATGATAACAAAATGAATTAATCTAATTAACAAAACTATTAAGAAGTTAGAAATTGGCACCACCACTACAACTAATATGGCGGGTTCAAACTCCAATGAACATTGGGAGAGGATATAATACTTTAAAAAATTGGGCGCGGAATCGACCTGTAATATAAAGAAGGCTTATAATAAATAAAATATAATTGTTTAATTTTTATGCAGCCATTTTGTTATCATTTATTATAATATAGAATTTTATGAAATATTATAAGCGCATCTACCATTAAATTAATAAAATTAATAGTATGGATTCCAAGTTGAGAGTCAAATTTTAAAATATTAAACTAAAAGGTGGCACACAGAAAGTGATGGTATGAAACCTCCTCAAAAAATAAATTCATCCTTTAACTTATGATGAACCAAATAAAAAGAAAATTTTATCAAGTTAGTTTTTATCAAATGACTATAAGAGAAAAAAAAACAACTAACAAGACATAATTTGTTTGTCATCAATTATTTACAAAAAAAGTTGATGAGTTTGCACTGCTTTGGGTTTTTTTTCCTACCGACTTTTTGTGTTTTCACCCTTTTTCATATTTTTTATTTTTTTTCCATTCCAAAACCAATATGTCATTCCTCACTCATATCTTATTTTATGTTTTAGTTCTTTGCTTTCAAAGTAATTAAGAAGAGGGAACTGTAACTTTTAAATGCTTCAAAAATTTTATAAAACTTACGTAACGTTAAAGTTATATGCGGGTCCCACGTAAATATGAGTGTTAAAAAAGAATGCGCCAATACCATTTTATAATTTAAAAAGATGAGTTGTAACTAGACATTCTTCTTAAGGGTCGGATCTAACGAGATTATAGAACGATCGAATTTGATAAAAACTTTTAAAAAATCAGATTTTAAGAGCTTAATTTTTAAAGAATGAGTCCAGCTTTAAGAAGTCTGGTCTTTACTAAATCTTTCGGACTATAAAAACTGAGTAAAGACCGGATAAAAATCCACAGGTAAGGGTTTGATTTTTTTTTACGATTAGATATTTTTAATGTTAATTTATATTTATCTAAAAATATTAAATTATATTTTGATATTTTGATATTTTATTTTAATTTTTTATTTTTTTGAATTTTTTAAGTATAACTAATATATAATATATAATATTATATAAAGAGTCTGAAAAAAATCAGATTAAAAGATAATTTTTTTTTAAATTGAGTCTAATTCTTAAAAAATCCGATCTTATCATTAAAAAAAACGGACCAAACTTACAAATACCTAATAAGAGTCGGGTTCAAAAACTGAGTCCTTACCTACCTTGAGTTCAAAATTTCCGAGTCACGGAAAAGTCACATGCATCGAGTAATTTTTTTAGGTTTGTAACAAAAATATTTTCAATTAAATTTCAATAGGTTCTCTATTCCGATTTTGCCTATTATCACTCAAGAAAAGAAGACAGACCCTGGAAATTCAACATTTCACTAAATAAGCATCTTGATGCTGGTATTCTTTGATTCTGGAAAAACAAAACCGAACCAGACAGTGAAAACAAAAATATTATAATATTTTAATCGAAACTGAACCGAATTAAACGTAAATCTATTCTATTTTATTCAATTTGTTCACCCCAAGCTCAGTAGGATATAGATTGATAGTCCCAGTACCCTTTTAGTTGTTTTACCTCTAGATGGTCAATTTTTCTGGCTTAGATTGCTAGTTTCCCCCTTCTATTCCAGGAACAATCTTTGTAAAAATTTAATTTTAAATCTTAATTAAAACAATCCCTACGGGGCATTCTACACAAAAAGAATAAAACACTCTATACAGCCTATTGTCATCCTTAATCTAAAGATCACCTCTTGGGCCTTTAATTGTCCAAATTAAATCTGTTAGAACTTTCTCTGCTTTATGGCCTCTTTTTTTTTTCTTCTTTTTCTTTTTATTAGTGCTCCAGTCATCCAGTGTGACTGCACATACAGTTTCAAATTAAGAGGACAAATCATAATTAGTCAATTATTATTGCTGAATGGTTTTTTCTTTTTGCTGCATTACATGTTTACATAGATAAAATACTAAAATAGCATTCACTCTACACTTCAACTCAACTAGTTATGTTTTCTTTGCAGAAGCCCAAACACTTGGTTATTTTGATAATTAATTCAAAGACCAAAAGTATAATTAGGGAACTTGAAGTACCTCGACAATGAGTCAATACTAATTTCTGGAGATAATTATTATGAGGAGGATCCAATAATCATGGTTATTGATGTATGTCGTGTCTGTTTACTAATTCATGTCAAAGTTGAATGTATTTTATATCATCTCAATTGCATATTTATAAACAAATTATAAAATTTTAATGTCATTTCAATAGTCATCAAGTTGGTTAAATCATAAAATTTAGTTTGTTAATTTTATAAACGCTTGATGTACATAACTAATATTAAAATGATGTAACTTCTTGTGTAGACATACAGGAATATATATAAACAAATATTCATTCAATTAATTCTGTTATCTAAGAATTTAAATAATTATTATTTAATACTTAATTTTACAAACACTTGATGTAACTATGGTCATTTAATATCTCCTCAATTATTATACGGAAGGAAGCAAAGAGAATAACTAAATGTCTACACCCTAAAACAAACTAATTGTCTAAATCTGAGATTTATGTTGGGATCGGGGCCATCGGGCTCACAAAATGAAGTGAAAGGAGGGGCTCTATAAAGAGCAAGAAAAAGGTGCGAACTCTCTATACCATAGAGAGTGTAACCAGATAAAGATGAACTTGGGTTAATTATTCATTATGCTTGATCAAAATTTACACAATACAATGTGCTACAAGTACCAGTGGATCAACACAAGAAACTAATTACAACCATTTGACCAAGTCAAACTAAACAACGCCTAGTATAACGGATTGTGAAATTGGAATCGTTTGGTAAAGGAAAAATATAAAGCTTGCTGCCTCTGAAGAAAGAAAACAAAGAATCGTTTATTTATGTACAAGGAGCAACAAACAGGAGCCTCCTGCCTCTGAAGAAAGAAAAGAGAAAGAACCCTTAATTTATATACAACGAGCAACCAGGAAATCCCCTGCCACTGAAGAAAGAAAAGAAAGAATCTTAGGCAGCAATTATTCCAGAGAGAGAAATTTGAGGCAAGTACACTCGGTCTCTTTTTCTTTCAATTCAGTTTCTTTTTTTCCCCTTGTTGTAATTAGTGATCATATCTGTACTTAGTTTTTGCTTCCGTGTCCTATGAATTTTAGTCGTGTTGCTCTATTTCTTGGGTTCTTTTGCATAAATTGCTTCCATTTGATGAAAACAACTCCAAATTTTTATACTTAAAATTATAGAGAAACAAAGCAGCCTTCCACATGTAAGACACTCCTATTGCAATTTGGCAATTGACTGCAGAAAACATCATCAATCAGCAGTAATTTATCATAAACCCAAGTTTGTTTTGACAAAATTATGTTTTCTTGAAGAAATCTTGAGCTTCATAAACGATTAAACCTCTGTCAGTCTATAATAGCCCCTTTTCTTTATGCAATACAAACTTCTGATACACTGTGATTACCCCAGTATCAGGATTGAAGAATGGCACAGGATCAAGCAAGACCGCAATCAAAATGGACAGATCTCAATAATGATTTGCTCTACGTCATCTACAGAAAACTCAATGATATCTTCGACTTCATGAGCGTACATGCTGTATGCAAATCGTGGCGTACTGCCATGCCTCTGCATGCCAACAACCCACCTCAGCTGCCATACCTGCTCAGTGATGACTTCAGGTTGTACTCACTCGGCACTGGCCAGACTCGTATTCTCCGTGCACCCAATGACCAAAGCAAGATGTTCTTTGGACAATCGCATGGGTATCTGGTCACATATGAATGCCTGACCTTCACGGGTCCCAGTAAACCATTTACCAGTACAGCTCCCATTCTCTTCAATCCATTTACCAAAGTTCAGCGCCGTCTCCCTTTCAATGAGTTCAGCTTTTATAGTCCATTCTTCATCGGTATGAATGCTCTCCCAGATTTTGACGATGATATGGTAATATATATGAAAAGCCTTGGAAGAAGAGATTGGCTAGCATTTTGGCACAAAGAGGAAAGGAATTGGCATTGGGTACCTTTTTTTGAGGTTGATGCAAGAACAATATACAAAAAGAGGCTCTTTTATTGTAGTTGCAGGTTAAGACTCACAACGGCTCTTGACTTGATGACTAGAAATAAATTGTGGGATATAGAGTTTCCTTATAACGTAAATAATTTCTGTTGCCTAGTTGAGGCAGCTGGTGCTTTGCTGGGAATTACACAACATGCTCCTTTCCACACTATGGTGTATGGATCAAAGAGTGTTCTTTTGAGGTATACCGACTTGAAGAAGAGAAGGAACCTCCCTGTTGGGTCAAGTTGAACAACATCGGCGATCAGATGGTATTCTTGAATAGATATGAAGGGCTCTGCTTATCTGCTAGTAGTTTTGATGGAATCAGAGGGAATTGCATCTACTTTACATCATGGAATGGATTGCGCGGACCCAAATGTAGGACACATGTTCTAAGGTATGATTTGGGGAAGAAAAGTGCTGAAGTGGTGGGCTACAGTACACAGTTATTTGGGACCTGGATTGTGCCTAATGTGTTTGGAACTACTAGCAAAGATAAATGACACCATATATAGCGTCTTGTATTATCAGCTGCTAGAAAGAGGAATTACCACTTGGGTTCTTAAGTAGGACATACAGGTAGAAAAAACTGTCTCGTGTTCATTTTTTTTCTATTCTATAATAATTTTGTTTTGTCAGTATGATGCTATGAATTGATATGCTAATTTTTTTATTGATGCATTTACTTTGTTCTATTATTACCATGGGTAAATGTTTCTTAACAAAGGCCTGATGAGAATGGTGTACTGCTGTTATTGGCAAAAAAAAAACTTAGTACCAGTTATAGGTACTAGTTTACCTTTAATTCTTTGACACAAATTAAGTACTAACTGGATTCTGATGTAACTGAAGGTAAAGTACTACAAACTAAAAATTCATCCAGCTAATCATCAGCCAAATATTATGCTGCTTTGTTTTCCAGATGTGATCCATTCAATGGCATCTCTGATCTGCTTGAGTTGATGAATATTATTTATATGTTGCATTAAATATTTGTATTTAAATTTTACCACTTCGAAATCCATGCCTTAGGCTCCAGTGTAAGTACAAAATATGCTCATTTTAAAGTAAACCTTCACTAAAATGAGAAGTAACATACAAAATACCAGAATGCTGCAAAGTTCATATCCTGTGAAGTACATGTATTTCTAACTGTTATAGGATACTCATCACTCGTCATATGCTTTCAATTGTGGGATAATTTATCATCTGGCATTGGCAAAACCTAATGCAAGTAGCAAAAATGAAAAGGGGGAAAAGGTGGATAAAAAAACTGATTTAGAACAAACAAATTCTATCAATTTTCCAATCTTCATTTCTACCAAATCCAATTTGGTAGAATTGCTCAACAAGAAATTGGATGGTCGGCTGAAAGTTACCACAATTCCAATTTGTAAATTGAGATGCTCATAATGGAACTTTGACAGTAGAACTGTAGAAGCATATATATTTACCATTGCATGACAAATGAAGAGAAAAGCTAAAAGGAAATGCTTGATTCAAGGTGCTAAACAATATTGCATTAGCAGCAGGTAGAAAATATTACATTTTAAGTAGGAAACTAGGGAGTAGAGACCTTATGCTTCTGGCATTCCTTTTTTTTTTGTCAAATTTTATTGCACGTATTTTCCTTTTACCAACTTTCTTTGCCTGAAATAGTTTCCAATGAATAATCTATAGAAAACCGATGTACATTTTGAAGATGATGCAGAACCTAAATGATAAAGCAGCCATACACGCCTAATAGCCAATGACAATATAACTCCAGTTGATGAGGGATTGCACCATTAATCCAACTATTTGGGTGTTTGGGTCAATTTAATCATGTTTGTTTAATAGGAACCCAACCCAAGGCACGCATTCTTCATGGGAACAAAATTGTAGATAGAACTAAAGTTTCTTTCCTCCTGTTCGTTCCCTCTTTCTCCAGCTCCTAAACATTGAAAAATAAATAATAAATTCAATTCATACAATTTGAAGAAAAAAGGAGAAAAATAAGAATGGAAAATGTTTAGGATGCACCATAGTTGATACTAAATTGCTACCATATTATTATTCTGAGTTACTATTCACAGTAACAACTTAATTTATTCAACTTGTATTGTATAGTATTTTGTTCTTTAATTAAAATAGCACAATTTTAAATAATAATTCATTTAGGTTGAATAACAAAACACTATATAAAACAAATTAAATAAATTAAGTCATTGTTATGAACAATAACTTGTTTAACTTGAATAATAAGACAATATCGATTTATAATATCAACTATGGTATCTCTCTATCTATTCCAAATAAGAATAGAGCAAACATTGATTTGTAAGAACGTCATTTGCAAAAACAGATCGGACTTTACATGAGAATAAGCATCAATTCTGGAAACAAAATCAATTAAGGTCCAGAAAGCTTAATATTTAAGATTAGATAATACATAAACCAACAACAATTTTGTTTTTAAGATGATAAATTCACACTGATATGCAAGATTTCAAATCAACAACAGATTCCAGCTCCATAACACTGCACGTCAGTAGGCCTCTTTTGCTCTGAGAATATTAATAACATCTTTGACATCCTCAAGCCTACCTGAAAAATAGCAAACCAAAGATGCTTCTTATCAACTGAAAGTTAGGTTGATGTCACAGGTTGAAAACCTGGATAGAGAGTTATTTATGGACATTCAAAATTTGGGTGGTTTAGGCCGCCATCTTTATCTCCAAAAAAAAAAGGTAGTAGATGCAATTTGCTTCATTAATTTTTAAACTTAATCCGATCTCTCTTAGACAGTAGTATATCATAATTTGTGTGCACGGCTTGCACTGCAGTACATGTCATGACAGCAAACAGAAACATTTCTGACAATACATGATACCCAATGGAGCCCTGCATTGTTTTCAAGTAAAGTCCAACATAAACCAAACATAAAGAACGGTGTCCTAATTCAATTGTGAAGCACCAAATATTCACTTGGAAGATACTAGTAGGCACTAAGATGCAGTATCATGCAGAAATTATTTTTGTGCATCTTCAATGAGTTCTCTGTGGAGCATGTATAAATATAAAATGTGCTCAAATCTAAGCTCTAAACATGCTGCTGATAAGACAAAGGGTGGGAATATTACCTTCATCAGTTGCTGGAACTGCATCATCATAAAAGTCAGGAACTAGCAAATTGTGCACATTTGCACTGCTATTAGTTCTCATGTCAGATAATTTCTGGTGGAGTTCTGGCATTGCTTTCAAAATATCTACAGATGAAAGAATTATATATCAAAGTTACATACTGATGCACAAGCAAGACCGTACAAACTTGAACAGACTTAAAGAAAATTACAAGGCCTCACTGGATGAAGTAATTAGCTTCCAATAAAAATTCTGTGGTTACCTTGAAAAGATTTCTGTACAGAATCATCTTCAAATAAACTCAGCGTCTCAGCAATTGATGCATCAAATTTGGTGCATAAATTGGAGCCTTTCTCCAATAAAGAGATCTTTCTATTGAGTTCTTCATGTTCCTTTCCAACCTGTCCATAAAAAGGACAAGGTAGAAAAATGAAAGTTTGTATTGCATACCATATAAGCAGGAACCAAATTTCTTTTTTACTAGCTATATACATGCGCGTTGCAGGAGACTCTTTTATTTAAACATTGAAACATTATAAGATAAAAAAATTTACATTTATAAATTATAAATTCACCAGATTATAGAGAAAACCTATAATAAAGACTATATTTAATCTTGGATGAGATTTTTGCACAATATGAGTTAATGATTCATGATTTTTATGGCAAGAAAAGTAAATTATTCTAACATATATTATCAACATTAATTTCTTACCAAATATGCACAAGGTTGCTAAATAAAAATAATAATATTATGGAAATAATAGTATATAAGGGAAAGAAATAGAGAGAGAGGGGATTAATGGACGCGATCACATACGTTCGATCAATCAAAAATAAATATTATTCATCTAATTGAGGGATAAAATGGGTATAATAAAAAATTACCATGACAAAAAATGGACCCTCCAATTCTTAAATGCTTTATATAATAGTATAGATAACCCTTGCAAAATATCTCATGTTTTATGAATCAATTGCCAAACTCCACCATTAGTGAATTTGGAAAAAAAAATTCCTTCTTTTCCTTTGAATAAATAAACACCATTCTGTTAATTATGTTCAAGCACAAAGTTCTAATGTGAGATCAGTTCCCAAACAGAATGTTAAGCTAAGAAAATAAGCATTTGTGCATTAATTATAGAAAACAATAGTATATTGGTATCCTAATATGAAGCTTTAAGACAGAAAAAAAGGAGTGGTATAGTCAGGACAATTTAAGACAGCAAAGTTCCACTTAGGATAAATCAAACTTTTAACTATTTTGAACAATATATAGACTTCTGTGCAATTCTCTATGCATATTGTAGGAGCATTTGCAAAATTCTCTTTTAATGTCATTTTTTGCACTTTTTTGTTCAATTTGACATGTTAATAAAAACCCAAAAGCTGGAAAAATGTTTAGATTAATCATGAGTTACTTACAGTGGCAAGCTTCTTTCTCAAGGAATCTAACTCACCGTCAAGCTCTATGTCAGCTAGCTCTACTTCAATAGATGAACTTTGAGAGGAAACATTCTGCGAGAATTAAGGAAAAATAAGTTCAATTTGGAGGCATTATATTAAACTATTAACTGGGTTTAAAATAGCCAGATGGTACCAGAAGAGAACTTGGCTTAAGGATCTGCTACTCACAGATTCAGATAATGAAATTCCTTGAGGAACTGCAAACACTTGCTTCAGGCATTGCATCTCCCAACATCCAAACCCCTCAGCCTTAGCAGCATTTATGAATTTTTGAATCGACTTGCTTCCCTGGAAGGTGGGAAAAAAATTATACTAAAATATAATGTCCACGAATAGTCTAACACTAACGACACAGTTCTCAAGGAAAAAGTGCAAAAACAGCAGGCCATGGTAAACAATTGAGAGAGCTCTTACTTTATCCAAAGCACGAGCCTTCTCGTCTCCAACGCTGCCAACCACCTCTGGTGCTTTCCTGAGTAGAGGAAAATTAGTATTGTCAAATCAGTGAGAAGTAAGAGCAAGAAATAATGCTCATCTCCTCAATTCCAAGCCCGAACTACAAATCTGCTGGGTTACAAACTAAGAACGAAATCCGAATCGGTATAAGGACAGAGAAAAGGAGGAACGAACCGGAGGAAGTAATCGAAAGCGCTGTCAGTCAGGTCATCGACGGCGTTGAGAACGTCGTTTATAAAGAGCCTGGGATTGAGGCCGATCGATTCAAAAATCGCCTCGCTGGCGCTGGTCCTTTCCACCTCCATTTGGTCGCTCTGCATTTTCTTCTGTTGTTCCTCCGTTGGAAACCTGTTGCGGTGATTCTGCTCGGAGCGTGCCTAGTGGGCTAGTGGCGGTGGGAGGGAAGGGAGTGTGAAATGTGAAGTTGTGAAACTATGTTGCAAACCGATATTAAAATATCCTATTTTATCCTTCGATCCGAAAAATAACAAAAATTATCCGATTCATATTCATATTTATATTCATATCTGAAAAATTTTAACAGATATGGATACGATTTGACTATTACCTATCCGTAACCGTCTGTTTAACTATTATCCGTTAATATCCGATATTATCTGAAAGTATCTGATCCGATATTATTCGATTTTATCTGAATATATATCTAAAAAAAATCTCATTATATTTTTTTAATTATATTTTTTTGCATACATTACAAATCTAACTAATTTTATATATAATTTATGTTAATGTATCATATTTTTTAATAATTCATTGATATTTTTGAACTACTAATATAATGATAATTAATATTTAACTTTGATAATTAATAATTCTATCAAAAAAATAATATGCAATTATTTTTTAATGATATATATAATATTTTTACTTTATATTCAAAATATATATGTATTAGTATATGTATCCGTCCGATATCTGATCCGATATCCGATCCGATCCGTATCCGATATCCGTTGAATATCCGATCCGTATCTGTATCCGAGACTATCCGTATCCGAATCCGAATCCGAATCTGTATCCGAAAAATTATAACGGATATGGATACGATAAAGCATTATTTGTCCGTATCCGATCCGTTTGCAACCCTATGTGAACCCCAGAATAATTTGAAATGTGATTTAGGTTTTGAAGTTTTGGGCGGCATATTATCCGGTCGGATAGAATTAGTATTTATGGCTCGGACTAAATTGTGTAGAGACTCGATTGAAGTACGCAGGTACGTTATTCGTAAGAATCGTAACCTGGTATACTTAACCTAACTAATAAAAACTATTTATATATGATATCATATTTATTAAGACTTAAAGCATCTACATTTTATTATCAAATTGATTATCAAATTATATTTGATGATTATCATTTTAATTTTAGAGATGCAGAGATTAGATAAAATTTGATAGTCTATTTAGCAAGTCATGTAAGCCGAAAATCAAAAAATTAATTATAAAAGTATCATTTTGATAATTTCATTTTTATTCAATGATACTACTCTTAATACTAATTGTCAATTTGATGATTTGTCATAAAATTTTAATTTTTAAAATCGATATCAATACAGATGCTCTTAGAAATTCATGTACAAGGAGAGGGTTATATTTTTTTTATATTGCAGTTTATAATAGTTGTGTTAAGTATAATGTAAATGGATATAACAGTTGATGAGATGTGATTTTACATTTCTCTCTATAATACAGTTTATTTTTGTAGTTATTTCATATTTTGGCAAATAACAATATAAAATACAATAAAAGTTAGGTTAATCTTTTGACAGGCCACTGAACTTTGATGTTTATTCATATTTGATCACTGAACTTTCATTTATCCGTTTTTAGTCACTAAAATTTAATGTTTATCCATATTTGATCACTCCCATTAGTTATTCATTCAAAAATAATTAAAATAAAATTATATTTGTTGTCAAAAATAATTGAAATAAAAATTAGATAAATAAAATAAAATTATATTTATTTTTCATTAGTTTTTCAATTATTTTTGAATGAAAAAATATGTGTTGCACGAGTGCGGGTGCGAGTATCGTATCGGGTACGGCGGTACGTCAATTTTAAATATTTTAGGATACAAGTACGGTAATATATATAATATTTTTTAAATAAAAATAAATATATAATACATAAAAAATAAAAAAATAGATAAGTATAATATATATATATATATATATATATCAATCACTACTAACACAAGTGAAGAGATTGTGTAGCGGTCTAATGTATTAACGGGTGTAGCTTATTTTTTGGGTTCAAATCTCACTCATGCACTTGATTTTTTAAATTTTTTTAGTTTGACCGCATCTAGCCGTACCGGAACCGCACCCAGCCGTACCAGAGACCGTATCGATCGGTCAAACCGATTAAAATAATTCAATACGCCACGTGGCGTACCCGGTACATACCCGTACCCGATACACACCCGGTACTTGTTCGGCTGGGTATATAAAGTACTCAGGTAACATAGAAAAAAATAATGGAAGTGATCAAATATGTATAAATATCAAAGTTTAGTGACTAAAAACGGATAAATGAAAATTCAGTGATCAAATATGAATAAACATCAAAGTTCAGTGACTTGTCAGAAAATTAACCCATAAAAATTATTTGTAGAAAGTTTTTAGTCATGAATGGTTAATGTACAGTACAAAGCATTATGTATTAAGTCTTTATTAAATATATATTAAAATATATTGTCACGTCTATGAAGAGTTATTATTTATAGAGATTTTTTAATTATTAATGTTTGCTCGACATGATAAGTCAATGATTATTAAGACTTTATTCAATATACAAAAAAACATATTATCATATCTATTAAGAATTATTATCATAGGACATGACATTGAGTATTAAGATTTTCATTTTGCTGTTTGCGCAGAAAAAATTGCTCTTAACTGTGATTTTAGAAAACTGTGTAAATTTGTACTACATCTATTTAGTGAGCAATTTGAGCATGTTAGATGACTATTTATTCTATCTTGTGTTAGGAAACACTAAATTTTGTTATGTGTGGATTTGAAAGATATTGAGATCCATATCTAAGCGGTGGTCACCTTGTGGTTTACTCCGTATTTCTCCAAGAGACTATCAAATGAGTGGTTGATAAAGTGAGAACCGCCATCACTGATAACAACTCTTGGTAAGTCATACCGAGGAAAGATAACCTTCTTGAAAAGTCGCTTAATGACTTTGGAGTTGGCGGCGGGGCAAGCAATAGCCTCAATCCACTTGGAGACATAATCAACCGCTATGAGAATGAACTTATTGCCATACGAGTTCGGGAAAGGACCCATAAAATCAATACCCCACACATTAAATAACTCATTCTTAAGGATAGCTTTTGGGGCATCTCGTGCCTTCTCGAAATATTGCCCATCCTTTGACATTTGTCACATGCCACCACGTAAGCCCTCGTGTCTTTGAAAATAGTTGGCCAAAAGAAGCCGGATTGGAGGACCTTAATGGTGGTTTTGGCGGTTGAGGCATGTCCACCGTAGAGAGAGGAGTGACAATGGGAGATAATGGACTGCACTTCGCTTTGCGATACACACAGCCTATGAATACCATCAACGTCTAGCTTAAATAAGTACGGGTCATCCCAAAAGTAGTGCTTAGCGTCGGACAAGAACTTCTTCTGTTGATAGGTGAACTCGATCGGTATGGCCCCGCATGCGAGGTAATTGGCGAAATCGACGTACCATGGCACCAAAATTGACTTAATAATGTAATTGCTCATCAACAAAGGAGTCATCGATCGGTAGTTCGCCCTCGGTCGGGTCAAGTTGAAGCCTTGAGAGGTAGTCTGCAACCAAGTTCTTGGTCCCTTTTTTTGTCCTTGATTTTGAGATCAAACTCTTACAATAAAAGGATCCACCGGATGAGTCATGACTTGACATCCTTCTTGGCTAGCAAGTATCGGACCACGGCATGGTTGGTGTAAACAATAACTTTTGAACCTACAAGGTAAGAATGAAACTTGTTAATTACAAAAACTACCGCAAGCAGCTCTTTTTCCGTTGTTGTGTAATGAGCTTGCGCCCCGTCTAGAGCCTTGTTTGTATAGTAAATTGTGTACGGGACTTTATCCTTCCTCTATCCTAAAACTGCACCGACCGCGTAGTCACTTGCGTTACACATGATCACAAAAGGGAAGTTCCAATCGGGCGGCTGCAACACCGGTGCCGAGGTCAAAGCCTTCTTGATCCTGTCATAAAAAATAAAAGCTGCATCTTTGATTAAGAGATTAGTCTGGGGCTTTGCAATCTTAGAAAAATTACGAATGAACCGTCTATAAAAGCCGACATGCCTTAAAAAGCTCCTCACGCCTTTGATGTTGATCGGAGACGGTAACTTCTCGATCACCTCCACTTTCGTCTTATCAACCTCCAAACCCTTGGAAGAGACCAAGTGAAATAGCTTTCTCAACACGCATTTGTACTGAGCCTTACGACTGGCAAATAATCTCTGCAGCCCGCAAAGAAATGTGAATTGGCTCATTTTGCTCCTCTTATGCTGACAAGTCCCGATCGCCGAGGAGTCTTTCTAGCGGCCTCTCATTTGTATCTCTTTGGAGCTCCTCTTGCACAAGCGCGTCTACAACATCAATCTTAAAAATAGACTTTTCATTATATAGATATTTCATAACACGGTTTACTTGAAATGTTATTTTCTCATCGCCAATTTTGAAGGAAATCATTCCTTCATGGACATCAATTACCGCTTTGGCCGTGTTCAAGAAGGGTCTATCCAAAAATAACGGTGTTTGGACATCCTCCTCCACATCAATAATAACAAAATCAATTGGTACAAAGTATTTACCAATTTGGATCGGCATATCCACAACGACTCCTATTGGTAACTTTACGATTGGTCCGCCATTTGTAATGATATCCGAGTTGGTTTCAATTCCCCTACCCCAATTTTATCAAAGATTGACTTGGGTATGAGACTAACGCTAGCGCCCAAGTCACACAATGCACACTTGAATTGCACCTTACCTATCGAGCATGAAATTGTAAATTTTTTAGGGTCATCCAATTTCTTAGGTAAATTGGTCAATGAAATAACTTGTACCTCTTCCAACTTACACCTATTAGAGAGTATATCCTTAAAGAATTTGGCATAAATCAACATTTGTATTATGACCTCGGTTAGGGGTAGGTTAATATACAATTGTTTTAACACATCAATAAATTTCGAGAATTGCTTCTCGGTTTTGTTATTATCTTTCGAGAGACGAGAAGGAAAAGGTGCATACTTGTGCAGAGGTACATAGCGGGGTACCTCCGTACTTACCTTGGTTGGCACATCCTTGATAACGGATGACCGAGGAGAATCCTTTGAGACTTGATCCTCGATTACGGAGATTTGCTCGTCATTCTTTTGTTGCTCGGCCTCTTCGCTTGTCGGCATATGATCGTTGGTGGGAATCGGTGGGTCCTCATAGGTCGCTCCACTCCGGAGTGTGTGTTGGACCGCCTTAACATCCTTCGGGTTTGGATCCGGCCTAGGAGGAAGCGTACCCGGCTGCCTTGCGGATTGAGCGGCTTGTTGTGCCACTTGTGTCTCTAGAAGCTTGTTCTGTGTAGCTAAAAGCTCAACATTTGTGTTAAGTTCATCAAATTGCTTCTTTTGGTTTGTCATGAAAGTTTCAAGCATCAACTCTATATTGGACTTAGGTTGAGAGCTACTAGCTCCTTGGTTAGAATTGTACCCTTGGTTACCGAAATCTTGATTTGATCTATTGAAATTTTAGTTACCTTGGTTCCCTTGGGTCGGTTGGTCACCTTACCTCCATGAAAAATTCGGGTGACTCTTCCAACCCGGATTATATGTGTTAGAATAGGGGTTATTGTTAGACCTAGAGTTGCCTTGATTTATGGCATTAACTTGCTCAAAATCCCCCTTGTTTGACACACACATTCTATAATTTACTGACGAATGGTCAAACCCACCACAAAAAGCACAAGGAGAAATAGGAGGAACAGGAGAAGGAGAAGGGTTAGAGTTTACCGCATTGACACTCAAACTGTCAATTTTCTTGTTAAGTGCGGCTATCTCGATAAGCAAGCGATCATTCGATTCAACCATATTTACCTTCTTTTGGAACAAGATCGGCACCTCTCTCGGCCTATGCCACTAACTTTGGTTCAGCGCTATGTCATCGATAAGATTGAACCCGTCCACAACGCCTTTGTTGACAAGGCTCCCACCGGCGGCTGCGTCTAGCATCCCCCGATCATGCAGTAATAGACTCCCATAGAAGATCTATATAAGGGACCACGCCTCTATGCCGTGATGTGGGCAACTCCTTTGTAACTCATTGAAGCGCTCTCACGCTTCAGAATGCTGCTAGTTTTTGAAGGCGGAAAGAATCAGTTGAGGAAAACATTGGCTATCTTGGCCCATGTGTCCATATTCTCAAGCCTTTGCACTCGAATCCAGTTCTTAGCTTTGTCGGCTAAGGAGAAAATGAAAGCCATCCACTTAAGGTCCTCTTGAGTGATCGTCCGGATCTTCAACATGCTACATAGCTCCTCAAAGTTTGCTAGATGCTGAGTTGCATTCTGGTGCGGTAACCCGTGAAATATAGTCTTTTACACCGCGTTGATCCATCCTTGCGGGATCTAATACTCCTCCGCTAGGATGTTTGGGGTTGTGTACCCCAGTTGTATCTCATCGGCTTTCGGTGTAGTGAAATCCCGAAGGGGATGGTTCGGGTTGTCCTCCACATTAGCACGGTAGTGATTAGCCTGTTCGAGCGGTGTTGTGAGAGCAGCGATTCTTGCCTGAAGATTTGTAGTCTCATCCGCCATCTCTAATCTCCTTGGAATGAGTCTAAATATCGATCTTTCTTTCGCTTGTATCCTTTGTCTTTCTTGAACTATATCAGAAGAATTCAACTCGAAAGTTACAACCCTAGGAATCACCGATATGGTTGTTTCCTTTTCTGCCAGATTTTAAGCCCACAAGACAAAAAAAAAGTAAGTGAAAATTAAGCAACAAAAATCTAAAAAAAATAAAAAGAAAAAAAAATTGCCTAGGTTTAAATGCTAAATTCCAACTAAGAATATCGTTGTCCCCGCAACGACGCCAAAAACTTGATGCAGTATTTATGGTCTATATAATTATCAAGTTTTAAACCTAAGTAATGCCGGATGTTGTTGCAAGTGTATATCTTGTCGTTGGGGTATTTTAGGTATCGTATCCACAGGGACAAGTCGATTCCTAGTCTTAACTTAACAATTGAGTTATAGACAATAGAGAGATCGATTGGTTGAAATGTTAGTTTTGACTAAACTAGAATTAAACTAAATAGCAAATAAAATGATATTTTATGCTAAATGATGGAATACTAGAGCTTCCAGCTTTTCCTTTTCGCTTCTTAATTAACCTACTCGATCTCTTCAATTTTTAATCAATTCAATAGTGTGAGATTAGCAATTCAAGTTTATCATTGACGGACGCTTTCGCATGTCAATGTCGTGTTCAAACTATTCAGACTTCACAGTTACGTACTTCGCCCTAAGAGTTCAAACATTTTGTGTTCTTTACTGTTAAAACCTTACCAAAGTCTGATGCCACACAGTTATGAGTGTAGGCTCCCATTTGTTTATATTCGTTTTGATACTTTTACGGGATGCGATCATCTGGCCCTTGGTTGGTATAGTGTAGGCTCCCATTTGATTTTGATTTCTTAATTTACAGGTAGTTATCTCCTTTTAGCAATTTGGCAACTGAAAACATACTTATCCGCTTGCTTTTTTTATAAGGTGAATTATCAGATTTAACAGACCAGAGTATGTGTCTATGCACGCTCACTCCCCTAGGGCGTTATCGTCTCGGGAGCCCAAATTGTTCGTTCATGCGGTATTGGCGTCGCATAAACATAAAGTCCTAAATTCGTAAGTTGGGTCACTGGTGGCGCCCGCTTAGACAATGCCCAAGTTTGTAAGTTGGGACGCTGGTGGCGCCCGCTTGGGATAGATCTGATGATTTACAATTGGGATTTTTTTTTCGGGTGTTTGATTTTTGTACTTTATATTTTATATTATATTATTATCTCCACATATTTTCTATTTCGGGTTTATTTATCATTTCATGTAGGTATTTTTCTCAAATGTGCATAAAATATTATTATTCACACATATTTATTATATTATATTAAAATACGATATCGGTATTTAGGTCCAGTCTAGAAAAAAAGATCAAATATTAAGGCTGGATCTAAATCTTTACTGAGTAATTTTTAAATTATTTATGTTTCCACAGTGGTTGTGGGATCCAGGTTTACAGGTGTGGGATTGATTTTTGATGAGAGTGTTAGGTGCAGTTCTACATGATATCAGAGGTGCTTCGCCGCATTAGCACAATGAGGTGGGTAGTTGATTAAGACTTATCGGTTATCGAGTTATTGTTTCTTTTTTTGGGTTTTTATTGTGAGATTTTTCCTACCCATTTCGATGGAGTTAGCCTCGTCGGTGTCGGGCGTTGTACTTTACAGCATATTCTGGACTGTATATTATTTTGTATTATTATTATTATTATTTTATTATTCTGAGATTTATTTTATTATATTCATTAGCCTTCCATACGCACGTCTCGTCATGCGTACGTGACGGGATTAATCACCCGAAATCTATTTTAATTATTCTGGGGATGTGACACAGGTTGTACACTTGCAACAATATCTGGATATTATTTAGGTTTAAAACTTAATAATTATATAGACCATAAATACTACATCATTGTTCTGAATATTTAATGTTAGATGTAATGGTTAATTGTAATTGTTTTGATGTTTTATATTTGATATTTATATTTTTTGTGATATAACTAAATATTTGTAAGTGATGATATAAATATAGATGTACAGGCAAAGGAGTGAATTTGTTCAATAAATGTTAAGACATAATTTAATAAATATTAAGAGTATAATTATTATTTAATTATTATTTATAGACTAGAACTATTAAGACATATTCTATGCATGTAAAATATGTATGATGATCGGTTTAAGTGATTCAGTAGATATTAAGATTTATTTAAAAATATATTAAGAGTATAACTCTTAGTTATAGATGTGTTTGGATGGTGTCGAATAGTTTTAATAGCTCAAACATAAATAAAATAAAAATAGGTATTAATAAGAATCTTATGAAAAATTTAAAAAGCTAGCGGATAACCCTATGAAAAAGAACTCAAGTTCAAATAAAGGAGTCCAAGTTTTAGCTCAACATATAAGTATTTCGGTTTCCAAAGCGCAAAGAGTAATTGATCAGATTCGCGGACGTTCTTATGAAGAAACAATTATGTTTCTAAGTTTCATGCCTTATTAAGCATCTTATCCCATTTTCAAATTAGTTTATTCTGCCACAAAAAATGCTAATCATAATATGGGTTTAAATAAATAAAAAATTATTTTTTTCTTTTATATTAGTATATAGTAGTATTAAATAAATATTATTATTAAATAAAATACTAAAAAATAATTAATTATTTTAACTATTCTCTCCACTATTCTTAAGTTACTATCCAAATAATATTTTACTAACCCTGAATCTATACTATTATATAAAGCATCTAAGAGTTGGAGAGTCCATTTTTTATCATGGTAATTTTTTATTATACCCATTTTATCCCTCAATTAAACGGATAATATTTATTTTTGGTTGATCGAACGTATGTGATCGCGTCCATTGATCCCCTCTTTCTCTCATTTCTTTCCCATATATACTATTATTTCCATAATATTATTTTTTTATTAGCAACCTCGTGCATATTTGATAAGAAATTAATGGTGATAATATATGTTAGAATAATTTACTTTTCTTGCCATAAAAATCATGAATCATAACTCATATTGTGCAAAAATCTCATCCAAGATTAAATATAGTCTTTATTATAGGTTTTCTCTATAATTTGGTGAATTTATAATTTAATATTAGATAAATATAAATTTTTTATCTTATAATGTTTTAATGTTTAAATAAAAAAATCTGCAGCAACGCGCGAGTATATAGCTAGTAGTAAAAAATTGCACTATTCTCACATTTTCTGAGACATCACTAATCTCTCACACTATTCTCAACTATTAACCCCAAGAGTGCTATTTTTACACTAATCCTTTCGCCATCCAAAGAGTTCAGATCGGAGATTATCTAATTCATCAAGTCATCATACCACATATCTCTTTCAAAATAAATGTATTCGCGGATCACAATTAAGTATGAAGCATGTGATTATTAACAAAAATGAAGATAACATAATTAGATATTAAGATCTATTGAGACATTTAAAATTAGATATTAAGATTATATATGTTTGGTATGAAGACAACATAATTTAGAACAGATCATATCCACCAAAACATGAAATGTCGTAGGCAATTATTTATGATCAACGTATTTCATTTGAGGTGTTTAATGAGTACTAAACTCAGCATGGACCAACAAAAAATAGTGTACAATCTCTGAAATAAATTCGATATGACATGTAATAATCATTGTAGATTTATAGTTTAATTTGGGACTTCATCATAAAAAAGGGAAAACAAAATGATGGTGAAACGGTACTCCATTCTACATTTCTACACTGCCTCAGTCAAGGAAGAAAACTAAACACGACACATCACTATATGATATATATGAAGACATTAGTCCGTACCCGTTGCGATCCAAATCCGATTTCAGAGCTCTAAAATCCTAATTAGAATCATCCGATCATAATTCGAGTTGAATCGGACGGATTCTAATCTGAATCTCAGAGCCGTCCTGAGATCGGATTGGATCTTAGGCGATTTCATCGCCAGGGCATCGGCGCCTACATAGATTTGACTTGACTCACTCGACTCGACCCAATTAACCGTCTCGCCCCCGCTTCTGTCTCGCTTGTCGCTTTTCTCATGTACGGCGCTGGAGTAGATTTCCAACCCAGCGGCGCCTCCTCTAGCGCCGGAAAGTCCTCCAAGAGGAAGAAAAGACCCGATGAAGATGACGACGAGGACGACGACAACGAGGGGAAGGGCGTCGACGCATGGGAGCGCGCCTACGCCGACGAGCGCTCCTGGGAGGATTTGCAAGAGGATGAGTCGGGTCTTCTTCAACCAATAGACACCAAGACTCGGGTTCACTCTCATTACAGGAAGCGCCTGCTTCTTCGATCGTCGGCTGGTGGTTCCGTTGCTTCGCGGATTCAGAAGGGGCTTATCAGATATCTCTACCTTGTCATCGATCTCTCTCGGGTTTGTTCCCGAGCTCGTTTTTTTATTTATCATGTTTTGAATCGTGATCTTTTGTTAAGTGCTAGTGTTTATGTGCTACATGTTTTAATTTCTTGATGTTAGCAAATGCCCAAAAATATTGACAGGCGAAGTGGAAGTACCATAAAGTAAGGTTTTGATGAACTTTGCAGTAGAACTTTAATTTTCATAAGGACATATTGCAGGTTTAGAAGAAACAATGGCGTAACTTCAATTACATTTACTGAACACTGTTGTAACCAAAATTGATCCAGTATTATATCAAAACAACTGTAGGCAGCATCAGAAACAGACTATAGGCCTAGCCGAATGGCAGTGGTTGCAAAACAGGCTGAGGCCTTTATCCGGGAATTCTTTGACCAGAACCCGTTAAGCCACGTCGGCTTAATTACTATAAAAGATGGTCTGGCCTACCGGCTGACAGACATTGGCGGCAGCCCAGAGGCCCATATAAAGGCTCTGATGGGAAAGCTAGAATGCTGTGGCGAGGCTTCTTTACAAAATGCACTTGAACTTGTGTATGGATACCTGAGCCAGATACCGTCTTATGGGCATAGAGAGACACTGATATTGTACTCGGCCCTTAACACGTGTGACCCGGGAGATATCATGGAGACTGTGCAGAGGTGTAAAAAAGCAAAGATTAGGTGCTCTGTTATTGGCCTTTCAGCTGAGGTTTTTATTTGTAAACACTTGTGTGAAGAGACCGGTGGCACATATACTGTAGCTTTGAATGAGGTGTGCTAGTCTTTGTTCTTTGACTGTTCTTTTAGTACATAAGATAATATCTGAAGATTGCGTTATGCAATTAATAACCAGATGTAAAGTATGTCTTTTTACTTGATTTGTCTATACTTGCAATATACAAAAGAAAACCAGCAATAATCATGTCTAGTTATGCTGCCAGTGGCACTGGCACATTTCTTCGAATGGAAGAATTCCAGTCTCATATTGGGTGATTGATTGAATCATTAAATGGAAAGGTGTAGACTGGTACTTGTCACCTAGATAAGCATGAGCTTCACTTTGGGTTAAAAGTTCCTTTAAAGTTAAATCATGAGAAAATATATTGAGGTTATAATAAATAGTTCTGTTTTATGCATCATTTTGGAGACTCAAATGTATTCAAGTTTTTGTTTACATTTGATATCTTTGTTATTTTGCATGTGCAACGATTTTTGTTAATATTGATTCCATCTTCTTAAATCTTTTTTTCTTTCACTGTAGTCCCATTTTAGAGAATTGCTACTTGAGCATGCACCACCGCCCCCAGCGATAGCAGAGTATGCAAATGCAAACTTGATAAAAATGGGCTTCCCGCAGAGAGGTGCAGAAGGGGTGGTTTCTATATGCTCCTGCCATAAAGAAGCCAAAGTCGGAGGGGGTTACACATGTCCGAGATGTAAAGTACGTGTGTGTGAGCTTCCCACTGAATGCCGTACTTGCGGATTGACTCTCGTCTCCTCACCACATCTGGCACGGTCATACCATCACCTCTTCCCTGTTGCACTGTTTGATGAAGTGCCGCCACAAGGTAGGCCTGGTCAGAGGTTGCCAACTGCTTGCTTTGGCTGTCAACAGAGCCTTGTTGGCCAAGGTAAAGTATCTTTTGTTTTGTATTTTAAAATGTGAGACTTTTGTAATGGTTCCTATCTTGAACTTGATTTAGAAGCCTTACCTTTGATCTTTTGTATGGTCTTGATGCCTTAGATTGACTTATTCTGAGTACAAATCCACTTGCATTTTTCTTTGGGTACATTAGGGGGTTTTTAAGCTGATCTGAGGTTCTGGTTGAGAGCTGAAGCTAGTTTTGGTAACTGAACCTGCTTGTCAGATTGGTTACTTTATGATGTGTGTATTGTTGCCTGAGAGGTCTTGGGGTGTTATGTGTGTGTGTTTTTATTTAGGATAGTACTATGATTTTTGGTCCCCTCTGTACTGTTCACTGTCAAGAAAGATCATATAAGTTCATTCTATCTAAATTCTTTTGATTAAAAAAAGAAATAAATTTGCCTTTTTTTAGGGGTTCAGCCAAGTAAGCGAGTGTCCTGTCCAAAGTGCAGCCAACATTTTTGTCTTGATTGTGATATTTATATTCATGAGAGCTTGCACAATTGCCCTGGTTGTGAAAGCCAGCGAATCTCTTCTGTGTAACAATTTGTAGGTTTCATGTTCTCCTTTTAATTTGTTTTCTAGTTTGTATTTAGGGGTTGGGAAATTTTGATATTTATGATCGGATATTGTTTAAATATTGATTATCTGGTGTAACATTTCGAAAAGAGAAACAATTTTGTTAGGGGTGATTTTGAAAATCTTCTCTCTTGCTGTTCTTGATTTTTTGCAACTTGCCTTGTATACTTGTTACCTTTATGCCGTTAGTCTATATACTGCTGTTCATTATGTCTATGTGATGAGACCATTTATGCTTTCTTACAGTTTGGGCTATTAAAAAAATACTGCTTTTCCGACTTTCATGAAGCGGGCTAAGACAGGCCCAATGCACATCTAATTTTGACCCAACCCAAATATTATTATTAGCTAAAAGCCTAAAACTATACAATAAACTCCATTCATCTGAGATGCAACTTGAGCTCACAAACGATTTGGAAAAGCAACATAAAGGAAGTCTTGTTTGTATTTTGGGTGGCATACCAATCTGAGCATTCAGTTTATTTAGGAATAATTAATTTATTTCAGTGTAGTACTTACAAAGCTAATTATAAAATGATATTCCCATAAAGACACTCCTTTTAAAAGGCAAAAAAGGTGCAAAACCTTTTTATTGGGAGGAAGAAAGCTATATTCCCTTCTCCACGAGGGGGGGGGGGCATGGGATAAGAATCCAGGGACAAGATTGTCTTTTTATCACTAACACCACAATCCCCTTTTTCTTGAAGCGCAAATGCTACTAAGCTGGTGCTACAAAGTTGTCTACCATTATATTATGCTAGTAATGATATATCATATATGAGATTTTATACAGTAATTAATTTCTTTGGTTGACAAATGCCAATCACAAGCACTAGTTCCAAACAGAGAATATATGCTCCGATTCTCCAGCATACCTTTTTGAGGCTTTATTTAGTTCAATAACTTGCCATAGATAATATGTTCCACAGTTGAGATGCCATTATGCCAATGCTAGGATTATAATGTATTAAAATACAACACAAATCTTCATATAATAGTCTAGCTAAGAATATGCCCTCTATAGTCTCTAGTCATATAAACCCTAAAAACAGTAATTAAAAATTAAAAGCATTCTACTGGACAATGATGCAAAGTATTTCATAATTGCTCAAAAGAGAATAATATCAATTATGTCTAACTTAATATGCTAATTCTCGCATCATGTGCTAAGGACAATAATATCATGAAGGTTGGAGAAGCTAGTTGCTGGTAGCCTAAAACCTTTTGTTATACCAATTTTTCATTTGTTTTCACCCCTGCTATTTTTTTTTCTCCTTGGTAGATAATTTCCATAAACGAAACAACCTAGTTGGAATCACGACCATTACATAATAACATGTGATCTCACCATACCATTTGACCCCATTTTATTTTCCATTCGAAAAGACCACTTAACCTAGGCATGTTTAATTTCAAATTTTAAGAAAAACATTAATTACACCAAGCCTTTAGCATCTGGACTTTGGAACGAGCTGGATGTGTCAAACTCAGAAAAGTTGGTTATTTCAAAATATCTGGTAAATTTCCTTGCCCACTTAGGAAGAACGCCCGTTCTAAAGCTCCCCTGACATTTGAGAGCTTGCCAGGCTTTGTATATAAGAAGTCAACATTAATCTCAGACTTTCATCTCATCTCAAGCTCTCCATGCTACAACCCATAAAGCGAATTACATACGGCATTACTAAACATAGTCCGATTTTATTCGTGAATAATTTATTTTTTATTCATAGCCGAATGTTTCAAAATAATTGGTCACGTTTTATTCACGAATTATTTGATAAAAAATACATTATATATTATTTTAATTAGAATTTAATAGTTTTTTAATATATTTTTATAATTTTAACATTATATTATATATATTTATTTATATTATATGAAACGAACTATTCTCAAATTATACTTGAATCGCAATTTTTTTACCTCGCCGAATAATTCCAAAATCTTAGATTTATTACTATGTTAGTAAAAGTAAAACCTTGCATGAAATGATCTGTCATACAAAGGCAGCACCAAAGAAGCAGTAGGAGATCAGGACACATAAAAATGTGTTGGGGCTTTATACAAAGGGAACTTTACACAGATTCCTCTCCGTAAGGGGGCTGCATTAGGCTCGGCACATTAATTATAGGCCCACGGCCTACGGCTTCTATCATTGCTATAATGCTATGCTTTTAAATCACTTTTTTCTCTCTGAATTTGGATCTTCAGTGGCTGATTATGGATATCGTCCGATGTGGCGAGTCATAGAGTCATAATATGCACGCAATTCTTTGTATGGGTACTGTTAAAATTTATTTTAATGTTGTTTGGATGCGAATATGTGCTTGACTTAGTCAGGCTAGAGAAATGGTTGCTTTGCGTGAGGCCAATTTTTTTTTAATTTGGCAAAAAAGATTGTCTTTTTTTCTTTTCAGAGAAGTGATTATGTCACAAGTTTCATTGAAAATATCACTGCAATGGGACCTGATAGCCAGTGGGTATTTATTTTACTCTAAAATATCTAAAATTACTCCTAACCGCCTCTTTTACAATAGGATGAAACCTGTGAAAGTTAGAACTAAAGAATTATATTATTTTTTGTTAATGGTCAAAACTAAAAAGTATTATTTTCCTTCTTTTTTGGTTAATTAAGTCACCTGGCTTCAACTTTTTTTTTAAGTCAGGAGTGAATATGTGATTAGTAAAATTTTAATTAAGTAGGTATTGACCTACCTACTTCAAAAAAAAATATGTGTGTGATTAGGCCTGTTACATGCAAATAATTAAACCCATGTCTTTGAAGGTGTACGACATTTCCTTTATGTTAAGTTGTTAATTACTGAGCACATCATGGAGACAACAAGTACATCAACAAAATAGCAAGGAAGTTGCATAATTTCTCGTGTAAATTACAATCACACATAAGTTCAATAAAAGTATGCAACCATCAAAAGGTCTGCAAGCTTTATGGGTAATGGAATATCATTTCAAAGTTATCAATCTTTGTGCTACTTTTGATCCTTTCTAATTGTTTATTACGTATTTTTTTTCACTATCCAAACTGAAGGCACGGTTATGCGTTTATGCCTGACTTGCGCCAACCTTAGTTTTGGCACCATGCACCAAATTTGAAATATATTTGTTGTTTCTTCGCATGCATATTTGTTTTAGCATCTAAACAGCTTTATTACTAAATCAGCACCCCACAACTGCGGAATTGAATGTTAATATTTTAGTTGCTAGATATTGAAGTAGTCAGCATGTGCCAAATAATAGTTAAATATACATGCAGATGCAGTCCAAAGATTGATCAACCGACCAACAAAATTGACCAAATGATACATGATAAAACTGGTAAATATTCAAATGTATGTTAGGCTTAATTAATTTACATATCTCCATATTACTTTAATTTAATACCACTGATTCTATGGTTCAGAATTCATTAACTTTGCTCTCAATTAGTAACTCTTTTAGACATGCCCTGGCCAGTAAAATAATGGTTGTGATCATGACCACGAATTTTCTGTGGGCTCGCTCGCACGTGCGTTGAACGTAATCAAGAAAAAGATCTGCCCCACATGCTTGCATTGCATTGCATGCATGCGTACCCCCACTATATTTCATCATCCGTTTGAGTTCAATTGTTTTTATTGGTCGGACGTGTGGAAATTATTAATATATTCCAATTGTTCAGAAATTGAACATAGCCAGTTATAATTTAGAACGCACTTTTATTTTTCTGCTTATAAAATGAAACTCTACATATATAAGAAGTTTCTTATTAACATATATAATGCTACCATATATTTTGAATTATTGTAAAATACATTTCAAGAAAAAAAAAAGAATAAATACGTAGTAACTTAATTTACCGGTAATAAATCAAATAATCATTGAAAAGTTAAAATTCTGCATTACATTTTAATTATTTTCATATAGTTTTTATTTTTATATCATATATCAATTTATTAATATTAATTATTACTTATATTTATCTTTCATAATAAATGATAAATATTTAATTTTAAATCAATCATACATATCTAATGTGAAATTATCATTATAATTTTATTTTTTAATTTTTTTATCCTTAAAGTGTGATGTCATTAATAAAAAAATATATTATTTAATATAAATAAAAATTGCATATAAATTATTTAATTAATTTATATATAATTTTGTAATATGTATAATCCGCAAAAATGCAAGTAAAAAGTTGAGTTATATTAGATTATGAATGAGTTATTTAAAAAAATTTCATCTCAATATAATCTGATTGAATTCAAACTTTATAAAAAAAAAATCATTGATCCGCTATACACCCCTAGCTATAAAGAGGAATAGGTAGATCCCCGAGTCTAGCAGCGAACTTGACGATGCAAAGCTATCTGATACATGGGCCCGGCATCTAGACCTGTCTAACGTGGGTGATGATCAAGAAACAGAGCTGTTTCGTTAATTGTTCCGTGAATAGAACAAAATAGAAAATTATTTCATCAACCATTTTATTTAATAAACAAAATAAAAATTATTTCGTCAACCGTTTCATTTATTACGAAATAAAACGAAATATGAAATTTTATATTTTTATACTGAAATACTTTTAATGAAATGAAAAATACTGTTTCGTTTTTTTGTACGAAATATAAAACAATTTCGCTAACCATTTCATTTAATAAATAAAATAGAAAATAGTAACGAAACACTGTCGAAACGTATTTTGTTGACACCCCTACCGGCATCACGTTTAGTTCCATGGTTCGTTTGGATGTAGTGACCTAGTGGGCAAGGTCCTGACTTCTGCATCATAATTCTTGTGTTGAGCGATACAAAATTGTCGTATCATTTGTACGTCTACAACTGCAATGTGTTGTATGAATTCATGAGCCGACAGATTTAACAGGATGCATTTATGATCCGTTTTCTGGGAGATATTTGCCAATTGCCATTGTTATTTTCCGCATGTAATGCATATACATTGTTATTATCACGACTTAAAAGTTATATACTAAAAAATTCATTTTTTTACTTCTATGACACGTTATATCGTATTAGGTTAGGAGTGTCAATTTTGTCCCAACACGATGAATAATTCCAATCCGATTCGAAATAATCTGAGAATAAATATGTTGAATATGGATCAAAAAAATTGCTCAATATTATTTAATTATATATTTGTGAATCCATTTTGTGATTTAACACTAATCAAATTATATATATATATACTAATTAAAATTATTATATATTAATTTGCTTAAAGTATATAAAAATATTTAATAACTACTTAATCATTTTATTCAGTCGGATTGAGTCGAATCATGACTTATTCGAGTTGTAAAGAAATTTTGACTCAATTCTAAATTGATCGGATCAGATCGGATCAAGAAAAATAACAAAATAAAAATGACCCGACTTAATCCATTTACACTTCCACATTAGGTTCACATAACAAGCGCTATAAATATTTTAAAAAATATAACATGGTTAAAATAATTCTTATATGAAAATTCGAGTTTATCAATAAAAAAATAAAAATATTTTTATTAATTATATTGGAAGAAAAAAAATAAGGGATAATATGAATGAAGGGAAAGAGTGCTGGGTTCGAGGAGGAAAGGATTCAAGAAGATATTTTATTGAAATATTGGAAAAACAACTTAAAAAACAATAATATATTTTAAACTTCTAAATATATGAAACATGTAATTATAAGTATTTTTTGCGATGAGTTGTTAGTGAAGGGATGAAGTAAAGTTTGTCAGTTTTTATTATTAATAATTATTATTAAATTATTATTAAATTAATATTATTAAAAATAAGAGTGAGAACCATAAAATTTCAAATATACGAATGGTAGCGCGCCCTTTATCGGTGGCGTGGGCCAACGAAACGCGCCACTTGCATCGGTGGCGCGTTTCGTCCAAACCCCGCGCGCGCCTCCATCTCACTTGCGCGTTTTGTATATATAAGAAGTAAACGCGCCCTTGTCGCTGGCGCGTTTCATAAAAATAATGAAACGCGCCACTGGCAGTGGAGCGTTTCGTAAAAATAATGAAACGTGTCACTGCCAGTGGCTCGCTGCCATTCGTATATTTGAAATTTTACGTTTTTCACTCTTATTTTTAATAATATTAATTTAATAAAACTTATTATTACTAAAATCTGAAAGTTTGTTGAGTAGAGATATCAGATAAAGTATAGAGACGACGCCAATGGTCATTAGAATCTATTTTAAATGTTCGTTAAGAATCAAGCCTTAAGTCCCGAAAGAAGGAGCATTAGCTAAAGAGATGATCAACAGATTCTTATGCATTTTTGCATAAAATACACATATTAGGAAGTTACCAATCTCTTTTCATGAAGTTGCCAGTAGTAAGAATACTATTTTTCAACATTAACCAAAGAGAATGCAATTATTCTTGGAGGTGCTTGAATTTTCCATATGTGTCTTAGCGGTGAAATAGGAGAAGGTTAGTCTTTAATAAGATGATAAAAGGATCTAGTTGAGAAAAGTCCATCTGAGCACGCATGCTAAATGGGTTTATCAAGTAGATTCGGATTTATAGTAACTGATTCTTAGATCGTAGAAAGAATTATAAGTTGATTGATAGCATCAATAGATAAGTTTTGTAGAAATAATTCGTTAGAATCATGTGATGAGTTGAAAGTTTAGAAAAAAGTCTGAATTCAAAATGTTATCATCTATAGCATATGAATATAGGATGTCAAATTCATATTGAAATGCCAGAAAATGATGTGTTGTCCTGATCCTATCTTAAAAAGACATTTGGTTTAAAAAATGATAGCAATTCTCTGAAGCCTTTCCAAAATAGAGTTGTCCTTAAAGAATCTCATTCTCTTAATCTAATATTTTGTGCCAGGTTTATTTGTTTCCAAAGGGAGGTGTCATCACTGAAAATTTTTCATACTCATTTTGCCAATAAAGTCTGGTTCATGACTTTCAAGTCTATTACTCCTAAGCCCCCTTTATATTTTCGCATGCGTATAGTCTTCCAATTTATCAAATAGATTTTCTTATTGTTTGTATCTGAGTTATCATTCCATAAAAAAATTCTACTAATTGTATCTATTTCATCTATTACCCATTGTGGAAGTTTGAAAACAGGCATAAAGTAAATTGGCAATGAGATTAAGGAAGAGTACAATAATCCTTTTTTTCCTGGTAAAAAAAGTAATTTACCTGCTCATCCTGATAATCTATTATGGAATCTCTGTACTAATGGGATATAGTGATGTTTCCTTAATACTTTTTGGGATAATGACAAACCGAAATAATTGATAGAAAATTATCTAAGTTGGCAACCTAGAAAGCTTGTCCATTGGATTATAATATTGTCATCCTCATTCACTATGGCCGATTATGCTTTTTGCATATTTAGCTACAAACCTGTTACATTTTGAAAAACGGAGAGTATAAATTTTAAAATATGGAAATATCTCAATTGCGGTTTGAAGATAAGCTTAGAGAAGACAATTGAAAGAGCTATGCAATTAAGGTTTTTATTCACCTGTCATGATTAATTTTTGAATCTATATGGTCAATATGTCCAAAGCTAGGATGAATAAATAAATAAGGGAATAATGGGTCTCCTTGTTTGACGCCTCATTTAAGTGTAATTTTTTTACCCATAATTTCGTTAATTAAAACATGGGAGTAACCTCCTAAAATTGAATTTTGTATCCATTGAATCCACAATTGTTGGTAGCCTTTTGCTATTAAATATTTAATTAGAAAAATATAATTTAATGTGTCAAATGCTTTATGTATATCTGCTTTAAAAATAACTACTTTGAAATTATTTTTCTTTGCATTGTGTAGTGATTGTTGTGTGTAAAGGAAGTTTTCAGTGATCAACCTTTCATGTAGGAAGTTTGTTTGGTTAGGGGACATCATCGTTTGTATAACATTTTATAGTCTATTGGATAAGATATTTAATAGAATTCTCTGCATAGCATGGATTAAGCTAATAGACCTGAAACCCTTTGGGTCTAATGCATTTATTTTTTTAGGGATTAATATAGTAATAAAATTTTTAAAGGGGACATTTATATAGCTGGGTTGTAAAGCATAATTGAGAGTTTTTAAGATATCAAATTGTATTATAAGCTAATAGACCTGAAACCCTTTGGGTCTAATGCATTTAATTTTCTTATTGTTTGTATCTGTATTAAAGATGTACATTAAAATGAGGGGAGTATTATACACATTGCACTATTTTTTCTTTCATTAAGTTTTGTCTCATTGAATTTTCCTAGTAAGGTTTTTAATGAGGCAATATAACTGATTCAGAAGTATCAGTTAAATCAAGTTGATCTTGAAGTACAATATTAATAGTATATAATATAAAGCGAAACATCTAAAAAGGAGTGTTATAAAATATTAATGATAGATGTTTCATCTCCTCTAACTCCTCTCATAATGATAGACGTTTTTTATTTTTTTATCTCCTCCTTATTTCTAGATTTAATTTTGTATTAATTTTCTCCTTTATTACATTAATTTTTTCTAACCTTTAAATAGAGCTTTGTATGTTGTTGATTATCATATATCCCTAAAAGAGATAATATAAAAATAAAATTTTAACATCTCATAATTTTTATTTTCTATCTTTATTTTATAATAATTATATATTTATTAAAATTGTACTGTATCTTTTAGATGTATTTTCATATTACTCAGTATATCATTCGGCCTTTACTCATCTCTCTCCCTCTTTTCTCTTCAATCCGGGATGGGATTTCTCACGGACAGGAATCGAAGTGAGAACAACCTAATTCACCGACAATGTTTCCCATAAAAATTCAAGCAAGAACAACTTAATTCACCGCATAAATTAGCTGATTTAGACATCAAATTCATATTTCTTCAAATCAACCATGGCAAGAGCTCAAACGTCAGAGAGTAAGCGAGTGATGTACTGAAAGAAGGCAGGAGTTGAGCATCCGATTGGACGCCTCAAAGTTACCTCGTTCATCAAACTCGAGTAGTCGAATTCAAATCTCCTTTTCCTTTTAATACTTTTATTTAATACAATCACGTGGGATGGGTATCAAGGTCAAAGCGGCTTGCTGTCATTACTCATTAATTGATGACTAGTGCTTAGACCATCCACTCTGGCACTGGCACTGGCACTGGCACTGGCACTAATTTAAAACGCATAGAAATCCCCGTCTGAGTAAATGTTAAGGAGCCACGAACCTAGAGGCCAAACACAGGCGACTAATTAGATACTCAAAACATATTTTATCAGTTAGAATGTCCAACTCCACTAATGATTGTGTCTAAGCCTACTTTTATTAAGGGGCCAGTTGTAAGGCACCAGAAAGAAGGAACAATAATTCAGAACATAGAATTGGAAATTGTCAATTGATGATGAGGTTTAACTAGTGTATTAAAAACGAGACGGTCGGGTCAGGGCGGGACGGGTTTGTACGGGTCGGTGGATTTTGTCGGGACGGATCGGGACGGGTCAACTGGTTTTTACGGGATGAGTCTATTTTTGGGGTTTGGCCGTGATCCGTTCTAGATCCGTCAGGTCGGACGGGTCGGCTGGGTTTCTCGGGACGGATCGGGTCCAAGAGTGGGGCGGGTCGGCGTCGGGTCGGGAACGGATTTGAGCACGAACGAATGGAATGGGTTGGCGGATTTTTTTTGTAAAATTCTTTTAAAAATTAATAAAATTTGTGATTTGAATTTAAAATTCGGGTTTTCAAAATTATAAAAATAACCCAATAAAACGTTCAAAAAATATATATAATTTTATAAAAATAAAAAAATTATATATCCAATTCTCTCTAATATTTTTTCTCCGCATTAAATGTCGAACCCCTTCGGTTCCCGCCCTCCTCAATTTAAAATCCTGGCTCCGGAATTAAGCAATTAAGCAAGTTGCAATATGAGTAAAACAAATTTGAGCACAAGTCGAACTCTCACGTTAATATTCTGAGATGTACGTGCGAAAATACGTCTTTCGGGAATATGAATAATAGTGTATATTGACTACACAGTTTAAATAGGCTACAACAAGAAATATAATAAATATATTAGGAGGGTTTAATGTCATAATTTTTCTGTGTCAGCAGATGACATCAATTTACTTTTCGATTTATATATTCAAATTTGAAATCCTACATTTATCATGTTAATTTTCGTAAAACTAAAATCCGATGTTCATCTTATTAATTTTCATAATAGTAGCACACTCGTAAAATTTCATGATCCATGATATTTAAAGGTCATTCTATACTAGATCAAATTATATAATTGATCGTTTTTATATATTTATTTTATTATCATTTGATGTATTATAAAATAACCTTTAAATATTATGAAAATTTACAAACGTATATCTATCATGAAAATTAATAAGGTCAATGTTTTGAATTTCAAATTTAAATATTAAATTTTAAAATATAAAATAAAAAAAATAAGTTGATCGTATTAAAAACTCTATCCTAAATGTGGATATTTATAACTAGCTCAGGCAGCGATCTTATGATCAATAAGCTAGATGCATTCCTAAGCATAGACGAGTATCTAGCTGTATGCAAATTAAATTAATGCAGCTGTACTTAGCTGCATTACTGTATATCTGCTCCTGTGCTAGAGTATTGAAGACGGTCCGGGCCGGGCCGGTCCGGTCCAAACCCGGACGGTCCACGGTCCCGCACGGTCCACGGTCCACGGTCCAAACGGTCCGGCCCAAGGCGGTCCAAATTCGAAAAATCGAACCCGTCCCATCGTTGGCCCCGGGGTCCGGACTCCCCACGGACGGCCCGGTCCGGTCCCACTGTCCCGTGCAGTCCAAAATTATTTTTTTATAAATTGAAAACATAATAATTTATCATATTTTTTAATAATAATTTTTAACTAATTCGAATTTTTTTTTTATAAATTGAAAACATAATAATGAGTTTGCTTAATTTATCATATTTTTAAATAATTTTTTTTAAAGTGAGCATGGAGGGGGGCCCCGGGTGGGACTTGGGAGGGGGAGGGGGTCCGGTCCCGTCCACGGTCCCGCACGGCTCACGGTCCCCGCACGGGACGGGTCGCACGGTCCATTTTTAGGTGAAGGAGGAGACCAGATTTGCCGTTGGGCCGGACCGTGGCGGCGCGGCACGGCCCGGCTCCACGGTCTCGGCCCATCGGTCCACGGTCTCGGTCCGGTCCTCGGTCACGGGTCTCCATTTCAAATCTCTATGTGCGGTCCATTTCAAATCTCTATCCTGTGCTAATGGAACAATTACAAAGGAAACAAATAATTAACTAGCACATAGACATGGCTAAAGACAGCTGAATCATTAAAGTAGGAGGCAACTCAGGCAAGTAGCGTTTACTCTCAGCCCGTCCTATTCCCATCCCTGCGTTGTGCGCAGCCGGATCCTGTCGAGTACAAATTCTTATTTTTAATATAAGCTTTCAAAATTTTTAAGATATTACATTATTAATTTTCTTCATAAATTTTTTTTATCTTTTTAAATTTAAGGGTTCATATAAAATTGGCTCTTTCTCCTTATTTAAAGTAATGTGTGTCATATACTTAAGATAAAACTTAGTTCTAAAATAATTTAACTTTTTTATATGGTCCATTATAGATTATTATGTATTTAATTATATTATTTATTATTACGATGATAATTATTATTATTATTATTTATAATTTAAAATATTATGTCTAAATTTTCTTCAATGTAAAATTTATTAAATATATTTAAAAATTATATTGCTAATTATTTATTTAAGAATTATATTATCAGGGTGAAACCCAAGTTACAGTTCTAGTGAAAAGAAATTGTAAGAGACAACACAACATATAATTTATTCAGAACTCAAAATTAAAGAATTCTTAATACATAAACATGAGTAAGTTTCAAAGCTTTTCAAACATGGCACATCATCACATTTCTCTATCATTGATTTTTTTTTAAAAATCTTTTCATCTTTTTGAATCTAAGGGTTCATATAAAATAGTTTATGTCTCCTCATTTAAAATAATGTGTGTAATATACTTAAAGCAAAACTTAACTCTTAAAATGATCTATCTTTTTATATCATCATTTGTAGATTATTATATATTTAATTATATTATTTATTATAATAATTATTATTACTTAGAATTTAAAAATATTGTGTCTAAATTTTTCTATAATGTGAAATTTTATTATATATTTGAAATTTATATTATTAGTTATTTATTTAAGGACTATATTGTTGGAATGAAACCCGAATTACAACTCTAGTATTCATAATTCTCAATGTTGAACAATCCATCCTATTTTTATCTACGCTAATAAAAAAATATTAGACTTATATATAACTATGACAACATTTTTTTGTTCAGCACGTTAAGAAAAAAAAAACAGTCTGACTAATCTTCAAAACAAAAAAGTTTTTGGCCCATTATGGTTATGATTATTATTTTATAATTATTTATTTATATTATATTATATTATTATATTATTATATTATGATTATGAATATTATTATCACTGTTTTTATTATGTTATTATTATTATAAATATTATTATTATACCATGAATATTATTATATTACTTTATTATTATTGTTGTTATCATCATCATTATTAGTATCATAATTATCAGCATTTTAACTATTCTGATTAACTATCAAATGATATTTTTTCTCTTCCGAATAGTTAAGAATACCATTCTTTTAGCACTCTTCCTAAGCTATTTCTTAATCTTCCAAACGAACTCAAATGATATTAAAAAAATCAATTTTTGATTTTGTGACAAATATAATATTATTTATGTGAAAAATATAGATTAAAAATTAAATGAAAAATCTCAAAGAAATATTTAAAAATTGAGTGACTTGATCTTTGTTTTCTCTGAAGAAAGGTTAAAATCTCTCATTAATATTTCAGGAACACACGATTGTGAAAAATATTTGCGCTCCGACTAACATTCCAATGCTTCAAAAAATATACTTTTTTATTTCTGAAGTTATGATTTATGACACTCAATAATTTTTTTATACTAAAATCTTACAGGACACGGTTTTTTTTTTTTTTAGAGATTTTTGAAGTATTCATATATATAACTTTAGTAATGTTTTAGTACAATGTTAGAAAATTAAAAAAAAAAGTTATTTAAAAACTAAAAATATAGCTTTTGAGGCGTTTACATATCGACCAAAGTACAATTTTTTTCATAATAATCTATCATTACACATATGTATAATTGAAACTTTCATATAATCATGGGAAGATTTTTTTTTAAAAAAATATTGCATTATGGCGGAAGTTATCCTACATATAGTGTATTACAATAAAAAAAATGCAATTCTACTAATTCTACTGAGTATTATAAAAAAATGAATAACATGTAAAATAAAATTTGGTTAACTTTATAGTCATAATTGTAATACTAATATTAAAATACTAATTTAAAATTCAAAATATAAACTGGAACTATGTACCATTTAGTGTTGAAACACTTCAAGTACAGACTACATACCATTTTTTTTTGCCAAAAATCTGAGTTGCGTATATTTATAACTCCTTAATGAAAATTTTCTTATAACATAATTGAGATTTTTTTTTTCAAATTAAGTATTTTTTTATAAATTTATTAAATATATATATTGGCTCAATTCAATAGCAAACATATTAGTTTGGGTTCATAGAATAATTAGAGTTGCAATAATATCTTTACAACATAAAAAAATTATTGCAATTTTTATATAATATGACGTCAGTTATTTCTGCTATAACGTTGCATGTTATAATCGACGCAGTAGCGGAGCATGACCTTCACATTTTGGATTTTAAGGGAGGGCCAATCATTATAATTATTGATCTTAATATAATTTTTAATCATAAAAAAAATTATATAAATTTTTGGATTTTAAGGAAGGGTCACAGTCCATTTTTTTACTACAAAGCTCCGCCACTTAATCGACCGTTATTTTACTGTTATAATAGTCACGTAGCACAATATATTGAATCCAAAAACTTTACAGGGTTCGATTTAAAACCTTAAATAAAAATCTAAACCATTCTATTCTAAATAAAAAATCTGAAAATAAAATATTTATTTTCAATTTTAAATATAATTTTCCATATTAATTTGAACCTGCGATCTATCATTTCCAAAGCATCAAGACTCACTGTGCAGCGCTGATTCGCTGTTCATGTCCAAGACATGTTTATTATACACGCAACTTGTTAGTCTATTGCGTGCTGTGGCTACATGGAATCACGCACTGGCTTGCACCGAATAGCGATAGTCCTGTGAGTTTTCTTAGACCATAGCATCATGCGAATTGATTTCACTAAAGTAGAGATAACTAGACATAATACGTAAAGGTTCAGCCGATCGGTTCTTGAAAAAAAATCTGGCTCTTACAAATCTGATTCGGTGTTTCTAATGATAAAGATGAAATTTAATCTTTAAAAAATAAATTTTTATTAAATTTGATCATTTTCAATCCTTTTCAGACTATTTCCTTAATATTTTGTACTATATATTAATTACACTTAAAATATCTGAAAGTAAAAAAAATTAAAATAAAATGTCAAAACAGAAAAACATAATTTAATATTTTTATACAATATAAATTAACATTAAAAGATATATAATCAACAAAAAATATATAACACTCTTATTCGCCGATTTATCATATTGTCATCACCATTATCATTATCATTTTCATTTATTTATTTATTTATTTTATTATTATTTTCATCCTCCTCATTATTATCACTGATATTTGATATTTTTGATCTTATGTTTTCCGATGGGTTACATTTCTAGCCTATCCTAATTTATTTGGGATTAAAAACTTTGTTGTTGTTGTTCTTGTCGTCTCATTTGTCGATTTTTATTCACCTCTTACTCGATCCTTAGAATTCGGAAGGTTTATAAAAATTAAGCTCAACCCTTAAAAATTAAATCATTTAAATCGAATTCTCTAAATTTTTTTTTATCAAACTCCATCTTTTCATAAATCCATTAGACTCCGTCGTTAAAAAATCTAATCCAGCCTTTGAAGTCGATGCTTAGACATAACAGATAGATTTTTTTATATATAATAATTATAATAATTAGAGTGGAGATAGCGTGAGCTTAAGCTCACGGAGGCCTTCCGTGAGCTTAACTCAAAAAACATATTGAATCATTTCGAAATTTTAATTTATCATTCTCATTAAATTCTTTATATGAAAATCTCATGGGATGCTAAAATTTGGAGCGTTTTGAGCTTTTTAAGTCGCCGTTTTTAATTTTTGAAAATGATGTTCAAGTATTGAATATATTATTATTATTTTTAGAGCTGATTTTCAAAAATTAAAAACGGTGACTTAAAAAGCTCAAAACGCTCCAAATTTTTGCATCCCTTGAGATTTTCATATAAAGAATTTAATGAGAATGATAAATTAAAATTTTAAGATAATTTAATATGTTTTTTGAGTTAAACTCACGGAAGGCCTCCGTGAGCTTAAGCTCACGCTATCTCCACTCATAATAATTTATATTATTAATAATAAGAGTGATGAAAGTAAAAATTTGAAATATACGAATGGCGGCGCGCCACTGGTAGTGGCGCGGAGCAAACACGCCACTGGCAATGGCGTCTTTAAATAAACACATCACTGGCAGTGACGTCTTTGGTGGCAGTAGATGTTGATCCAACGGTAATGAATCGTGATCAGGATGAGTAAGAGCAAACGCGTCACTGTTAGTAACACATTTACACTGTTTTATACAAATATGCCACTAGCAGTGACGTGTTTGCGCCACGTCACTGTCAATGGTGTGTTTGCTCCGCGTCACTATCAGTGGCCTGTTGCCATTCATAAATTTAAATTTTTGATTTTATCACCCTTATTATTAATAATATAATTATTATAATTATTATATAAAAAAAAAATTGCAGATAAGGGATGGACACGTTAAAAGTTCCAACATTAGTCGTAGACTCGTAGGCCTACGACTTACGGAAGGCAGCGCTGTTTTCTAGCAGCTAATTCTCTTTAAATGCTACGCTGGATTTTTCTTCCTATCTCGCAGCTTCCGCTTCATTATATCATCTCTCTTTTTGCCTCATTAATTAGGTTTGTAATAAATTTCACGGAAACATAACCGGACGCCACACTGTGTACCTTGGAAAGGGTTTCAGCATTTCACATTGTACCGGTAAATACTGAGGGTAAATTTGGCGCTCGGTGAAATAATAAAAAGTTAAATAGAATAGCTCTCATGAATTAATTTGTCAAATAAATTTTAAACTAAGTAGAAAAATACGAAAAAATATTAATCTGATATACTAAGTTATAGGTGGATAGGTGGTATACCGGATTAGCTTTCGTTGGAATAGCGATTATTGTTTGATTATGTTATATTATATTATTTTATTTATAATTATGATTATATTATTATTATGATTATAATTATTTATTATTATTATATTATAATTATAATTATGATTATTATTTATTATTATATTATATTATTATGATTATGATTATTTATGATTATTTATGATTATTATTTTATTATAATTATGATTATTTATTATTATTATGATTATAATTTTATTATGATTATATTATTATGATTATGACTATGATTATTATTACATGCTATTATTATGATATTATATTATATTATATTATTATGGTTATAGCTATGATTATATTATAATTATATTATTATGATTACAATTATTTATTATTATTATTATTATTATTATTATTATATTATAATTTTTCTTATTATATTATTATATTATTATGATTACGACTATGATTATTATTATCATGATTATGATTTTTATTTTACTATTATCATCATCATCATTGTTAGTATCATAATTATCCATATTTTATCTATTCTAATTAACAACTGTCAAACGATATTTTCGCTATTCCAAATAGTCAAAAAATACCACTCTTCCACCACTCTTCAAAAAATATACTATTCTATCATTCTTCCAAAATTATCACTCTTCTAAGTCTATTCCTTGATTTGCCAAACGAACCTGAGTGAATACTATTAAAACTTATCTACTTATTTAAAAATTAAACAATAGTCTTTCAAGAATCAGAAACCGATGTACAATACTTTTCAAGAATCAAATCATGTTTTCCTAGTGTCTTTTATATTGTTTATGAGATTATGATTTTATTAGTAATTCTCATTGTTTTTATTAAAAAATAATATTGCAGCCAAACAACTAGCATTAAATTTTATTCAGAATTATAAATCTATAGACAGAAGCACTTATTTTACAATTATTTAGAGTAACTGAGTGGCAAATTAGCAAAATAATAAAAGATCAATATTATATTTTTACAATTATTTAGAGTAACTGAGTGGCAAAATAGTAAAAGATCAATAATATATTTATAAGAGAGATGAAATTCAAGCTCTTAAATTTCATTAATGTCCATAAAAATTCACATTCAGATTTTGAACATGGGATCTCCCACAAAGAAAAAAAAAATCAATAAAATTGACATAAGCGTTACTGCAGCAAATAGGTCGATGGTAGACAAGCAGGGCATGAAACATGATAGTTGTTTTTCTCGTGTTATTAATTATTAGCAGTATATGATTATTTGATATTTGATATTTAATATTGTTATAATTTGTAAATCCACTATTTGATATAATATTTTGCTAGATGAGCTTTTAAAAAACCAATAGTATAAATCAATACCAAAACAACTTATTTTATGTTATTTATGAGTTAGTTTATGCGGATTCAAAAATATAGTTAGATCATCTTATAATTTTATTTTAGGAATCTCAATAAATTTTTCATATCAAAATCTTATAGAATATAAAAAATTCTATGTTTAGAATTTTAGAATATTTATTTTCTATTTTTAAGACGATTCAATAATAATAATAAAATTATATATATTTCCTATGTCATTTTTAGAAATTTAAATTTAATACTTAGAAAATTAAAAAAATATATTTTTATATTCCATCATATTTTAATATTAAGAATTTATTGAGACTCATAGATCAAGATTTGAAAATGATTTAGCTATATTTTTTAGTTCATAGTAAATTTAATTATTAATTATACATAGCACTATAACCTAACTCATTATTTATTTACTCTAATTTTACCATTCAACTAATACATTACTTCAGATTTTGCAAAAAGACTAAATGCTATAGACCACACCATCAGATTAGTTCTGAAGAGTTTAGAGGTACTATAAGTGGTGCATGAAGGAATGTACGTTTTAGCGGAGATGATCTCTCCTTTGTAGGCATGACAAACAAAAAATGTTGGTTCGAAACTCCCTCGTTGTTCATTAAGAATCAATTTGTTAATAAATCAAGTCATTAACGAACAGACTTGTTAAATTTATTAAGTTAATGAATTGAATTTAAGCATGGACCGACTCGATTTGTTAGATTCGCAAACTATTAATATTTATTATTTATATTATTGTATTATGAATTTTTAGTATAATAAATAGTTTATAGCATAATATATATTAAAATATTATATTTTTTTTTTATAAAACATATTAGTATTAGTTATTATATTAACTTTTATATTAATTTTAATATAAAATATTATAAAAAATCCACTCAATAGACGGATAACTCTATATTCTAAGGTATACGGCCCTAGTAACTAGTAAGACTCGGTCCAGCGCGGCTAGCTTCGGCTCCTCTTCATAACTTCACTGCTCACTCCACTCTGCGCGCTTTTGCTGTTTGATTGGACGAGTTTCCCCGTTGGCCGTTGCAACCAACACGCAGTTCCACTCCTTTTCCATATTACTGAAGTACCCTCTACCTTCCCTCAAAAAGAAAAAGTACCCTCTACCATTGTTACCGGATAATTATTTCTAAAAGATAATATTTATTACTTTATGTAATGTCTAGCTTTCTTTAATCGAAGCAATTTTTGTTTATAAAAATAACTTTGACCTTTGAAAAAGTACATAAATGTCTCCTCGACCTTTGGTTTGCTTTGCCGAATCTAATCATCATCAGAAGTAATAAATTAGACTCTATGTACAAACGTTTTTATTTCGAACAAAACTCAAGTAATTCAAATCCATCTTCCCCATTTCTTGGAAGTAGGTGATTCAAGCAACTCCATATGTTTATATCTATGGGATCTAATAGGATCATTTTTTTTTACTATTTTATAATTTGTTTTCTGTTCTTAAAGGTGTGTCGTATGGTGAAAGAATTAGCTCAAGAATAACATTTTTTGGATTAATCATTGAAAATAATATGAGATTATTTAGATTTGGTTCATAAATTTCTAATAAAAATAATTTAAACCATTAGTATGGTTCATGATGAATCAGAGTGGGTCTAGGACTCTCATAAGGTGTCTTTCGAGTTGATTATTCAACATTTTAGTTAGAAATTAGAGGTACTTTATTTGACCTTTTATCTGACATATTTTCAGGGATGTGGTCCACAACCATTAAACTCTTTATTGTAACTATACAAATAACTGTACACTGATGCAACTAAAAAGATTTTTTTATCTATGATAAATAATTAGTAACATCAGAGAAAATATTGAAAATAAATAAATTAATTTATCTAATATATTAATTAAAAAATTATCTTTGTTGAATTTATATAAACTTTATGTGGTTTAATTCCTATGATGGCTCAAATAATAAAGTACTATTGATTAGTATTTAAGTTATCATTGTTAGTTGACTTATTATATAAATTATATGTTTATATATCATTCATATAGTGCACATATAATATAAATATGATATAAAACTATATTATAATGAATTTTCAATAATTTTTTCACTAATTTTAATAATTTACTATTTTTTTAAAATAAATTTAACATATCTTAAGAATACAATACGATATACGATACAATACAAAATATAACGATTTATGATATAAACTACGATTCAACAACATTATCCTCAATCTCATCTTTGACGAATTGACATGCGAACGGATGTTTAATAAACTCCCCCGTTACACTGAAAATTTCACTCAAATCCATCCTGTACCCACGATCCAAACGGAGAAATGCAATGTTCAAAGATATCACGAAAAATCTCGAACTGATAGAGGCCAACTTGCCACTTGCCAGTTCACCGGCCCCGCTCCATTTGAAAAAGCACTGAAGGGTATTTTCGGAAGTCAACAGAGTTTCTCTTTCCTCATTTATTCCCCACCCACCCGGCCACCCCTGTCTCTCTTTCCATTTCCCCTCCACTCTCACCCTTCTTCTCTCAACCCCAAAAGTCAAATCCTCTATCTCGTCACTCATGGCGCTCACCCCTCGCGCCTCCGCCATCTAAAAATCATTATCATTTCTTCAGGAAAAGAGAAAGAAACAGAGATAAATATAAAATGGCGGTAATGGAGAGCGCCTGGAAGCGAGCTAAGAGGGCGCTGGGTCTGAGCTTCCGCGGGCATCCACCTCACATAAGCACAATGGATGACGTCGGTGACATTTTTTCTCACGTCAGATTGTCAGACGCCTCGCTCTCTGCTGCCTCGTCGGATTCGGGTTACCGGGCGCTGATCCCCACCACTCCAACTCCCACTTCTTCGGGGCTGAGGATTTCTAAATCCAAAGCTAAATCTTCCAAGGTCAAATGCTTTTCACTATTTGTTATCTATATGTACTTTCTGATGACTTATTTTTATGCACGATTGGCATTTTTTGTATGAACGGTCCGAATGTAGACCTTAGCTATTTTTGTTTCGAAACTGTTGAAGCTGTTTTAGCAACAAAAATTGAAAATTTTTGAGCAGAGGAGAACCGATTGAAATAACGAGTGGCACACTACAGTAAGCCTTCTCTTTCTCTTTTCTGACTCCTCTTTGCTTCTTGTGGAAAATCGCAACAAAAGATTGCTACTTGGGCTTAAGATGGCGGAAATTTATTTTTACCCAAAGCAAAGGCATTTTTCCCTTCGGTTTCCTTGGCTTGCCCTAAAAAAGTTGGCATATTAGAATGTAAATTACCAACTTCTGTTTGTCAGATAATAAATAGCCTTCTTTTCATGCTGTAATACTAATTGCTGTGGTCCTGCTTTTCGGTTGGAGAATACAAGGAGTTGGGTTGCTTTCGTTTTCATAGTCCCTCTGTTAGTGTCATTTTGCCCTCTTTTATTTATTAATTTTTTTCTTTTATTTTTTAGTACATTGTAATTGTATCTATCTTGTGCTTCCATTTCTGACGCATTTCCCTTTTTTCGAATTTCCGATACTTTGTATGGGATTGAAAGGGAAAGTTGCTTCTCAGGTCAGCAACACGCCTCTGCATCATGTGAAGTGATTTCGTTTTCCTTACTTTTTCATTTTTTTTTATAAAAAATCGCAGTCTTTTGACCATATTTGGCAATCATTCCAAGGATAAGCCTCAGAGGAATCTTTTAACTAATTCACGTTAACGGAGCCTTCCTTATGTAGTAAAATTAGTCCAAATATAATATTACTTGGTACTGCTTAGCTGGAGTAGATCTTATAATTAGTCAATTCATGTCTTAACCATTTGATACTATCTTTGCTTTTTTTTCTCTCTTTATTTGTTGGAAAACTTGTACCAAATTTCATGTTGGGTTCCTAAACAGAAAAATGATTTACTTCCACAAGATGCATTTCAATAAGTGCGGTCCTTTCGGGTATCATGCGTTAAATCTTTGAAAAAATATACTATTTGTTTTATAATATGCACCTCTTACATGACTAGAAACTTATTCTTTGCTTGCCACTAAACTGACTTGTCTTGTCCTACTACAAAAAGAATCATCTGCACCTCTTACATGACTAGAAACTTATTCTTTGCTTGCCACTAAACTTTCTGAAAGATAGATGAGTTCATTCTTTTGCTTTACAATAACTTGCCAATTAATCAAAAACATAATTTATTAAAAAATAGCTTTTGTTAGAAAATCATAACCCATGTCATTTATAGGTCGCAACTAAACCTTATTCATACAAGATTTATGTACAAATACATTACCTTACCATTAAAATTTCCTTTTTTTCTTAATTTTAGAGAACATGTACAATTTGCCTAGGTCCAATGAAGCCTGGCCGAGGCCAAGCACTATTCACGGCAGAGTGCTCACATGAATTCCACTTTCAGTGCATATCAACAAATGTCAGACACGGTAATTACATATGCCCCATTTGCCGGTCAAACTGGAAAGAAATCCCCTTACACCACACCATCTCTTCTCTTCACTTCAAACAACCGAAGGCTACTGCCCGTGGACACCACACAGATGACCTCATGACCATAATACGTCGTGTAGATTCTCTGCATATTCAGCCTTGCCGAAACCCCTCCACTGAGCCTGGCCTATTCAATGATGATGATGCCATTGAACTGAACATACCGACCACCACTAAGGGGCAACAATTTAGTTCAGAACAAAAATCAATTGAAATTAAAACCTACACTGAATTCTGTTCACTGCATCAATCAGCTTCACAGAATGATTTTTCAATTTTGGTTCATGTACGGGCCCCTCATGCCAGCTCAAATCCACGCGCACCAGTTGATTTAGTTACTGTACTTGATATAAGTGGTAGCATGGCTGGCACAAAACTAGCTCTGTTGAAACGTGCCATGGGTTTTGTGATAGAAAATCTTGGCCCATTGGATCGGCTCTCAGTTATTGCATTTTCATCCACAGCTCGTCGGCTTTTCCAGCTTCGCCGCATGTCAGACTCTGGCCGCCGGATGGCACTTGCAGCTGTTAACTCACTGACAGCTGGTGGTGGTACCAACATTGTTGAGGGGCTTAAGATGGGTGGAAAGGTTATAGAAGATAGGAAGTACAAGAACCCAGTATCCAGTATAATACTTCTCTCTGATGGTCAAGACACATACAATGTTTCACCAAATACAGTAGGTGCCAAAATTGACTACAAATCACTCCTACCTAGCCGGTACTTGCCGGTACATGCATTTGGGTTTGGTGGGGACCATGATGCAGCTGCACTGCACTCTATTGCCGAAGCTTCAGGGGGCACCTTCTCTTTTATTGAAGATGAAGCTGTAATTCAAGATGCTTTTGCTCAATGTATTGGTGGGCTTCTTAGCGTGGTGGTGCAAAAAATGTGGGTCAGTTTGGAGTGTGTCCATCCGGATGTATCTCTCTCCTCAGTCAAATCAGGAAGTTATGCTAATTTGTTGTCAAGTGATGGCCAAAGCGGGTCAATTGAGGTAGGTGACTTGTATGCAGATGAGGAGCGGGACTTTCTCATCTCAGTAAAAGTCCCATGCACATCCTGCGAAGAGCTGGTGCTGGTACAAATTGGGGGTTCATACAAAGATCCAGTAAACAAGGAAACCCTAAATCTAGAGCACAAAAGGGTATCAATCCAAAGACCTTGCAATACTGTACTGGAGAACGTCTCAATTGAGGTGGACCGTGTGAGAAACCGTGTCCGTGCAGCTGAAGCCATGGCACTTGCACGTGCTGCAGCAGAAAAAGGTACTCTTTCTGAGGCAGTTGCCACTCTTGATGAAGAGCGACAAAGGCTTGCCAACTCTGTGTCAGGCCAAATTAGGGATCGGCTTTGTCTAAGTCTGGACGCGGAATTGAAGGAAATGCAGGATCGGATGGCCAGCAGGAAGAGGTATGAGATGTCAGGCCGGGCTTACATTTTGTCTGGATTGAGCTCACATTCATGGCAGCGAGCAACTGCACGTGGTGATTCCACTGATGGTGATAGTTTGGTTTGGTCTTACCAGACACCGTCTATGGCTGACATGTTGCATAGGTCGCAGACTATGGCATTGGGCCCTCTGCGCCCACCTGCCAGGTCTGCCGGCGAACAATGTCATCGTCAATGCTAGTGAGTTGGGTTTCAGGTTGTGAAATTTTTGGGAAGGTTGGGGGGAGGGGGGAGATTATATTTAAGGTAGATTTTGTAGTTTTCCTTTTCTCTATTTTTTTTAATTTTGCTCTTATTAGTAGGTATTTATGTGATTTTGGATTTGGAAGTAAGGTATACTTGGAAAGGAAAGGGTATACTTAGTGGATGGTGGGGGGTATACTCTTGTAAGGTAGTGAATAGTAGATGCGGTGGCTGGGGTAAATGGTGTAATGAATTGGGGTTGATGGTATATGACTTGCGTGGGACAACGTGTGTTTTTCTTTTTCTTTTTGACATCTATGTAATATTTGATTTTGGTGATGTAAATAAGTAATGCTTTTCCAAGGAGGATGGTAATTCGTACTGGTATGGTATATTTTTTAAGGTTGAAAAATTTTGGGGGTTGCATTTTCTTGGATTCCTACTCTCTTTCTTAGCGAGTTTTGGATTTCATGTTTTTTGAGTATGCTTATTTTGGATTTTACCTCGTTGCTTCTTGTGTCTTGCAAGTTAGTTTCTGTGTTTGTTTGGCAGTGGAACGAACAAACAGTCTACATCTATGTGATTCCATATTTTACAGGTGCTGTGTTGGGTGGTGATGGTGACAAATTCCTTTGCCAGAATCCAAGCGCTAGCTTGCATTTGTGTCACTATCTACAACTGATCAAATTATTCATTTGGAACTTTCAAAGAACTGAATAGATATGGTTTTGTAGCACCATTTTATTTAAAAGCACATGAACAATGGAGCGGATGATTTGGTGATTCAATTTACCAGTCTAAGAAAATCCACTGTATCCGATTAATGATTTAGAAGAGCAGCCTGTGTTATTTCGTGTTACTATCAAATGCTGTGGTTTAGTGTATATTTGATAATTGGACTTCGCTGTTTCTCAAATAATCTTTCTGTAAGGGACCTTACTGATATTGGGTTTGTGCTATTTTCTCTTGGTTTTAGGTTAAGCGGATACTTTAGTTTGTTCTAGTTATTATTAGATAAATAAATCCCTAGTTGTATCGGGTTGTGATACCCAACAAACAGTTTGAAATGAAATACGTGCCAATGCCAATATTTGTCAAAAAAAAAATCGGAAAAAAAAACTAAAACTAGCAAAATAAAGATATCTACAAATTCAGGGTCTCAGAGGTCCTCTCTCTTCCTTAAAGCAAAGTTATGATCTACTTGAAAATAATAAGAAATCATTTTAAGCCTTTCTGCTAAATGTAAAGAGGCCCTCTCCGTAGTAGGCTAACATAGTAATTATAAATCACACCATATTGGATAAAAGTTGGATCTAATATGGGCTTTCTTAAAATGGACTCAACTTCCTTTCCTAAGTTCAGGGAATGTTCTATCCAGAGACGTCCTTTCCGAATGATAGTATTTTTGTTCTCAACTTGTCATTCAAAGTATACCTGTAAGAATTAAGATTTACCAGCATGGAATATCGCTTCTACACAACTTGATTCAGTATGTTTTCTTGTTTTTCTAATTTTGAGGAACCGTTTTCCTTGTCTTGACACATTGTTTGGAGTGCATGGATCAAATATCTCAATGCTTTTGGAGTTGGTATCCTCTATATTAGTTCACGCATGGAGTAACTGCCCGAATTTATATCGGCTATCGGATTTGGAGCATAAGGGCAATCACAACGGTGTCATTTAGATTTATAGGACAGACAATTACTTCATGGTGGAGTACTCTAGGGATGCGAATGCATGCTTTTGACAAACGAAGCACCTTAATGACTGCCATATACATAACATACCTATACTTCATTACTTATATAATTGACAAGGTTAAATGAATAAGACTTAATTACCATGAGGCCTGCTAAATTCCATGTAGCACCAAATTTTACTTCTGTACGTTCGCATAAATGAAGTCCTAAAGATGGTTCATCGACTCCTGCAATTATTAATATAGCGACCTTCTACTCTAATAAATAATGCGTATATATTAAACTCATCATGGAAACTAACACTGAGAGCGAGGTTACATGCATATCTGAAGAAAAAAATGACAACGTTCTAAGGTTAGTTACTCGGGGCTCCCAAGGTTGTTTTCAGTGTGCTCACAAATATAGCATGAAAACGGGGATCTTAAGCAAAAGACAACACATATACAATTAAACAATATCTTCTAGATACAACATGATCTTTCCAATCGTTCTTATCTTCAGGGTACTGTATAATTTCTAATTTAAAAAGTTGTCCCTTTTTGCTTTTCTGATTAGTATTGTTTTATCATACTTGAAAAGTTAAATGAATTGCCATCCATTAACCAACTCAAATCTGATTAAAACTCATCTTCACTAACGACATCATTTATATATGTTTATTTATTACTGTTTAGCCTGATTTTCATATATAGTTACTAGTTTACAATATTTTGTATATCCAAATTCAGAATAAGTTCCTCAGCAAAGAAAGAAAAAGTTCTTATTAGCTCTCTAATATTAAACATTCGAAAAATATTTGGAAAAATAGGTTTTCCACAATGACAATCTATTTTCACTAGTTCATCTATCAGACCACTAATTAAAGTTGGAGCTCTTGAAATCAGTGGTGGAGTTTGAACTCAAAATCAGAGGCTAAATTTTTTTATAAATATCTTAAACACCGTGTCTCAAATTTGAGGACTGAAATGACAAATTTATCATAATTATACTATAAAATATCATAAATTTTAGATAGATATGTTAATTTTCAAAATGATAGGGACAACAACCCACCTCCGCCTCTTACGAGCTCTGCCTCTGTCTGAAACAAACCCTTAATAAACAAATTAATTGAATCTATTCCAGAATAAATTGGAGTGACTTTGCAGTTTGCACCATCACAAAACTAGCTGCCACGGCTGCACTTGCTTTGCTTAGCATACGCATCCTTCCTTTACTCATCAAATCTTATTTTGTCCAACAGTGCAATTTGTTTCATATAGTACATATATATTTTGTTCTTTTCATTATAATATAGCATAGTAGTGGATACCTCCTTCGGTATAAATTTTGTTGCATAGATTTAGATGTTATGTTATTCTTCCATGTTTGCTGGATGAGCTCACAGCAGAGCTTGCGACAATGATACGATGCACTAAGCTTTCTAATCATAGACCAAAGTAATATATTGCAATATAATTCCTTTCAGATTCCTCTAAACCACACATAAAACAGACAGGTGTCGACTTTGGCATCGTAATAGACACGGACCCACACGTTAAAGCTACTATTTTCTGAATAGATTATTCGCAATTGGATCCCAAATTGGCAACCAAAAATCTCAATATAGAATAATAACTTATTAGCCTCAAATTCTATTATGTGAAGAACGCCTTTACGGTGGAAGACCTGGAAAGAAAACATGGACCACAGGCCAGGTGGGCTTCTTTCGACGGCACAAAACCCACCCACTAATTAATTAATACAAAGATATGAATTATTGTTTTGTCATTCGCGTGCTACGCGTTTCAAATGAAGGAAAGAAAGGAAAAACAAACAAACTTGGTATGAATCAGGTATTGTTAATTAAGATTTATCTTGTAATAACATCTTGTACTTGCAATAAGATGATGATAAATTACAAGCAAAAGGAATTTAACAGCATGCTTCCCCTTGACACTTCATTTCAACAATATGATGTTTCAGATTCTGCTTAAGAAAAGAGGTCTACGGCTCTACAAAAAGCCTCCATGCAACGTGGGCCTTGGCCCAATGGTCCGTACCGCCTTTTGCTTTTCAAGATATCAAGTGATAACTTTATGAACACCACAAACACAAAGAGAGATTTGTGAGACGAGTCACGAGTTATATATCCAAGGCTATTGTTAGTATAGTAATTCCTTATTTTTCTATTTTTAATATTTGCCTCAGGAAATTAAGAGAGACGAAGCTACGTATGTTCTAGCTTGTCTGTTTTGTTTTCATTATCAAAATGAATATAATTAATAAGGATAATTTTATTCCACTGTCCAGTTTTAAATATGGTGATGTGTATTACATAATATATAGTTTTAACTTTTAATTCATGAAAGGTAGACAAAAAGTTATTTCCACTATTAGTATTAAATGAGTATACAAGGAAGGTTTCAACACAACAAAATATCAAACCTAATATATTCCAAATTTAGTCGATCTTATTAATTTTTATGAGAGAGACTGACGCATCATGTAAAATTTTATGATTTATGGAATGCATCTTATACTAAATCAGTGATTAACATATTAAATTTATGTAATAAATTTTATACTAGATGAAAAAGTAAAAAGTATAATATGATTTATTAATTTATGAATCTCAATGAGTTATTTTTTTGTCAACAAATTAGTATATAATATTACAACTATATAAATGAGATGACTTTATTTTTAAAAAAATATCGATTCAAGTCTCGATGGACGTACGAGAAAAGAGATGTGTATCCTCTGTAATACTTATATAATATTGTATAAGTACAGTGGATTGCTCAAACTGAAATAGAGGGAGATGATGAAGGAAAAAAAAACAGGCAACCTTTAGATTCATAGGTCATCTTTATTTTTTTTTGTTCGGACAATATTATATTCTCTAGAGTACTCTATAGTATGTCGATTCCAAAAAAAAATGGTGATGTGCACTACCTTCACTAAAATAAAACTATATAATTTTATACAAACACATTTTTCATTAAAATGAATAAAATTAAATGTTATAAAGAGCATATATATTGAATTTATCTATTATTTTAGTCTTTTTTAATGATCAAAATATCTCTAATCGAGCGGTGCGGATTAATATTTTAATAAACTAATGATTCATATTTTGATAAATGTCATTTTTTTCTCTATTTTATTTTATAGTTTTTTATGAGAAGTCTAAAAAAAGAATTGATCCATCAGCTAAATTAATGATCAATTACTTGCATCGAAAACTAGCCCTAACCAGTAATTTTCATATCTATATATTGTTCAAATCAAACATTAACCATTATTCAAATACTAAATCGAATGCATCTTAAAACTTGATGCATGTACGTACCCTAGAATAAGTTCGAGTTAAACATTACAAAATACGTGTAAGAGCAATTGATATAAACGTTGCTTTCATATGAAAGACACATTTATATAAGTCTGAAATTGCATCTGAAGGAAAGACAAAAAAAAATCGGGGAAAGAGTTCAGAACTTAATTATATTAGTGCGCGTAAATAGGATACACGGCATTATGTTGTAACTTTGGAGAGCTGCAACATCAAAATGATATTTTTATCTAAATCAGTTACTCCCAAATCTATACTTATATAAAGTCGCATAAAGTCGCATGTAATGGATTTGTCTATTAATGTTATCGGATAATATATATGACTGAAATATCCATAGTTTAATTTACGATTGAGATTCATTAACTTTATAAAAGTGACGGATCAGATTTCAATCAAACTTATTTTTTCCTCTCCATTTCATTTACTATTTCTTTTTACCAATGCATTTATAGGAGGTTTAAAAAAGGAACTTATATGCCAAATAAATGATATGTCAATTATTATTGAGTTTTATTGTTAAAAAATACACATTGTACAATCTTACCCAAAAAAAATTGCATACATTATTTTTTATTAAATAATAAATAAATTTTATTTAAAATTTAAGAACTTTTATAATTGATTTAGATATAAATTATATCTAAGTAAAATACATCATTTTTATAATAAAATTAGTGCTAAATATAAATATTTTATAACAAGTTGTATATCAAATAAATTAAATATCAACTATCATTAATTTTTATTGTAAAAAAGAAAACTATGCATTATATATCCATAGTAAATTTATTATATTTTATACATCATCTTTTATTAAATAATAAATTAATTTTATTTAAAATTTAAGATTCTTAATGATTGATTTATATAAAAATATGTTTAAGTAAAATATATTATTTATTTATAATAAAATTAATGTTAAATATAAATATTTTTAAAATTAAGAGATCCGCTAGCAACAAAGTGCATCAAATCATTAGCGGATATACATGAGTTGACGCCCAATCAAGTCAAGGTTGCAAACATGAGTTTAGGCATTAATTTTGTGGTCAAAGGCGGTTCAAAGATCATGCTTTTATCTTTTGAAGGATGTTGATATATAGCTAACAGAGGAAAACATAACCGTGTTTTGCTGGATCGACTGCGATCAAAAAAGGTAATCGCTGTTATTAACAATGAGATAATTTTTTGGATAATATCGGATGATGAAAGATACTTCTTAATTTGTTTTATAGTAATTGTTTATACATTTAAGGATTTCGGATAGATTCACAGCAGATCTATTTTTGATGGTCGGGTTTAGGTTTAGATCAAGTGAGTCATGTCAAGTCAATTGAATTTTTGAAAGAAATTAGGTTGGATGAAGATTAGGTCACATCAATATATATATATTTTTTCATAAATTATAATAATTTTGATTGAATTGTAGGTGATTTAATCAGATCAGATTAAATTTGAATTGAATTAATTTAAATTTTAAAAAAAAAATTAAGCTAGATCAGATAAAATATATTTTTAAATTGAATGGAGTTTTACCATCTCTGAAAACATCGTTTTCCAACTGAAATATTCTAGACCTTGACAAAATAGATGACATCACTATCTTTAGAAAAAGTGTGCTTAACTAGGTCGCTATTCTAAAGCCTAAAGGTTTCACCGTTTCACTTTCAATATCCAGAGGAACTTACGGTGCTCTTTTAGTTGACGGTGAACTTTCACCGTAAACAAAGCCATGGACCGAGTTGAGTTATGTATCCAGCCCCTAGGATTTGTTCCCGAAAATGAAGGGATTTCTAGCTTAGGTGTAGGAACTAGTTGTTGCTGATTATAAGGCTTTCTCTTATTTTGATAGTTCATGTTTCTTGGTGGGTTGGGGAAAATTGGTTGTGGCAAGGGCATGTTTGGGATATGATCTTGATAAGGGGCATATGTTTGGAAATTTTGGTAATTATGTGTAGCTGGAGGCTGTAGGTAATGAGTATTGGCTTGGTAATGGTGGTTTTCAGGATAGTAAGCTTCACTATTAGGATTTACAAAGTTTAAGTTCGACTCATTTGCTTAACGAATCGAATTGATTCGTTAACTATTTTAATTTTGAGTTAAAATGTTGACTCATAATAAACTTATTAAGATAACGAGTTGGCTCAATAATAATGTGTCTAATAATTAATAATATTATATAAAAATATTTTATACTAAATTAAAAGTTAATAAAAATAAATAATAATATATTTATATATGAAATATATAATAATGATAATGACATGTATCAGAGCTAATACAAATATATCCTGGAACGTCTTCTAAAGGATTTCCTATAAAACTAATTAAGAGAAATTATTCTTGTATTTTTCTTTCTGAAAGTTCTATTCATGATTATATATGTACATGTGGCACGTCCTACTTGAAGGACCGATTTGGAGAAAAAAATGTCTTTATTAGCTGGTCTCTTGAATAAAAATCATAGCCTTCGTCAATAATTCTCCACATCAAATTTTTATCCCACTGAACTTTTAACTTTTAGAAGGTTGCTCTTCAAACTAGTAATTATATCAAACAAAGTATCTAAACAATAACTAATTAGTCATACATTTTTTTAAATATAAATGATCAACACACTTTTTGGCTGCCTGTACACAATAATTGAAATATTTATATTCGGAGAACTTAAAATTTGCAAAAAAAAAACTATTAAGAAATATTAAGAAATAATATTCATGATAAATCACATTTTATTATTTAATTTTTGTTTTAGTTTTATATACTTTGTTTATCAGAAATATACCATTGAATAAGTAGTTAAAATTGATAATAAATTTTTATTTTTTTGTATAATATTTATAATTTTTACATTCAAATTTAAAATTAATAATAACTTAATAATATTTCACAATTTCATAATTTCATAAACAAAAATTTGTTGCTTTTAATTATTTATATAATTATTTTTTTATGATAAATAAAAAATATATAAATCTGACTTGAAATGATATAACAAATATATTATATGTTATGAATATTTAATTAGCTCCTATAATTTTTCCAAATAGTTAGTTTTATGAATTAAAAGTTCATCAAATATAAATATTTTAGTTATCATGTTATAGATATACAAAAGTGTTTTGGTCATTTCACATTAAAATAGGAAGTATTATACGGCTAATTAGTTGCCGAAGATGTCACACCCCGAACCAAAAGGATATAGTTGGGGCGGCGATAATTGTCATGTGTACATGAAGATACGCATACACAAAAGACTTAAATAAGCATAAGTCATTCACTTATCACAATAAAATAAATAAAAATTCATAAATACATGCCAGAACACATAACAATACGATGTAAAGAAACGTGAAAGCAAAAATTAATAAAACAAAATGAGACGGTATCGTAAAGACAACCAATGATAAATATAATCTACCTGGAAAATTTTAAAACAAATCAAAATAAATCGATATAGCAATGAACAATCATTGACAACTCATAAAGTCGATCCTTGCAATTTATCTTCTAGCTCCATACATGGACCCCACAACCACTGTAAAAACATAAGTGACAAATCACTCAGTGTGATTTTAGATCTAGCCATCGAGATATTAAATATCTCTATAAGTAATTTAATTTAATTCATAAATATATATATATTGTATATAAATACATAATGATTCATTTTAAACTAAGAAGTTGATTAATTATATCATAAGTGATGTGTAAAATGTATGCATGAGAATTTATAAATATACACTACATATAATTCCATGACCATAATAAAAATGAGAAATAAAAATATTTCTGATATATATATATATATATATATAGTGAGATCTTACGATGCTTCACGAAGCAAAGATGCATTTTGTTTCGGCCTAAAAAATCTCATAAAATCAAAGTTCAAATTGTAAATCTAATTCATCTAACATAAACTATATATTCAAATATTATTGAATACTAAATTTGATTATATTTGGAGTTTTCTAACTATTTTTTTTTATTTTTAAAAATATCCCAATAATAATAATAAAATAATGATAAGCGCACCTTCAAAATTATCATCTTTCAAAAATCCAAAAAAAAAGTTACAAAGCTCAAAAAATAGTAAAATTTGATATTCAACAAGTTTTCAATATTTAGATTATTGTGAATTAATTATATTGATATTTTAAGTTTTCGGTATATGAAATTTGAAATTGAAAAAAAGCTTTTTTGCCCTTTTTTAAGCTTCGCTATATATATATATATATTATATATATATATATATATATGGGATCTAAAATTTTGAAGAAAATATTTTTTGGAGCGAGATCTGCATATTCACTTTATATTAATTTTTTTTTATGATCCCGCGCGCTTAGTTAGCCGTCAATATTGAAGAAATAACGACTTAAATTGTCATGCACCTATCAATCAAGAAAAAAAGGAGAAAACCCAAAAAAATAAAAACTATAGTTGAAGACCCAAGACACCTCATTTGTAGTGCCCAGTTAGCCGTCAATACAGATTTTTGATGAGATACCGTAACCATCACCCATTAGATCATCATCACAAACACATCACAATACAATAACCATAGTGTAACTCCTTGGTCATAAAAATGATGCGTATTTCATGATGCAGTCAAGCCAGCCTACCTCTTGATAAAAGCAGAAAAATATGAATATATATACACAAAAGATGTAAGGGAAGACAAAATATTTATAAACATTCAGTTGAATCAATAGAAAATAGCTTTCGGAGTAATTTTTTCCTTCTTTCAGATCTGTCAAATTATTTTTATTATCTTTTAATTCAGTTCTTCATTTATTCTTATTTGTCATAGTGAACACCTATGTCATACCTCAAGATAATATTTCGAGTTCAAAAAGTTCACGATAGACTTCAAAATTAGTCAAGAAGGACCTTTAAAACAATAATAAATTGATATCAGAGCTAATGATTAGTTTTGAAAATAGTTCGCTCAGCATGTTGGTGCCCAAATTGATGAAGTGAGACTACGATAACTGGAGCATCCAAATTAGAGCCAAGCTAGGAGCACAGGACATGCGAGATATAGTCGAGATCGAGTATGTTAAACCCAAGAATGTCACACTTTTGACTGTACCGCAGCTGAAGCTGCTAAAGTAGAAATGAGTAGCGGACAAGACGACACTCTACATCCTTTATCAATGATTAGATGAAATCAGATTCGAGAAAATTGCTAGAGTAACTTCATCAAAAGAAACGTGGGAAATGCTGCTCACAACCTATAAAGGAGTTGACCGGGTAAAATAAATAAGACTCCAAACTCTACGAGGTAAGTTTAAGATATTGAGAATGACCCGTACAAAGGGAGTCTCGAACTGTATCATCAGAGTATAAATAATAACGAATCAACTAAAGAGAAATGAAGAAAATCTCTTGGAGTAGAGGGTAGTGGAGAAGATCTTAAGGTCATTGACCGATATGTTAAAAAATGTGATATGTGTAATAGAGAACTCGCCTGTTCACCCTTAGCACATGAGCATAGAAGAAAGCTCAAGAAAAAAGAATCTCTCGATGAGGTCCTTTAAGCAAAGGTGGTTCTTGTAGAGAAAGCGTTGTATGCGCAGAAGGCACAACAGACACGCGGTCGATGAGGTCGTGGATGTGGTTGAGGAGAATTGAGCCAGTTGGGGCAATTAAGTCTAACCTCACGAGGACGAGGGACAACAATGATGTGATAGAAGTGTGACCGATATTTAATACCATTGTACCTAGGCTAAAATAGTTAAAATTAGATTGATATATAGATAGAGGTACAATTAATGTACCAAAAGATAGTTTTTTACTCTTAAAATATTTTAAGAGTTAAGCATATAATAAAGAAGAAGAAGAAGAAGAAAAGAGGAGTAAAATTAAAAGAAAGAGAACATATAAAATGGTGTGAATGGGACCATCAGTCAGGAAGAGTCGTTGATTGGACTCTAAATTCGGATTAAAATTTGATTAGTCTTACATGAAGATTTGTACAAAAGGTCAGAGGTATAAATATCCACTTATCACCCTTTTAATTGAGTGGGTAACCTCTTAGGATATCCAACACAAGAAGATGGAGAAGAATAAAAAAAAGATTTCATGAGGTGTCATCTATGTAAATCCTTTGCCTAATATATGGAACCCACGTGTCAACTATAGTAAGATAGTGAAAGAAAAGAATAAGGTGGATGAATGCAAACACTAAATATGAACAAACCGAGTAAAACATTAATTAGTTCCACATAAAAATTTGAGCAAAAATTCAAGAGTATAAATACCCACTTATTACCCTCTCAGACAGATGGGTGATTCCCCAGGAAATTCAGCACAAGAAATGAGAAAGGGATGGGAAGAAAAATCTCCTAGTGCGTCATCCATATAATTTTTATATCTGACATGTGGAGCCCACGTGTCAGCTATTTTATTATATATATATATATATTATTAGTTTGTAATAATCTTGAAGTCAATAATACGATAAATTGGTTATATAAAACTTTGTTCATGAATTGGATATTTAAACGATATTTTGTTTCCTTGAGTATTATTGAATTTATGAATCATTCCGAGTTCATGACTGAAATTGTGAAACTTTATAATATAGAATATACTCTTAAAAGCCACTAACTAAGGTAATTAGCAGGAACACTAATTAACCGTTATCAGGTTAGTATGTGGATTAAATGATGGTCAAGTTTTACAGACCATAGACAAAGAGTTGTCATTTTAATCACATAGATAGATGTTCTACGAACATCGTATTTGATAGACCCCGAATGAAACATTAAATGGAATTGTGTTCGTATCATTAATGTTTTCGTTCAGTATTAAATTTTAAAGTATGAGGTATTCATCTTTTCTACATAAGATATGTATGTGTGTGATTTCTACCAAACGTTATCCGTAAAAGGTGGCTATAAAGGTAGCTCTTCGGTATACATAACTTATGCGGAGGAAGAGATGGTTTGCCAAAAGTACTATTGTCCCTCGTATTTCTATACGAGTTATAGCATCATCTTGGGCCCCTTGATAGAGTAAGATTATCTCGCTAGCAAGTATAATTACAAGAGTAATTATATTTGATAATTTACTCGGGATCAAGAAAAGATTAAGTTTGCAAGGATGACACATACCTATCTTGAAACTGATCGATAATTATGAGACAAAAGAATTAAACACAAGTAAATAGTTTATTGGATCATGATATTATACAAGACATCATCATCATGTGTAATTGGATGGTCATAGTGCATTCGCCGGATGCCTCCTATGATTATAGAAGTTAAAACGGTTTTAACTTTTTTAACCAACATAACACGGATCCTGTCGTTGGCCACACCGTATAGGAGTTAATCGGAGAATCTTATTGATTAATTATAAATTGTTTATAATTAATAATAAGATGGTTATAATTAATTATATATGATATAATTATATTTGTCATAGATATGACAAGAAGTAAAAATCGATTGAATTTATAACGTGTTGGACACGTCGTATAAATTAATAAAACAACAATCGAAAAATATAATTGTAGATGACAATTATATATATTTGATTTGGATTTTAAATGTTAATTATAGATTTGAATTATGGGTCAAAGCCCAATTATAATTAAAGACTTAATTAATAATTAAAAGCCCAAAAAGGCCCATGAAAATTGGATGAACTTTAAGGGTATTTTGGTCTTTTCAATGGTATTTCAGTAATTTGGCCAAAAAGCCCAATGATGTTTTGGTAAATTGGATGAACTTTAAGGGTATTTTGGTCTTTTCACATTGGAACCTCCCTACTATTCATGAGGGTATTTTGGTAATTTGTCAATCTCACATTTTCTATAAATAGAGGGGTAGGGTGAGAGAGAAAGCTACACCAAATCAGTTCTACTTTCTCTCTCTCGGTATACGGTTGTTTCAGAATTCACGGGATCGGTGAATAGTGTTTTTATGAAAGTTACGGTATTTCTGCACATTTGTGAAATAGAATTACCGCGAGTCGTGAATATTACTATTTCGTCTTTTTCTCGGGTGAATAGTGTTTTTGCGAGAAACCGCGGTTTACGTATTTCTGGCAAAAGAAATAAGCCGCTCTCTGAGTCGATCCCGGTGGATAACTACGAGAGGCATCGACGTTTGGTGCTCCGAGATAAGCCGATTTCATTCCAATTGAAATTTGGAAGCGAGGTATAACATCTTATGTTAATCTATTTCATTGTTAAGTAGATTAATATTTTAGAAATCAATCATGGAGTAGATCAATAAAGGTTTAAAGAGGTGTGTATCTCTCGGTAATCATCCGACACATCACTTTAACCCTAAGCTTAAGTTAGAAGTAAAATAATATTTTACCGTCTTTTGTAAAGGATTAAATGTCTGTATCTCTCGGTAATTATCCGACATACTTTAATCCCTAACTTAAGTAGAAGTAAAATTTTTGTTCTACGGTCTTTCCGCTGCTTGAGTATTAATGGGATTTGGGCATTCCAAAACCCAACATATATATGATGCTTTGCAAAGCATAGAGGCGTTGTGTGTTTTACGCTCTATTTTTAATGTCAAGTTAGAAATAATCGATCCGAACCGTTCAATCTAATCTTCATATCAAAATCTATTAGTAAACCAAATTTTATATTTTTTAGAATTATTTTGCTATTTTTTTTGCTGAGGAGAAAATGACTTGATCTGAAAATTCTGGTTCATCCAAAAAAATAGCAAATGGATTCCAAAAAATATAAAATTTAGTTTACTAATAGATTTTAATATGGAGATTAGATTGAGCGGTTTGGATCGATCATTTCTGGCTTAAAATTAATAATAGAGCGCAAAGAACACAACACACTTGTACTTTGTAAAGTACCATAGCCTAATTATATATATATATATATATATATATATATATATATATATATATATATATATATAAGTAAGGAAGAAGATAAGAAGAGCAAAGTACAAGCGCTGAGCATGATCAAACCGGATCAAAGTTGATTAGTCCCATATGGAAAATATGTTCAAGAGATTAAGGGTATAAATGCCCACCTATCACCCCTTCAATTGAGTGAGTGATTCCCCTAGAAATCCAGTACAATGGAATGAGAAAGAGAATAAAAAAAGAAAAAAAAAGGAGATTTCTTCGTGTGTCACTCATATAATCTCTTTATCTAACAAGTAGGACCTGCATGTCACTCACATGCATAAGGAAAATATGAGAAGTCAGAAGGAGCTAAAAATAAACCCTAAATGCTAAAACATTGAAATTCCAATGCAATGATGAATATGTTATGTTAGAAGACGGTATTCTAATACAAATGAAAGCATAAAATTTTTGTTATGTTCTTGCTTTAATGATAATATGTAGAGCCCTCATGAAAACCAAGTTCATAGAGTTAATAAGGTGCTAATGTAAAAAGTATCTGATTAAACTAATATTTAATTTAAATATTGATATGTAATCAATTCTTAATCATATATGAAATTGAATATGATAAAGCATCAATATGATTCGATAGATTCCTAATTAAGGACAATATAGAGATATGACATTCCTGGCATACCTGGCATAAACATTGAGTTCTGACTTTGAGAAATTGAGAATTAATATGAAAAAGAAGGGTCATATTACAAAAAAAATGATCTAAGAAGATAGGGGTAAAATGAGAATTAAAAATATCAAAAATGATCATCATTAATTTAGAAATTCTTGGTGAAAATTTCATGATTTTTGGATAAGTAAAGTTATCAAAATAAAAGTAGAAAAGATCATTAGAACGATGGAGAGCTAAGATTAAATTAGGGGTTGTTCTGTGTGCAGCTTGAGGGAAGAGACAAGTCTGAGTACAACTTGAAGATAAGAACAAGTGCAAAATCAAAATTCGATAGAGAGAGAGAGAGATGCCAGACGACAGTCATTGAATGGGCCATCTCAGTAAAAAGTATGTCACATGACAACTGGTTATTTGTCCACGTCAGCAAGTGTAGGCCCCACGTGATTGGAAAATATTTGGAAATAGGCCTACCAGTGACACATGACACTTATTTATTGTTGTCACATGAACAAAAAGGTAATGTATGGCGGCCCATGATAGGTGTCACCTCAATGAATAGGGCTCCACGGTGCTAATGATTAGGGGCTTAAATCATTAACTGACAAGTGAGCCCAACAATTAAGGCTAAGTCATATTATGCGTCAATTAACCCATAAAGCTAATTTAATTACTGACAATTAGGACCTACTTATGAGGATTATAAGACTATAGAGCACAGATCTAATCATACACCCATTCATACATGATTGGGGATAAAGATTTAAAATCAGGGGAAAAAAGAAGTGCACGTGCTCCTTGTGATCCCTCTTTCTGATGACTCCTTATGGAAAGTACTGGTGCATATGTGCCGTGTGCATTCGAAGAGAGACCTATTTCATCTCATTCCCTTCTCCTCTCTTCCTCTTTCTTTCGCGTGATGAAAAAGAAGACGCCATCAGTAAGCAAGCTCAATACAACACTTTTTTCTCAAATCCTTCAACGCAAGCTACACAATGCAAACCATAACATTTATAAATAATAAATTTTAAAAACTACGAAAAGAGTAAGGAGTATGATCAAAATACTTATCCGATTCAAAAATTTAAAACTAGCTTTGTGCAAGTTTAGAAGTCAAATTGATGATGCTCACATCTTGCCCTTGGTTTGGCGATACCTTTAGAGTGATTCTTCTTGACAACTGAACACTGAAAACATGAGATGGACCTAAACCTTCACTAGTTCAAAGCTTACAATGGGCAATGAAGGAATAAACCTTGAAATTTGATGTCAAATAAGTAGCGTTAAGATGCTGGAATGGCAACAAATGTTAAAGAGATTGTAATCGGAGAAGATAATGAAATAATGAAGTGGGATAATGTTCAAAAATCAAATTTGAATTGAAGAAATCTGTTTTGGGATGTTTAATGAAGCTCCTACATTGTCCGAAATTGATTCAAGAAGGTGTTGTAGTGATGTTTAGATGACTAGACACTTCTAAAAAGATCTAGAAAGAAATGAGGAGTGGATGACATCGAGGATGGAAAAAATGTGAATATCAATACATTATAACTACCTTCAACTTGTTATATATTACATAAACAGAAGAAGGGTTGGCTCAGTGCACCATAGAGCTTGAAAGGAATCGTGTTAAATGAATCAATCAAATAATCGAGTGTAGAAGAGGTGAAAGCAGCCAAAGATGGTCAAATCAATCGAGGACATTCACTTACCATCTCAAGGTCTATATAAACCCCTCCCTAGCCAATGATGAAAAGAGGAGAGAAGGAAAAACCTCGGCCGATTGAGAGAAGCCCCTGTATTCTATACAACACAGAGAGAGAAAGAGAAAGGCATCAACCAAGAAAGAAATGAATCAGAGAAAATCGATTGAGATTGGTTGATAATATTTTAGTAAATTTGAACCTACCAAACATACCTCCAAAATCATTTTTCTTTTTTTGACTCCTAGAATATAATTGAACATTGTCCCTATGAATTCGATACTCTATGAGTCGCATGCTTGCGATGAATCAGTAAAAGACACCTCCCGCGAGCGAACAAGTTTTTTGACGTTGTTGCTGGACACATCAACATAATTTCTAGATTTGACTTATTCTTATTTCTATGTTTTTAACTTTTATTTTTTATTTTTCTTATCTCTATCTCGGAGATTAAACTGGACAAATTGTCTCCAATGGAACTACAATCTAAGGAGTAAAATCAAATGCCAATCAACAAATTCGAACTCTAAACCTGAATTAGACTAGTCTCAGGATCAGACAGATCCTACTCAGCCACCTTCGTGTGCGGACCGCATAAGAAATACATTCTCTCAAAAGGACAATCAAGACTACTGCAATGATTGATGATGAGAAACAATAATCTATGTCAAGAATTTTGAGAGATTATGTTGTCCTTCGAGATGATGATGTCAAAGTGGTGATCTAACTCCCAAGATTTTAACGAGAACTGCCTAACTTTAGCCCGAGCATCATAACCATCATTCAACATAACATGTTTCACGAAATTGGACCATGAAGGGCCACACGATCATCTCTAAATCTTCATTCAGTTTTGTCAGACTATCCACATGAATGGGGTAACAACGAATTATATTAGGCTCATCTTATTTACCTTCATTCCAACAGACAAGGCCAAAAATTAGTTGAATTCTCTTTCTAAGAATCGGTTAGTATTTGGGTCAATTTTTCAATCTTTTCTTGACCAATTCTTTCCACACAAAAAGAAATGCTAAGATTAAAGCATAAATAGTTATTTTAAGTAAGAGTCAGATGAGTCATTAAGTGAAACATGAGGGAGATGTAGAGAGTTATTGTATTTTTGTCCACACTATAATACATCATATTGAATGTCTCTAGAGATTTATAATAGTTTGACCCCTAACTCTTGTAGACGGAAGGGCTAGTCCTAAACTAACCAAGTCTCAAAAGTTCTAGTTTAAATTTAAAAGATCATGGATGTTTTGAAAAAAAAAATGACTAAAGCTAAAACAAACACCTTCAAGTTTGTTAGACCAATTTTAGATTTTTGAAAAAAGTCTTAAGAATCTTCTGTTATTTTTAGCTCCACTCCATGATATTCTACTCAAGAAAGTTTACCTTTGACTCTTACTTTCAATGATCACCTTAAAACCTTCTCCAAATGATAAGCACCCAAATGTTTTCTTTCTCTCACCAACAAAATCAATTATAGGAAATTCATAAGAAAAGAAAGTGATAATTTTGAACCTCACACGATTATTTTGCACCGTTGGTGTGATACCTAATGAGCACCCTATTTAAGCATTTGAGGTTGTCTCGTGCTGTATTAGGAATTAAGGGTTTCCATTAGACTGTCCTAACACATTTTGAGACTTAAAGTGTCTTACTTGAATTGGATTTTTCTTTTATTTGTTTGTGAGCGAGAGCTTCATACATCTAGACCCTGGTGGCTCCTTAATTGAAAATTTCTAGGGTCCAATATTAAACTATAGGTTTTCGAACCTTTTTTACATTTAAAATGATTTTTGGGACTATCGGTTTCACTTGATTGTCCCACGCTACTCATTCTTATTTCTTAAGTTTTTCTAGTTAAATAAGACAAACAAATTGTATTTTCAAGAACTTCTCAAAGTATTTTTTACTCTAAGTATATTTTTCATTCACCTTGGATTATTTTAGAAAAGATTGAATTTTGCTTACTCAATTTCTTAAAATTTCTAACAAGTCAACTCATTTGCCTGCTTTATTTTAAAGTTTTTCCAAACTTTTTATAAAATTATCTGCTAAAAATTAAAATTCTTAAAAAAAATTCAATCCTAAATGCATGCAGATACAATCTACAATCCCCCATCCCAAACTCTAGTATCCTAACTTCACCCCAATCTGAACCACGCATTGTCCTTAATACACGATGACCAAGATATGAGAGTGAAAGAAAATGAGTAGGAAGCATATACGATGCAATCAAGAGTGTTGAAAAGGGTCGCCGTTTGGACTAGAATCAGGCTCCCTATACTAAGTTATGTTGTGTGCAGCTTGGATGTGTTGGGTTAAGTGCTAAAATAGAGAAATTGGATGAGATAAAAGGAGAAGGAGAAATAAGAAGAATGGTACGGGCTACATATATTGAGTTTGCAGATGTGTATATTCGTATGATACACTAATGCAGTCCCTACAAGAATTTCATGTGGTTCGTGTTGTTTGCTGCAAGTTCTGATTTTCATGCGAGCTATAGAGGAATGAGCATGTTGACCCTATGCTTCATCAATGACTAATTTGAATCATATCTGGCTCTTTTAATTGGCTCCAATGTTCTTTCTTATCATCCTTCTTTTTTATGAAACATATTAAATCAATGATTTTAACTCTTTTGTCCAAAATGAAAATGATCTAGAAGAGAATGTCCAAAAGTGCAAATGGAGGGTTTAAAATGTAAAGACAAAATAAATCTCAAAATAAATAAAAAATACTTGAGTTATCTTCTAAGAAGCGCTCGTTTACGGTCTCAAGCTTAACATCTTTGTTAAGTCTAGTGCTCAATAAAGGGTTTGTGATCCTCCAATAAGATCTCGAGCATGTAGATGGTTGGAATGAGTCCTTCAAGATCCTTAATTGACTAACATGTTTCTCTTTTTTGATTCCGCAACTTGTCCAACATATGTGTAGTATGACCGAGGTCTAAATGTGTACTCACAATAACTGAGAATGTTTCTTATGGCCCGAGAAACTAATATCAGATGTTGGTAGGGAGAGACTTGAGCTTTGGTCTGGTCTGCTCTAGCGGTGGAGGTATGCAGACTATGCACTTCTCATGCGGTCTATATGGTTTTTTGGTCACTGGCTCCTTTAACTCAGGCATACGGTCTATGTGCCCTACATGTGACCTATTTGCAAGTTCTTCAAGGTTAAGTGGATTGTGGATCTATTTTAGGAGGCTTTCCTCAACAAAATCATCAATAATATCTACCATGTTGCATCCTTGTGCTTGATAGAAGTATTTCACGGCATGGTCAAATCAAAACTTAATTATCTTGCCTACTACTCTCAAGGTAAGTTCCCATCTAACATAACTATGAGAGAACCGACCATCTTAAGGAACAGTTATCTAAGATAATGGGTATTTTTTTATCCTCCTCCATGAAATCACCTGGCACGAGAACTTGTTAACCTGTACTAGTATATCCTCTACTATCTTGAATGGTAGGCAAACTGAGCCATCAACGAGCTGTAAGGTCATGAGAGTGGGTTTGAGCTCGCTCACCTCTATTTTGTCAAAGATCATGCATGACATAGTAATCAAGTTGGCTTAAGATAAAAAAAAATTGTTCTTGGCTAATGGTGCAAGGGATGATAAATTTTCCTAAATCCTCCAGCTTTGGAAGCAGCTTTCTACTCAAAATGACAGTACAATCAAGGTTTAGTTGCACCTTCATGTAACCTCCTAAGCTACACTTATTTGAGAGGATGTCTTTGAGTAATTTGACATAGGAAGATATATGTGCTAATGCATATGTGAATGAGATAGTGATATAAAATTATTTGAGAACTTGCATGAATTTTTCAAATTGCTCGTCCAATCTAGCCTCGACTAGTCTCTAAGGGAAGAGAATGAATGGTCGATACATTGATTGTCTCGATTTACTTGTTCTTTTGGCTATGATTTTCCTTTTGTGCCGCATGGGTGTCATCTATGCAGTCTCATGCAAGGTGGACTCATCAGGATTTATGCTGGAGTCTGCTAGATTTGCATGGTGTGCGGGCCGCATGAAATGTGTGTGTTCCACATGCTTAGGCACTATCTCGGCTAGCATAGGAGGACCAACATATTAGGTCTCTCTTCACAGAGTAATGACTTTGGCTTTTTCCTTAGGATTCTTCTCAATAGCTGTGTACAACAAATTCGTTAACACGTCTAACCTCGATACATTTTTTGCCGGATTGAGAAGTTATCGAGTTAGGTATGAGTTATGATTTTGACTAATTTGATTTATTGGGTTGGCTTATTGGTTTGCTTTTAGAAACTCGTGTAACTCGAACTCGGTTGTATAATCACATATCAAATTTTTTTTAAATATGTATATATAATTTATTAGTAATAAAAAAAAATCATTTGAGTTAAAATTCTTCATTGTATTGTAATTATTACCATGTAGTAATTATTATATATTTTATTTTTTAGATGTTGTATATCACTTTTTTTATAATATTATTTATTTTTATATTTATCTTTTATAAAACATAAAAAAATATTTAATTTTTAATCTATTATTCATATTTTTTCTTTTTTAGTCCTTGAGTTATGATATCATTAATAAAAATTTATATAAAATATTATTTAATTAAAGTATCAACCCATTTAACCAGTATAACCCAAAAACGCGTAAAAACCTGAATATATAAATTATATAGGTTGGGTTGGGTTACGGGTGGATTATTTAAAAAAAAAATTTAACCCGATATAACCGGCTGGGTTTAAATTTTCATAAAAAAATAGTATATTGCCCGTTGTACACCCTTACTTCTCAAGTTGGCTAGGCAGCTTGTCACAACTTTCAAAAGTGAATGCGATATTTTTCTCATTCATCTTACTTTGAGCGGTTAGGTTAGCAATTTATGCACTGATCACTTGCATCTACTCAAGAATGATTTGGTTCATCTTCACTTGCTCGTGCATGAAATATGTGATGATAAATGCAATATACAGCCATTCGGGCTGATGGAAAGGTTGTGCATGGTTGTTTTGGTTTAGGAATGATGTGTTCCGATAGAAGTTTTGGTTCCCACCATCATAAATCTTTTGAAAATAGTTGTTCCCTTGGTTATTATAAGAGTTGAAGAAGTTGCTTTGGTTCAGCTTTCAATTTCAATTTTGTCGCTCAACCGAATTCTTAGAGTATAACCAATTGACATGCTCTTCTTCATAATCTGATTGTGTAAATGGACAACCCTGATAGACATGTCCCTCATCTCAACTCACAAGTGATCGACTGATGGTTGGTCGCAACTTTGATAATTATCCTTCAATCAAGTATCTTCTACAAAACATCTATATTCATCATGAGCATCACGATTTTATCAACTTTGTACCTCCCAATCGGACCATTATTGTTTTGTTGCAATGTTGTCAATAGTTTCAACGCTTCATCAGCCTCCATGTCCATGAAAGCTCCATCTATAGTATAATTCATAAGAGTAATAAAAAATAATAATAATTCAATATACATTTTTGTCTAATAATTTTTTTCAAAATGATATCATTTTACATATTAAAAATAATAAAATAATAAAACTAAAAAAAATAGATAATCAAATTAATGAAGAAAATTTTCTTTTACCAAACTTCATATTTTAAAATATTTGTATAATTTGTTCATTATCTATGATATTAATTATTTTTCTCAATGAAAGTAATCAGATAATTTAGAGGTCAGAAATTTATTTCAGAGATCAAATTAATAAAAACGTAGTCTAAAAATACTATTTTTCAAAATTCAAGGAGTCGGGTGACCCCTCTGGCTCCACATACATCTGTCACTGCATAGACAAAGACCACATTTATTGTTTTGACTATCTAAGTTGGTTTTTTATTTGATCAGCGAAATCTAAGTTCCAAAGGTGGATTTTAGACTTGAAAGGTGAGATCAAATAGTAGCCGTAAGGTGAAACTTGGCTTGATCGAGAGATTGAATGCATCTTTAGAAAATCATCGCAAAAATTTAAGTAAGCCTAAAAGTGAAAGTTACGGTAAACTCGTATTATGTAAATTTTAGTGACATTTAATAAATGGTAAACTTATATTAAAGTGTACAATGTATATAAAGTGTAAAATGTATTAAACTCGTTGGATTTTTAAGTATTTTTTTACGGTTATAGCTGCCGGTGGTCAAGTTATTTTGTTGTTAATGGATCCCCCACCCTACATAATAACGGTCCATCCAACTTCAAATTGGAAGCACTCTGCAAACCAGCTGAGATGTCATTGATCTGACACGAGCTTCTCTCCATGCCCTTCTATTTTTTATTTTTTGAGAAAAGTAAGGATCGATCATGTCCTTACTTTTTAATTTTACGGAATCAGAAATTAAAGTTCACACGATGTGGATAATAAAATAGAAAAAAAAAGAATATCTCATGAAGTTTCTAAAACGAAATTGGGAAGCAGCCAAGAAAAAGAAAAATAACAGTAAAATATAACTTGTGATTTGTCATCTTAGAAGCAATGTAATTATGTTATCTATGAAGTATTTTCTATTCAGCGAAAATTGTTGACCTTTTTGTTTATTTATCTCGAAATGGATTATCTTGAAATCTATCTCAAGCTTTTTGAACTCGAAATACTATCTCGAGATCTGACACAAGTGTTCACTCCGAAAAACAAGAACAAACAAATAACTAAATTAAATTAGAATAAAACAAATTACTAAATCAGAGAGAAGAAAGAGAGTGCTCTGAAAACCATTTTGTTTATAACTTAACTTATTTACAAAGTATTTTCTCTCTTCTCTTCTCTCTCTTTACACAACTCCTCTATTTATAGTGCTCGGTGTTATTAATGCACATGCAATCCTATACAATCAATCTAATCCTAGCTATACATTGGTATTAATTGCCTAACCACACTTCTTTCACTTCCACTGATGCTCCCATCAGCTGTCTCTGACACATGCGGCAGATGTCAGAAGTGTCCCGTTCTTTATCGGGGCAAGGGCTTCATCCAGAGCTCTCTGATGTTCTTGAGTTGTTAGGCTCTCGTTCATCTCAAGTTTTGCCTTTGGCACTCGTTCGTCCTTGGTGGTGTTGCTGCTTCTTCGGGTTCGGCATGGGGTATCTCGAGGTGGTCGGATTCTCGAGCTCTTAGTCCTTCGGGATCGAGATTTAGAGTTTACTACTCTCAACATCCTCTCTTAAACTCAAGTTTCACTCCATCATCCAGAGCATCTGCTTGCAGTTTTCGAATAATGGCTTCGGCAAAGCCTTCGTGAAAATATCTGCAGCTTGATCATTGCTTTGCACATGAACAACTCGAACTTCCTCATTCTTGATATGTTCCCGGATTGACTGGAACCTCACATCTATGTACTTGCTCCTTTCGTGATGTATCGGGTTCTTGGCTAATTCTATAGCCGATTTGTTATCAACTCGAATCTCGGTCGATTCAAGTTGTAGGCACTTTAGCTCCTGCAGCAGTCTTCTGAGCCAGATTGTATGGCTCACACTAAGTGATGTTGCGACATACTCGGCCTCACAGGTGGATAGTGTGACGATGGGATGCTTCTTCGACAACCATGTGAAGGTTGTGCCTCCCATGTAGAATTCATATCCCGAGGTACTCTTGCGCGATCATCAATGTCACCGCACCAATCACTGTACACATAACTGCAAGTTCAAAAACATTAGTCTTTTGGTAGAACAACTCGAGGTCCTCTGTCCCCTTGACATATCTGAGAATCATCTTCACTGCTTTCAAGTGAGGTTTCTCGGATCCTCCATGAATCGGCTCGTGACCCCCACAATCATACTTCGGTAGGTGTTCGAGTCCAATCATACTCCGGTAGGTGTTCGAGTCCACAACTTCTTCTCCTTTGAGTTTTGAGAGCTTGCATCTAGTTCCATCGGTGTTACTATCGAGTTGCAATCACTCATCCCGAACTTTTAGAGAATTTTCCGGGCGTATGCTCCTTGAGATACAAATATTCCCGACTTCTCCTGCTTAATCTCGAGACCGAGAAAGTACCTCATAATCCTGAGGTCTGTCATCTCGAACTCGAGTTTTATTTCTCGCTTGAACTCATCAATAAACTTTTGGTTGTTATCGATGAAGATCAGATCATCCACATACAGAGCGACAATCATGAGTTCATCTTTGCGTGCCTTCACATAGATGGCCATTTCGAAGGGACACTGTTTGAAGCCATTTTCCTTAAAATAGCTATCAATCCTAGTGTTCCACGCTCACGGGGCTTGTTTTAACCCGTATAGCGCCTTCTTCAATCTGAGCACCTTGTGCTCCTTCTCGAGCTTCATATACCCGAGGGGTTGTTCGATATACATATTCTCTTCAAGCACACCATTCAGAAATGTCAACTTCACATCCATCTGATGTACCGGCCATTCATTTTGTGCAGCCTGTGAGATCGGCAGCCGAATTATCTCCATTCGTGCTACTAGGGCAAATACCTCGTCATAGTCGATCCCGGTCTTCTGCCGATATCCTTTGATTGCGAGTCTCACCTTATGCTTCTCAATTTTGTCTTGTGGGGTCATTTTCTTTTTGTACACCCACTTGACTCCAATTGGTTTGTGCCATTTGGACAGATCTATCATCTCCCAAGTTTTATTCTTCTCGGTTGCCTTCATCTCTTCGTCCATCGCAGCTTTCCATTTTGGATCTCGAACTGTATCCTCAAATAAGATTGTCTCGTCATCGGCTAACAGACATACTAGGTGCACCTCACCGGTTGTCTCATAGAGATCTCGAAGATCCTGAAATCTTAGGTTTCTCGATTCACCCTTCGCTTCATCTGAGCTTCACGAACTGGAGTCCTCCTCTGATCTTCTCGAGCTTGAGGCTCCATCATCTCGAACTGGGTGTCTCACCTCGACTTCCTCAGTTGACAACTCTTCCTGCTGGTTCTTCCAGTCCCAGCGAGCTTCTTCATTTAACTCGACATCTCTACTGATCATGAGTTTCTTCTCGATCGGATCATAGAGTATGCCTTGGATTTCTCACTATATCCAATGAAGACATACTTCTTATTTTTGTCTTCGAACTTGGTTCTCTTCGGGTCTAGGATTTTCTCGTATACTATGCTCCCGAATACCTTGAGATGTGCAACATTGGGCTTGTGTCCGCTCTAGAATTCTTGAGGGGTTCTATTATTGAGAAATATATGCGGGCATCGATTTTGTATGTACACCGCACACTGCATAGGTTCGGCCCAAAATTCTTCGGCATTTCCTTGGTTTTGATCATTGATCTCACCATGTCAAGATTATCATATTCTTTCTCTCAGCGGCGCCATTCTGTTGTGGTGTGTAAGGTGCTGCCAAAATCTACAGATCCTGTGATTCTCACAGTATGACTTGAATTGGTTGGATATGTACTCACCGCCTCTATCTGATCTCAGGAATCTTCTTTCATTATTTTCTCAACCATGACCTTGAACTTCTTGAAGGTCTCGAATGTCTTAGATTTCTTCTCGGGGAAGTATACCCAACACTTTCTTGAATAGTTATCGATGAAAGTGATGAAATACTCCTTCCCACTGAATGAGCCTGGGGTGATTGGACCACAAATATCGGTATGGATCAACTCGAGGGGTATAGTTGCCGAAAACTTAGACTTCCCGAATTGTCATCTCGTCTGTTTCCCTATCATGCACCCTTCGCAGAACTTATTCTCGAAGTCGAGATTCGGTAGTCCTTGCACTGACGGTTTCTTCACTAAATCTCTGAGGCCACTATACCCCAGATGTTCGAACCTCATGTGCCATAACCAGGCTTCATCATCCTTGTTAATCTTGAGATATTTATGCTTGATCATTTATAAGTTCAATTTAAACATCCTATTTTTCCCCATTTCAACTCGAGCGATGGCTCTTCCTCGGCTATCTTTCAAATGTAGAGTTCTCTTCTTCATGAAGATTTCAAACCCCTTTTTCATTAATTGACTCACACTTAGAATGTTACTCTTTATCTCCGGAATATAGTAGACATCTTTTACCATCCTGAATTTTCTATTTTTCTGAAGAAACTTCACGTTGTCTTTTACTTTAACCTCTACCTTAGAGGCATCTCTAAAATAAACTGTTCTGGCTAACTCGGTCATCTCGACAAATAAATGCTTATGACCAATCATATGATTGATGGCTCCCGTGTCAAGGTGCCACACAATATCACATCCTAAAGTCGACGGAGTTTGTGCCATCAATAATACTTTCTCATCTTCGATCACTTCGGCGTAGTTGGTTTTACCTTCTACTTTCTTCTCTTCCCAGTAATTTTGAGCGTAATGCCTGCGCTTACCGTAATTGTAGCAATCTATATTGAATTTTCTTTTGCCTTCTTGGCTTCTTCCTCGTCCTCATGAGGTTGGACTTAATTGCCCCGACTGGCTCGATTCATCTCGGCCATGTCATCCACGACCTCCTCGGTCGTGTGCCTATTGTGCATTCTGCACGTACAATGCTCTCTTTGAGAACCAACTTAGCTTGAAGGGTCTCCTCGAGAGTTTCTTTCTTCTTGAGATTCTTCTTTGCTCGTGTGCTAAGTGCGAGCTCGTGAGTTCATCAACGGTTAACTCTGGAAAGTCTTTTGACTCCTCTATCGCACATATCATATTTTTGAACGTGTCGGTTAGCGACCTCAAGATCTTCTCCACCACCCTCTGTTCCGAGAGACTTTCTCCATTTCTCTTCAGTTGATTCGTTACTGTCTATACTCTAATGATATAGTCCGAGACTCCCTTTGTGTTGTTCATCTTCATCATCTCAAACTCACCTCGTAGAGTTTGGAGTCTTATATGTTTTACCCGGTCAGCTCTTTTGTAGGTTGTTTGGAGTATTTCTCACGCCTCTTTAGAAGTTGTTGCTTCGACAACCTTCTCGAATCCGACTTCATCTACTCCTTGATATAGGATGTAGAGTTCCATCTTGTCTGCTACTTTCTTCTCCTTCAACAGCTTCAGCTGTTGCACGGTCAGAAGTGCGACATTTTCGAGTTCAACATACCCGGTCTCGACTATATCTCACACATCTTGTGCTCCTAGCAGGGCTTTGATTTGGATGCTCCAGTTGTCATAGTTCGACTTCGTCAACTTGGGCACCAACATGTTGATTGAACTATTCCTTAGATAAGCCATAAGCTCTGATACCAATTTGTTAACTTCTTACTATTTATCCTGAAATGGATTATCTCAAAATCTATCTCGAGCTCTTTGAACTCGAAATACTATCTCAAGGTCTGACACATGTGTTCACTCTGAAAAATAAGAACAGACAAAAAACTAAATTAAATGAGAATAAAATAAATTACTAGATCGGGGAGAAAAAGAGAGTGCTCTGAAAGCTATTTTCTTTATAACTTAAATTGTTTACAAAGTGTTTTATCTCTCTCTTATCTATCTTTACACTATTCCTCTATTTATAGTGCTCGGTATCATTAATGCACATGTAATTCTATACAATCAATTTAATCATAACTATCCTAATTATACATTGACATTAATTGTCTAACCACACTTCTGTTATTTTCATTGGTGCTCCCATCAATTGTCTCTGACATATGCGGCAGATGCCAGAAGTATCTTGTTCTTTATCGGAGCAAGGGATTCATCCCGAACTCTTTGATGTTCTCGAGCTTTGCGTTTGACACTCGCTCGTCCTTAATGGTGGTGCTACTTCTTCAGATTCATCATGAGATATCTCGAAATGATCGAATTCCTGAACTCTTGATTCTTCGGGATCGAAACTTAAAATTTACTACTCTCAACAAAAATCTCATCAACCAAAACTTCCGTTTCTGTGAAGATACAATCACGGGAACCACAAACCACCATTTTTCTTTTTATAATTTTACATAATAAGGAAACGAGACTACAATGCAAATCTGGCAACATGACAAGGGCAATTCGGTGATTTCGACTTGCAAAGGTAGTGGTGGAGTTGGAAATGCTCCGAAAGGGACATGGCATTCATGATGGGAAAGTCTAAGAATGACTGTAAAATGTATATATATTGAGAGAGATCAAATGCACGGAAAGCACGCAACACACTACCAATACACTTCCTGACTTGGGAGACAAGCCTAGTTTAAAAACTAAAGGCATCTCTCTTTTTGGGAATTGGTTTTCTTTGCTGAAAACATGGAGGAAGTGGCATGGAGGAAAGGTCCATGGACTGCCCAAGAAGACAAGCTCTTAATAGAATATGTAAACCAGCATGGAGAAGGCAGATGGAATTCCGTTGCTAAAATTACAGGTTCCCCATTTCTAACTTCGCTCTCTCTTTTTGAAAAGATGACACTAAAAAATACTAGGCACACTAAAAACATGATCTAGCCCATTCAATCAACCGCACCTCTATCTTCTCTTTTGAGTGAGTATGTGTGTATAGAAGTCAATTATGCCAATTTCTAGATTTAATTTTGTATTTTGTTATATTATTCTTAGCGGCTTATAGGATGCTGAAGTGTTATATGTTGGAAATTGTTCCATAATTCCTTGATGAGGGCTTTACAATTAACAGAATTTTGTGAATCAAAATACTGAAAACGAACTTGTGAAATTTATACATTTAATGTAACATCATGTTGGTCATTTTAGTAGGACTTCATTTAATATAGTAAATAAAAAATATTTCTTCCATGACTTAATTTAATATGGTAAAGAAAAACGTTCTTCCATGCTCAAAACAAAGAATTAATCTACTTGTATTTTAAATGTACAACTTAAACTCGAGTTAATTACTATCCCATAATATATCACTATCAAGATAGTATCTAAAAAAATATTGGAAACTTTACTTTAGTTGTGTTCAAGTTTCTGTAGGTCTAAGGAGAAGTGGAAAGAGCTGCAGGCTGAGATGGGTGAACTATCTAAGACCAGACCTCAAAAGAGACAAAATAACACCACAAGAAGAAAGTATCATCATTGAACTACACTCATTATTTGGTAACAGGTGTGTAATAGTTTCTCTCAAATGCTAAATTGACCCACATGAGAATCATCTTATACCCACAAGGTCAATCTAGCAAGTTGCTACAACTTGCTAATTAAAGGTGCTTTTAATTTAACAGGTGGTCAACCATTGCAAGAAGTCTTCCAGGGAGAACAGACAATGAGATAAAGAACTACTGGCGGACACACTTCAAAAAAAGCAAGCCCTCGAAAAGCATCGAATGGGCCCGGGCACAGTTCCTCAGACAACGTAAAGGGAGACTGTACAATCAAGAATTCCAGTTACAACATCAACTACAACTACAACAGCAACAGCAGCAGCAGCAGCAAGATGAACAACACCACCACCACCAAATGGTTGATGCAAAATATGTGATGTCTCCAGCAGGGGAGGGGGGATCACCAGCTTACAACATTCAAGATATGGAGTTGATGTACTCTTACTTGCCTTATCTACTTCAAGGCAATGCTAGCTGTTCTACCAATGATGGATTCGTGGAAGAAGAAGGTGTGTGGGGCACATTGTGGAACCTCGATAATTGTGACATGGCGCATCACGGCACCTCTCCAATGCAAGCGACAGAATTTGCTTTACAATAGAATGGAGCGAATAAATCAGTACATGTAACATAACGGAGTTATTGAATGTTCGCTGTTGGTGGATAGACATATTCTACGTTTTTCAAGGGCGCCCTATAAGATATATATATGTAGCTGTCGTTTTGATGGCAAAGTTGCTTTTCTGTTTTAACTTATAAGATTAAAAATTGTACTTAATATTGATGTCTTAGCTAGTATTTCCATGATTCTGTGAAGACAGTGAAGTGCTGCAGTTCTTAATGTTTATAAGCCCCAGCATGGTATCATGGTGGCATTGACACAAAATAGGATAGTGTACTCAGCGTATCAGATGCCTATTTATAACATTGAATTAGTAATTGAATCGCATATCAAAAGGATTATTCAATAATCATCAAATTATACTTTGTAAAGCAAATTATCTAGCTAGTGGTTTTTCTTGGTTTCTATGTTATAATGGAGTTTTATGTTGGGACCATAATATCAATATCATTCCTATTAGATTTGTCCCGATTGGGACAACTCAAAACCCAGCCTAATATCTAAACAGGCCTAAACTGAGAGACGTTTTTGTTTTCTTTTTGAAGGTTTAAACTTAGAGACTTCATATTAACTTTTATATTACGTAAAGCCCAGATGAATTGATCTTAGCCCATACCTTATAAGACCCAAATATTTTAATGTTAGAAAATATTAAATGTCTCACATTGTCTTTATCACCTATGACAAAAAGACTTTTTAAAAAATAAAATTATGGACTCATGTATAAATGATTGTGAGTGAAATGTGAGAGCATTACAAAGGGAATTGTATTAGTGTTATTGTTGAATTTAAATAACTATCCCACGTTGCACAATCTCTAAATCTATGATCGCAAAGTACTATACTGAGCTCCTTATTGGTGTTTACTCTGACTCTCAGAACCAAATGGCGTAATTGTATTTAAAGAATTTAAATGTAGTTAAATCGGGGAGAATAAAGAAATTTGCTCAAAAGTTATTTTTTATTAGTTTCAACGAAAGTTATAAATATTCTCTCTTATCTTTTCGCACTAGCACTACTTTATTTATTTATACCAGTCGATGTCATTATTGCATCCACAAGTGTACTTTACTCTTAGTTACATAAACATTTAATGTCAACACCTGCATAAAATATTCTCCTATGAGCTGTCCTTGACACGGGCAACTACTTGTCAGATCTTTTCTATGTAGCTTTATTTCAGATTGGTGTTCCTAATCTTCATCCCAAGCTATAACATGCTCTGCTTCTCGAGTTATGCTTGCTACTCTTCGAGTTGCCTTCGGGGATTCTCGAGCTCAAGTTTGAGACTTTGTGGTCATAACTTTCAGCATCTTTCTTTAAACACAAGTCTCGAATGTCTTTCATCCCAACTATCCACTTGTAGTTCTCAAATAGAGACTTCACATCAATGTGGTTGCTCATCTCGTGAAGACTTCACTAGTGCCTTTGAATAGAACCTCACATCAATGTAGTTGCTCATCTCGTGATACACTAGATTCTTGACTATCTCGATGGTCGACTTATTGTCAACTCAAATCTCGGTTGTCTCAAGTTGTGAGAGCTTCAGGCCTTGCAACAATCTCCTTAACTAAACATATGGCTTACACCGAGTGATGCTGTCACATACTCGATCTCACAGGTCAACAATGTGATAATGCACTATTTTTTCGACAACTATGTGAATTTCCTGTCATTAACGCTCTGCACCATTCCCTGTCCACATAACTTATAAGTTCAAACTTGTTAATCTTTGTATAGTACAATCCGAGATCATTTGTCCATTTAATATATCTCATAATCCTCTTCACTGCTTTCAAGTATGAACATCTTGAATCCTCCATGAATCAACTTGCCACGTAGACTGTAAATGATATGTCTGACCTTATACAAGTCAAACATCTCATACTATCGATAAGACTCTGGTAATTATTCAAGTCAATAGCTTCTTCTCCCTTGAGTTTGAAGCGTTTTACACCGAGTTCTGTCAGTGTTGCTACCATGTTGTAATTTTCCATTTGAAATTTTCTCATAATGTCTCTAGCATATTCCCCTTGCGAGATGAAATTTTCTGTCTACTCTTGTCTTATCTCGAGACTCAGAAAGTACCTCATCATCTTATGCTCTGTCATATCAAACTTATTCTTTATTATCATCTTGAACTTGTCTATCAACCTTTGGTTATTTCATATTATTTCCTATAAAGATTAAGTTGTCCACATATAGTGCGATAATCAAGAGAATCTCTTCTTGGACTTCACATCGATGTCACGTTCGAAAGGATACTGTCTGAAATCATTCTCCTTGAAGCGGTTATCTATTCTCATGTTCCATGCTTTCGAGTCTTGCTTCAGTTTGTACCGTGCCTGCCTCAGTTTGAGCACCTTGTGGTCCTTTTCCGACTTCATGTATCCGAGAGGTTATTCGACATACACCCCTTGTCACACCCTAGAATAATTAAATCGGATTAGGGGTGCTTAATCCCGCCACGTACGCACGACGAGACGTGCGTACAGAAGGCTAAATGAATAAAATAAATCAGTCACAGAATAAGCAAAATAATAATAAACATAAATACATGACCATACAGTCCAGAATGAACAAAGAGTATACAACGCCTGCATCGGTGGGGCTAGCTCCATCGGAATGAGCAGCAAATCTCTCAAATAAAAACCCAAAAGAAGGAAATAAAACTCAAAACCCGATGGGTCCTATCCAACTACCCGGCTCACATGCAAATACAGCGAAGCATCTCTATCATCGCGTAGGACTGTCCCTAGCACTCGCTCCAAGAAAATCTTGAACCGGTAATATCTAGATCCCACAACCACCGTGGAAACGTGAGTAATTTTAAAAATTACTCAGTACGGATTTAGATCCAGCCTTAAGATTTGATCTTCTTTTCCTAGACTGGACCCAAATGCCGATACTGGTGTTCAAGAGGTGATATTATATTCATGTGAAAATAAAATAATATTTTATGCACATTTTGAGAAGTTTGTCTAAATGCTATGACATGAAATGCCAAAGAACCCACAATATAAAATATGTGAAAATAATAATATAATATAAAATATAAGGTACGAGAATCAAACATCCGTAATAAATATTCATATTGTAAATTTACCAGACTCATCCCGAGCGGGCACTACCAGGGCCCAACTTACTAACTCGGGCCTTGCCTAAGCGGACACTACCAGGGCCCAACTTACTAACTTAGGACTTTATGTTTGTGCAACGACAACACCGCACAAATGACAATTCGGGCTCCCGAGGCGATAACGCCCTAGGAGAGTGAACGGCTATAAAGCACATACTCTGGTTTGTTGAATCTGGTAATTCACCTTACATAATAGCAAACGAATATAGTATGTCTTCAGTTGTCATACCGTCGAAAGGAGATAACTACCCGTGAATTAACAAATCAGAAACAAATGGGAGCCTACACTGTACCCACTAAGGCCAGCGGACCGCATCCCGACTTTCTCTGTACCAACTAAGGGCCAAAAGAGAAAGCCCTTCGGACGATACCAGGATCCTAAATAAGCCGGATAAATATAATAATATAATATCACGAAGTAGATTCCAGTTTCGAATATGGCCGCCCACACTAAACACTGAAGAACATGATATCCTAATCGCTCAAATTTGGATTAAAAATTGAATCATACTAAGAATAATAAAGATATAGTATTGATCAAAAGAAAAACAATCTGACACAGTTAATGCGTTGCATTCATATGCACTTATTTTCCCCAACATGTACTCATATTCATCCTAAAATCATCAATTTAGTTGCATTTAGGCTTTTTCTCTGTCTTGTTCTTGTTTACTGCTCTACTTTGGTCTTATTTCGTATATGGAGCATATGGAGCAGTTGGGACTATCACGAGCACATCAAGAGCTCCGTTTTGAGACATTTACCTCTCTCGCACCTTCCTTGCGGGCAGCAAGACTTTGCTTGCTACCCGCAAGACTTTGCTTGCTACCCGCAAGAATTTGCTTGCTACCCGCAAGGCCAGATATGGAAACTCCAGACTTTCCTCTCGCGTTTTGAGCTATTTATAGTGATTTTTTGGGAGGTTCTAGGGTTCAGCCGTCTAGATCTGACACAGGAGAAGAGGACCTGACCCTTGCTTGGTGTCTCTCTTCACGGATTTCGAGAGATATCGCGACGAGAAGACCACCTGCAAGGGCAGATTGCTGATTTTGGGTTTTTCTGGTTCTTTTGACTATGAACCAATTCTTTTACCCTCTTTTCTTGTTGTTTGCTACTATGTGTGAGTAGTAAACTGTATCTTAGGGTTAGGGAACAGATTGTTTGTCATGGATGATTGATTATAATTGATATTTGGTCGTAATTTTTATATTGGATTGATTTTATTCTCATCTTTTCCTATTGAAACTTGTTTATTACTTGGTAAGCCCGTGGATAAGGCCAAATCCAGTGCGGCATGAGTTATCAAATGATTTGCAACTGATTAGGAACTGTCTTGGTTGATTTGTAATCCGAAAATACCCGAGAGGGACATTTCGTGTTTGATCGAGAGGTTAAACAAACCAATAAACGAATCCAATTAAAATTAGGTATAAGAGATTATCCTAAGGGTTTACAACTGTTAGCAAGTGTGTAATTACCAACAAACGAGAGTTGAGGTTATTAGAATAACGAACTAATAGTTAAGAACCAATTACAACCGAAAACCATTCTTCATGATCGTTGCTTGCGGCCGCAAGTGAGAGCTTGCATGGCCGCAAGAAACCATTCCAAAGGATGTAAAGAATTTCCCCGAAACCCCGAGATCTTATTATTGATTGATTTAAACACCTGTTCACTTTGTTATCTTTATTTGCTTACTATCTCGTTAGTGTTAATTGCGTAGTTTAATTAAAACTTTACAAAATCCCCCTTTTTTATACAAAAATACCAAAAAGACCTACCTTTAGGATCCGAATTGAACCGAGTCCGGTTTAGAGTTTATTTCCGTCCTCGTGGATTCGATACCCGAACTTACTCAACGAAATCGTACGCTTGCGATTAGTGGAGCATTTTCTAGGTTTAAAAGCCTATACGTATTCGTACCATCAAGCTTTTTGGCGCCGTTGCCGGGGACAGCAGTATTTATTCTGAACCTAACTCTTATTTCTTTTCTGGTTCTAATATTTTATCTTCATCTTTCTTTGATTGTTTCAGGTGCTCAAACTGGATAAGCTTCCTCCGGTTGGTGACTACAACCTGAGAAGTAGAGCCAAGAAACCGAACCCGACCATCACACCTGAATCAATCTCCGTCCCTTCTCATTCTGAAGCATACGACATGGAAAATCGAGGAGAAAATCCTCCACGAAATGATCCCGTCAACAATGAAGAGGGGGATGACTTTCCGCCATTTGTGCCGCGCACTCTCGTGGACTACCACATCCCTAGAGCCGATGATGCACAAGGACCAATCGTCCTTCCACAGTGCTTGGAGATCCACCGAGTTTCGGCTCGGGCGTTGTCAACCTGATCCAGCAAAATTGTTACCACGGCTTGGAGGTTGAGAACCCGCACGAGCATCTTAACAACTTCCTCCAATGCTGTCAAACGGTGAAATGTGCAAGAGCAAGCATGGAGTATGTGAAGCTGGCTTTGTTTCCCTTCTCTCTCAGAGACAAAGCGAAAATTTGGTTTAACTCTCTCCTTAAAGGCTCGGTTGGTACTGGGCCGAAATGTCTAATCTTTTCCTTGCAAAGTACTATCCCGTTAGGAGAATCGCTAAGGTTAGAGCACAAATAATCGCATTCAAACAAGGTTATGATGAGTCATTTAGTGCGCTTGGGATAGGTTCAACCATTTGCTCCAGTCTTGCCCACACCATAATCTGAGTAACTGGATGCTTGTTGATGCATTTTATAATGGTCTAACTTCCCAGAGTCGTGTGTTTGTTGATAATGGTGCAGGTGGGACCATCATTGATTTGGAGCCTCAAGAGATCCTCAATCTCTTTGAGCGGTCGGCCAAAGAAGAATAACGGTGGTCGAACCGTGAGATGGTCCATAGTTCGGGAGGAAAGTACGAGGTTGATCGCCTTGCCTTGATGCAAGCCAAGATTGATGCGCTTCAAATCCAAGTGGACAAACAAGGCGCCTCAAAATGGTGCAAGTCCAAGCTTGTACCCTGTGTGGGGACGAGAAGCATGACTATCAAGCATGTCCACTAGCACAACCCGAGGAGGACACGGAATATGTCAACTCTCTCAACTCCGAGCCTTCCTTCTTTCTGAAACCACCCTTCACCCGCTCCTACTCAATTGACCCCAATGATCAGCAAGCTTGGAGGGAAAGACTAAACACCTTTGGGTCTTACAACAATAGCAACAACCCTCCTCGCTACCAAAATCAAGGCCCACCACAAAGAAGAACAACAAGGAAGTGGAAACTGTAACTTCTACAACAACACCCATTTTCTAAACCAAGGCCAAAACCGCAATGTTCAACCACCACAATTCAACAATCAACCCAAGCGAGATTTCGTGCCCCAACATGTTACTGATTTCATGCACGAGCAAGGGAAGATGAATATGATGATGTTTGAGCAGTTGCAAGCGATGAATGAGAAATTGGCAAGAATGGGGTTTGGTGACGCAAGTGGAACCTCAAGTTCGGGGGATAAGGGCAAATTACCAAGCCAACCAACCAACCCCCATGGAGAAGTTAAGGCAATCCACACTTTGAGGAGTGGTACACAGTACACTGGACCTTCTATGCCGGAGGAAACGGTTCAGCCAGAAGGAGAATCCACTATCAGACAGCAGGCTTGCGACCCGCAAGACACACCATGCGGCCCGCAAGAGGCACAACAGGGCACATCTGCAGGCTCTTCAGCTGCAATCGGCCCAGAGACATGCGGCCCGCAAGACATCTCATGCGGCCCGCAAGGAAAGGAGACGAGACGAACGAAATCCGTTCGAGGAGATCAGCCGATACCAGCGGCTGACAAGAGTAAGGAGAAGGGTAAGTCAGCAGTGACACAGCCACCTTACAGACCGCCTGTCCCATTCCCTCAGAGGCTCGCCAAGGCTCGTTTGGATGAGCAATTTGCCAAATTTATGGAGGTATTGAAACAACTCACCATTTCTATTCCTTTTACGACACACTTATGCGGATGCCTTCCTACTCAAAGTTTCTCAAGGACATCTTATCCAACAAGAGGAGCTTGAAGGATTGCAAGAGCGTACGATGAACCTTGAATGTAGTCTTTGTGGTGAGTCGCGAGCTACCTCCTAAGCTTAGCGATCCGGTAAGTTCACTATCCCTTGCACCATTGGTAAAGCGGTTATCAAGAAGGCTTTATGTGATTTGGGGGCAAGTGTGAGTCTCATGCCTCACACCATCTTTCAAAGGATAGGTGTGGGTGAGCTCAAGCCCACCCGTATGACTTTGCGGCTTGCGATTCTTCCGTCCGTCCGCTTGCCATTGGGGATAGTGGAGAACGTGCTGTTCGGTGGGTAAATTCTTTGTCCCGTGTGATTTCGTGGTGATGGAGATGGATGAGGACAAGGATGTACCCTGGTCATTCTAGGGCGTCCTTTCCTCCGAACAAGCAAGGACCATATTCGACACATATAAAGGAACTCTCACCATGAGAATTGGGGATGAAAAAGTGCAGTTTCAAGTTGCTAAGGCAGTGAAGTACCCCGACTCACCTGATGATTGCTATCGTGTTGATGTCATTGATGAGGCCGGTCAATGACGTGCGGGAAGACTTTCGAGCAAACCCGAGCTCGCTCGGGTATCACTTTGATTTCTTGTCTCGTTTTCGGGATGACTTGAGCACTCAGGACAGTCATGCGGCCCGCAAGGACACCCTTGCGGCCCGCAAGGAGCCCATCGAACTGAACAGAGATGAAGCAGTTTGTGCAGCTGAAGTCTCAACAGATGAACCAGAACGCATACTATGCGAATCACATGAGGTTTTAGCAGATTGTGCACCACCACTCATAGATGCAAGTAAGCCCGAACTCAAGCCTCTTCCCGTCAATTTGAGGTATGATGGCGACTCCGCTGGGGAGAAGCGCATCCTCGACTTGCACGAATCGGAGGAAATGCGCTTGCAGGCTTATGAGAATGCCAAAATCTACAAGGAGCGAACAAAGAGAGTACATGATGAGCGCATCATGCGCAGGGACTTCAAAGAAGGTGATATAGTTCTCTTGTTCAATTCTAGATTGAGGCTATTTCTAGGCAAGCTGAAATCAAGGTGGTCTGGGCCCTTCGTGGTGAAGAAGGTCTATCCTTTCGGAGCAGTGGACATTACAGGAAAGGATGAAAAGGATTTCAAAGTGAACGGTCAACGCCTCAAGGGCTATGTTGCTGATCAATCATGGCGAACGCATTGAGATGCACCTTTCCGATCCAACCCCATCGACGATGTATAGGAAAGAAGGTCAAGCTCGGGACCTAAAACAAGCGCTTCTTGGGAGGCAACCCAAGGGATAGGGTTTAGCTTTTCAGTTCTTTCTTTCTTTCTTTCTTTTTCTTTCTTTCTTTTTCTTTATTTTGTTTCATTTGCATTACTTTCTTTTTCTTTCTCATGCATACACTTGGTTGAGTTATTTGTGAGATTGCAGGTGTCAGGTGGAAGGAAATATGCAATAAAGCGGATCAGGGAACACTAATACGAAAAAGTCTGCACACAGCTTGCGACCCGCAAGGAAGGGCTTGCGACCCGCTAGACATCATGTCTTGCGACCCGCAAGGGTCTCTTGCGGCTCGCAAGGCGTTGTGGGGCCCTACTTAAACCCTAGCCGCCAGCCCCTTTCTTCTCTCTCTCCTCATTCGATCAGCCACCATCTGGCCCTTCAGACTGATTCCCTCAGGTTGTGTTCTACTTACCCTTCTTTTACTTTTTCTTTATCTATGGTTTTGTGCACTGAGGGGTGCATGATTCAGCTTGGGGGGGTAGAAACAAACCTGAGTCTTAGGAGTAGAGTAATTAAAGTAATTTAGGAGTAGTATAATGTAAATGGTACTAATTGAGTGTTTTGCCGACCTATTTTGATTTGATGGTTTGGTTTTAACTCTATTGGAACAAAATTTGGAGAGTTTGGATGGTATAACCGCATAGCACGCAAAAACACGTATTGCATTCATGTTTTGATTTAACACTTGCATTTTCAAAAAAAAAAAAAAAAAAAAATTGAATAAAGGTTTCAAATTTGAGAGGTTTACCCCGACTTTTCCTTGTTCATCTGATTTACATCAGATTTTGTGACGTTTTGGTCGAGAACAACCCGTTGTCTCTATTAACCATTGAGTACTTGAAAAGGGTTTCTATTTTTGGTTGAGTCCTGTTGCAAGTAACCGCTTACCAAAGGATTTTCCACCCGCTTGAACTTGACAAATTCAAAAACCAAAAACAACAAAAATTTTAATAAAAACAAAAACAAGTAATAAAAAAACAACATCTATGTTCCAGCACATGACAAGGGTATTACTCCGCTAGCGTGGGCTATGAGTAAGTGTACCGACCGTACTACCTTGAAAAGTCTGGATATATCATAGCGTCCAAATCTTCCTAGATTGGAAATTTGGAAACTACGTTGCAAAAAAAAAAAAAAAAAAAAAAAAAAAAATCGAATAACAAGTACAAGCGGAAAGATAAGCCTGAGGTGGGGTAAATTCTTGCAACTTGACAATATATCTTTCTGTAGGGTAAAATTGCACTTTTCTTCCTCGAGTGGAGACTCATAGGTTAATGGGAATAAACGGGTGACCTCTTGTAAATTCCAACAACGTCAGGACAAGGCTGTTTACTTGCTTTGACACCTTTCTAATTTGAAAACCGAATTGCATGTAGTTAGGTTTGCTTTGAAACTAAATCAAAAATGTGCTTGTGTGGTGAATAAGACCTCCAATCGATGACCCAAATAGTTTCCAATCTTTAGTCGTTCTAGTTGAAACCAAACCAAGCAGTTAACTTGACCATTTTAGGGTTTCGTTGGCAACATTCTCAATTGTACCTAGGACTTTAGTTTAGATGGGATTTATGTCGAATTTCGAGTACGGTTTGCACCCTAGGACTTAGGTTTTTGCTTGAGGACAAGCAAGACTTTAGCTTGGGGGGATTTGATGCGTTGCATTCATATGCACTTATTTGCCCCAACATGTACTCATATTCATCCTAAAATCATCAATTTAGTTGCATTTAGGCTTTTTCTCTGTCTTGTTCTTGTTTACTGCTCTACTTTGGTCTTATTTCAGGTATATGGAGCAGTTGGGACTATCACGAGCACATCAAGAGCTCCGTTTTGAGACATTTACCTCTCTCATTTTTCTTCTTTCCTTGCGGGCGAAGACTTTGCTTGCTACCCGCAAGACTTTGCTTGCTACCCACAAGAATTTGCTTGCTACCCGCAAGGCCGGATATGGAAACTCCGGACTTTCCTCTCGCGTTTTGAGCTATTTATAGTGATTTTTTGGAGGTTCTAGGGTTCAAATTGTCTAGATCGACACGGAGAAGAGGACGACCCTTGCTTGGTGTCTCTCTTCACGGATTTCGAGAGATATCGCGACGAGAAGACCACTGCAAGGCGGTTGCTTGATTTTGGGTTTTTCTCGGTTCTTTTGACTATGAACCAATTCTTTTACCCTCTTTTCTTGTTGTTTGCTACTATGTGTGAGTAGTAAACTGTATCTTAGGGTTAGGGAACAGATTGTTTGTCATGGATGATTGATTATAATTGATATTTGGTCGTAATTTTTATATTGGATTGATTTTATTCTCATCTTTTCCTATTGAAACTTGTTTATTACTTGGTAAGCCCGTGGATAAGGCCAAATCCAGTGTGGCATGAGTTATCAAATGATTTGCAACTGATTAGGAACTGTCTTGGTTGATTTGTAATCCGAAAATACCCGAGAGGGACATTTCGTGTTTGATCGAGAGGTTAAACAAACCAATAGAACGAATCCAATTAAAATTAGGTATAAGAGATTATCCTAAGGGTTTACAACTGTTAGCAAGTGTGTAATTACCAACAAACGAGAGTTGAGGTTATTAGAATAACGAACTAATAGTTAAGAACCAATTACAACTGAAAACCATTCTCTCGACTGTTGCTTGCGGGCCGCAAGTGAGAGCTTGCGGGCCGCAAGAAACCATTCCAGTGACAGCAATTTCCCGAAACCCTGAGATCTTATTATTGATTGATTTAAACACCTGTTCACTTTGTTATCTTTATTTGCTTACTATCTGTTAGTGTTAATTGCGTAGTTTAATTAAAACTTTACAAAATCCCCCCTTTTTTATACAAAAATACCAAAAAGACCTACCTTTAGGATCTGAATTGAACTGAGTCTGGTTTAGAGTTTATTTCCGTCCCTGTGGATTCGATACCTGAACTTACTCAACGAAATCGTACGCTTGCGATTAGTGGAGCATTTTCTAGGTTTAAAAGCCTATACGTATTCGTACCATCAACAGTCGATCCCGCCAAATGACGGGGTCGGTGGATAATCCGACAGGCAAAGATGCGCAATACATATACAGACCGATGGGTCCTACGGGCCTATGGGTCACCGTACGTAACCACAACGGTCTGGTTATGCAAGACAACCTCAGACTGAGAATTACCCGGCCCGCCTCTCAGCACTCCCATGCATTTAATGCATGATTAACTACTTGACTTAATTTATAATTAGTGATAGTAATAATATTTTCCTATTAATTATAAACTATAACTTAAATTATTTAATTATATCTAATCATATCTCATGACTATTTCTCGAATCATACTCCTATCCTGTCTACATGCAATATGACATGATATGACATGTGAATGCGGGTAGGCCCCAAAAATGCTGGTCAAGTACCGAATGCATATGACAGTTCAAATTGGGTCCCTAATCAATTTTGGTCAGAAAACACCGCAGTTCAGATTTATTTTAAAAACAGTTTTATTTTTTGTTTGGGTTCCTAATTTTGAAGAAAGGAAATCAAATCTCAGGAAACCGTACCTGAGAGTGCTGGTGAGGATCGCAGAGTCGCTCTACTCCAGAGGTAGAACACCGGCCTCGGGGTCGGCGTCCGCGTATGTCGGGTCAGGAGTGACCTCATACTCCGCGAGTGGATCCGAGTCGACTATATCACCTATTTTAATTTAAATTAGATGTTTATTAGTTTTAACTTGATTTATTTCACAGTTAACAATTAAATTAAATTGATAATTTAATTACATGTTTGCTCGGTTTTCATCGTCTTTTCTTGAAAATTCGGCAGCATTTATGCTGCATATATGCGGTGTCGGAAAATATAACTAACGTATTTTTGTTTGAAATGCAGTGTTTTTCATATTAATCACCTTTTTATACGTTTATTATTATTTTACTCGGGTTCATTGATTTAATCATTTAATTACGTTAGTGTTTAGTCGCAAATTCTCTTTTAATTAATTCAAGTTCTGATCATAAATTCCATTTGTTTTACTTGTTCGTTATCTTTATCGTGTTTCTCGATAAGTACAAGATTACGTTATTTGATAATTAAAAATCTGTAAATGATAGATGTCAAAAATAATTAGTATATGCACATCGAGATAAATACAAAAATCATAATTCATTTTATTAGTTTCACTTCGATTACATATACAATTTTCAATACTACGGGATAAGAAATAAAAATAAAATAAAACAACAGTTATGACTAAAATAAAAATAGAGAAATTGATTAATATATTATATATATATATATAATATTATATTTTAATATTCTTTTATTTATTTTAAAAATAGAGAAATTGATTAATATATTATATATATATATATATATAATATTATATTTTAATATTCTTTTATTTATTTTAAAAATAGAGAAATTGATTAATATATATTCTAATATATATTAATTATATCCTAAATATTATTTTTATTATGTTTTTAAATTATATATTTTACTTTATTATATATACGTCTTATTATTAGATTTTTATAAGTTAGAGGGAAAATAGTTTTAAAAAAAATAAGATAAAATAAATAAATAAATAAATAAATAAAACATAAAATAAGCGAAACAAATAAAATGAAATTAAAGAAAAAGTTATTATTCTATTAATGTGTTGGTGTTTTAATGTTCGGGATCATACGCTGACTATCGAATCAATTGTGTCAATGCACTGATATCCCGTAACATGGGTAGTTAGGGAATATAATTATTTGCCGGTCTTTAAGTTTATGTGATTAGTCCATGGATACCATCAATCCTTTCGGGACGGCCTCCAATTAATTATGCATATTTTAATTTAAGCACTTTTAATTATCTTGAGACTTTTACGTCATTAGGCCTTAATTATTTTAAAACTAATCCTAATTTAATTAATTATTCGTTTAATCATCGGCCTAATGAAACTCTTATTTTTCTCAAATCCTGATTATTAGAAGCTGGGCCGATTCTTTAAGTGTATTTTCACCCCTTAGTTATTTACTCGACCCAAGGTCCATTTAAAAATATCCTTAGACCCAATTTAGATTAACTACTTGATTCTTAAGCCACAACCAGCACAGCCCAAAATAAAAGGGAAACCAATTCGACAATAATAAGAAATCAATAGGTAGCACATGTCATACCAGCCACACACTACCAGCACCAAGGAAACCAGAAACAAGCCCATAGATTTAGAGGGCACAAGCCACAATTTAGTAAAGGGTCTTAAGGGTCAGATCCAGTGTAATTTCAATTCAATACTAGCATGCCAGCAAATTTCAGATACCAGAACCAGCATAGGCAACAGTAAGAGCAAGTACCAGCACAAGGAAACAACAACCAGGCAACAGAATAGGAGGCAATTACCAACAAATCATTACTAACCGGCACAAACCAGAAACAATGCAAGGAAGTCAGGAACAAGGCCAGCAATCATGGGTAAAAATGGGCACCAGCAACAATTCTAACAAGTAAGAATAAACCAGCCAAATCACCAAAGTACAAATCTGATACCAGGGAGGGAAAAACCTCACTTCACTGGTACCATCAGGTACTAGTGTACCAAGGCTCAAGCCAACCCAGCTAGAACAACTACCCAAAAAGTTAGATCAGAGCCGAGGCTAACTACCAGTAAACAAGCAAGTGAGGACACACAGACAAATAGCCGGCGACAAAAACACAGTCGGTAACTCAGTATAATAGCAAACCCGACAAGTATCACAGAGTACACAGACAGCAAGGCACGATGGCCAGCCAGAACAAGCAAAAAATTTCCCAAACAGACAACATCTCACAATACGGAGCAACCGAGGTAGAGCTAGGGTTCCCGGCCACCACCTCCTCCCTCCCCTTCAAATCCTCTTTCACTTAGCTTAAATTTGTTCTTATCAGTTAACTTTTCTGGAAATTCTCAACGCATGAGATCGACAAATGGGGAGAGAGGGGCGCACACACGGTATTTATAAAGGGGCAAGGAGTGTGTAGCGGTCAGTAGGATTGACATGCAGCGACGAAAAAAAAAAGGTGACAAGATGGCTAGGGTAGATGAGATGGGAGCAGTTGGTGCAATAGAGGAAAAGAAGCAGAGGGGCGTACACTCTCGTCGGAGGGAGAGAGTCAGAGAGTGTTCGGCGGAGAGGGCAAAAATGGGCGAAAAGGGACGATAAGAAAGGACAGGAGAGGGTGAGTTGTCGGCATTTATGAGGGACAAGGGGAAATGTCAGCGAAGGCAAGGAGAGAAAGAGAGAGAATACTGATAAGAGGGAGAGACGGGGATAGGGAGAGAGAAGACGAGGAGAGAGAGAGTGAGTGTGAGTGGTTAATTAATAGGAGAGAGAGAGAGGAGAGAGAGAAGGGAATTAAATGGGGAGAGAGAAAACCTAGAATTTGTAGGATCCTTTGTGGCAGCGAGTTTATGGCCGTTGGTGTGACAAATAAAATTTTCACTCATTTCCGATTGTTAAATTTAAGAAATGTGAATATTTTGTTATTGTGAATCCTTATTCCTTTGTTAAATCAAAACAGAGTTAAATCCAGAGATCGTTTAGAAATATTCCGATTATATTTATTTAATGAATTAACATTTATTATTTAAATTATTTTAGGTGATTATTTATTTTATATTGGTTGTTCTCAGTCATTAGTATGTTCGCGCATTGTATTATTTCTGTCTTTTTATTTGATTATTCATTTGATCATTAGATAAGGTCGTAAATAAGCTTTATCTTTATTTATTTATAAGTCATAAAATAATTAAGTCAGATTATTATATTCAAGTTTTGTTAATTATTGCATTACGTAAATTCTTAATTATAATTAAGATTTGTGATTACTACTTTAATCGTCATTAATATTTAATAAAATTTTCATGGTTTAACACCTCTTCCTTAAATATCAAAAATACTGACTTGATATCAATCTAATAGATTGGTCATTCAAATTGGGTTGCTTGCAAGATCAGTAGCTGATTTATTTTCATCCAAGCTACTAGTGTGATCGCCTTATCATAGTCGATAATGACCTTCTATCGATATCCCTTGTTTATCAACCTTACTTTGTGTCTCTCGACTTCTCCTTATGGGTTCATTTTTTTGTTGTATACCCACTTAATTTTAACAACCTTGTGTCCTTTATGCAACTCGACTAACTCTTAAGTTTTATTCTTCTCAATTGTCTTGATCTCTTCGTCCATTATTACTTTTTAACTTGTATCTCGAGCATCTTCTTCGAATGAGATTATCTTGACATCTGCAATTAGACACACTAAGTGCACTTCTCTGATTGTCTCATATAGTTATCATATATCTTGATATCTTTGGTTCCTCAATTCATTCTCCTTGGAGCTTTCCGAGTTAGACTCCTCGTCTGAGCTTCTCGAGGTTGATACATCATCATCTCAAGTTAGGAGTTATACTCCCTCTTCTTATGTCAATGTTTCTTGCTATTTCTTTAGTCTCAGCTGGCTTCTTTATTCATATCGACATCCCGACTTACCATGATTTTCTTCTCGATCGGGACGTACGGTTTGTATGTTTTTGATTTCTCATCATAGTTGATGAAAGCATATTTCTTGCTTTTATTGTCTGAGTTTTATTCTCTTCATGTTATGTTGCTCCATAGTTCATGTGGTGTCCTCAAGTGGGCAACATTCGGCTTATGTCGCTCCATAGTTCATGTGATGAAACCCGTTAAATTCATTTTTTCTCAAAAATTTAACGTCAGAGTATGTCAAAACCGTTAAAACTTTCCTTTTTTTTTAAAAGTTTGATAGTAACTAAACTCATTTTTTATTTGTTTAGTAAAATTGAAACTAATCTAATGTTTTTGAAAAACTATTTTTTCATTCGAACATAAATAGCACATGAGAAGCTAATTCAAAAAAGAACTATTCTTCGTCCATCGTAACGTATGCGGAAGAATATTTTGTAGTCAAATCCACAGTTTCTTTTGGGTATTTAAAGGATAATTTGTGGCCAAGAAGGCCTTAGAACAAAAGAAAGACATTTACAATGGTCACATTTTGAAAAAAAGGAAAAAAATGGATGGATACAATAAAAGACACCAGGGAGCAGTTACTATTGAATGGATGACCTCCAATGACCGTTTCCATTGCTCAAAGCCTCAAAGTATAAACTATTTTTTTTTCGGTAAAAAGAAAGTTTAAATAATGTCATAATGCGAAAATAAAAGATGCTGCGGTCCAGGCTACTCCTGGAAATTTGAGAAATTTAAATAAACATCCTGGCCTACTGGGCCCAAATAATATTCTGACGTGTACGTATTTTGGTATCTGATTTTTCGGTATGCAAATATTGCCTCAAAGTTCAAAGTTAATAAACAGATGTTGTGTTTGATTATTTTTTGGATTTTGAGGATTTGAGTCGATTTAAACTCGAAAAATGTCTAAGACTCCAGAATAAAATCATTTGTTATTCGAACTAGAAATATAAAACACTGTTATTCTAATAGGACCATCGGATTAAGATGAACATATCATATTTGTTTAAAAAAGACCTATAATCCAAACCAAGTCGATCCGTCTGTTTTGATCTAAGCATCCAAATTAAAATAACAGTCCTATTTTTCTATAAAAGTAACTCACAGCTGTTGCAAATTCTCGAAAGTAAATTTTATCATCTTCGATCAGTATTTACGTAAAATTGGCATCGATCACTAAGAACCCCTTGCCTATTAGGCGTATAGGTATTGTGAAGCTTCGCCCCATAAAGAGTACGAAGATTTTAGTTGTGTAGCAAACTCATCTTTGATGTTGAACAGCACCATAGAGTTCTTGCACTTCCTTAGTTATTGGGTAGAGGAGTTTAGTTGCTTGAGTTCGTAAATTATTATCTATGCTATATTATGGCTCAAAACGAGATGGATATTTATCAAATTATAAAATTATAATACTCCACATAACGTTGAAATAAGTACTACGAATTCCAAATTTGTTTCGTTTATGGTGCTTACTAATTGTTTAGGATGTTTTTTTTTTTTGAAAAAAATAGATTATATCTACTCTGATAAAATTCCGACATACACATGAAAACTTTTTTCTAGAAAGATAAAGTATTTGAACTTTTTTTTCAAGATTTCAAGGGCTAATTCAATATTATACTTGCCACATGTACATAACAAAACTTTTTATATTTTAGAATGAAATCAATTTCCGCAAGAGAGTTCACTTTGATGAGATATTGATGAAAACAATTCATTTTAATATATATATATATATAACCTTAGTATCTTTATTCAAACTTAAAATTATATTCAATTACTGAATTACAGTCAAATATAATAACCGTAATTATATTTAACTAAAAAAATAAAATATAATAAGAAATCAATATAGAGATAAACTTCATCAACTAATTATCCTTAAATAGCAAGTTTTTTTAGAATCAATTATTATTCTTAGATAATTAGATGTAGTAATCAAATATAACAGTTCAGTGTATATTAATTAGTTAACCTTTTTTGGACCGATTAACTAATCACATACAAAACTTAATGGAACCCAATAATTGTACCCCAACCTCAGAACCTGGTCAAATGCCCCAACTCAAAAAAATTGATCACGTGCTTCAATAATAGATTAAATTCGCGTTCTCTTAATATCACCCTAAAAAATATTGTCTTTATATCAACCTCATATACTCTTAATAACTAATTGTAAATGTCTCAATACTTCAAATTAAATAGGTTTATGATGTTATGAAATATCCACCGACAATTAGTGTTCTGATGTATATGGCCAAAATTTAGTACCCGATCAAATACCCCAACTCAAAAAGTTGACCACATGCTTAAATAAAAGAGTAAATCATAGTTCTAGTGAATATATACAGCCCTAAAATCCGTTGTCTTTATACCAAGCTCGTATACTCTTAATACCTAATTGCAAATTCAAAGTGTTTTAATAGTATATGTCTATAAATAAGGGTCATAATCTTCATATTTATCACAATATATACCTTAACATCGACTGAACAAAGTCAGTATATTATATGTATTTAATTTTTATATCATTACATACTAATCATTATGTGTATCATAAAAACCATAAGTATCAAGTAAAAATTCATCAAAAAATTATAACTAATCATTACATTCATAATTCAACTAAACAAAAATAACAACTAAATATTAGATATTCAACACTAAAAAGTATCATTACATCTAAAATTTGATATTGTCATCACTGCAATCAACAAAGTACCAATATATATCACAATAAAGTATCATTACATCAAAAATCAACAAAGTACCAATACATCTCACAACAAAGTCAACAAAGTATCATTCCAACTCAAATTCATCAAAGTCATCACAACAAACAAATTACCATTTCATAACAATAATCAAATTACCCAATGCTTCAAGTTGCTATCATGACTGAGAATCTTATAAGCAAGCACGAGACGATAATTTTTCATATCATCCTACAATTTAAAATAAATAAATTAATAAACTAGAAATAAATTTCACATTTATATCAATTTAAAAAATAAAAAAATAGATATAAATTACTTGGATGAGAACCATGAGAAGTTTTGTTACAATGTTGTACATATAACAAAGCAAAAATATTCCACAATCATTCAAATTTTTCTACTTTGGGCAATCCATGAATTTATATGATGCAGAGTTTCAAGCTTATTTGTCTATAAATAGTAATATATGTTATCAATAAATAGCACAAAATATATACTACATATTAAATCTTAATAGCTAAGATAATAATGTCTTTATATAACATAACTAGTATCTATATTATTGTACAAATCTATATATGTGTCATATAAAAAGTTCTCAAAGTTCTGATATTAAATTTTTCCAACTGCAGAAAAACCTAATATAAATTTTTATAATATTTTTTGAATATATTATTATCTTAACTAAGGCCTTACAATTGATATATTTATATTTAGTATTTTTTAATATCTTAAGACCTTATAATTTATATTCATAAAAAAATAATCTCAATAAATAATAAAATAATAATGATAAAAATAAGTTTAATATTTAATATAAATAAGTCTTAATATCTATCATAATACATCTTAATGTATCATTCAAAATATAATTTTTAGTTTAATCTTAATTTTTATTATTATAAACAAATCTAAATATATATTACATGCATGCTTCAATATGTAGTGTACATTTACTGACTAAAATTTATATTAATATATCTGATAGACCTTTGAAGCCCTAGGGTGATGGTATTGAAAGGTCAAGATAGTGCAAGAATGTAAAGAACCTAAGGTAAAAATGTATAAACCAATTTGAGGCTTAATGTTCAAGTATAATGGCAGCGGAATACGATTTAAATCAATTCAATTCTCACAATAATATAGCAATCAAAGAAATGTGAGAAAAGAAAAGTAAAGATAAAACAAGAACACGAGATGTAACGGAGTTCAGCTTTAACAATGCCTACGTCTCCGGGACCCTCAACCTCTAACAATTGAGGTTGAGCCGATATATTTAAAAAGGGTTTTTACACTTGTAGAACTTGGTCCCTTACAAAAATGGGCTGCCAAGTCTATCGGTAACAAGAGTGACAACACACTCAAAAGGGTGAGTGACAACACACTCAAGAAAGGTGAGTGACAACACACTCAAAATGTGAGTGACAACACACTCAAGAAAAGGTAAGCACTACAGCTCAAAAGAATATTTTCAAGAAGATCACGAAGGATCAAGTTGGGAGAATAGAGAGAAGCAAGATTGAGCTTAAACAAAGATTTGGCTAATTGAGTGTATATATCTCTTGAATTATCTCTCTCACTTTGTATATGGCTAGTATGCTCTTTGGAGTAATGATTTAGCTAGATTGGTTAACTTCTCATTCATCAGTTGATTTTTCAATGAGAGAGGTGATCCTTTTAAAATAGATTTTCTGAAGAAAACTCTTTTTCGGCCTGAACCGTTATCACGGTTTACGAATCGTTATAACGGTTTAGAAAGAATAGTCGTTGGATCAATGAGCTGAAACGTTATAACGATTTATCAAATCGTTATACGTTTCCCAAATCGTTGTAACGATTACTGAATCGTTACATAACGATCTTGTTTACCCTTGAAAAGTTTCAAGGATGAATGGATGAATAAATGAAATAAATTGATGATAAAATCATAAGAAAGGGGAAGAAGAGAGAGAGAGAGCGGTGGAAAGGTGGCCCACCGATCGGGAAAAGTCGTCGCATAACCCCGAACAAATCCATTAGTCCCACGGTGGAATGCGAGCGCAAAGTGAAGAGTATAAATACCCCGCTATTCTCTATTCACTCAGCATGTGTGACACCCAAGAAGATCGAGGGAGAGAGGAGACCTCTTGGGTGTCACCATGTGATTATACCTTTTCTGACAAGTGGGACCCACATGGCAGTCCCTTATGAGCAGCTCCAATGATATGGACCTAGCCTATTTTGCTAAGAAAGCTAACCACCCGGAACAGAGGTTAAGCATTAATCCCACAATGGAATAATATGGTGAAAGACGAGGATATAAATACCCCACCACCTCCTATTCATTTGAGGTGGCTGACCCTCGAGAGATTTAGGAGAGAGAAAATCTCTTGATGGGTCAGCCATTTGATTACATCTTATCTGACAAGTGGGACCCACCTAGCAGTCCCTTGTAGATGAATCTAACAACATAGTCTATCTGATGAGTCACCATGTGACTATTTTCACCGACAATGGACCCCACACCTCGGTGATCTATCAAGGAGTCGAATTGAACCCTAGAAATCGCCTTTGAAGCTAACCCTAGAAAGGAGTGAAGCAAGATAATCCCTATGCTACATGAAATGATGTCAATGCCAAGCTAGCATTTTGATGCAACTAGTCATGAGAAATTCTAAATGTGATTTTGCTTTCAAGGTGACGACTGGTGCCAAAGCTGCGCGAGAACCACCTAACCATGCTTTGATTTGTGTCAATTACTTGATAAGTAGTCGGTTCTTTGACCAAGTCACCCTCATGTTAAGGGATTGAAAGTCAATTTCACAAGACTGATCAGTGTGCCAAAGTGGGAGCAACCACTGATCAAGTCTAGATTTGTATTAATTCTTGATAAGTAGTCGACATTTGATCAAATCAAGCCCTAATGAATATCAATATAAGTCTAATTGGTATTTAGTTAGGGTGGTTTCTGCAAGAGGAGATAATTGGCGAGACACTTTGAGCTACAATTGAGATCGGGATTAATTACGAGGAAATAATAGGGTTTATTTGATAAAAGAATTTTTTAATTCGAGAGAAGGAGGGGTAAAAATGGAATTAAAAATTACAGGGATGATCATCATGATTTTAGGGATTTTTTGGTGAAATTTTCATGATTTTTGGATAAGTGGAGCTATTAAAATAAATTCGGGGAAATAAAGGCGAATAAATGAATTAATCAAGGGTCGAGATTTGATCGAGCGATTACGGGTGCAAGTTGGGGATAACAACGACTTTCTGGGTACAAGCGGGTGCAGGAAACACGAAGGAATAAAATAAGAGAAGAGAGAGGGTGTGCCACGTGTCGGCGTCTCGGCTGGGCCACCTCGTGCCACGTGTCGGCGCACCCTATTGGTCCACCTCGGCCATGTGGGCCCCACCTGGTATGAGTCAGCGACGGTGGGCCCCACCTCGGTGCCACGTGGCGGACGACCGGTGGGCCACCTCATCACCCCAGTGCCACATGGCTTTACACCACAGAGCCACTTCACCCTCCCAGTGCCACATGGCAACACCATGGCATCACACCTCAACACTCCAAGTGCCATATGGCAGCTAACCATTGGTGCCACATCACGGGGGACTAAGCCACATGGCACTACACTACGAGCCACCTCGGCATACTATAACGAGATAATTAATAGATTGATTAAACAAGTGGACCTATCGAGTGTGCCAAGTCAGATTGATTAAATCTAAGCAGGGAGTTAACTAATCCACAGCTGGACTAATGGGCCGAGATTCATATACTTACATGTGGGGCCCATTTGTCAGGTTTATGAATGTATAGCTCACACAGGCAATCATGCACCTAGCCTATACACAGATCTAATCAGAGATTTAAATCAAAAGAAAGAAGCGATGTGTACATGGCTCACTTATATTGCGCCTCTGACTGTGGGTCCCACCTAGCTGTGGACTCTGTGCGCCGGACGCACCCTCCTCTTTCTCTTCTCCTTCTCCCCTCCCTCTCTTCTTCCTTCTTCTCGACGAGGCAGAAGGCGCCATTAGAGGTGATCAAGCTCTCCAAAGCTCGCAACTCCAATTCCTTTCACCCGAGTTAGCTTTATACATAGGAGAGTATGTGCAATTGATCAGAATTGAAAAACAACAAGTGAATAAGGTGATTGAGAGAGATGAATACCTCGGGTGATTAATGAAGCACTTCTATTCTTGCTTCAAAATTGAAAATTGATGATGCAGACCCCTTCTATTCACTTAGGCGACGCCGTGTATGAAGAAAGGAGCAAAGAATTAGGGGATGAATTGAAGTAATTGAAAAGAAGTGGTGAAGTCGGGCAAATGGAGAAAACTTGAAACCTTGCACTCTCGGCTTGAATTGCAATGCTTGTAGCTTCCCCGTACTTACACGATCTTTGTTTAGGTGATGGAAACTGTCAATTGGATGATGGAGATATGTCTTTGATCAAAGCTCACAATCGGGTGATAAAGCTTTGAATTTTGGAGATAAACTACAATGGCAGAGAATGAATGAATGCTCTAGATACATTGGAATGAGTATATATAGTATGTTTAGATGTTCTAGAAGGTTCTAGCAGCATATGAGATGTGAGTCAAACATGGTCAACAGCCAAAGGCTTGAACTTTGGATTCGCTTGAATGGGGCCCACATCATAACAGAAACACTAACAGAATTGAAGAACCATGTTCATGAGCCAAGGGAGTCCAATTGCTGGTGTATAAGTGGTGTATGGCTCTAATTCTTTTGGTACACCATCTCAATTGCTTATATAAACCAATTACACACACAGAAACAACAAGAGGCAATACACACGCAAGAATAGAGCATAGACATACCCATTTTGAGAGTTAATAGTGAGAGACGAGAGAGAAAGAGAGCAAGAATAGGAAGAAGAAGTAATAGAATCGATTGATCTCAGTTACAAACTTGAGAACTCGATTGAATTTCTTCAATCCTACAAGAAGAGAGCTCTGTCATCCTTGGATTATAGTCAGTTAGTGATTTGGAGGCTTGATTTGTGATAATTCAAGAGAAAGGTATGTAATTTGAGCTTCCATTGTAATAACAGTATAATCGTTAGCAAATTTTCCATCTTTTCTTTTGATTTTCACCTTTTCACTCTTTTGTTTGTGAATTGCTTAATTTGATCCTTATATTTGCTTCATTTCTTGAGTGAATTTTGATCACGGGGTTGTAATTGAACTGGTTAAATCGATTGATCTCGGTTAAAACACGAGAACTCGATACCGTAGGAATTCTTACTTTGATTCTTTGTTTAAACGTCAAATTCATCTCGGTTTGTGTTTGTATTTTGTGTATTCAAGGTTGTAGTGTTGTTCAAAGTCGATTGATCTCGGTTTTAACTTGAGAACTCGACTAATTTGGAGTTTGATACTTTGTCGTCGCGTTACGTTATGGAAATCCGAGTCTTAATCCGAAAATTAAAGGAAAATTTGAAGGTGTAATTGAGCATGCTTTGGTAGAGACGATACTATAGAGTTTGTAAAGTCCATTAGTGATAGTATAAACAAATGAATTGCGGGAATTTAGTATGAGTTATAATCGATGAGTGGTATTGTTATGCATTCGAATAGAAAGGATAAGAATCAATTTGAATGATCTCGATCATGTCATAATGCATTAGCACACATACACGATATAGATTGAGTGCTTAATTGTCGGAAATAACGATTAATCGCATGGAATTTGTGAGATTTTTGATTCGATGCGAATGGTACCAATTTATTTAGTTTGGTGCTAATGTACGGTAGGATTCACCGTATGGATTACCAATCGGAGACCGTAGAAGCATTTCTGTGATGAGACGATGCTTGGGCAACTACTTGATCGGAATGAGGTGGCCCCAGGTCGCGGCGACACCATTAACGCGAATCTTGGAGCCCATGTTGATTGGGAGTCGAGAGAATCGCGGCAACACGGATATTGACGCGCGTGTGTGAATCTTGAGAGGATCGGACGTGTGAAGTAAAGCGTCACATTAAACGATATATGGATATGAATCGGGCGTCCATCTAATAAGAATTAATTTTGAGGCAAATCGACGGCCCAAATAAGAACGAGTTAAATGAAAGATAGTTGTTAATCTTGATACGGATCTGGCGGCCCATTAGGCCCATTAATTAAATAATAACGAGAATAGTAATAATATGGAGTAAATAAATGATTTGAAAATGCTATTGAACTCCAAATTGACTCAAATTTGTTTCTAAAATTTTCTTATTTTTCATACTATTTTTCTATACAATAATATTCCGGTTTTAGAAATATAATCATAATAAAACATTTTAAAAGCAAAATACATCATATATATTGGTATATTTGACTTAGCTTTGACTTGTCATTTTAAATACTATAAAAATTCCAAAAATACAAATAAAAATCATAAATAACAACTAGATATATTTTAGTGATTTTTCAAGTGATTTTCTATGAAATAATAATAGTGATAGTAATATACTATAATAAATGATGAGATTAGCTATATTCTTTGATAAATAAAAAATATAATAATAATAATAATAATAGATATTATATTGATATTTTCTGTAAGAAAAATATAATAATAAAAATAAATAGCACAAAATAAACAAAAATATGCTACTATGGTAATAAATAGTAAAATGCATTTTCTTTATAATAAAGAATGATAATATAGTTTTATAATATGAATTGTATTTCTTTTGTTATTTCTATACAAATATACAAAAATATACTTTTGATGAATAAAATGTGATAAAAATAATAGTTTTAATAAAAACATAATGAATTTCATCCCTTATGACTAATAAAAAATCTTATACTTTTCTATAGATAATAAATAGAGATAATAAAAATAGATATAATGAATAGTATAATAAATAGAATAGAATATTAGTAATGATTTCTTTTAGCTATTATAGATATTAAAAAAAAATATAATAATAAAATAATAATAATAATAATAATAATGATAATAGTAAAATAGTATAGCTAACCATCTTTTGATTTTGTAAATAATTCTTACATAATGAATAGTATTACAATATAATAGAATATAATAACAAAATTCTATTACTTTAGCTATTATAAGCATTTTTAAAAATATAAGTAAAACATAGCTATCTTACTTTCTATTATTTTTGTAAGTGATTTTCTACAAAATAAATAGAGTTTAGAAATAATAAAAATAAAATTCTACTATTTTAGCCATTATAAAAAATCCCAAAAATATTAATAGCTACCCCTTTTCCTATTTTTGTAAATAATTTTCTACATAGACAAATAGGGTTTAAGAAATAAAAATAATAATAATAAAAATAATAATAATAGTAATATAATAATTGTAATAATAATAATAATAATAATAGTAATAATAATAATAATAATAAATGCATCTTTATAATAATGGAAGATATTATAATAGACTTTGTGCATTTTAAGAAATGAATAAATATGCTCACATAAGGAGTGTAGAGCCACATATGAATATTTGCACACATGACATGACATTTAAAGTGATTAGTCAAGACAAGAACATCTTGACGTAGGATGATTAAGGCTTCAATAGCAATATGAGAAGATATGTCGAGACAAGAACATCTTGACACTTGATGAAGAACAACAAAATATGTCGAGACAGGAACATCTTGACGTGAGATGAATAAGGCTTTGATAGCAGCATGAAGAAGTATGTTGAGACAGGAACATCTTGACACCTGATGAAGAATAACCAGAGCCACGACACTAGCATGGAGATATATGTCGACTCTGAAGAAAAAGAACATTACGATGTCCTAGATAGGTGACATCTTAATGACTCGCTGCCATGAGCAAGTGACTCATGATTGAATACGCTCACACAAGGGGTGTAGGACAACATAGTAATTTTGCACAAGTAATGCAACATGTAGAATGACTAGTCAAAACAAGAACATCTCGACGCTCGTTGAAGATTGACCAAAGCTACGACATCAGCATGGAGAGATATGTCGACTTTGAAGATGAAGAACATTACGATGTCCTAGCAAAGTGACATCTTAATGACTCGGTGTCGTGAACAAGTAATTCATGACCATTTGAGTGGCAAGACCGAACTCGTCCGTCGATGAGTTTGTCTCCGGCTCATTTCCCGAGAATGTGAGATTGAATCGGTCTCATTGGTAGATTCATCCACAAAACAGATGAATGTGAACCGTTCGTAGGTAGGTTCCTTCACTAACACATGCCCCAATGTTGAACGGCCCGGCGCTTCGGGTTTGACATTGTGTGCAATTGTGTTTCCTAGGTTTATGAATCGGCTTAGTGCTACGAATTCATGATCTAGAAGATCGGTGAGAAGAAATACGTGGGCCATATCCACCCTTCTCCCGATTCACCAACCTCAAGATCAACCGCTCGGTGCTTCGAGTTGTATTTTGTGTGATTGGTTGTTGACTAGTTAAGATTGAACCTGGTCGTTTGTAGGTTTATCTTCTAGATCAACGAGAGGTCGAGCCTCGGTCTCGTATGTAGACTCACCTCAAGCCCCCATGAAGAGATTAACTCCGGTCTCATTGGTAAGGTTACATCTCGAGGAGGCATGGACTGAACCGGTCTGTTTGTAGGTTCGTCCCCCATAGGATAAAACCGATCTGTTTGTAGGTTTTGTCCCCCCCTAGATTGAACCGATCTGTTTGTAGGTTCATCTTCCGTAGATCCCCTTTTTATAAACTTAGACGACCACTTGCCCATCTCTTAACTATACTATTTGCTTCTCTCTTTCAAAGATCCAGAGGTGCCTCGAGGTTCGTAGCCCAGGGTAATTAACGGTGGGGGCTTGCGCCCACCGGAATCTACAAGAACTCACAATCACTAAAACCCCCGAATGTGCATCCAAATAATCTCTAAACGGCGAGAATCGGCCGACACCCAGCAGATGCACGCTCGGGAGGGATCTCCGTGTCCTTCTTCCGCAACCCATCGCCCAGCGGCGGTGCGGAGCGCGCGAAAAAGGGTCGCACAGGATCTGGCACGCCCGGTGGGACCTAGATTCTCCTCTTATCTCTGAAAGAGAGAGGCAAATAGAATAGTTAAGAGATACAAGTGGTCTTCTATGTGCTAAAATGACTAATGATTTTCAAGTATTTTTGTTTTGCAGGAAATGGCATACTTTGGAAATTTCAACCTCGCTCCCTACACCGTCACTCTGCACAGAGCCCGGAGGGCAAGCTCTTCATGTTCTTCGGGACCATCCCGCAGGAACTCACCATCTACGGCCCAGCTCCAGTGGCCACGATCACTCCCGCAACCGTCCGGATCTCCATCCCGGACGAGGAGGAGGACTCGATCACCCCGACTCCCAAGGGGATCTCAAATAACGTCATGGCCTCTCCTACTACCTCCCCAAAGAGGAGAAGGCGACCGTCCAAGAGGACAGACCCCAACGGCGCGGCCCAAACTACCCACAACTCTCAAGCGTCCGGGAAGAGGGCCCGGATGCATACCGGCTCACCGGTGGCTAGGCCGCTATCCCGATCTCTAACAAATTCACGGCTCTCGAATAGTGGCCAAGAACTCGGCCACGGCCGCCCCGCTGTGCATGGGAGGTGCCTAAGCCCACACCTCGCCCAACTCAAAGGCCTCGGCGCCGCCAGGACAAGTCTCAAACCCCTGCAGAAGCCATCTACAAGGCTCACAGGGCCCTCAAGCAGAGGAAGAGCGTGAGAAACGCTAGGTCGAGACGATACGCCTCCCGCCCCAATCAATCTCAAGGCATGGCTCAGCCGCAAGCCATTGCCTCAACTCCGAACCCGAGGAGGTCTATACCAAAGGCAACACCTAGCACCCAGCAGGTGTGGGTCCCGAAGGGTTCCCAGCCAATAAAGCCCCAGTCTCAAGCCCAGCCCAGCAAGGCTGGCAAATCCAACGCTCCGCCTGAGAGCGTGTTTAGCCGCTTAGGCCAGAAGAGTGTATTCAGCCGGTTAGGCTCGAGAATACCACTCAACAACTTGAAAGTAACTGCCCCTGACCAAACGAAGAAGAAGAGAAGAACCGCTCGCTATGAAGAGCACTTCTCAGTCAACACCATCAGCATAAGCTACGATACTGATCCGGACACTGATGCTGAGGTGAATATGACCCAGGATGACCAATCCCCGCCTAATCAAGCTCACGTCACCAATACCAACAAAAATAATGGTAGAAAAGGGAGACCTCCCAAGAGAGTCAACCCCGAGGGCAACAGCAGGGAAGGGGAAGACCACAACGAAAACCCCGACTTCTTCGATAATGAAGATGACGTTGAAACACGTCCCGAAGTGCCTATCGATGAAATTGAAATATTAAAAGGCCACATCGAGGCACGGGACGAAGAGCTGATTAGGCAACGGGAGCTAATTGCTACCATGCTGAAACAAAATGAAGAATTGATTAAGGCGGTCAAATCCTTGCAAGAATCACAAGACGCCAATTTCAAGGCTGGTAGCTCCCGTCAAGAAGGGGTCCACAGTACCAAAAGCAATCATAAGGGAAAACAACCTGTCGATTCTAAACCCCATCCACACAGAACAATAGATGTGGAGGCTGAACCAACGGGAATATCCCGGAAAGAGATTCAGGCCATGATTGCCCAGCAAATGCAAATAGCTGGAGGTGGATACGCTATCCCTCCCGTTAAAAACTGTGGACATCCATACCCTGCCATATATGACTTGGAAGAATATCCTAAAGGGTATGTGATCCCTCGCTCAGGACCTTCTCCGGGAAGGCAACAAAGACACAACCCCGAACAACACTGCCCACTTTGTAGCCTCATGCGGCAACACGGGCGAATGATGCTGCTTGTTGTTAAGACAATTCCCTCAAAGCTTGGTGGGAACCGCCTTCCAATGGTACTATTCGCCGGAAAACAACAAAGATCGGGACTGGGACGAGATGGCGGACTCGTTCGGGGCGCGATTTGTCATGGTGTCTGATAAGATAAACATAGCCGATCTGGCAAGCACTAAACCCAAGAAAGGGGAGTCAATGACAGATTTTTATCAATAGATGGCGGAACCTCAGCATCAAATGCGACCGCACATTAACCGAAGATGAGGCCGTCAACCTAATCATGAAGAACATCGACGGGTGGATGGGCATGCTTCTTGGTGTGACAAAGGTCAACACATTCAAAGACTTGCTCAGATCGGTATCCAACATGGAAAGGATGTCACCGCACACCGTGCCAAACTTTATGAATAATAGGCCGCAACGAGGGGCCCGAGCTGAAACCAAAGTGGCATTCACCTCGCTAAAAGACAAGATGGTTGCCAACGCAGACACTCAAGGCGGCAGCAGTAGCACAAATGGCAACAATTACAATAAGGGACCCAGGTCCAATCCAGGAGGGAGTTCACAGAGTTTTGAGTCCCTCAGACAAAAGAAGACTAAACCGTACTCCTTCAGGAAAGATAAAGTTGCTCAAATCTTTAGGGGAGCACTAAAGAATGGCCTAACCCTGCCGGCCAGTAAACGTCCGGAAGATGCCGATAAATCGGACGAACCCAACTTCTGCCCATACCATAGAGTACTAGGGCACTCAATTGAAGATTGCTGGGTCTTCAAAGATTGGGTCGAGAAGGCGTACAAAAACGGTGAAATTACTTTACCTAAAGGGTTCTTGCAAAGCCCATCAGCCCATGAGCAGGCCAACACGATCTCTCATGAGGAAGAGAAGATCCCGGACCAATTAAGTGAAGACCAGGAAGAGCAATGGACTACGCACCTATCGAAGAAATCGATTAAAATGCTTAAAGCCCTTAAGAAAGAACCTGGCATGAAATGGAAAGACGACATCACGCCAGTGGTCCCATCGAAACCCAGGGTATATTATAAGGTGGACCAGAGCCAAGACCAGGTTCTTAAGAAGAGAAAGAAGCATAGAAGCAACAAGTCCAGAAAGAATAAAATTGAAGAATGCAAGCAGGGCAGTCCCGAGGCGATTACCCTTCAACACTTCATCTCCAAAGAAGACTGGGAGAAGTTAACCCTAGGCCAAAAGAAAGAAGATGTAAATGAAGAAATAAATAAAGAAGAAAGCGAAGAGATCTGGGGTGCTTCGTGCAACATGGTATATTCTTCTCACGATGAAGATATGCCAACTTTAGAGGAGATGTTCTTCCCAAATGACGAAGGGGAAGCAAGCACCTCTGGGACTAAAAATGAAGAATGCAGAGCCGTGCTCCGGTCCGGGACTTATATACCCGAGAGACAGGCTCCCAAGGATTCCGATAAAGGAAAGGATAAGGCCCTGAATAAAGGTAAAGAGGTCGAGAATCCAAGCAAGAACCCAGAAAAGACCCGGTCAACGGGCGAAGAATACAACGTGTTGGCACATCTGCGTAAGATTCCAGCGCTATTAAGCATATTTGACGCGTTGATGATGTCACAAGACCTAAGGGAGGTGCTAATCCAAGCCTTGCAAGATCCCGAGAAGTACAAGTCATATTTCATCGAGCAAAATATGCAGGAAGCCCTATTCACCGCCAAGCGGGCCGCCTGCATAAATTTTACAGACGATGACCTCTTAATAGGCACCGTCGACCATAACCGCCCGCTATACATCACCGGAAACTGCGGAGGGCAAAAGGTTGGTCGCATCCTGGTTGACGCAGGGTCTTCAATCAATATCATGCCGCTTAAAACTCTGAAGACCATCACCTTAGACGTAAAGAACCTATCTGACGAAAAGGTGATCATTCATGGCTTCAATCAAAACTCCCAAAAGGCCCTAAGAGCTATAACCCTGAACCTGCAATGTGGAAGCCTAAAAGCGCCTACTAAATTCTATGTTATTGACGCTGAAACCTCTTATCGGGCGTTGCTGGGTCGCCCGTGGCTTCATAGTAATCAGGTCATACCCTCTACTCTGCACCAATGCCTGAAATATATCGAGAATGGTAAGCAAAAGAGAATTGACGGAGATGTCAAACCATTCGGGGTGCATGAGATTAAATTCAACGACGCCCAATATTTTCTGCCTAAATCCGCCGTGGCGCCAAGCCGGCCTATAACAAAAGCAGGTCAGAAACCCTTCAATAAAGGCCCTAAATTTGATACCTCATCCGGAGAAGAAGAAGAGGTCAAATTTAATATCAAACCCCGAGGTGCTCGAGCCCAAAGACCCTAAGAAAGTCGGGTGAAGAAGCAACCTTCCGCTTCAAACAGGTGGCTGCGTATAAGGCCCAAATAAAACCGAACGAAATCAATGCAAGTGATTCTGAAGAGGAGGTCATTTTCAATTTTAAACCTGCCAACACCCCTCAAATTCAGATCATAGAGGCAACTTCGGGAGAAGACTCCGAAGATTCTAACAACTCGGGCGATACCACCTCGGGGGAAGAATCTGGCCATGATCGTCAACCCTGGGAAGAGGAGTCTGACGAAGAGATCATTTATCACATCCTCAAGAAGCCATATAAAGGGCCCGAAACAGATAATGAAAGTGAGGAGTCATTTATGATCAACACGGGACCCGGTAGCGGAAGGGATAACCCGGTTAGGCCAAGGCCTATAAATGAAGAACGCTCATGGCGGGAAAATTTCGAAGGTCGCGTCTGGAATGCGATCGATGAAATAAGGCACCAGGTTGAAAATAATAGAAGAGAGGTGTCTGAACAATGGGAAGTGATGCAGGATATCAAGGTGCAACACAATGAAATCATGATAATGATTGAAAACCTGCAAACCGCGATCTATAACTCCGAGCTACTCAAAGAGGTGACGAGCGAACCCCGTTCCGGGACCCCCGAAAGACAAGCACCCGATAGCGGCAAACGGGTAATTGTCATAGTAGATGAATCAAAGGGGGAAGAAATGAAAGCTAAGCAATCGACTGTCATGCAAACCCTTAAAGTCAAGAAGAGTAAACCATACTCTTTCCTGAAAAATAAAACAACTCGGATATTTGAGCAGGCCCTAAAGAACGGATTAACACTTCCCGTCTGTAAAAGACCCGCTGACATAGAAAGAGCCGGCGAAGGCGAATTCTGCCCTTATCATCGCATACTAGGCCATACAATTGAAGAATGCTGGGTATTCAAAGACCTAATAGAAGAAGGGCATAGAAATGGGACGATCCAACTCCCGAAGAGCTTTCAACAAGACCCAGCTCCGCATAACCTGAATAACAAGGGCAAAGGGGTGGCTTATACGATCTCGCACACTCCCGTACTTAGTAAACCTAAGGTTGCGAGACGTAAACCGATCAAAGAAATCTACCGCTCCAACTCAGCCATGAACATTGAGATAGAAGAAGAGATGGCAGCGCTAGAGATTACTGTGGTTCCCGAAAGGCACTTTAAAGACCTTATACCAAGGGAAGTGAACCACATCCAAACCCTAAAAACCTTTGTTGTGCCGGCAAAGGTAGAGCGCATCAAAGGGAAAACTATCATCCACAAGGCTATAATTTTCTATCAGAGCGATTCAACCCAGTCTCTGAAGAACCCTGATCACAACACTTGGAAGAAGTGGGTGATAGAACAAGAATCGGAGAATGCAACGAGCGATGACGCTGCATCTCATCCCTTTGGAAAGGAGCTATATAAATTGGCGAAAAGGGCAAGATGTCTGAGAGACATATCCAAGGCCGAGGCCAAGCGCTTCGATGAACTTCTGGAATGGCGGCCGAATAAAGTCCCGGGCCTGGATGGCAAAATAAAATACACCGGGGATTAGGGTATAATCTGCGATGACGCAAAGATGTTTTGAGGGGTCTCTCAACGAGTACCGTATGAAAGAAAGTCGTTGCATGACTTCGTTGAAATGCCGACAATGAAACAAAGAGGACAATGCCCCGGTCCGAAAAATGCTTTAAAGCAAATGGAAAAGGAACCTAACACGGTCGATGAGTTAGCTGAAATTAATCTGGGGACAGAAGAAGACCCACGACCAACTTTTATAAGCGCGTCTTTGCCAGAAGAGGTGGCTGACAGGTTGAAGACATTCCTTAAAAGCTACATGGACTGCTTCGCTTGGAGTTATAAAGAAATGCCTGGATTAGATCCCAACGTAGCGGTTCATTACTTAAAAATTGATCCAACCTTCAAGCCAATTAAACAAGCGCCGAGGCGGATGAGAATAGAACTCGAAGAAAAGGTCGTGGAGGAGACAAAGAAACTCATCGACGCCGGCTTCATACGGGAAGAAGAGACACCAGAATGGGTGGCTAGCATTGTTCCGGTTAAAAAGAAAAATGGGCAGATCCGCATTTGCGTGGACTTTCGGGACTTAAACAAGGCGTGCCCTAAGGATGATTTCCCGCTCCCAGTAACCGAAATCATAATCGATCATACATCCTCTTATGAAGTTTTCTCCTTCATGGACGGTTATGCGGGCTATAATCAAATTAAAATGGCGCCAGAAGATGAGAGGCACACGGCATTCCGCACGCCGATTGGCATATATTGTTACAAAGTCATGCCGTTTGGGCTGAAAAATGCAGGTGCCACCTACCAACGGGCGATGACGAAAATATTCGACGATTTAATCCACAAGATAGTTGAATGCTATGTGGATGATCTGGTCATCAAAGCCATGTCATATGAAGAACACCTCCAATATCTTGAGGTCGTTTTCAACCGCCTGAGAGAACATGCACTCAAATTAAACCCGTTGAAATGCGCATTCATGGTATCATCCGGTAAATTTCTGGGGTTTGTAGTACGCCATAGGGGAATTGAGATAGATCCGGGCAAGATCAAAGCAATAACTGAACTATCCCCGCCAAAGAATTTAAAACAATTGCGATCATTGCAAGGGCAATTGGCGTACATTAGGCGATTCATAGCCAATCTATCGGGTAAAATCCAACCCTTCACCCGACTAACTAAGAAGAATATCCCGTTTAAATGGGATGGCGAGTGCCAGCGAGCCTTTGAAGAAATCAAGGCATATCTGCTCAACCCTCCAGTATTGGCGGCGCCCATACCCGGGAAGGAACTCATTCTATATACAACCGCCTTGGATGGATCCTTGGGAGCCCTATTGGCACAAGAAAACCAGGATGGTAATCAAAATGCGCTATATTACTTAAGTCGCATGATGGTAGGGGCGAACATGGGTATTCACCGATCGAGAAGCATTGCTAGCCCTAATCTTCGCGGTGAAGAAATTGAGGCATTACATGCTAGCCCACAAAATCATATTAATATCCAAGGTAGACCCTCTCAAATATCGATGACTCGCCAATGCGATGCGACGGGAGGTCGGCCAAGTGGGCTATCATTCTCACCGAGTTTGACATCACATATACACCGCAAAAGGCGATAAAGGGCGGCGCTAGCAGATTTCCTGACGGTCGCACACCCGATCCAAGATGACTCCCCATTAAAATGCGACTTTCCCGACGAGGAAACTCTACATATTGAAGAAGGAAGTCCTATATGGGAAATGTACTTTGATGGTGCTTCTTCAATCAAGCCGATCGCAGTGCCCGGAGTCCCAATCCGTGCGAGCCGGCGCGGGACTAGTCTTCGTAACCCCTAAGGCGGGATAATACGACATTCTCTCGGCTTTAACCGAACCATGCACAAATAATGAAGCGAGTATGAGGCACTCATCGCCGACTAGAGCTATCACTCGGAGAGTGAAAATCAAGGCTGTGCGTATCTTTGGGGATTCACAGCTAATAATAAATCAAATAATTGGCGAATACAAGGTCTTGAAGCCGGAACTAATACAATATCACCGAAAGGCCATGGAATTAATGAAGAAAATCCCGTACGTGTCCATCGAGAAGGTCACGAGGGCTGTAAATGGTGAAGCAGATGCGTTGGCCAAACTCGCCAAGGAGCCAGGGTGAACCAACGAGCGAAATCCACATCATCGTCCGCAATAGAGGCCATTATCATTGTGTCAAACAACAGATAAAGTGAATAATGAAAATGTCAATAGAAAAGATAGAATGCCAAGAAACAATGATAACCGAAGAAGACGATGATTGGAGACAACCGTTCATCGAATATTTCCGCATGGTACCCTTCCCAAAGATAAAAGGATGGCCGATCAAATAAGAAGGCGGGTACTAAGGTATGCATATGTGGGCAATACGCTATACCGGAGGTCTTATGATCAGTTGTGGTTAAGATGCGTATCAGGGCCTGAAGTCGAGCAGGTTATGAAAGAAGTTCATTCCGGGCTATGTGGAGCGCATCGGGCCCGGGCCAAAAATGAAGCTAAAGATCAAGCGAATGGGATATTATTGGCCCACAATGGTGGCTGACTGTGAAGCTCACGCAAGGAAGTGCCGCATGTGCCAGATACATGGCCCTTTTATACATCAAGCGCCAAACCCGTTGCACCCCACGGTAGCATCCTGGCCATTTAATATGTGGGGCACGATATAGTGGGGCCCATAGACCCTCCGACGTCGAGAGGTCACCGGTTTATCCCGGCGCGACATTACTTTACAAAATGGGTCGAAGCCATCCCACTCAAAGAAGTTAAAGCATCCGATGTGGTTAAGTTCTTCAAGACGCACATCCTTTACCGATTCGTGGTACACGCAACGAATAATATCTCGATAATGGAACGCCTTCAAGAGCTCCAAAGTCTATGCCCCAGGCGAGCAATTTAATATTGATTGGAGATTCTCGTCCATTTATAATCCGAGAGCCAATGGCCTGGCCGAAGCCTTTAACAAAACCCTAATCAATATCATGAAGAAGACCGTGGACGGCAACCAACGAGACTGGGATAATCGTCTACAAGAGGCATTATGGGCTTATCGGACCACGTACCGAACACCTACGCAAGCTACCCCATATTCTCTGGCTTTTGGGGTTGAAGCCGTCCTCCCTCTTGAGGTGGAATTACCGTCATTGCGGGTGGCTATGCAAAATGATATGACCATGGACGAATGCCAACAACTTAGGCCGGACGAGTTGGATGCCATGGACGAAAAGAGATTGATAGCCCAAATGAGAACCTTGAAATATATCGTGCAAAAATGGCAAGGGCATATGATAAGATGGCGCGAGTCGGGGCATTTCAACAAGGGGAGCTTGTTCTTGTCCTTAAGAGGCCGATCATTGGCGCACATCGGCCCAAAATTCTCTCCGAACCGGGAAGGGCCATACGTAATTGAGAAGGTATACGGGGCGGCGCATACCAACTCATGACCATGAAGGTGAAAGGCCCATGCCACCGATTAATGGGCGATATCTGAAGAAGTACTACACCTAGCCCAGAGAGGGGCCAACCGAGTAGTATCTATTGTAAATAAATAAGGAGGGAATAAGTGTTCGCTTACACACACGTGCACGAAACACAAACCCATGTCTAACCTCCACTTTTGCATAAAAATCCCAAAAACCCTACTTGTGCATCTGTAAATAGAATGCATCCAAAAATCCAAAACCACACAAACACATTTAGCCCTACAAAATAAAAAAATAGAATAAGGGAATACAACGCCAAAACCACGCGAGAATGTAAGGCGAGAGCTTTGGTGTTTGGGCTCACAATACAAATACCACTGGGTTTGTCCATTTGATACGTAATAAACACAAAAATGGGCGTGGTTTGCGCTTGTCCCTCAAACTATCTCGTTGCCCAATGACGAAAGTTGCTCATATTGGTCGCCCACGGCGCAAGCCAAGCCAAGGATAGGTCGAGCAAATTGGTGGCTAGTAAATAGTCGCTTCCGAGGGCATATAAATAAATAACTCTCGTACTATCGTAACATGTATCACTAATAACCAAAAATCGCCTTCTTCTAATAAAATAAAAGGATATATAAGTAAAACAATAAAACCTATTTTCCCTACTCATAAAAAAAAAAAAATGATAATAAAAAATAAAATCTTTTCAATAAGGGGTTGCCACCTTTGTCCCCGACACCACGAGTGTTATACAAAGCCAGTTGGGTGCATTCATCCGTAAAAGCACCACACGCCCGAAGAAATGATGTGTCATAATCCCACGACATATCATGGAGGGGTCGATTAAGGGTTTACGCTTGTACCCGACATTTCATGTTAAACAAAGCGCTCGCTTAAAGAAATGACTCAGTCATGGAGAGCGGACCTACCCGATGAAAGCCCGTCTCGCAGGGATGCGTGATGGATGTTTGAGGGTAGCTAAAATATAAAAAACTAGGTTGGGTACATTCATCCGCAAAAGTGCCACACGCCCAAGGAGGTGATCTCGTTTCTAATCCCAAAATAGGTCATGGAGGGGTCGACTAAGGGTTTATGCTTTTGCCCGACATTCGGTCAAATAGAGTAATTCGCTTAAAGAAGTGACTCAGTCATGGAGAGCGGACCTACCCGATGAAAGCCCGTCTCGCAGGGGATGCGTGATGGATGTTTGAGGGTAGTACCCCCACAAAACAAATTGAGTGGAGATGAGTGAACGTGAGCTTCCACTTTAGCACGCAACTGCACAAACGAGGGAGAGCGGGTGAACTTCCACAAATAAATGTCAACTAAATATACAAGGAGCATCCACAAAATGGTGTTATCAATTGCATCCATAATCCAATTGATACCGGTAAGTTTATCCATCGCAATAAAGGGATAAACGGTTTATTCTCAGTACCCGCCTTGAGGTCAATACAGACAGTTTCGGTATCCGTAAAATACCACTTACTTGAGTTTGTATTGCAATAAATAAAGATGAACATACATAGAATGAATGTAATAGGATGTTGTAAGATTTTTCTTTATTATGTTTAGACGCCGCGAAAGAATGAAGCAAATTGTAATAGGGCGTTTTTTGCAAATAAGATTGGAGGCGCACAAAGATGAATGAATGAAATATTTCCTCGCTACTGCAGAGGAAGCGATAAAAGAATAATAATAGAGGCAAGCATCATCCACAACAAGAGATCAAAATGATAAGTGTCAAGGCATCCTATATCAAGTATAGTAAAAGAAAAGGAGAAAAGAAGAAATGAAAAGTACAAATAACCTATGGGCCCAAAAAGCGGGACTCCAACTCTAATAGCACAAGACTAATAGTCTCCAGATAATCATGGAGGAGTGCCCGTCCTCCTCCGGCCGTCTCAAAATCCAAAACCGAGCGAAGGCACTATCCCGACGCTCGTGTGAATCTGCAGCTCGGGAGACGTCCCGCTAGATGTCGGGAGAAGCCCTCCACCGATGATCCGTGGTCCTCTAGCTCCCGCACGAGCAAGCCGAGCGGCCCACCACTAACTCCCATGGAGCGAGAGTGGCACAAGAAGAGAGCCGCCGAAGATAGCGAAGTCGAGCGGCCTCCAAATGCCCGCGTAGCTCATGAATCTCCAACTCGTGCCGATAAACGAGAGAGCTCGCATCCCGGGTAAGCCCCGAGCAGCCTCCTCACACCTCCCGGAAATGAAAGTGCTCTCGAGACGAGGTGCAATGAGTAGAGCCGGCGCGATGGTATCCCGCATCGCCCTATACCAATCGAAAGAGAAGCCGCCGGGCGAGAGTCCAGATCTCGAAATCTAGCGGATAGCCTCCGAAGAAGGTATCCCGAGTGCATCCGCCAACGCGCCAAGGCGAGCCGCACATCCCTCGATGAAACATCTCGCAAGTAAAATAAATGGGTTAGACAAATTGTTATAACCTAAGAAGAAATAGAAGGAAGAAAAGATCTAACCTATCGCCTCGTCGCCCGAAACAAAGTGGACCGAGTCGTAGAATAGGATGTCGGTCGCCTCAGAGGACCCGTAGTGTACCGTAGCACTCGCCTACAAAATAAAATGAAAAACATAAACACATGGAAAAATAAAATACGGGCGAATAATAAAAGAAATATAAGGTACCGGGAGAGGTATGAGGCTCAGTGAGACCCTCGCTAGTCGGAAACCCCGTCTCTGGGCTGTGGAATAGCTGCTCCACCAGCCAGCTCTCATCCAACTCTGAGTCATAGTCGACGGCAACCCGCTCGTCGAGACTCGTCATCTCGTGGCCATGAGAGGCCGCCCGTCGAGAGATGAAGAAGCATGAGATGGACCTCCTCGATCGCAGTGGCTCGTCGCTCGCGGCTCGACAAACCAATGGACTCCCCGCTCTAAAGAAGCCTCCTCCGATCGTACAAGAGCGAGCACCGGCCCCGTAACCACATCGAATGAGTCACCATCTCCAGGTGGTACCAAAGAAATCGACGGTGAAGCAGACCGTCATAAAAGAAAGGCTCCGAGCGGTGAGGAGACGCCATGTCATCGCCTCGTGGTCTCGTAAAATCTACATGTAAGAATGAAAATACTAGTGCATGCCGGCAACTAGGTATTAAATGGAGCACACGAACCTGCGACGACAAGGCCTGTGCAAAACCCGAAATGGCAAAGACTCGCAGCAGCGCCGATGAATCGCTATAATGTCATCTCGGCCGCCTCTACAGAGATGTCCCGCGAGCCGGAAAATAAACCTTAATTAGATATGTAAATGAAGTACGCCCGAATAAGGATAGGCGAGTCAAGAAAGAAAATCACCCGTAATGGGAGAAGAGAAAGAAGATGGAGAAGACGGGCCGAGAGGCGCCGTCTCGATCTCTCCCCATGGTAGGCCGGAGCCGGGCTCGACGTGTGGCCGAGAATGAACGCCAACTACTCGTGGACGAGGGACCGAGAACCCGGCTCCGCGTGATCATACTCATAAGCCGCCTCGAATCAAAGAAGAATTGGTCGAAATGAGATGAGGCTTATCGAAGAGAAATAACCTAAAGGGATGATGAAGCATACCCGTGAGAATGGTCCTAACGGGAGCATGAGAAAACCTACTGTCTAAACCCCGAAAGTCGACAGCTCTACGGCAATGGCCGGAAAGGGTCGCGATCACGCGAAACGGTGCCATCTAATGTAGGCCGGCCATCTCGCGGACATGTACTCCGACGACCACCGAGGGGTATATGACCGATAAGAGCGAATGGTCTCATAATACCACCGCCGATAACGCCTCGTGAAGGTGGAAGTCCTAGAGGTGGATACCATCCGATAGCGAGTGCCCGTGCCTAGCCGGAAGAGGTGAGTGTAACACCATCCGATACCCTCCAAATCACCGCCAATGATATAGGGCGAGAAGAGGCGCCGGAATATCCCGATCCAAGCCGAACCGATGTGCACATCTACGTGGCGAATAGGGCTCGATGAACATATAATCGCCCAATCCGAGAGGAAGAAAGCCCCGACGAATACCGATCGTGTGCTCCAAATCAATAGGCCCGGCTCGAATGCTAGAAGAGTCGAAGAGGGAACTCTCGTCAATCACCATCCCGTCGTCAAGAACCCTAGATGTCCCACGGCCACCGATCCGTCTCGGGAGAAGCGTAGATGGTCTCGACTCCCGAAGAATCTATACCGGCAGCCTCCGAGTCAATGAAGCCGGCCGCACCCCGCCTAAGTCACTCAATAAGGGTAGACGATCTCGTAGCGTGACCGCCATGCCGGATCATATGAGCCGACCAAAGTAAATGAAGCCATCCACTAATCGATGCCACGGGATCGCCTCCGGCACCGCGAAGGACTACGAGATGAAGTCGACCACGGAGGCACCTATAAATGTTGGCCAAGACAGCACGGCCAAAGAAATCCTCGTCGCCACGCGCGATCGTGCTCGCCATAATGAACACCGAAGGCCGAATGGTGTATGCGGGGGAGCTAGGTAATAAGAAATAGCAAATCCACCAAGAGATGAAGGCGGTCGATAAGTCTCCCGATCCACGTCATGTGAACACAGGGTATCCCGAGATGGGATAGGGCCGTCGTGATGAATCTCGAGCCGACCCGTACCAAATGGATCTCTCGGTAGAAGCCAAACCCGTAGGCGAGTATGGACCCGATCGGTGAAATAGGCGATCCAATGTTCGAACGAACTCCGGGTGCCCCTCCGTAAATGATGATAAATCTCATAAATCCTATACAAAGAAGGTGAAAATCGAGTGAAGTCCCCCGAGTCGGGCGGCGAGACCATGAACTCGTCATAGAAATGACCGAAGATCGGCAGCCGGCCAACCGTCGTATCTCTAGGAGGGTCGAGTCGCCTCCCGATCGTCGATGAATAGAGTGTTGGTGGAATAGTTCCACCGCTCACAAAAGGCCCGTAGCCGTGGTGTGTCGATATGATAATGAAACATCGACAAGAAAACCGAGTCATATATCCCGCTCGCCTAAGCAGTGGTCCCCTCCCGCATGAGCACATACCGGTCCACTCTAGCCGATATCCGTGGCACTCTAAGGGAGTGATGAAAGGGGCAATGGTCCATCCGTGAGCCTCCCGTCGATAATCTCCTTGCCCAGAGATGTGTCAAAGGAGCCGTAGAAGCAACGCCTAAGGGCGAAGGGCATGATGTCATGAGGCCGATCATCCCCGAAGAATAAACCGCGCCTCGCGGTAGACAGTGAGTCGCTCGGATGGCCGAGACGAGAGGAGTCCAATCGCTAGGATCCTCGTAGAAAGAATGATAATGACTCAAGGGGCGACGCGAATGGCGTCATGAGATGAAACTACAATACCCGAAGAAAAGAAGACGTCATGAGAAATGAAATGATGAATAATAAGGAATAATGCACCAAGACAAGCCTTTCGAGCGTTCAAGGCTCGTCTTGGTGGGTGGTTTTGTTTACCCTTGAAAAGTTTCAAGGATGAATGGATGAATAAATGAAATAAATTGATGATAAAATCATAAGAAAGGGGAAGAAGAGAGAGAGAGCAAGGTGAAAGGTGGCCCACCGATCGGAAAAGTCGCCGCATAACCCCGAACAAATCCATTAGTCCCACAATGGAATGCCGAGCGCAAAGTGAAGAGTATAAATACCCCGCTATTCTCTATTCACTCAGCATGTGTGACACCCAAGAAGATCGAGGGAGAGAGGAGACCTCTTGGGTGTCACCATGTGATTATACCTTTTCTGACAAGTGGGACCCACATGGCAGATCCTTATGAGCGGCCTCCAATGATATGGACCTAGCCTATTTTGCTAAGAAAGCTAACCAACCCGGAACGAGGTTAAGCATTAATCCCACAATGGAATAATATGGTGAAAGACGAGGATATAAATACCCCACCACCTCCTATTCATTTGAGGTGGTGACCTCGAGAGATTTAGGAGAGAGAAAATCTCTTGATGGGTCACCATTTGATTACATCTTATCCGACAAGTGGGACCCACCTAGCAGTCCCTTGTAGATGAATCTAACAACATAGTCTATCCGATGAGTCACCATGTGACTATTTTCACCGACAAAGGACCCCACACCTCAGGTGATCTATCAAGGAGTCGAAATTGAACCCTAGAAATCGCCTTTGAAGCTAACCCTAGAAAGGAGCCGAAGCAAAGATAATCCCTATGCTACATGAAATGATGTCAATGCCAAGCTAGCATTTTGATGCAACTAGTCATGAGAAATTCTAAATGTGATTTTGCTTTCAAGGTCGACCTCGGTGCCAAAGTCGCGAGCAACCACCTAACCATGCTTTGATTTGTGTCAATTATCGATAAGTAGTCGGTTCTTTGACCAAGTCACCCTCATGTTAAGGGATTGAAAGTCAATTTCACAAGACCGATCAAAGTGCCAAAGTCGGAGCAACCACCGATCAAGTCTAGATTTGTATTAATTCGATAAGTAGTCGGATTTGATCAAATCAAGCCCTAATGAATATCAATATAAGTCTAATTGGTATTTAGTTAGGGTGGTTTCTGCAAGAGGGAGATAATTGGCAGAGACACTGAGCTACAATTGAGATCTGGGATTAATTCTGAGGAAATAATAGGGTTTATTTGATAAAAGAATTTTTTAATTCAGAGAAGGAGGGGTAAAAATGGAATTAAAAATTACAGGGATGATCATCATGATTTTAGGGATTTTTTGGTGAAATTTTCATGATTTTTGGATAAGTGGAGCTATTAAAATAAATTCAGGGAAAATAAAGGCAGAATAAATGAATTAATCAAGGGTCGAGATTTGATCGTAAAGAGCGCTTCGGGTGCAAGTTGGGGATAACAAGAGCTACGGGTACAAACCGGTGCAGGAAACACGAAGGAATAAAATAAGAGAAGAGAGAGGGTGTGCCACGTGTCGCATCTCACCGGGCCACCTCATGCCACGTGTCGACCCTATTGGTCCACCTCGGCCATGCGGGGCCACCCCGTATGAGTCACCGACAGTGGGGCCCCACCTCGGTGCCACGTGGCGCACGACCAATGGGCCACCTCATCACCCCAAAGTGCCACATGGCTTTACACCACGAGCCACTTCACCCTCCCAGCGCTGCCACGGCAACACCATGGCATCACACCTCAACACTCCAAGTGCCATATGGCGGCTAACCATTGGTGCCACATCACGGGGGACTAAGCCACATGGCACTACACTACGAGAGCCACCTCGAAGATACTATAACGAGATAATTAATAGATTGATTAAACAAGTGGACCTATCAGAGTGTGCCAAGTCAGATTGATTAATCTAAGCCAGGGAGTTAACTAATCCACAGCTGGACTAATGGGCCGAGATTCATATACTTACATGTGGGGCCCATTTGTCAGGTTTATGAATGTATAGCTCACACAGGCAATCATGCACCTAGCCTATACACAGATCTAATCAGAGATTTAAATCAAAAGAAAGAAGCGATGTGTGCACCCACAGGCTCACTTATATTGCGCCTCTAATCGTGGGTCCCACCTAGTCGCATGGACTCGTGCGCGGACGCACCCTCCTCTTCTCTTCTCCTTCTCCCCTCCCTCTCTTCTTCCTTCTTCTCGACGAGGCAGAAGGCGCCATTAGAGGTGATCAAGCTCTCCAAAGCTCGCAACTCCAATTCCTTTCACCCAGAGTTAGCCTATACATAGGAGAGTATGTGCAATTGATCAGAATTGAAAAACAACAAGTGAATAAGGTGATTGAGAGAGATGAATACCTCGGGTGATTAATGAAGCACTTCTATTCTTGCTTCAAAATTGAAAATTGATGATGCAGACCCCTTCTATTCACTTAGGCGACGCTGTGTATGAAGAAAGGAGCAGCAATTAGGGGATGAATTGAAGTAATTGAAAAGAAGTGGTGAAGTCGGGCAAATGGAGAAAACTTGAAACCTTGCACTCTCAGCTTGAATTGGCAATGCTTGTAGCTTCCCTGTACTTACACGATGCTGTTTAGGTGATGGAAACTGTCAATTGGATGATGGAGATATGTCTTTGATCAAAGCTCACAATCGGGTGATAAAGCTTTGAATTTTGGAGATAAACTACAATGGCAGAGAATGAATGAATGCTCTAGATACATTGGAATGAGTATATATAGTATGTTTAGATGTTCTAGAAGGTTCTAGCAGCATATGAGATGTGAGTCAAACATGGTCAACAGCCAAAGGCTTGAACTTTGGATTCGCTTGAATGGGGCCCACATCATAACAGAAACACTAACAGAATTGAAGAACCATGTTCATGAGCCAAGGGAGTCCAATTGCTGGTGTATAAGTGGTGTATGGCTCTAATTCTTTTGGTACACCATCTCAATTGCTTATATAAACCAATTACACACACAGAAACAACAAGAGGCAATACACACGCAAGAATAGAGCATAGACATACCCATTTTGAGAGTTAATAGTGAGAGACAGAGAGAAAGAGAGCAAGAATAGGAAGAAGAAGTAATAGAATCGATTGATCTCAGCCACAAACTTGAGAACTCGATTGAATTTCTTCAATCCTACAAGAAGAGAGCTCTGTCATCCTTGGATTATAGTCAGTTAGTGATTTGGAGGCTTGATTTGTGATAATTCAAGAGAAAGGTATGTAATTTGAGCTTCCATTGTAATAACAGTATAATCGTTAGCAAATTTTCCATCTTTTCTTTTGATTTTCACCTTTTCACTCTTTTGTTTGTGAATTGCTTAATTTGATCCTTATATTTGCTTCATTTCTTGAGTGAATTTTGATCACAGGGGTTGTAATTGAACTGGTTAAATCGATTGATCTCGGTTAAAACCTGAGAACTCGATACCAGTAGGAATTCTTACTTTGATTCTTTGTTTAAACGTCAAATTCATCTCGGTTGTGTTTGTATTTTGTGTATTCAAGGTTGTAGTGTTGTTCAAAGTCGATTGATCTCGGTTTAACTTGAGAACTCGACTAATTTGGAGTTTGGATACCGTCGTCGCGTTCACATTATGGAAATCCAGTCTTAATCCGAAAATTAAAGGAAGCTGAAGGTGTAATTGAGCATGCTTTGACTGAGACAGATACTATAGAGTTTGTAAAGTCCATTAGTGATAGTATAAACAAATGAATTGCGGGAATTTAGTATGAGTTATAATCGGTACCGAGTGGTATTGTTATGCATTCTGAATAGAAAGGATAAGAATCAATTTGAATGATCTCGATCATGTCATAATGCATTGGCACACATACACGATATAGATTGAGTGCTTAATTGTCGGAAATAACGATTAATCGCATGGAATTTGTGAGATTTTTGATTCGGTACCGAATGGTACCAATTTATTTAGCTGGTGCTAATGTACGGTAGGATTCACCGTATGGATTACCAATCGGAGACCGTAGAAGCATTTCCTGTGATGAGACGATGCTAGGGCAACTACTTGATCGGAATGAGGTGGCCCCAGTCGCCGGCGACACCATTAACGCGAATCTTGGAGCCCATGTTGACTGGGGAGTCAGAGAATCGCGGCAACACGGATATTGACGCGCGTGTGTGAATCTTGAGAGGATCGGACGTGTGAAGTAAAGCGTCACATTAAACAGATATATGGATATGAATCTGGGCCGTCCATCTAATAAGAATTAATTTTGAGGCAAATCTGACGGCCCAAATAAGAACAGAGTTAAATGAAAGATAGTTGTTAATCTTGATACAGATCTGGCGGCCCAGATTAGGCCCATTAATTAAATAATAACAGAATAGTAATAATATGGAGTAAATAAATGATTTGAAAATGCTATTGAACTCCAAATTGACTCAAATTTGTTTCTAAAATTTTCTTATTTTTCATACTATTTTTCTATACAATAATATTCCGGTTTTAGAAATATAATCATAATAAAACATTTTAAAAGCAAAATACATCATATATATTGGTATATTTGACTTAGCTTTGACTTGTCATTTTAAATACTATAAAAATTCCAAAAATACAAATAAAAATCATAAATAACAACTAGATATATTTTAGTGATTTTTCAAGTGATTTTCTATGAAATAATAATAGTGATAGTAATATACTATAATAAATGATGAGATTAGCTATATTCTTTGATAAATAAAAAATATAATAATAATAATAATAATAGATATTATATTGATATTTTCTGTAAGAAAAATATAATAATAAAAATAAATAGCACAAAATAAACAAAAATATGCTACTATGGTAATAAATAGTAAAATGCATTTTCTTTATAATAAAGAATGATAATATAGTTTTATAATATGAATTGTATTTCTTTTGTTATTTCTATACAAATATACAAAAATATACTTTTGATGAATAAAATGTGATAAAAATAATAGTTTTAATAAAAACATAATGAATTTCATCCCTTATGACTAATAAAAAATCTTATACTTTTCTATAGATAATAAATAGAGATAATAAAAATAGATATAATGAATAGTATAATAAATAGAATAGAATATTAGTAATGATTTCTTTTAGCTATTATAGATATTAAAAAAAAATATAATAATAAAATAATAATAATAATAATAATAATGATAATAGTAAAATAGTATAGCTAACCATCTTTTGATTTTGTAAATAATTCTTACATAATGAATAGTATTACAATATAATAGAATATAATAACAAAATTCTATTACTTTAGCTATTATAAGCATTTTTAAAAATATAAGTAAAACATAGCTATCTTACTTTCTATTATTTTTGTAAGTGATTTTCTACAAAATAAATAGAGTTTAGAAATAATAAAAATAAAATTCTACTATTTTAGCCATTATAAAAAATCCCAAAAATATTAATAGCTACCCCTTTTCCTATTTTTGTAAATAATTTTCTACATAGACAAATAGGGTTTAAGAAATAAAAATAATAATAATAAAAATAATAATAATAGTAATATAATAATTGTAATAATAATAATAATAATAATAGTAATAATAATAATAATAATAAATGCATCTTTATAATAATGGAAGATATTATAATAGACTTTGTGCATTTTAAGAAATGAATAAATATGCTCACATAAGGAGTGTAGAGCCACATATGAATATTTGCACACATGACATGACATTTAAAGTGATTAGTCAAGACAAGAACATCTTGACGTAGGATGATTAAGGCTTCAATAGCAATATGAGAAGATATGTCGAGACAAGAACATCTTGACACTTGATGAAGAACAACAAAATATGTCGAGACAGGAACATCTTGACGTGAGATGAATAAGGCTTTGATAGCGAGCATGAAGAAGTATGTTGAGACAGAACATCTTGACACCCGATGAAGAATAACTGCGAGCCACGACACTAGCATGGAGATATATGTCGACTCTGAAGAAAAAGAACATTACGATGTCCTAGATAGGTGACATCTTAATGACTCGCTGCCATGAGCAAGTGACTCATGATTGAATACGCTCACACAAGGGGTGTAGGACAACATAGTAATTTTGCACAAGTAATGCAACATGTAGAATGACTAGTCAAAACAAGAACATCTCGACGCTCGTTGAAGATTGACCAAAGCTACGACATCAGCATGGAGAGATATGTCGACTTTGAAGATGAAGAACATTACGATGTCCTAGCAAAGTGACATCTTAATGACTCGGTGTCGTGAACAAGTAATTCATGACCATTTGAGCTGGCAAGACTGAACTCGTCCGTCGATGAGTTTGTCTCCCGGCTCATTTCCCGAGAATGTGAGATTGAATCGGTCATTGGTAGATTCATCCACAAAACAGTGAATGTGAACCGTTACGTAGGTAGGTTCCTTCACTAACACATGCCCCAATGTTGAACCGGCCCGGCGCTTCGGGTTTGACATTGTGTGCAATTGTGTTTCCTAGGTTTATGAATCGGCTTAGTGCTACGAATTCATGATCTAGAAGATCGGTGAGAAGAAATACGTGGGCCATATCCACCCTTCTCCCGATTCACCAACCTCAAGATCAACCGCCGGTGCTTCGAGTTGTATTTTGTGTGATTGGTTGTTGACTAGTTAAGATTGAACCGGTCTGTTTGTAGTAGGTTTATCTTCTAGATCAACGAGAGGTCGAGCGGTCTCAGTATGTAGACTCACCTCAAGCCCCCTATGAAGAGATTAACTCCAGTCCGTTGGTAAGGTTACATCTCGAGGAGGCATGGACCGAACCTAGTCTCGTTTGTAGGTTCGTCCCCCATAGGATAAAACCGATCTGTTTGTAGGTTTTGTCCCCCTAGATTGAACCGATCTGTTTGTAGGTTCATCTTCCGTAGATCCCCTTTTTATAAACTTAGACGACCACTTGCCCATCTCTTAACTATACTATTTGCTTCTCTCTTTCAAAGATCCGAGGTGCCTCGAGGTTCGTAGCCCGGGGTAATTAACGGTGGGGGCTTGCGCCCACCGAATCTACAAGAACTCACAATCACTAAAAACCCCCGAATGTGCATCCAAATAATCTCTAAACGGCAGAATCGGCCGACACCCACAGATGCACGCTCGGGAGGGATCTCCGTGTCCTTCTTCCGCAACCCATCGCCCGCGGCCGTATACACTCTGGTTTCTTTTAGAATATTTCTGCCTTAGAATATTTTTGAGTATTGAGATGAACCGTTATAACGTTCTTGAATCATTATAATGATTCCCCAAGCGTATGTAATTTTCTTGTTGTTTAAGCTCAATTTATCTTGACCAATTCAACCCGCTTGAATCTAACTAAACCTAAGCCTAATGCAGTCTTGATTAAGCTCTTATATCCCAGCACTAGTCTTGGTTCTTGTGCACTAGTCCAATTGCATGTTAGGATTGCACAAAACTCAAACAAGGCAAATTGTAAAATTCAAGATTGTTTTGCAAATCGACAAATCAAAGAAGATGTTAAGTGTAACAATATCATTCAAAATATAATTTAGAGTTTAGTTTTAATTTTCATTAGTACAAATAATATAGTCTCTATAGTTTTATGTTGAAGTTCTTTCAATCTCAATTCTCAATATTACGATCCAATTCTTTATAGTTTTATATAATAATACTTTATACCTAGTACAATTAAATTTTTATATCTATTATATTAAATCCGACGTACATATATTTAGTGTAATAAAATATCTTTTTTGTGTTCTCTCATATCTCTTAACCAATTCATTCAAATGAATACTCAAATTTTATTTTTTACTCCCAGAAATTGATTTAGCTTCACTTCTTGATCAACCGAGCTTCAAAATATGAGTTTCAACATATTCTCTTTGTGCATGAAAAATGAAATGGTGATCCAAACACTTAGAACATTAGATCACGTATTTAAATCTCATATATCATCTCCTTGACCTAGAAAAAATATTTGATCCATCGATTGAGATTCACCCGCACTAAATCGCTCCAATTAGATTTCTAATCGAGATATTTTCTTCATTGATTTCTCTCAAATCATTGATCCATTTTATGTGTAATTTATCTCATTGTGTTCTCTTCATCGCTAGTTTTTCAATGATATATAGCATGAAGGATAACTCTCAAATATGAGAGAAATAATTGGAGCTTTTGTTCAAACGGGTCAAGTATGTGACCCGTATTTTTTCATTTTTCTTTCAAATCTAAATTGAATAACAATTCAAAAGTAGTTAGATTAGTTAAAAATAGTTAGAGTATAGAATGAAATATAGAAGTTGGGTATAGAAGACTTTTCTCAAACTTAATAACCATTATCTATTTATTACCACAATAATATGAAAAAAGAAGCCTAGTTGACAAAGAAAATGAAGAAGTGAGGTGTATGCAGCCGCGGATGAAAGAAGGTTCAGGGGCAGCTGTACTCTGTAATTTTTTTTAAACATCTTATATTTATATATTTTTTTAAAAATATATATTTATATTAAAAAAATTACAGTTTTTACTTCTCCTGAAAATAAATTATCTTCTAAATCAAAGTCTGAATCTGTGCCGAGTGTATGACTGTATGCCTCATTTTTGTGAGTCTTTTCTGTTTGATTGTTCCCCACTCGTCACGTCGAAAAAGATATCGTTAAGAAGCTTATTTTCGATTCAGCCCTTTTATGTTTTTTTATTTCATTGTTAGTTCTAAATATAAACTTTTTTTTTTTTGAGAAAAGATATATGATGATCGAGCCCTCATGTTCCAAATGCAAACCTACAAGCAGAGTATTCATTATTCAATAACAACACGGAAATTTTGCAATAGTATTTTAAAATTTTAAGTTGCATATGACATGAGACAAAAGATTAGAATTTGAGCTAATTATTTTTCATAATTGCAAATGTAAGATGAGGGTTCAAATATTTTTAATTTTTGTGTCTCCACTATGTCTTTTGCTTTCTAAATTTCTAATAACTCAAAATTTAAAACTAAAATATCAAAATAAAATAATTGAATTTTATCTATATAACTTTGTTATGTATTAATGAAAAATTATGGCATTCAAATATTATTTTATAGCTTACACAAAATGACCTAATATGAATATTTTTTAATGTTGATTTTTAACTTATTTATTTATATAAAATGAAAGTGAGAAGATGAAAAAAATGTTCTAGAAGAGAATATAATATAGATCAAATCCAACAGTTTTATTTTGATATTTTAGATTTAAATTTTGAGTTATTAAAATTTTAAAAAGTGGAGGCACGATGGAGACACAAAAAATAAAGGCATTTGAACCCAACTGCTTATGTAAATAAGATTAACATAAAGTTATTAAAATAACTTTCAGATTGTTTTTTTCTTGATTGTCTTGCACTTACATTAGCGCAACATTACAATATTGATCCAAATTGTGTTTCTCTGTCCCAAATTTTTTTGTTTTGGTCTAAAATAGATTATTAATACTATAATATATGTACCATTTTGCAATGAAAATTAATATAGAAAATACGTAGACAACTTTTTTTTCTGTTCAATAGATGAATAGATGCATAACATAACTAAATAGTTCACACTCCGTAGCAATGGTTGGATTTCAATACTACTTAGCCATGTCATATCAATTTTATCTCTCTAATTTAAAAATATGTTTGTTGTGTCCAAGGTATTAGATATTTTCTAAATAATACGACTTTTTTGTATTCTCATATAAAACTTGTGTAAACTATTGTATTTGATAAAGATTGTAAGCCCTAGGTGTTGGTATTGAAAGGTCAAGAAGGTGCAAGAATGTAAAGAATCTAATGTAGAAATATATAAACGGGTTTGGGGCTTAATGTTCAAGTGTAATGACAGCGGAATACGATTTAAAATAATTCAATTCTCACAAGAATATAGCAATCAAAGAAACGTGAGAAAAGAAAGTAAAGATAAAGCAAGAACACAAGATGTAACGGAGTTCGGCTTCAACAATGTCTACGTCTCCGGGACCCTCAACCTCTAACAATTGAGATTGAGCCGATATATTTAAAAAGGGTTTTTACACTTGTAGAACTTGATCTCTTACAAAAATGGGCTGACAAGCCTATCAGCAACAAAAGTGACAACACACTCAAAAAAGTGAGTGACAACACACTCAAAAGAAAGGTGAGTGACAACACACTCAAGAAAAGGTGAGTGACAACACACTCAAAAGAATGTTTTCAAGAAGATCACGAAGGATCAAGTTGGGAGAATAGAGAGAAGCGAGATTAAGCTTGAACAAAGATTTGGCTAATTGAGTGTATCAATCTATTGAATTATCTCTCTCACTTTGTAGATGGCTAGTAAGCTCTCTGGAGTAATGATTTTGCTAGATTAGTTTACTTAACTCTATCTTAGTCTAATAAGTTTCAGTGAGAGAGGTAATCCTTTTAAAATAGATTTTCTGAAGAAACTATTTTTTGACCTGAACCGTTATAACGGTTTACGAATCGTTATAACGGTTTAGAAAGAATAGCCGTTGGATCAACTGAACTGAAACGTTATAATGATTTATCAAATCGTTATACGTTTCCCAAATCGTTGTAACGATTACTGAATCGTTACATAACGATACACTCTGGTTTCTTTTAGAATATTTCTGTCTTAGAATATTTTTGAGTATTGAGATGAACCGTTATAACATTTACTGAATCGTTATAACGATTCCCTACAAAACTCAAACAAGATATTATCGTTAATCGGCAAAAGGTATTATTCTTTTTTAAAATATATTTATATGTTTTTTTTTTTTTTTTCCCATGAAATTTTTTGATTAAAAATTATTTCATTTTAAAAAAAATTATACTAATTTTCGGGGTGACTCTCGTAATCAACCCAGTATTAGTAATGTCACTACAGTGACAATCAAGTACATGTAAATTTTTTATTTGAAGCTTTGTTTCTAGAAATTAGTTAAAATCGCCAACAAAAGCAAGCATACAAATATAGAGTCCAAATTCCATATATGGAACAGAATATTCGTATTTTTTTTCTTTTTCACGCTTTTATTTTTTTCGTTTCCAATAATTCAAAATCTACAATTGAAAATAAAATCAATAAATGTGATGGATGTTGCTTTTTTACAAAAAAATGTTGTATCATTTAAAAGAAATAATATAATATCTTAATCATAATAAACATCTTTTTTAATAAAAAGAAATTAATGACATGAGAAATCTTGAAATCTAACACCCGAAATTCTTTATTGAGACTTTAAAAGAGGGAATTGTTACGTGGAGCCCCAAAACATTATCTCGCAGTTCGCACCTTATCTCCTCTCTTGAGACTTTGTTTGGATTGAGTGTTGAGGGAAGGAGTAAGGGAATGGTAAAAAAAAATTCATCATTATTTGTATTTGATTAAAAATCTAGTAAGATATTAAAGTTAATTGAGATTACTCATTTACTTTTATTTAAATTTTTAAACATTATATTCTAATATTTTCTAAATTAAAATATAATCAGTGTTAACAATAAAAATAGGTCAGAAAAATATAATTTTTAATACTTTTAAACTTTCAAAAATTTTAAATATATCACATCATCATCTATTTCTATAATTAATTTTATTTAAAAAAATTCATCTTAGATCATTTTTGCATCCCATAAGATTTCCATATAAAAAATTTAATGAGAAAAATAAATTAAAATTTAGAGATAATTTAATATATTTTTTAAATTAAACTCACGTGAAGAGCTCTATAAGCTTAAACTCATCTCTAATAATTTATGTATAATTTATCTCCCTCATTTAAAATAATATATTATAATTTTCTTCCCATTTCAATTCCTCTCCCAATCTGTCTTGCACATTTTTTTCCCTTCGCTTTCGCCATCTGCCTTTCACGTTTCTCTTCACTTATGCATCTGTGCATTGATTTATCTGGTTCTGATAAGTGCATCTGTGCATGGCGTCTTCCCCAGCAAGTAGTTTTCCAGTAAATAGGTAGTGCTTGGGTCAATTCAATTCTGATGCTTGGCTTTTGGGGGTACATAATTCCCCCCTCCTTTTCAGTCTGATATCATTTTTCTTTCTTGAATGAATTGTGAGTCTTTGTACATTCTCAATTCTGAGTCTTTGTAAATGCAATTGAATAATAAAAATTCAAAAAAATTTCTATTGCATAGGTCAGCAGAGTAACGGACTCACCGGAATTGCCCAATTAGTAGTGTATGCTTTCTATTGGCGTGCTAACAGGAAATTAATATGTTGATTTTTTTTTTCTTCTTCTTCATCAAATTTTTTATGATTACTACTGGTCAAGTACCGTATATCTCTTCTACATTGTTCCATCATTATGGCCCAATAACTGGAGCAGTCAGTTCGCTACCACAGTACCACCGTAGTAATACAGTAATGAGGCAAAATTCTCAACAACATGGTCATACCAGAATAACTACAAAGCCAAGATAGCTCAGCTCAATAAATCCAGCTTGACTATCTTATATGTACCAGGCTTATTGCAAAAATTCCAATTCTGAAACAATCCCCTCATGAACATATTAAATCACTAATTAGTAATATGATAATACAAATACATCCTTTAGTGAAACCATAATGTAGAAACACTGCCAGAAAAAGAACTAATTTATGACAACGCCATTTTTTATCTAAGTTTTATTAATCAAGAGAATACTAAGTACTAACCCAAACCAAATCATTAAAATTAATTCACTCATACAACTTTCTAGCGCAATTCGAGCTCACCAGTGATAAGCAAATTGAGATACAACAAAAATAATGAGTACAGTTTATTTATATTTCATCTCATCCACCACCAAAATGGTACTTAAATTCATGGGGTGCATGTAGTCAGTCGAGCCAGAGAACATCTGGCTCACAATAAGGCGGTTTGCTTTCTCAGTTGGGTGAAATGCATCCCAAAAAGCATATGCATTGCGGTCTGGGCAAACATTTGATGCTATTGTGCACAATCCGATTCCATTATAGGGTCCTTGACCGCAGCATGCCACCTTAGCTGTTACAAAACCTGTCAAAACATAGTGTGCATTGTTACATTCAATTGTCAATTACTCTGAAATTGTTGAAATGAAGTTTTGTTTACTTCTATCTTTTCTAACAAGAAAATAATTAGTGCCCAGAGTAAACAAGGAGGAAAAATTGTCTAATAAGCATAGTTTTCATGTTGATCAGTAGAAGGTACGGACCAATGAAGTATTGTTTTTCTATATTAATAGGCAAAAAGCTACTACAGTTCTGTTTATGTATTTATTTATTTACTTACATACTTACTTATTTATTATTTTTTTTAACAGAAGTTGTACATTTCTGTTTTGTCATCCCATTATAAAGACAACATATCAGTTATGTTGTTTTCAGTCAACACGAATCTGCATGGTACAGATTTTGGACGTAACTACTACAGTTAATGTGGGGTCTGCATTATGATGCTCACCAAAAGCTTGTGGATTGGAAATGTAGTCGAAATGCATCTGGTATGCATTAGCAGCGACAAACACATCAGAGCCAATCTCGCTGTTAAGTTCACTTATTATCTGCACTAACTGTGGATTGAACAGAGAAACAGCTCTCATTAGCTCTGTGTCACAATTTCCATCACGGCTTCTCAGTGCTAGCTCAGCTGGTACACACCCAAGCGGCCCTGTACCAGTCACTATGACTCGGCGAGCCCCTAACTCATACAGCCTCTGAAAATTTTAGAAAAAATATGCATTGTAAATGATGATTCGAGTACTGATGCTGGATACTCATTGGGTTTAGTAATTATGGGTATGGTATCAAGTCTCAAGCAAATTAATGATTCGATAGTGTATAGAAACAGTATGTGGTGAGGTAATGCAACTGATACAGTTATATTAGGACTAAGGATCTAACATATACAAGTCCAAAACAAAACTTCGATCAGAAAAGAACAAAGGCCCAACGGATGTTGACTGCTATCATACCAATTTGGTCAGATACTGGTATGATCAAAGCTTAGAAAGCAATTAGAGCATGAAGCATAGAAAATTTCAGATACTATTTTCTCTTAAAAGATGAATACAATATATAAGTATTCTCTGGCTCTACGTTCCATTAATTAGATTTAGTACATTGGGTTTTTTTTTTAATTTTGATCAGCTGGTACAAGGAATAAATGTAGGCCTATAAATTGAGTGGGGGACCTTACCAAACCATCATGGGATTTACTAATTACTGCTTCAGTAGAAGTTGTATCGAATTACATTTTTAATGTTTCAAATTAATGCTTTCATTGGGTTAGTTGAAGCTAAAATTTTAATATGGCAAGTGGACAGGTGCCGTTGCAAAACTCATTGGATGTCAACTCAGTTGTATATTTTTGTACTTATTCTCAACAATCCAGAAGTTCTACATATATGTTGAAAATTGCGTAGCACAAAACTGCTTCAGTACACAGATAAAGAACCAAAAGACGAAAAAAAATTGTATATAGATTCTTTCTTTTTTTTACTTAAGAAGGGTCATGATTACTATTCTTGAAGTGCAAGATTGATTTTATCCTCGGCAGAAAATATTGTCAATTGGTTGGCCTTTGGGAAAGAAATTACGAAAATGTAATTAGCTAGTTCCTTTTTTCATTTTGTAATTCTTTTCATTACAAAGAGCAAAAGGTTTTTATTCGGTTTGCTGGCCCTGGACCGATGGCCCTTTAGCTTAACCCAATCAGTCACTATTCAACCAGACAAGTTACCAACAGCTCTGCTCTTCATGTCAGAATGTTGAATCTGGAAATTTTACAAGAAGAGTTAATTTACCGCGAGAACTTTCTTGTACTCAGAGATGACATATTTGACATAGTCAGGCAGTGCGAACTGTCGAGAGCGAAAAGAGTAAGGCACCAAGTAGTAGTTGTTCACGAAATCATTGCCCCCTAGAGTGATCAATACGAGTGCCTGATTGACCCGCTGTCTCGCTTGCTCCTCTCCGATGAGTGAGCTCAGCCTTTGTTGGTACTGCTGGAAGTATCGGAGCTGGTCGCCTATTCTTATCATGTTTACCTGATGTATGTATAGAGTGGTACATATGTCAATTTTTTATCTGAAATTTGTAATATGAGAAGTCAATTAGTAATGTTCTCTGAAAAAAAAAATATGTTCCTTGAAAGTTAGCTAGCATTAAAAAATCAGACTATTTAACATGGGGAGCAGGGACCACATATGCAAAATTAAATATGCTGCGTTAATTCTTCCATTTACGAATTTTCCCATTAGCATGGAAAATCTAGAAATAACGAATATAAAGGTTCCATAAGGGCAAGTGCAAACTAGATAAGCACTTCTGTCTTACAAATTGAATTCCGGTATCATTCAGAACTCCAACTCCAGCTGATGCAAAATTGGCACCGACTAAAAGTTTCTCTCCTTGGAGCTCTGGGCTCAAGTAAGGCAATGTCGACTCAGAACCAATGTGTTCACCTGACAAGTGAATTTAAAAAAAAAATTAGCTGCTGGTAGTGTTAAAAGGTTATTACCAAATAAGTTGTTGAAGTTGAATACAGCCTACTTATTATTGAAAACTATATATTGAGTAAAAAATGTTTACTTAATAATTTAATGGCAATTGACATGCGCAAACTGGTTGGCTTCAGTACCACAATACATAGTAACACGTCATATACTGGTTTGATTATCAGAACATGCACTAACTGACATAAATATATGCACATAAGTAACAGGTCCAAAAGAAAAATTGTACAATATATGTAAGGAAGAGGATTTACTGATAATATCAGGTATGTTAAGCCCATTGGAAAACCTCCCGGTAGGCCGATGAGTTGGGTAGTCAATTCCATAAGGTAGCGTGTCAGCACGGGCAGTCGTCATTAGAAAATTATTGTTACCATTATCAACAAGAGAATCACCAAACACAAAGAAAGTCCTAGCTGCATCACATTGCGTTGAGAAGGTTGCTAGAGATAGTAGAGCAATAACATAAGAGATGTTAAGAAACAGAGATGGAGCCATTCTGTAACAATGACTATACTGGGAATTTTGTAGCTATAATGCATCGACATGCAATGCTAAGGCGTTGTACTATGTTAATTTATAGAGGGACTGAGGTCGCATTCCATTGAGTGGGTCACCATCATGCAAACAAATTTATGAACAACTGAGGAGCGAATGAGGAAAGAGAGGGAAGGAGGGACCACAGAAATAAATTAAAAGGTAAATTTGCAAGCTGTGAATGCAGTCAAGCAGTTGAAAGGAGGAGCCTTTTTGGATAGACTTAGTTTATCATAATTTGAATGTATGCGAAATGGATAAAAAATATATATTTCAAAGCAACTGTAATTACAGTTACATGATACAACTAGAAAAAAAATTAATAGAAGCTATTGGTTTATTTTGTAAATTTTGCTCCCCAGTACCCTACTTTTTAGTTTAAAAAATATATATTACAACTTTACAAGTGATCTTACCCATTCGATTAGGCAAGAGTACTACAAAAAAATTAAATATTTTCTAATTTATTTTTTGTGGTGGTTAATATAATCTTACATTAAGTTTCTTCTCTTTATTCCGTATGACCTTTATTTTTGGGATAATTGTGAGATGATTGGAGGATCGATAAGTCTCATCTCCTGCGACTGTGAGGGGTGTGGATAAGTTTATCTCCCACTTATCCCTCTCCAAACATAGGTTTCCTCTGTTATATGCCAAAGATCCCACTCCAAAATCACACATTGAATATGTGATTTCTTCAAATATACATTTACGAGTATTTTCCATTTAATGACTTTAATACCTCTAAGCAACCATTCAAATTAAATTATAACCATCCAATAAAAATCAGCGTAGATCGTGCAAAGTATTTTTAATATGCAGGAGACCGAGACAAGATAGATATACAGCATTCTCGAATAAGGTCTTTTAACGCTTAAAAATCTGTATCTAGGGCTAGAGATCAATTCAAGGTTATCTATATAAGCAAGTATATTTTTAAGCTTTATTTTTTTCTTTTACATTTTTAGTTGAAATACTTTTTCATAGTGCTACAAATAGTTGTAACATTGAGCATTTGAGCTGACTCCGCGCCTAGACAATATTTACAGGAATATACTGACACTAACTTTCTTCGTTTATGCTTCTGTTTTATCGTTATTATTAATTACATTTCCTGACTTTCATGCCTGGTTGGTTCCATTCTTTATTAGCTACTATATCAAAACTTCTTTCCCAAATTGTCGTTTGGTTCTTTTGCAGTCTAATATTTCAATACAGAAATTTTGTCCATCCAGAACTGCAATTGGCAAATTTTAGGATCATGGTCCTTTACTTGTGCTATATGAATGTTCTGATAAATTTTACATGAGGGTTCTTTTTTGGAGCAGAGAATTTTGCAAATGATTTTGGGACTTTGCTCAAAACTTTCTAGAACTTGAAGTTTTCTGTTTGTTGTCTATATTGTATCTTCAAGATAGATGACTGGCAAGTATATGTTTAATATTTGAAATTAGCTTATCTGCTAAATTACGACACTGGCAAGTCAATTCCAAACTACAATTAATCATTTGACAAAAAATTAAAATCATTATTATATTAACCTTATTGACAAAAGCAACTTTAAAAATCATATTGAATTTTGCAATCACTTTAAGACTTAATAGGTTGCTGGTAACATAATATATAAAGTATACAAATTAAATTCTCTACAATGAACTTTATTTTCTTTACAAAGTGCATATTTTACTCTTCAAATCATATTGACAGTATCAAAATTGTCAAAATAACCATTGTCAAGTGATCATTTTCCATATATATTATGTTCAACGGTTTGAATCGGTCATTTGGACTTTCAAATTCGAGATGTGAATGTAGAGCACAAGAGATTTTGTGCTTCACGAAACACCATAGTCTATATATTATGTGTGTGTATATATGTATATATATGGAATGGATCACTTGACAATGATTATCTTGATAATGTATTTTCAAATAAATATGAAAAAATTTAAAAATAAAAAACATATGAATATGTTCTTCTATTTATAGATTGATGGTGATTCAAGTTTCATATAATTTTATTATTGTTTGATAGTCTATCAAAGACCGTCAAATTATAATTGTTGTAAATTATATAAAATTTTGATGGCCCTTAATGGAGTATCAAACGATAATGAAATTTGAATCACCATCAATCTATAAGTAGAATAATATATTCATAAGATTTTTTTTATATTTATTTGAAAATTCATTATCAAGATTGTCAAAATAACCCATTGTCAAGTGATCCCAGCCCATATATATATATATATATAATATATATATATAGAGAGAGAGAGAGAGAGAGTAAATCTACCGTGAGCTTAGCTCAAAAAATATATCAAATGATCTCCAAATTTTGATTTTTCAATCTCATTAAATTCTTCATATTGAAATCTTGTGGGGTACAAAAATTTGGAATGTTTTGAGTTTTCTAAGTCGCTCTTTTCAATTTTTTAAAATAATTTATAAATATTAAATATTTTATTATTATTTTTGGAGCTGATTTTCAAAAATTAAAAAGAGCGATTTAGAAAATTCGAAACATTCCAAATTTTTGTACCCCACAAGATTTCAATATGAAGAATTTAATGAGATTGAAAAATAAAAATTTAGAAATCATTTGATATATTTTTTGAGCTAAGCTCACGGAAGTCTTCCGTGAGCTTAAGCTCACGGTAGATTTACTATATATATATATATATATATATATATATATAGAGAGAGAGAGAGAGAGAGAGAGGGGGTTATTGTGCTTCATGAAGGGTGAAAATATCTTTAGAGATCAAATTCAAAAGTACAAATTGAACAAGATCTTCATATTTAAATATCTTTAGAGATCAAATTTTATATTTTATTAAAAAAATATTATTTTTTAGAAGGGTGAAAAATAACTAGTATTGGATGATACATAAATCATTATATCAGCAAACTTTTTACTCATCTAAAAAATAGCAAAAAAATTTTAAAAAATATATAATTTGATCTCCAAATATATTTCAATATAAAGATCATGTTCAACACTTTGGATTGGTCATTTAGACTTTCAAATTTGAGATATAGATGTGAAGCACGGGAGATTTTGTGCTTCACGAAGCACCATAGTCTCACTATATATATATATGTAAACTATTGTGAAAACGTTTGCATTTCAGCCGATATGTAAACGGATCAAAAATCATATTTTAAAATTTCAAAATTTTCAATTTATGGTTTTCATTAAATTTTTCATATGAAAACCTTGTGGGATACAAAAATTTAGAGTGTTTTGAATTTTTGAAAAAAAAAACAACACAAACATTGAATATTTATTATTATTTTTAGAGCTGTTTTTTTTAAATTTAAAAGTGTGGCTTAAAAAACTCAAAACACTCCATCGAAAAGGGAAGTAATCATCTTTGAAAATTCGAATTTGAATTTTTGTATTTCATAAGGTTTTTATATAAATAATTTAATGAAAATCATAAATTGAAATTTTTAAAATTTGAAAATATAGTTTTTGATCTGTTTGCATATCAGGCTGAAATGCAAATATTTTCATAATAATCTACCTATATATATACACACACTGCAAATTTTAACAAGGAAAATCTTTTATATGTTGTGTGCCAGCTCAAACTCTGGCAACGATGATTTCAACTAATACCTAAACAGGGAAGACTCATCCAACACATTGCACTATTTTTTGTGGTGTGGATCTTCACATGTCATTTATTACCATGTCAGATGAGATGGGAGATAGCTATACGAAGATAAAGTTGCCAGCCATGTGAAGTAAATAAATTAGGTAGGGTAAGAGTTTTTAAAGTAGCGTGCCCCAAGTTCTCATCATCTCTCCTTGCTGTGATGGTACTAATATGTGATTATTTCATCTGGATGGTCTGATTTTCGAATCTGACTCTATACCTTTTCGTCACAAGCCATGTACTATTAAGCAGCTCTGTACTGACAGTATGCATTTTATGTACATAAGCTCAAGAGACTAATCAAATTAAAACATAATGAAACGCAATGCAAATAAACAAACAAAAGAGGAAAGAATGACAGTATGCATTTCCAACATATTAGAGAAAACAAGTGACAAACTGACAGTTTACAAGAGAATTAATTTTTGATTTAGTGGCAAAAAAAATATTTTCTTTGTGAGAGGTTACAAATTTGAAATCGGATGTAAATTTCTTTATGAATATTTAAAAGTTGAATAACTTAGACTCTCATCTTTACTCAAAAAAAAATTGACAATGTACAAGATTTCAACCAAGATCAATTAGATCGAATTAAGAATTTCTTGCTATAGTTCTATTTAACTTGTATTTTGACTCTAATTCTATTGCAATAAACCCCACCCGGGCAATTTGAATTTGAGCAAAGACTTGGTCCAGCATAGAAACCTGCTAAGTAGAAACCAAATAGAGCTTTAAAGCAAGAAGAGGCATGTCATGAACTATGCTGGTGCAAGGGTACCAAAGCATTGCTGCATTGTCGTGAAGATATAAAAGCAGAAAACAGCCCCACTTGCTTTCAAGGCTGAAGCATATTATCAGATCAGATTCAGAGCAGTAAAGAGAGAATTGCGATCCTGTCTGATCCAATTGCACATCATTTCAATGTTTTTACCCTTCTGATTCCTGTCACAGTCATGAATTTTTTGGCTTTACAGAGTAAATAATGGAACGAATCACTGACGCGGTTACAATTTTCTATTATTTTCCTCTTAAATGTCAATCTCTGTTTCTCTCTGCGTAGATAATCAGTCAGTACTAATTTCTCTTGATATTTGTAACCAATCATGGAAAAATAAAATACTTGATACCTATTTTGGATCCAGCAATCTATATCGGACCTATCTGCTCAATTTATATGATTAAGGTCTCTAATAATGACAAATTAGATAATATTTACATGGGCCGGAGAATTTAAGTGTAGGCCTTATGAAAAGACAACCCGCAGTCCAGCTTTATGGTAGCAATTTAGCTTCAAAGCCCAAAAAACAATTTGGAGAAGGAAAATGCATACGCAGTTTTACTGGCACCGGATATAATTTGTTAAACCAAATATGCAAGTTTGATCCTGCTTGATCTGCAATTTTGCAAAATGCAAATAAATGAGGTTTATCTTTTTAAGGCCCATGAACCAATACGCACTAATCATAATGATTTGCTAATTTTCGGAAATGACAGACAACGCAAAGAAAGATTTTTGGAAATTAGAAAAGTTAATTGAAATTAAAATTTTAATCTCAAGATTCTATCCTCCAAATATGTTTCACAGTTGCTTTCTCTTTCTACTTTTCATTTTCAGCAATATTTAATTTTAAATGTCCTACAACTGTTTTCTCTTTCAACTTTTTATTTTCAGCAATATTTTTGTTTTTGACAAATTTTTGTATTTCACGATGAGATATAAATACGTCAGTAACTACGTATGAACATCTATATAAGTGAATATTAATACTCATATGTATAACTATGAATAATAAGAGTGCTTTGCCTTATGCTTCGGTCTGTGTCTTGGCTGATGTTGCTATTGTGGCCGGTATGAACACACGCTCAATCATGTATTAATAACACATTGATTAGATATGAACGCTGACTATTCAAATATAAAAAATATTTCATATTTTTCGTATGAAAAGCTAGACGTATAAGATGTAGGATACTCATTATTATTAATTAAAATAAAATATATTCATACTTATTATTATGATATTTATACTGGAAAAAAAAAATATGTATACCTAACTGTGTGTAAAAAACTGAAGACTCTTTTGACAGATTTTTATAGAGAAATAATTAACATGCCCCAATTAAAAAAATAATTTATAACAGCATAAATGTAAAAATGAATTAATGAAAAATGAGTACACAACAGAAACAAACAGAATTAGTTTTCTCATATTAAGGTAAAGATACCAGTTGCCTCATCCTAAGCCTACCGCAGAAATGGATGTACATGTGAGTTTCAGGGCAGGCAAAAAAACTAATGTCTCTTAACTCACTCGATATCGATTTGTTATTGGCTCGATTATTAGTGGATCAAGTTGCTAACGAGCCGGCTCGTTAAGCTCGTCAAGTTAATGAAACGAGTTTGAGCTTAGGTCGACTCAGCTTGTTAGGTTTATTTAGCTCGTTAAATTATTAATATTTATTATCTATATATTTATTATGAATTTGTAATATAGTAAATAGTTATAGTATGATATGTAATTAAATTATTATAAATCAAATTGTGTGAAATATTTTGTTACTTATTATTTTAATATTTTTTATAAATTTAACATAAAATATCATAAAAAATATAATTAACTATTAAATTAGTCTTAACAAGTCTTAATGAGCCAACTTGATTAGCTCGTCAACTTAACGAGCCGATTTCAAGCTAAAGCTTTTGGTTCGAAAGTAATTAGTGAGCTGGCTTGGCTCGGCTCATTAAGCTAATGAGTCGAGCACGAGCTTAGCCCAGCTTAGTTCGGCTCCTTTACAGCCCTAGTTCCATACATAGGGGTGTAAATGGAGCGGATAATATCCGCTCCATTCGGCTCTGTATCCGAAAATTATCTGAAAATATATCATCTGTATTCGAATATTAATTATCTATATTCGTATCTGATTCGTGTCCATAAGAAATGATACGGATACGAATACAGATACGAATTTAATTTCATACTCTATTATCTGTATATGAAATAGAGAATATATTATAAAATTTTATTTATAAAATAATATTATTTGTCAATATTTTTATTTATATACAATATTATTATTATAAATACTAACAAATATATACATTACAAATACTTACTGTTAATATAAAGATTTTATTTTTATTATATAGACATAGCTATTAGTAATATGCATTAATTTTTATTTCATATCCATCACAAAATCTGCATCCGTTAAATATCTGTTTCGTATCCGTATTCATTTAATGCAGAGTTGGTATTGAATTTTGATATCCGTTTAATATTCGTATCTGTATCTGTCAATAAGAAATGAATACGAATATAATTTCAACACTATCCGTTCCGTTTACAGCCCTATCCACACACACCATCCTAAACATTTTTTCCGTTCAACACCCTTTTATTTGGTAATTTTTTGCTCAAAACTTTTGTGCTGGTCACGGGACTAGCTTACCTAATAGTTGCATGCATGCATGTCTGGGCGCGGACCTATTTAAAGGCGAGATTCGACACGTGCCTGAGTTTAAATTCATAAAAAGTTATTCTAAAATATAATTCAACACGCTCTAATATTGAGAGAGTGATAGAATAGTATATTTTTTAGAAGAGTGGTAGAAGAATAATATTTTTGACTATTCGGAAGAATGAAAATATTGTTTTGGCAGTTGTTAATCATAATAGTTAAAAATATAAATAATTATGATAATAAAAATGATGATGATGATGATAATATTAAAATAATGATAATAATAATGATGATAATAATAATAATATAATAATAATAATAAAATAATGATCATAATCATAATATAATAATATAATAATAAAAAACTATTATTTTAATCATAATCATAATATAATAATAATAATAAATAATAGTAATCATAATAATATAATTATAATATAATAATAGCTATAATCATAATATAATAATATAATATAATATGATAATAATAAAATAATAATAATAATAAGTAATAATAATCATAGTCATAATCATAATAATAATAATATATTAATAATAAATAATCATAATCATATTTATAATCATAATATAATAATATAATACTAAAATTATAATTATTATAATATAATAATAAATAAATTAAATTATTATATAATATAATAATAATACTAACAATGATGTTAATATAATAATAATAATTATTATTATTATAATAATTATTATTATTATAATAATAATAATAATAATAGTAAATAAGTAAATAAATAATCATCATAATATTAATATAATAATAAATAATAATCATAATAATAAATCATAATCATAATTATAATCATATATAATAATATAACACAACATAATCAAACAATAATCGCTATTTTGACGAGAGCTAATCCGGTATACCACATATAACTTAGTATACCGAATTAGCACTCTTCTGCACTCTTCTACTTAGTCTAAAATTCGTTTGACAAATTAATTCGTCGGAATAACTATTTTATTCTATTTTTTTTGCTATTCCACCAAATGTCAAACTTATCCTAAGTTTAGTCTAATGTGTCTTTGTGCCTGAGCTTAGGGCTGCTAATGGATGCGGTTGTCCATGGACAAAGTGGACAAACAATAGTTGGGTATATATTGGTCGGGTCTAATTTGGACATGTGTCCAAAGCTCAACTCGAGTCCAAATAGAAAATGTTAAATGGGCTATATATGGGTTAATTGTGGTCAGAAGATGGACTAAGTATGGCCTTATTTCTGAACAAAATGGACTAATCATGATCTTAGACCTGGACGACCTCAGCGTGTTCTTTCTTCCCTTTCGACCCTCTTGGACTCTATAATATTGCGTCGCCTCTCGAGTCTCGACACCTACACCTAGATCTCCTTCAGTTTGACTCTGCCAAGGCCATCATCTCTCTCCAACTTGACACTGTACAAGCCTCACTCTTAGGAAGGTTCTCGTGTCAGACACAGCCAAATCTCTCCTTCACACACTCGACGATGGCAAATCTCGTCACGAGATTGATTTCTCGTAAATCTTTTTTGCGTAAATATTATGCTCTATAAATCTACCAATTTAAAGTAAATCATGTATGGTCATAAAAAAAATGTCTGGGTCATCGTGAAACCCAAGATTTTTAAGTTATAAGCAACCTAATTTCAAGATTATAATCTGAAAGTAATTTTTGGAATTATCGAAAAGAACTAAAACTCAATTGTCGGTTAATTGTTGGGTTCTCTTTTCCATATTCTAGATTCTCTTCAGAATAACACTCCTTTTAGTTTGTTATTTTTGCTTTAGTTCATTTTATTTTATTTTATTTCTTTTTGACATTTTTTTTATATAATATATGGTCTTTTCTTTATCTATTTTTTAGTTAATGTACCGTCCTTTATGTGAGATTCTAGAGCTATTTAATGATAAATATTATTTTCTATTTTGAAATCATGCTCTAGGTTGCTTCCAAAAATCAGTACAAGAAAGTTTACCCACTTTAAAAACACATTGTAAATGAATGTAACACGGTAAAGAACTTGATAAGTTTAGCAAATATTCAATCAGTGTCTCTTGTCTACTGATTCTATCTCACATTACCATTGCCACTACCAGTGTATATTTCCTTGGTGCAATATATTTCTCCTGTGTTTACATTTACCAAAAATGATATCTGAATTTTATGAGAGCTGTTGTTTACTGCTATAGTCATACAAGAATGATTATAGCTATATCATACATGGGAGAATAAGATTGCTGAGGATGAATTTTTCAAGTTGTAGTTGTAGTTCCAGTTTCATATATGAGTTGAGTTGTGTTCTTTGCACAATCCATTTAAAATTCAAAAATCTTTTGGACTTACTCCTTTGCATTAGCAAACTTTCTATATATAATACAAAATAGATGTTTGTGTTTTGAAATCATGCTCTAGATTGCATTGTAGTGTATTACTAACTGAAATCCTCTTATGTTATTTCTCAATGAAGCGTATCCTGATGTGTCGGTGGACATACATTTCTACTTCAGTTACCTTTTAATTGTGACTTTAATTTTCAACCGTTGTTGACAAAATTGTCAGATTTTATTAATATGCTCATCTGGCTAATCAATTTATATCTTTTCAAAATTGGATTAATTAGGAGGGTTAATCTTGAAATTGTCAATGTGTTGATTGCTATTTTGTAATACTGTCAAGATTATATTATTTTTAAATTCTTTATGAACTATTGATGTAATAGGTAGTTAGACTTTGAAAAAAATTATAAACTGTTTTAAATTTATGGTACCGAGTTGTGGTACAACTTCTTGGACTGATAGTATCGATAGAAACTAGTGATAGATGCCCTTTTTTTTTATAAAAATAATAATAACTCAAATACTTAAAAGTCAAAAGACTTATGAACATATAATTGATTAAGTTGGCTTTTGTTTGATCTGGATCAAAAAATTATAAATTATGAGTTTTATGAAATTTTTGAATGAATATAATTCATGGAATTTTGTTCAAACATTTGCTGATATTATTTTGAAGCGTCTTCCAATGTCGTTTACTTTGATCAAGCATTAAAGAATTCGAAAAAAAAAAAAAAATATATATGTACATAATTATGGACTGAGTTATGGATAGATTAGAGACAGGTTGTGGACTGAATTGTGGACAGATAATGGACTGGATTTTGAGCTGGACATATATCATAATTATGGACTGAGTTTGGTTTTGAACTTTAACTCTTCAATATTGTCGGGCTGAACTGAACATGGGTTGGTATCCGTCCATTAGCAGGCCTATCTGGGCTTGATTTTTCTATGAATTATTTTGTCTGGACTTAGTTTTTCTTTTGTGCATTTATGATTGGCTAGACTTTCTAGCCAAGTAACTAAGATAGCTAGATGACTGCAAGGATAATTTGCACGTCCTTTTTTTAGCTAAGTAGCTAAACTAGCTAGGCTCTCTAGCCAAGTAGCTAGCCTTCTATTTTTTATTCAATTTTATATTTAATTATTTTAGTATTGTGTCTATGGTTAGAAAATATCTAAATCCGCCACTAATATATGCTATGCTATGTTGTGATGTTAACTTCTCCACTTAGTAAATAAATAAATAAACAAATGAAATAAAATATTAATGATCTATGCACTCCGCAATCTTGTTGCGCGTATTCTCGAAATAAAAATTTCTTAACTCTTCTTTTTATCATAGGGTGTGTTCTACCCTTTATTTTTGTAATATGGAAAGTTAAAAGCGCCAAATTTAGGAGAAAAAAATGAATTGGATGGAAAGGAGGTGAATAAAAGAGGGCTTGAAGTTTAAGCCTTTCAAATTGGAAGTGAATAATTTTTTTTTTGAACATGATATTCAATACGGATGGTCAATGACAAGTTACGAGTTCAAACCTCAGTAAATTTTGAGAGGAGACATTAAGATCTTAAAATAATTAAATATCAGGTTCGGCTTCTAATATGAAAAACACTTACAACAACAACAAAAAAATGAAACTGAACAAGTTTTGGATAAATGAATAAAGATTTAACACCCTTATAAAACGTCGGCTCTCCAAAATAATTATTTTTTTATATATTGAAAAGTTCATAAATAATGCTCATCAATTATATTTCTTTATTCATCCATAAACACTTCTGATGTATATTTCATATATTGAATTTGCATATACAGAAAACTAGTTCGTGGGGTAAACATATTTGAACTCGTAATAATATATATGTATGTTCTAAATTCAAATACATTCAATTTCCAACTCCATTCTTCTTCTTCTTTTGTTTTATTATATTAAGAAATCATTTTCTCCTCTCCCATCCCTCGAGCATTTTTTTCGATTTTCATTCCTACATAATATGACTCCCAAACAGTCATTTTTGTCGTTATTTATTTTTTAAATAAAAATAGAATTAACATCTATTAAAATATATATATATATTGTTAAATGATATAATTTCCAACTTTGTTGTAATTTTTAATATTATTATATAATATATTACGAATGTGTCAAGTATTAAATACGTTCAATATAGCGGGAGACGTGGCATTTATATATTGGCCAGCAAACTAAACAAAATTGGTGATCAAACAATGACTATTCAGTCTATTCTTCACTAAGGCTATAATTCGGACTTCACTCTAATAAAATAATTCTTAAGTAAATAATTAAAAATATAAAATCTGAATATATACTTTTTAAATATATATTAAAGATGTATATAATAATATAATTAAATATGATAATTTTTAAAAAATAATACTAAAAAAATTAAAATATGTTAAGAGTTAAATTTCATCTCAAATGTATTATACCATCTATTTTAAATGAGTAGATATATATATATATATATATATATGAATCATTGGATTCAAGTAGATGAAAAATTTAAATAAAATCAATGGAAAAAAGAATGATGATATGACATACTTGAAGAGCTTGAAAACTTAACTCTATTTATGAATAAAGAATTTGAGATTCTTATTAGATAGTTATGTGTTTGTTTTGTTAATATTGGCCTATTGGGACACATTTTAAAGGGCTTCATGCCTTCAAGAAATAGAACTTTCACGTTTTGCATGATGAACAAAATTGCATTTTTATATTCCAATGAAATTTGCATTCTACTTCTTTTCTTTTTGACTCGTATCGACATTAAAGATTTTATTTTATATTTTTTTACTTTTCACATGAATTAAAGATGAAAAATATGATATGATTGTATACCAAGTCATAACTCAATTTTCAGATCTACCTTCTTCTTCCTCATGGACCAGCATATTTTTCTCATATTAGTAGTATTAGGGCTGTAATTCAGGTTCGTCCAATAAAATATTTTTTAAATAAATAATAAAAATATATAAAAATGAAATATATTCAATTAAAATTGCACAATAAGAAAATTAAATTTTTTTTTAAATACTAAAAATATATATAATAATATAATTAAATATGATAATGTTTACAGAATAATACTAAAAAAATTATAACATGTTAAGTATATCACATCATTTTTTTTAAATGAAGAGAGAATATATATATATATATATATATATATATATATGTATGTATATAAAGTTAGACTATTGTGAAAATATTTGCATTTCGAGCTCAAGTATATACGGCTCAAATTTTATCGTAAAACGTATGAAATTCAAAATTATCATTCTCATTAAATTCTTCATATCAAAAAATGAAAGGATACAAAATTTGGGGTATTTCAAGTTTTTTAAGTATTTATTTTGGATTTTTAAAAATCAGCAACAACAATTCAATATTTTATTATTATTTTAGTGTTGATTTTCAAAAATTCAAAATAAATACTTAGAAAACTCGAAATACCCTAAATTTTTGCATCCCTCAATATTTTGATATGAAGAATTTAATGAGAATGATAATTTTGAATTTCAGACGTGTTACAATAAAATTTAAGCCATATGCACTTTGGCTCAAAATGCAAACGTTTTCACAATAGTCTAACTCTCTTTCTCTCTATATATATATTAGAGTGATGATTTGGATATATATATTAGAGTGATGATTTAGCAAGCTCGAAAAATATGAAAATTTGACTTTTTTTATTAAGAATTGAGGAAAGGAGGAAATATTCAAACAATCATGAAGTTCAGGTGTAAACATACAGAATTAGGCTTGAAACCAACATGCTTTAGGTCATGATTTTATGTTCTTGTAAATGGGCCCGTATTCCATAAATTTATTTTATTATGAAACAACTCCCTGTGAAATTTCGTCCGGTGGAACAATTATTGTTGAACTTCTCAGCATATGGCTAACTCTACGTAATTTATTTTATTATGAAACAACTCCCTATGCAATTTCGTCCGTTGGAACAATTATTGTTGAACTTCTCAGCATATTGCTAACAATTATATTTAAACCACAAAATTTGTCCAAATTTTTTTCTGAGTATTTAATTTGACCAATTAAACAAGGACAGGCAACTGATTATGGACGTAGTTTCCAGCAAAACCAAAGCAGCCGGTAGTTGCAAGATGCTAATTAATCAATGCTCTTTTAGCTAGACTGTTACCAAAAAGATGCAGCAACAAATGTTTATATTATATATCCTCTACAAATCAATATCAGTTCGACGTTAGTTTACAAGGGTTAGAATAATGAAAGAAGTGTCTTTTTGTATTAGGTCTGATAATGACGTGATTGTATTGTCACTATAATAGAATTGAGATTTACTAACACCAATCAGTTTTTAGTGAAAACTGTTAGTAGTATTATTGGGCAGTGATATTTTAAAAAATGAGTTTGAACTATTTTATAATGGTTTGGAAGAAGAAAACGTTATAAAAATGTGTTAAAAAGTCACTACCAGAATTTGGGTTATTGCATTACCCCTCCTAGCAACGGTTTTTATAGAAAACCGTTAATAAAAACATGTGGTGGTAATTTTGTAATTTAATAGAAAGATTCAACAATGGTTGCTACAGAAAAATCGTTGGCAAAACTGTTTAAAAAATAAGAAAAAAAGTAAAATCTTCAACAATGGTTGCTTGCAAATAACCGTTGCTGAATAGATAAGAATCAACAACGGTTATTTACTCAAAACCATTGCTGAAGGGTTATTCTTTTATTTTATTTTTCATGGAGAATCAACAACGGTTATTTTATAAAAAACATTATTGTTTACCTCTTCAACAACGGTTTTTACCAAAAAACCATTGCCGATTCTCCATAAACAACAACGGTTTTTTTGATAAAAACTGTTATTGATTCTCAAGGATTTGAATTTTTTTAAGGATTTGCAAAACCTTTCTGCTCATTCGAAAACCTTTGCGTGCCTCTGTCTCTCTCTCTCGAAAACATTTGCACCGCGCCTTCTACTAACTCAAAACCTTTGCGTGTGCCACATTCCCTCATTGATGTTGCCTTCCCTAGCCCCACCAAAGCCTCACCTCCTGGACTTCGCCTTGCTGTCGCTGACCACCGACCCTTGTTGCTGCTTTGAGTTAGAAACTTGATAATACATACCTTTCTTTTTCTTTTCCGACTGTGTAGGCCATGTGGTGGTGGTTGAGTTAGCCCCGAGCACAAATAACCTTCTTTTAGAATTTTAATTGAGAATAATTTATCTATAATGTCTCACTTCTATAAATTTATGTGTTTCTTTTTTGCTTCTCTGAGCTGCTTGTGCATAAAAATAGTTCTTTTGTTTTCTGACAGATTCATCTCTCTTTTTCTCTAACAGAACAAATTCATTAGCCGTCATCAAGTAGAGATTGACTTCTTCAAGACTGTAGCCTTTAAATGTGCAATGACAGGTATCAACTAATAATAAACCTTTGTTCATCCCATTTCTTTTTAGAAAAAGAAATCGGCAAGTGCAATTCTTAGCTTTCATCAAACTAATTTTCTTGTTATAAATAATAGCAAAGGAGATTGTGTCTGATACCATCCGGAAAATACAATCAACGACAGAAATCAATCTGGCAGAAAGGGTGACCGATGGTTTAGATCCTGAGCATGACAATTGACCACGGCTTCATGTGTTGAATTACTTGATTCAGATCCTGAGCTTTATTGTATATTATTTGTGTTATGAAATTTGATTTTGAAATAATTTATTGTATATTATTTGTGGTATTTGTTATTATGTGTTATATATTATTAGATATTTAGTGTTATAATTATGTGTTGTTTTGATAAAATGGATGACATATAATGTCTAATTTAGACTAGCAATTATTGGGCTAGTCACAAAAAAAAAACAACATTTAAAAAAATATATATAGCAACACCAACAGTTATTAGTTATTACCATGAAACCGTTGGCAATGGTACCATTTAAAAAAAAATCAACAACAGTTATTCTACAAAAATTATTGTTGATTCCCATAATTGCCAACGGTTTTTGTAGAATAACCATTATTGATGCCAACTGTTAAACCGTAAAATTTAATTAAACAATAATAATAATTAAGAGGATAATTAAAATAATTTAACACAAATTAACAAAAAATATAACCAATAATTAAAAGAATATATATATATATATATATATATATATATATATAAATAAAGCTAACAATAAATAATAATAATTTTTCTAATTAATGACTCAAGTAAATTAGTAGATGAAAACTCAATTCCAAATAAATTAACAGAATTAGTTAATTATGAGATAAAAATAAATTTGAATTTGAAATAAATAACTAATCGATCGAATTGGAATTTAAATAAATTTGAATAGTACAAACACTAATGATGACATAATATCAAAAATCAAAAGAACATGTAAACAGATATGAATAATAAATAAAATAAAATAAAAACAAAATATAAATAAAATATAAATAATATGATAAAATAAATAAAATTATATAAAGACTCTAAGTAATTAGATGAGATACACAATCAAAAGAAAAGTTAATGTAATCTCGAATAATAAAATAACTGGCAATGGCTTAATATCAAAAAGTAAAGCTAAACTGAAAATTAATAGAGAAACTAAACCCCTTTTTGACCTAAACAATTTGTGTAGCTTGTAAATAACCAGACGGGTCAGTATCCAAACTCAATTTCATTCATGACACAAAGAACTACACAATCTCATCCTTATCCGAACCCTCACCCCTCTCTTTCTTCATTAAACCATCATTTAATGCCCATCCATCACCTCTGTCATCCCCTGTCAATTCGCTTGACTTCATCTCCCTCTATTTTTCTCGGGCGACAACACTCACCCCGGAGGGGGATAGCCCATCTTCTCCCGATCGTGTGTTTACTCAAACATGTACAAAATATTATTACAGTAAAATATATATTAATTTATTATATTGCATTTAAATTTCGGTACCGGTATTTGGGTCCAGTCTAGAAAAGAAGATAAAATCTTAAGGCTGGATCTAAATCCGTACTGAGTAATTTATAAAAATTACTCACGTTTCCACGGTGGTTGTGGGATCCAGGTTTACAGGTGCGGGATCGAGTTTTGATGAGAGTGCTAGGTGCAGTCTTGCGTGATATTAGAGGTGCTTCGCCGCATCAGCATAGTGAGACGGGTAGATGATTAGGACTCATCGGGTATCGAGTCTTTGTTTCTTTCTTTGGGTTTTATTTGAGAGATTTTGCTACCCATTCCGATGGAGTTAGCCCCGCCGGTGTCTGGCGTTGTACTTTACTGTATATTCTGGACTGTTATTGTTTTGTACTGTTATTATTGTTTTGTTTATATTGAGATTTATCTTATTTTATTCATTTAGCCTTTCGTACGCACGTCTCGTCGTGCGTACGTGGCGGGATTAATCACCCCTGATCCGATTTATTATTTCTGGGGTGTGACACCAACGGTTTTTTTTCAAAAAAACCATTGTTGTTTCCTTGTTTTGCCAACGGTTTTCTCAGAAAAACCGTTGTGGTTGCCAATATTTGCCAACGGTTTTTAGAAGAAAACCGTTAGTGATTAGTTTAATTTTGTCAACGGTCATTTAAAGAATCGGTACGGGAATCAGTGACCCTAGCATCAACAACTGTTGCAGAACCATTAGCAAATAATATATTTAACCGTTGCTGTTTCTTTTTTTGTGGTAGTGAGTGTAAATTTTTTCGGATATTCAGTGCATAATTTCAATTGAATATTTATTTTTTCTCCAATTTGTTGTTTCAGGATAGTTGAATTATTGTTTGGTTGTTCAAATAATATAATAATATAAGTGTCATTAAAATTCAATGCACTCTGCAAAGTCATGACAATATATATTAAAATAAACAAGGAATATTCAGTGCACTCTGACCTGAGCTCTGCAAAGACAACAACTTTAAAAAATAAAAAATAAAATTTTATTAACGGTTTATTAACAAAAATCATCCCCAAATAATTTATTGAACACTTATTGTAGTGTTCTGTTTTAACCCAATTATGAGGTGGTTAAGGATGACATTTTAGATCAAATCTGTTACATCTTGATCTTCTTGTTTGATATTTTTTTTTTCTCTTCTCTCTTTACTTTAATTGTTATATACTTATGAGAATTGATTTGAATTGCCTAATGCTACCTTAAATTCTACATTAAGTTCCAATATGGTTTTGAATTACATCTCTTAATAGTTCTTAATTTTCTTATCATAATTATTCTGGTGGGTATACCTGGGTGTGCAAGGTTAATGCTATTTTTAAAATAATAATACTAACACAGATATATCAACCAAATACAAAATAAGAATTCGGAGTTAGCTCCGAATAATGCAAATCTATTAAATCAACTATTTAGTTGTTTAGTATATTAACTCTCCATGAGAATAATGAAAATAATAAAAAAACTTTCTATCTTATTTTTTATTCATTTCTTCAATAATATTAAATAAAATAGTAATAAATAAAATAAAAATTATTAGTAAAGAATAAAATAATAATAAATAATTATAAAATAATAAGAATTACTATTGAACAAAATAACAATAAAAATCTTTATGCGTAATAATATATAAAATAATAATCACTAATATTAAATAAAATAATAATTAATAATAACATAAAGTAGTATCAAATAATCATTACTATTAAAAAAATAAAAATAAATAAAAATAGTAACTAACAATAAATAATAATAATAATTAAAATAATAATCATTAGTATTAAATAAAATAATAATTAATAATAGTATAAAATAATATTAAATAAATATTAATATTAAATAAAATAATAAAAAATAGTAATCATTAATAGAAAATAAAAAAAATTGATAATAATAAATAATAATAATACACAAAATAATAATCATTAATATCAAATAAAAAAATAACTCATTATTTTATTTATCCTCTTCATCACTATTTTTAAATTTTCATTCAAATAATATTTTATTAATTCGAACTATAAAAAAATAACTTCATTTTTATATATTTTTTAAAATATCACTAATCTCACAATCATCCTCAATCATCATCCTCAATCATAGGCCTAAAAACATTATTTTTACACTATTTTTTTCACCATCCAAACACATACCTGTAAGATTTCTCTTCCACGTCTGCAAAGCTTCATTTGAAGCAAGTCACTGGCCGGTGGGTATCTTCTGCTAAGTGTGGTATCTGGTGTGAGAAACACATTTGCGACAAAAAAGTATTACAGAAACTCGTCATAGAGAAATCGTAACATTAACCTTTTTCCCTCTCAGCTCCCCAACCTAACTTTTTTACTTTTGTTCCTCTCTTCCCCACTCCCACTCTCTTCCCCCTCCCCTCACGAACCAGATCCAATCGCTCCCACTAATCTCCGGCCAATCTGCAAAAAAACCTAGACCTAGAAGTACAACCTAACCTCCATCCAGTAATGGAGGAGGCGCTGGAGATGGCGCGAGGCAAAGACACGAAGGCCCGGATGGCCGGTGTAGAGCGACTACACGAGGCACTGGAGAAATCCAGTAGGGCCTTGACTTCGTCCGAAACAGCATCGTTGGTTGATTGCTGTCTAGATCTGTTGAAGGATGGAAATTTCAGGGTGGCGCAAGGAGGGCTTCAGGCATTGTCGGCGGCAGCTGTACTTGCTGGGGAGCATTTCAAGATCCATTTGAATTCTCTTGTGCCAGCGACTGTGGACAGGCTCGGAGACGGAAAACAACCTGTCAGGGATGCCGCACGCCAATTATTGGTAACTCTCATGGAGGTAAGGCAATGTCCGAGATTATAAAGCTATATTTTAGAGAAAGTGAGAAGAGGGAAAAATATGAGATTATTCTGGCAAGTTCACTTATTCGTTACAAGGAAAAATGAGTTGATTTACCTAAATGAGCTATTTCTGTTCAAGAGAGGATCACAAGTTATACCAAGGAAATTGTAATTAGAAATCATATTTTGGCAGAAGTTATTTTGGAGTTCCCATTCCTAATTGTGTCCCACAAAAACCATTATCTATAAATAGGTCTCTTCACCCACAATTATCGTGGAGAGAGCTGGCAGCTTTGCCTGGACGAATAAAAGCTGGAGAGTGAGAGAAGAGTTTGTCAGAACGGTTGCAGCTGCTGTAGGTCTATTTGCCGCAACTGAGCTTCCCCTGTTACGTTCTTTGCTTCCTAATGTAAGCAGTAAACCTCAGTTGATTTGGGATATAATCAAGCTAAGATCCTTTTGTTTTCTCTATCATGTGTTGACAACCTGTGCTTTTTCAGATATTGCATTTGTTGAATGATTCCAATCAAAGTGTCAGAGATGCAGCCATGTCATGCATTGAGGTTGGTATTTTTTTTTATTTGATTAAACTGAAGTTTTATGTCAATCACCCTTGAGCCTTGTAAAGGTGCTACACACAGGTCCTGTGCATTACTTGCAGAATTATTACAGAACAGCTAAAGTTCACTTTATGTTAGTACTTACAAAAATTAATATGTTATCAGTGTTTTTTTAAAAGCATTATGTTGTTAGTGTTGCTGTGAATCTTATACATGTAAATTGGTATGACTTTTTACTTCATTTCTTTCAGGAGATATACAAGCACTTGGGACCTCAATTTCATGAAGAGCTGCAGCGACATAATCTCCCATCATTCATGGTACCATACTTTGGTCTTTATTGGTAAATTGGACCATAGAATTTGAACATTGTATTACGAGTTAGAGTCCGGGCTTATATTGTAACCATAGAATTTGAACATTGTAAAGTACTAACGCTGTACTAGATACTAGTATTACCATCCATCCCTATTTCAGATAAGTTGTGTTAGCCATGCCACCTGTTTAGCTGCCTACAAAATTAACTAAAAGTATCTTAATCAGGGTTTATTAAACTTTTTGTGTGCTCCATTGTGGCGCCTCTATGAGACAAAATAGTAGATGTACTGTTGAATGGTCTCTTTTCATTTAACGAGGCATTATTGCTTCTTCATTTGGCCAATAAAACATATTTGTTGTACAACTGTAGTTGAAAGAAATAAATGCAAGAGTAGAGAAGGTAGAACCAAAAACTCATCAGTCTGATGGCCCTGGTCCCTATGTACCTTCAGAGGTCAAGTCATTTAATTCAAACCCTAAAAGAAGCAGCCCGCGAACCAAGAACACACCGAGAGAGAGTTCCCTGTTTGCTGGCAAGTTCCTTTTTTGATCTTAAAACAATCTTAATAAGAGTCATGGTTTATATATGTTAAATTTTGTAGCATCTGGAGCGGTAGTACTTAATCTGTGATATTAAGTCTTTAGTGGTGGCATAATACTGTTCTATAGCTGGTAGCATACTATCATAGTTGTCTGATCTACTTTGTAAGCTTCTACAAGCTTTTGCTGTTAGTGTCCATACAGCATGCTGACTTTGTAGTATGTAAAGTATTTGTCTTCATAAAAAGCTGAATGAGTATAAAAGTAAAATCTTTGTATTGCTTACATGGTGAATTCAAATATATTTTTCTTTGACAAAGTACAGGGGACGGCAATATTACAGAAAAACCAATTGATCCAATAAAGGTATACTCCGAGAAAGAATTGATTAGAGAATTTGAGAAAATTGCGTCTACTCTTGTACCGGAAAAAGATTGGTCACTTCGAATAGCTGCTCTTCAAAGAGTTGAAGCCTTGGTCTATGGAGGTGTGTTGTCCCTAAATATATTTTTTTTGAACTCCATGTATCATCCATTATGTGAATGTTTCTTGTTGATATTAGAATTTTGGAATGTTCTGTCAGGTGCTATGGATTATCCATCATTTCTTCCACTCTTGAAGCAACTAGTCCAACCTCTATGCACTCAATTGTCAGATCGTAGGTCTACTATTGTAAAACAGGTAAATTCCACTGTCCTTTGACACTATGTGATAGCTCAATACCTTCATATCATCCATATACTCTGTCTCTACTGTTTTTTACAATTCACTTTTCTTGCAGGCATGCCATTTGCTAAATGTGTTATCTAAGGAACTCCTTGGTGATTTTGAAGCCTGTGCTGAGATATTTATCCCAGTAATATTCTGAAACCTTAATTTTTATTTTTTGCTGGTTAATATAAGGTTGATAGTTTGTTAACTAACAAATATTTGACTATCAGGTACTCTTTAAGCTCGTTGTGATAACTGTCCTTGTCATTGCTGAATCTTCTGACAACTGTATTAAAACTGTAAGTGTAACTTTTGTCCACATGTATGTCATGTCGGGATTTTGTACATTCATTGCAACTTGTGTTTCTTGCACCTATCTTCTATGCTTTTGCCTGATATTGTACTTGCCTATTTACTAGTATTTGCATGTTTATCTTTCTGTCGCTTGCAGATACTAAGGAATTGCAAAGTAGCACGTGTGCTTCCTAAGATTGCTGATACAGCTAAAAATGATCGAAGTGCAGTTCTTCGTGCTAGGTATCTTATATTTATCTGTATCCTTTTTCTGTTATGTTTGCAAAAACAGCAAACTTGGAAATGAATCTTTATAAAAAAAATGACTGAAATTTTTGTAAGTCAGGTGCTGTGAGTATGCTCTTCTGATACTAGAGTATTGGGCTGATGCCGCAGAGATACAACGGTCAGCTGATATATACGAAGACCTCATTAAATGCTGTGTTGCTGATGCTATGAGTGAGGTGGGCAGTTATTTTGCTTCTTTGCTTTGTTTTATTTGTGTTTGTGAGCAGCCAATGCTCAAGATTGGGATGTTAGTAGGATTTTTTTATTAGAAGTTACTCTGATATCAGTCTTGTTATGTGTGACATGGCAACATGGCCTCTACAATTGAAGTTTAATTTTAGTGCGCTGGCCGTACATTTCTCCTGTCAATGGCTAACAAATTGAAACTTTTGTAGGTGAGATTGACTGCCAGAACTTGTTATCGCATGTTTTCTAAGACATGGCCAGAAAGGTCACGCCGACTGTTCATGTCTTTCGATCCATCCATACAGAGGGTATGATATTAACATGTTGAATATTTACATCTCTTGCTTCTAATGAAATTACTATGTTCTTTTACAGTATTGTGGTCTTTCCTGTTGAGATAATTTTGGATATAAGAACATCTCCTATAGGCTGTGGTCCAAATGCCTCGACTTTGGTGTCTCCAATCCACCAAAGTCTTGTAAAAATGCACTGATATGGACAATTTCTCAATGTTGATTTTTTTCATGTTATTGATTCGTGTAACAAAGTCGAAGTATCATAATTTTTTATGTACGTGTAGAGAGGAATATAAATCAATCCAACAGTTTATATTTTTCTTTTTCTGAGTACTACAATGTTTGTTGCATGAAACATAGAGAGATTGAACTCTCTTCCTTTTTGTGATTGTTTCTTGAGAACTAATATAACTGGCTCAAGAAGAAAGAAAGATGTTGTTAGCGTATATTGTGAACTTGAGATATTGTCTATTGTTCTCTGTTTTTGAACCAATTTTCTTTCACTAAAACTTGTGTGTATCCCTATTACTGTGGTCTTTCCTGATGGGTAATTCAACAATTTGGATAAAATAACATCTGTTATGATCTTATGTAATTATTTCTTGAAAACCAAAAATAATGCCTCAAAAATAAACAAAGATGTTATCATACATCATGTACTTGGTCATCTTGTAATTCTGTGTTCTTGAGCAAGTTTTTTCACTGGTACTTGTGTGTACATAATTAAAGGGAAAGAAAGGATGGAATAATGTGCAAGATGGTCTCACCATTACTATTGATTCTTTTTATTTTTTATGGATGCAGCTAATTAATGATGAAGATGGGGGGATGCATAAGAGGTATGCTTCTCCAGCTCTTCGTGACAGAGGTGGGCCCATGCCTCACTCTCGCACTTCTCACACATCTTCAGGCTCTAATGTTATCCCTGGGTACGGCACCTCGACCATAGTAGCTATGGATAAGAGTGCTTCGGCCATCTCTTCTGAACCCTCTCTCTCCTCTTCAAGTCTTCTTTCTCAGTCAAAGCTTAACAAAACAACTGAGAGGAGTTTGGAGAGTGTCCTCAGTTCTAGCAAGCAGAAGGTGTCAGCCATTGAGAGTTTGTTGAAAGGTGCTTCTGATAGAAATTTTTCAGTTGTGCGATCGTCAAGCTTAGACCTTGGTATTTTCTTTCAAAATCATCAATTGCTCGCTATATTGGTAACAAGATGCATTGCATGTTGAGACCAGATCTCTGATTAGGGGTCTCTGTTCGTCAGAACTGAGATTTGCCTTTAAACCAGTTTCTGTTATTGATTTAGCAACTTAATATGTGCGTACCCCGACTTGTTTGGGACTGGAAGATTTTGTTGTTGTCGGTACGACTAGCTTTGTATTCAAACCACAGCATGTGGCGGCCTATTTTGCTTGATTGCATTGAAATATGACATATATTTCTTGATTAGATTCACACTTCAATCAAACTCACAATCTTTCACTTTAAGGAAATAGAAATAGAAATAGAAGAATGAGAGAAAAATTGTAGGATAATCGTCAACGATTTGATCTTGGCTGAACATTTCATCTTTTTTAAATTCTAGATATATCTGAGGAAGCAGCATCTTATTCTCTTACATTGTTTTGTAGGTGGTGATGCTTCTTCTCGTGGCCCACCTGCACAGGTGCCAGCGACAAATCATCTTTCTCTACACAATTCACTAGTTGACTCTACCCTGCCTGCTGTATCAAAATCTGGGAACAGCAGCACTTTCAGAAATGGTGGTTCATACCTTCTAGAAAACATGAACTCTCAGATTCAGAACTCCAGAAACAACCCTAGGGCCGCCTATTATGGAGCCCATCAACCTGATTTATCTCATTCTTACACTATGAGACAAACTGAGCGACACATAGACATGGACAGACACTATTTGGATAATTTGGCCTCGTATAGGGATTCACACTCAGGTAGCTATGTGCCAAACTTTCAGAGGCCTCTGTTGCGCAAACAATCCACACAAAGGGCTACATCTGTTAGCCGTCACATGTTTGATGATGGTCAGGTCTCACCTAGTGAAATGACAAGTAATACCCCAGCCTCTTTAGCTGATGCACTTAGTGAGGGACTTAGCCCAAATTCTGACTGGGTTGCACGTGTGTCAGCTTTTAATTATCTTAGGGGTTTGATTCAACAAGGACCCAGGGGTGTACAAGAACTAACGCAAAATTTCGAAAAAGTTATGAAATTGTTCTTTCGCTATTTAGATGACCCACATCACAAAGTTGCACAAGCAGCATTGTCAACTTTAGCTGAGATTATACCGGCCTGTAAAAAACCTTTTGAGAGTTACATTGAGAGAATTTTACCACATGTCTTTTCAAGGCTTATCGATCCCAAAGAGCTTGTTAGACAACCTTGTATAAATACTTTAGATATAGTCGGTAAAACTTACAACACTGATACAATGTTGCCAGCCCTTTTACGGTCTCTGGACGAACAGAGGTCTCCTAAGGCCAAACTTGCAGTAATCGAGTTTGCAAACAAGTCGTTTAATAAACATGTGGCGGACCCAGAAGGTGCATATAGCAATGGTGGCTTTTTGAAACTTTGGCTCACCAAGCTGGCACCGCTGGTGAATGACAAAAATTCAAAATTGAAGGAAGCATCCATTTCTGGAATCATTGCAGTTTATTCCCACTTTGATTCAGTAGCAGTTTTGAACTTTATTCTGAGTTTATCAGTCGAAGAACAAAATTCTCTTAGAAGGGCGTTAAAGCAATATACACCGCGAATTGAAGTCGACTTGGTAAATTTCCTCCAGAGCAAAAAAGAGAGGCAACGGCCCAAGTCATATGATCAAGCTGACTTGAATTTTGGCAACTCCTCAGAAGAAGGGTTTGCTTTCAGCTCGAAAAAAGGATACCAGTTTGGTCGATACTCAGGAAGCTCACTTGATGCTGGTGATTCTGCACGCAAATCAAGTTCTCTGCAAGAACAGACCCATCTAAGCCTTGATGGTGTTGATATTGTTGGTACATGGGCAAGTAATGATTTAGATAAGCCAGAGAGGAATGTAGACATTGAGAGTTCGATTTCTACACCAAGGTTGGATTTGAGTAGGTTGGTTTTGTCAGATGTTCAGACTGGTACTAGCTATGATAGAGTTGGTGAAGTGGTACATGAGGCAAGTGCCTCGCCAGAGAATGTCGGTACTGTTAAGAACAGTCTGATTGTGGATATTGGGCCTAGCATTCCGCAACTTCTCCACTGGGTAGTTGGCAAATCCTTTCTTTCTAACTTGTAATTTTTTCAACTACAGCAACAACAACAACAAAGCCTTTAATCCCACATAAATTGGTGTAGGCTAGAAATGTAACCCAATCTGTAAGCATAGAGATAAAAAATCTCAAATGTTAAAAAAAAAAAATCAATGATAGTAATAGTAGCAATGATATTGATAATAATGATGATGATAACTTGTAAATTTTTTCGCTTTGGTAATGTCTATTTTACTCACTTCCCTCTTTCTCTTCATCTCTAGATAAGTATTGCAAATGAAGCAAGTTCAAGCACAGACAAAAGGGAGGCATTGCAAAAGTTGGTGAAAGTCTCTAGTGAAAATGATACATCTATATGGACAAAGGTTTGTTCTTAACATAAATAAGTAATTTCCCTCTGCATTACATTTATAACTTTTATCTGATATTTTCTAATATGAATATTGTGTTAAATGTATCAGTACTTCAATCAAATTCTGACTGCTGTGCTTGAGGTGTTGGATGACTCTGAGGCATCGGTGAGAGAGCTTGTGCTATCTCTGATAATTGAAATGCTTAACAATCAGGTTATTACTATAATACTTGTGTTTGCTTGAAACTTTCAGCGATAAGAAAAAGTTTCACTGAGAGCTGTTACTTCCCTTTTCAGAAAAATGCTATGGAAGATTCAATTGAGATTGTGTTTGAAAAGTTGATTCATGTGACCAAGGATAATGTTTCGAAGGTATGATTCATTAGTGCATACTTCCAACGGAAACCTAGTATGTTTTGTGAATATATTCAAACATGACATTCATACCTTGAAGTGTTAAAGGTCCAAAATTTTAAGCCTCATGAGTTGTAAATTACATTCTGTGCTGCAGGTCTCAGATGAAGCACACAAATGCCTAAACATTTTGTTGACACAGTATGACCCATCTAGATGTCTTGGGGTATGTATCATTCAATTTGGAATAAAAGTATACTTTTGAGTTCTTATATTCTTTGCTTCTAAAAGGGCAGTCTGCAACATGATTGCAGGTGGTTGCGCCTTTGTTGGTTAGTGAAGATGAGAAAACCTTGGTTGTTTGTATCAACTGTTTGACAAAGGTATCTCATTCTCTGATAATATCTTTTTGCTGTGATGCTTTAACTCAAGTACCTCAAAAGACGTCATAATTTACTGACCAACCCCCACCCTACCAAAAAAAAAAGAAAAAAGAAAATGAAAATCCACACTGATGCATGGAGGAAACCGAAAAAAGAGAAAATGGCCAAACTGCTTGATTTTTTTCTTAAAACCATTTTCCATTTGGATTCAGAAATAAATATTATTTGTAGATAACACATGTATTTCCCTGGATCATTTGAAATTTGCTTGGAACTTGATTTGCATGGTACATCAGCTGCTTGAAATGTGTCCCACATTTTCCATTTGGCCAGTACTCAGGAAGTTCTCTTGGCATTTAGCACTGTGGCAAATTAAAAAAAAATACCTTTCAATATTTTCCTAAAACATTTTGGTTAATTGTTTCTTTACCTGATATTTACTAAGAAAAGTGAAAAGCAGGAAACAATTTTAACTGAACTTATTATTGGAACTTCTGTTTTTATTTTAGATTGTTGGGAGACTGCCACAAGAGGAAGTGATGACTCAATTGCCTACCTTTCTACCAGGACTCTTTGATGCTTTTGGAAACCAAAGCCCTGATGTCCGCAAGGTATGTTGGTATGGTATCCATACATTCTTGTAGAGATCCAAACCAAATCCATACCCCTTCAAAATGATCACTGCACAAGATCCTCATTCAAACTGCTGTTTGAACTCTTATAATTCATGACAAATCTAAAATGCATACCTTTTTGTATTCTCTCTTTAGACTGTGGTGTTCTGCCTGGTGGATATCTATATAATGCTTGGAAAGGCCTTCTTGCCTTATCTGGAGGGGCTAAGTAGCACACAGCTGCGACTAGTAACTATTTATGCAAACAGGATCTCTCAGGCTAGGTCAGGTGCTCCAATTGATTCCCCTCATTGATGAGTGCATTCTTTATATTAGCATGTTATATATTGACACTTGCATGTATGATTGGTGTTTTTTTGTATTTTGAGAGGTTGATTCTTTTTGTGTATTTGTATAGAGTGAGAGCTTTGTCCGAGAACTGTGATGCCATTTGGAATTTTCTTTTAGAGTGAGGATTTGATCCCCCATCTTAGTTTTAGGTTTAGGTGCAGAATGTACAAAATGAGTACAATTTTCTCTACCTATCTGGTGTTGTATCCTAGCAAGTTCATGGAAATCAAGCTGTTTGTTGTGTCTATGCATTTGCAGTTTAAAGTTTGCTGCTTCGTTTACTGTGCTCAATTCTCACTGGCCAAAAGTAAAGCTGCACTCCTGGAACAATCGCACAGGACATTTTTTTCGACTGGGCTCGCTCATTGATGTTGGAAATAATTTCATTTTTCAGTTTCATATCACAATGTTCCTATCAGAAAGAAGTATTATAGCTGAAGTTCTCCGTTTATTTATTTATTTTTAGTTTACATTTCAGTGATGTCGCCAACTGTGCTACATTGCTAGCAACTGGTTATGTTTTTCCTGCCTGGTTCTACTTTGATCAAAACATGGTTCGCATATTGCTAAATAACAAACCGCTACTATTGTCGTTGGCTGGGGACGGCAGGTACTAAAATGCTTTTTTACGAGGACGTATCGTTGTGTTTGGTCCAGGACACATTCGACCTTGGAAATAAATAATCTGTTTTTGCTTCCCCAATTATAAACTTGACATAAAATTGGAATGACTGAAAGGACCGTAAGCTGTTGCAACTTGCAGGTGTAAGTTTGTGCGCGGACAGTGCAGTCACTGCGATACCCAGCGTATCTGATTTTGATTTTTTGGGAAAGCTAAAGAACTGCCAATTCATCATTCTTCGAAAGAAGAAAACCGTAGATGTGCTTACGGGCTTGTACTACTATAGGAAAAATGAAGGTGTTAGAGTTGGGGCCCATAAGCCCTAGAAGTAGACTACACGACACAAACTGAATAGAGAGGGAGTAGACGCAGTAGAGAGGAATTTGGCGCGCTAGAGGCCACTGGCCCATCTGGCCATGGGGCGGTCGATCGCTAGACCTTCCTCCTCCAAGCGCTCACGCCGATCACCTCCTCTTAGCTCCAAATTCACATCTCGCTTCGAGTCATCCTCAGGTATGTTCTATTATTTTCTTCGTCAACCCTCATGTCTGTCTCCGTCTAATGCGCGCGCGCGCATGACCACCGTATCACACATTGTCTATTTTCTTTTTTCTGTTATTGAAGCGAACATCGTTTTTTTCCTATCACCTGAGAAGACAAGAGAGGAGCTGACTCTTATCGGTCAAGAATTACATATACTGTCTCGCAATTCTTATTTTTTGTAATGGCATCTTGAAATGTTTTGACTGAAGCTCCGTTTATTGGGATTTTTGGGGAAAGCGGACACTATTTCATTGTTATATGCATCAAAACCACCTCATAATTGAATATATGCGAAACAGTCCATGCTGATTTTGTCACCGAGTGAATGCTATCAACTTTAGTTTAAACTTGGAGTCAGTATAAGTTTCTTCATCAAAATGTTTGTTCAAGTTAATTTTCTCCTCTAAATTGATTCCTATTTATCTATTTTATCTCATTTTTTTATCAATTGAACCCAGTGGCGGAGCTTCATTCATCAAAATTGGGCCATAGCCCCTCTTAAATTTAAAAAATGTAGTGTGATTTATTTATATTTCCCCTCTTTTCCTGCTTATTCTTTATTGTTATTAATTATTTTACTCAGAAGGCACCTCTTCTTCCATCCCCATCCCAATTCACTCCTGACTCTCATATTCTTGATTGAGCCGGCCCTCTCTGATTTTCGACTCAAGCTCCGCTACTGAATTTGAACCCTTTAACCAATCTTTTTTTTTTATATTTGTATAGAATGAGATATCAGAATGTTACTCTAAGTAATTGCCATTACTATTTTTTTTCCTTTTCCAAGGACCAAAAGTAAGAAAAAAGTGCCAGAACTTAGCTGTCATTTGAGCAATAACCATAACTACCTGTGTTTCTTTCTGAAGGACATTGTATAGTTCATTAGATATCTGGTTCTGCCAAAAGCCTGAGATGGTTTGAGAAATAAGACCTAATTTGAAGTCAGAATGGACTCCCAAGGCTCTTTTTTTTCCTAACTACTAATTTTCATATATTTGTAGATGAGAACATATTTGTTTGTGTTCAAGTCATTATGCAATTAAGTTTTCTTAATTGCAATCTGTTGATTTAAAGTCAATCTTATTATTTTGTTTATTCTAATATTTGTACAGGAACCAAACAAAACAAAAAGGTCAAGTTTGCAGATTTTGATGGTGCACCAGAAAAACATTCTGGTCATGTCAAAAGAACCATTCCAAGTAACTTTCTATACCTGCCTGCCAATTTTAGTTCTATTATTTTCAAATTTCTGCTATCAGTCAATCTATGCTACTTCCATTTAATTACCTTTTCTGTAGACCATGGAACTGGTGGTGGAAAGACGTCCGAGTTCATGTACTACAAGAAATTATGTGGGACTTCTGGCCAGAAGGAAACATCCAGTAAGAAACATGTTCATCTCCATGTCTTTTGATATCTACTAGCTATATACCCGCGCGTTGCAGCAGACTCTTTTATTTAAACATTAAAACATTATAAGATAAAAAAATTCACATTTATCTAATATTAAATTATAAATTCACCAAATTATAGAGAAAACCTATAATAAAGACTATATTTAATTTTGGATGAGATTTTTGCACAATATGAGTTAATGATTCATGATTTTTATGGCAAAGAAAGTAAATTATTCTAACATATATTATCGCCATTAATTTCTTACCAAATATGCACAAGGTTGCTAAATAAAAAAAATAATATTATGGAAATAATAGTATATAAGGGAAAGAAATGGAGAGAAAGAGGGGATCAATGGACGCGATCACATACGTTCGATCAACCAAAAATAAATATTATTTGTCTAATTGAGGGATAAAATGGATATAATAAAAAAATACTATGATAAAAAATGGACCCTCCAATTATTAGATGCTTTATATAATAGTATAGACTATTCAGTTCTGATAATTTCTTCTTTTGCTTCCACGTGTGCAAGCTCAAGGTTCCAATAAGACAAGAAATTTGTTTTCTGATCAAGTCGAGAAGGAAACTCCTGTTGGCTGTATCCACTCCCCTCCCCATAAAGAGCAACTACATAAAGAGCCGTGTTGTTCTGGTTTGTTCTTTACTATAGTTATCTACTTGTGATTTAGAATAATTCAAATGGCTTCAACATTTATTTGAGCAAAGTCACATGCATTTATTGTAGGACTATATGATATGCCAAATTACAGATCGCATAGAGAAAGCGAATATCCTGCTCTTAAGATTACACCATTAGCTCAAGAGCCATTACTCTGGTCTCCAGAGGCTTCTAGAAACTCAAGTGAGAATATTTTAACCTTATTTTTTTTGTTCCAGAGGGCTCATGGAAAATTTGAAACATGAGTATGGTCCTTCTGTCTTCCTAAATTCTTAATACTGTTTGCTCATTGCTCAATTGGAACAATGTAATTTTACTGGAAAATCCAAAGGTTCTCTTGCAATCAGATTAGTATGAGCTGCATTCTGGCTGTTTTGCAATCACTGAATTTGGATTAGGACATGAATTTGCTTCTACTGTCTCTTACTTCAGATGTGGAACTTGAAAATGGAAGGGTGTTCTCAAACAAAAGGAGAAATTTAATCAAATTGGCAGCCAAGACACTGTCAATAGGAGTTAATTTCTTCCAGAGAAGGTTTGCTGCTATAAATTTTAAACATCTTAGTAATACTCATATTTGGTTGGCCTGAACTTGAAAACATACTTGGTCAGGTCAGATTTGATTGAAGAGCTAATTGAAAGGTTGGGCTTTAAGCAGCAGCCAAAAACTGTAAGAGTTCTTGTTATTTGGGAAGATGAATAGAAAATCTTGTATATTGAGCTTAATTTCTGTCTTTTTAGTCTGATTTTGCTGATTTACTGATTCATTCATATGACGGAAATTTTTTTTATCTCAAACTGACAGTTAGAGATGCCAACGGAGAAGTACCACCACCTTGGGCACAAACCTAAGTTGGAAAATTTAACCTGTTATGCAAGTAATCTCCGAACTCTGCCTTATACTGAAGGGGCCCAAGAGCCCGATGCCAGCTTAGGTTGGTCAATACAAGAACTTGGATGCTCAGATCTCTATCCTGATTTTAGCAAGGGCTTTCATGACAAAAATGCTCATGATAGCACCGCTTACCTGTTACCATCTTCATCATGCCATGATCTGGTCCCATATTCATTTGGGAGCGATGTCCCAGATCAATCCTTGGTTCCTTACACTGGCTTTCGAAGTCCAGTCGAGAAATTCAATTCCAAGCTAACGAGTTGGGATGTGAAAGAGAGAGAAGATGAACAATCACATTTGCCTCTGGTATTATACAATCCTTCTCGTTTCCATGATGAGGTTGAAGAACTTGGTGGGGATGTGTTCTTTGGTTTGCCTCCCAGGAAAAAGGCTTCTGTTCTTGATTCAAGTGCTTCTTATGGTTATGACAGGGAGGACGTCTTTTCTCACATTTCTGATGAAGGTTTTAGTTTCAATGAGCAAAGCGTTCTGCTGGTGAATGCTAATTCAGAGAACAATACTTTTGGGTTCAGTTGTGATCTCCCACTTTTGGATCCCCCACACTCTCTTGGTGGATCAGATTCGTGTGCTTATCGAAAATATACTTATGATCCCTTCCTAATTGATAACTGAGGTTTCTCTTGTTATGATGGAGAATAATTAATTTTGCTATGACTTAATTTTGCTAATTCAGAGAACAATACTTTTGGGTCCAGTTGTGATCTCCCACTTTTGGATCCCCCACACTCTCTTGGTGGATCAGATTCGTGTGCTTATCGAAAATATACTTATGATCCCTTCCTAATTGATGACTGATGTTTCTCTTGTTATGACTGAGAATAATTAATTTTGTTATGACTTAAAACTTACAATATACTAGTTAAACGAGTCAACGGGGCATGTTCATTTAGTCAAAGAAGATTACTATGATCTTTGTTACTGACTGAAGATAGTAAAGGTAATTTTTAGTTTGATGTAACCAGTAACCAAAAATCTGTGCTTGTAAGTTGTAACCCTCCTCTCTTTGTTAGACGGAGAAAACAAAAAGACAAATCTTTCTTTATGTAGAGATAGTATTCTATAGTTTGACTGTATTGTAGATATGAAACAATTTTAGATCTTCATTAATGTAAAAAAATCTTGTTGCTTGAAAGAACACTATTTCGTAAAGCATTTTAATAAGGAGACGAGATGATCGAAACTGTGATTATCTTTGAAAATTACACGAGGACCAATATTTTTGGTAATTTCGGCAATCTTAAAATAATAATTTATAATTTAGAAACCGACATTTTAAATGTGAAATGTTTCTTAGACTAAATCTTCACACGTATTAAAAATAGGAGTAATTTTAGTGTATATTGAACTTTTATGGTACATTCGATGTTTATGGTATATATTCTTAAAAATATTATTTTAATAAAAAATCTAAAATAATTTATGTGTTTTCTTATGATTTAGATAGAATGTGTATTACATTTGAAATAATTTAGAGATTTCAATTCATCATTCATCACAATGCCATTGAAACTCCACCATTAAAATTTTGAAATTATATGATGATCACAAAAAACTTTTTTAAATTTACTAAAATTTGATACACGTTATATCTACATAATTAGAAATTCATCTATAATTTTAGAATTTTCATCTAAGCAATATTTTTAAAAAGTTGCACCATCAACATTCAACGCACATTTAAAAAATTACTTTAAAAATAATAATATCGAAGAAAACCAAAGAGAATGATAATGTCAAAAATCGACATTATTTACATTACTGAACTTCGATGATCCTTCCAAATCCTCAACTGAATTAAGCTTCGTCTTATATAAGCGCAATTCATCAAACAGATATTTAGTTTTTGCTCACTAGACCATTATGATCGTCCTCAGAGTTGCTTTGTTTCAGTCCAAATCTGGCCTTTTTCCGTGACATCTCAGTAGAAGTTGTAAGAGCTTTATATTTTCACTTTGGATGTGTTTGGATTAAAAACCAGCGTTAGCATGATTATTAGCTAACCTCTGTAGTAGCAGTCTCTAACCCAAACATACCTAAAACAACAAAACAATAAGTACTAACGGTTATATCAAATAACTATTTACCTACTCGAATATGAAATGGATGTTGGAATACCTCCTTCAAATGAGAGCGGGGTAGGTACAAAGAGTTTTGAACTAAAAAATTGGTTCAAAATCCTCTGGAGCCGTTAATTTTGCATCGAGATTCGTACTTTTAATAAATTCTAAATTTAAAATTCATACTTTCAATAATTATTACGAATCTCGATGCAAAACCAAATGACTCCAGAGAATTTTGAACTAACTTTTTGGTTCAAAGCCCTCTGTACCTCCCCATTTCCCTTCAAATTTAGATTCTCTCTCTGTGCATCAAATGTGCCGCTACTATGGTTGCACTATTTCATTACTTATTTTATGATTATTATTTTTTTCAAGCTAATAGAAAAAAATACATTGAAACCTTTTTTTTGCATCTTTTCTGATTATGCAGAATATTTTCCCCATAAAATTCTGATCTAACAAAAAAAATGTTATTTATTGTTTTTTCATTTTGTAATTGTTGTTGCAATTTGGTTGTACATATTTGTACAAAATTGATTCAATTTGTTGCTTATTTAGCTGATTATATATCGACAATGCGGAAGATTTTCGCAATTATGCATTTTTTTAAGTTTCGTTCGATCCATGGTACCATTTTGAATTTGTGGTTATAATATGTTATACATCCATGTATACATTTTTAGAGTATTTTGTGTCCCACAAATTGACTAATAATTTCTATGACTATAGACAAAATGATGTTAGGATCCATGCGCGTCATTTATATATAGCGAAATTTAATCTGATATATCGATTTAAGTTTAACAAACGTAGTTTACCGTAGGCGCATGAAAATAATTTGTTAATAATTTAAGTCTTTTTTTGTAATTTTCCAACATTTTAGACTAGGGCTGCAAACGAGTCGAGTTCGAGCGAGTCGGGCTTAGCTCAAACTCGACTCATGAAAATTCGATTCGAGTCGAGTCGAGCTCATGAAACGCTTCGAGCTGAAAAATATTAGCTCAAGCTCGTTACTATTCAAGCTAGCTCACGAGCCAATGCATGTACGTTGACTCGTTTGACATTTATATTTAGTATATCTATAAAATATAAATTCGATATATCTACAAAAATGATACATTATTTAGTATAAAATTGATATATCAACAATCTATATTTTCAATAAAATCTTTACTGCACTAATTTGAATGGATGGATCAATAAAAAAACTATCGAGTCAGATATATTAACTCACGAGTAAGTACAAGAAGTCATTAAGCTGTTGAGATGATGACAGGGGCGGACCAAGTGGTTCCAGGAGGGTCCCCTGGATTTTGAAAAATAGTGTTTTTCGGTAATGTTTTCGGTAATTTGCCCCACTGGAAAGTTTTTTTTGCCCCACTAGATTGTCTGATTATTTTTATTGAGAAAAAAATATTTAATATCGTGCATAATGAAATAATTATGCAAAGATATCAAAATATAAAGTTCCGTAGACAAAAACTTTCTTCATCAACTTGATTATCTATTACTTGGAGATTTATTTTATTGTTATTTTAATATATAAAATGTTATTATTTTAATATTTTTTTATTAGTTAAGTATATATATTAAATTATTAATTTTTTTATTTAATATCTGATTAGTTAATGGATTTGAACCCGATAAGTTATTACAATCCGATAATTGTCCCCTGACCAAAATCTTAGATCTGCACCTGGATGATAAGATCACGAGAGATAATGAGAGGTGAATTATCGAATTAGAGTTTAACAAAAAAATATATAAACTATTACTATTCGAATTGAGTCGAGCTACGAAGCCAACTCTAACTCCAACTCCAACTCCAAATCAACTAATTTAACTATCGAATCGATTAGGTCGAATCAAATTAACTCAAATCAAATTAATCAAATTAGCTCAAACTCGAATAGAACGCAGCTCTATTTTAGACTCCAATTTTCTCGTCGCCGTACCTACGACCTGTTCCATTTGCCTCCACAAGATCAAATTGTGGTACAAAGCTCACCACTGTCTAATAGGTCTACACTCCACAATGCAACCTCACTTTTCCGACTTCTCTCCTGGGTTTTCCCGGCAGCCGAATACAGGCGATGGGTACCGTTCCCTTGCTTCATTCTTCACATTTTTCGCGCTTCTTTGGTAGTACAACTGGAACTGGTACTGCTCGCACCATCGCTTCACTCGATACCCCCCTTTCAACACAGAAAAGATATCTCCTGTTCAGAAACCGGCGCAGTTCTCCTTCTTGGAACTGGAGACAACGGCGAGCTTGCTATATATGCTGCTCCTCCGCCAATAAGCCTTCTACCTCTTCTGACATTAGGTATTTATCATCTCTAACTTTTTCTCTAACTTATGGGTGATTTAAGCCAAATTGATGGGTTGGGGGGGGGGGGGGGGCTTCTTGTGTTGATTTTATTGGAAATCTTTCACCCCCAATTTGAGGGTTAAAAATATTAACCGGTTCTTATTTTCCATCTTCTACCATTCCATTCCTTCTAAACTCTAAGGTACCAACATATACTTCAAAATGTAGTTCTTTTATTATCTCTTGTTCCTTTTATGTCACTTGTATCTGGCACATGAGAATTAAATTGACACGGAGACAAACTGACATCCTACAGCCCCTGAAATTACAAATTGCAGAAAAACTGAGAAGTTTATCGATAAATTTATTTGTTTGTGTAATACTAGGTGAAACCTTTTAGCCATCTTTCATTTGAACTAAATATGTGTTGTTTATTCATCCCTTTTTACTCAGCTTAACTGCTAAACTACGAAGTGAAGTGCTCTCTCCATTTCGTTCCGTGCGCATGTTCTTCTACCTTGCATTCATCGCCAGTGGCTCCTTGGGTGGGCTGATATCTCTCACCCAACTTATCCCTGCATTAACCTCTCCGTCTAAATCACAAAACTTACCCACTATCCTGCAATCCATTGGCATAGACTTGGCTGCAGTTCTACTCTTTGCTTTTCTCTACACAAGAGAAAATAAAGCCAAAAATACTCAGGAAGCTAGAATAGCAAGAGAAGAGAGCCTCTCTAAACTTAGACTTAGATTGAATGAGAAAAAAATCATTTCCATGGAAGAGTTGAGAGGCGTTTCGAGGCTTGTAATTGTCGCGGGTCCTTCTTCGTTTCTTCTGGAGTCATTTGAGAGGTGTAAGGCATTTGTGAATGGACTTGCGGAGCGAGGAGTCTTGGTTGTTCCTTTTTGCACTGAAGGTGAGATTCCCAATTTCAAGTTGCTTGCAAGTGGGGGTGAGATGGCAGATGATGAGATGATAAAGAGACTCTGGCAGCTTACTCCTGTTTATGTTTCTGAATGGACCCAGTAAGAATGTAGTATTAAATGTTGTTAATATATTTTTAATGGAATATTAAAGATTGAAAGAACATATATGAAAGTAGCAAATGCAGGTTTTATTGTTAATTAAAGTATATATTCATGCATGAACCTTTCTTTCTCGTGTCATTGCAGATGGTTAGATGAACAGAAAAAACTGGCTAATGTAGCTCCTGATTCCCCTGTGTAAGCATTATTTTTCTCACTAATGATCTTTGTTCTCTTGTTCCATAAACTTATTTTTTTCTCCTCTTTCTTATTTCTGATTGAAGGTACTTGTCTCTACGAATGGATGGACGTGTACGAGGTAGTGGGGTCAGTTATCCGCCCTGGGGTGCATTTGTGGCACAATTGCCTCCAGTTAAAGGCCTGTGGTCTGGCCTTCTTGATGGCATGGATGGTAGAGTTTGATTCTCTATATTTAACGAAAGGGGTTCCCAATTCTACTTCTTTGTTGCCTATCGATTACCATGCACTCTTTATTCTGGTTAATTACTTGGTATGGGCATATTGTGGAACATGGGGATAGAATTATGACAACTGTGTCCTCATTTTGATCGAGTAAGAAGCCTATCTATTATTTAGCTGCTGTGTAGCATAAAGTGTAGAAACAAGGTTAGAGGAATTTACTCTAAAGAAGGTTATAAGAGGAAACATAGCATGTATACAAGTTCTTTAAGAACAGTTTCTTTGTACTCAGGCAATTAGTAAACTGTGAAGGTGTTAATCTAGATTTTGTGAAGTGTGCTAATCACTGGCATATTGGATCGTCGACCTTGTTGTGACTTGTGTATATGTGTGATGAAGTTGGTGGTTCTGGCATTCAGGGAATACCGCAAAAGAATAATCTTGGTTTTTTTTCCTAACTTTAGAAATGTTGTGATGCCACTGAACATATATAAGTTTCATAATTACCATCTATATTTGTTACAAATTGCGATCCCAGTTGACTTGTTTGATTACGCTTATTGAAGAAGTTGTAAAAATTAGGATAATTATTATAATCCCAACTGTTTGTCCCCAATTTTTGTCCCATTGACTACTTTTTAAATTTTGATGACCGATCGTTAAATCAAATGACTTTATTGACTAGTCTCTATGACATAATTAAACCTTCATTTCAAAAAATATTACTTTCTTTCAGGCGCGTCTTAATATCAAGTTCTTTTATAACTATGAATTTCACTCTCATTCTCAGATTCCTTCTCTTTATCTCTTCCACTCCATTTTATACAATATCTCTCGCGTGCTTCTTCAAAATTTATTCAATGATATTTGTTTTTAACTACCCACGTTGGTACATTTCTTTTCTGATGGATTACTGTGTTTTTATTTTTATACCTTTGTTTTTTAAATATAATGATTTAAATCATAAAGCCCATGAATCTCTTTGATATTTCTATTCTTTATAAGTTTCTTTTAGAAACTAATTAATATTTCTTCCATCACTTCGATGCACAAGTTCTGATGTATTTTTTTTTCATGAAATTGGCAGTTGTGATGGATGCATGCTGATTTTAATGAATCAATTATTGTCTTTTCATCAATTTGAGTTATTAAATTCATTCTGAAATTCAACACATTATTGTCTATGTATTATTTTATCTTTATTTCGAGATCAATTAATTATCTTTGTGATTTATTGTTGTCTCCTTCCTTGTTGCATTTGAAGAAATAAGAATTGTCAATGACGAAAACATATTATGTCATCGCTTCCGTTCCATTATCTTCTAGTTTTTTACGGTTATTCTTTTTTTTTCGTTTTGTAATTTCTCTTTATCTTTATTGCGACAATCATTTTTTTTATTTCATTAAGAATTATGAAGATATGAAAATTAAAAATAAAACACACAATAATCAATGCTTTTCAATTCATTATCTTTGTTTTCTTTTCTTGCTGATTTCAGAAGAAAAGGTACTCAATTTTGCACTATGCTTCATGAAACGTTTTAATATGTGATATCAATAATTAGTACATTTGGTATAAACAATATCAATTTTTAGTATACATAGCTGCTATATTGAACATTAGTCAACATTGTTAGTAATTAGATTGTAATAAGTATAAATAGCACCGCCACTTTACTTGATATAAATTTTTAGTTTATTCGATGAGTTAATTAACAAAAGACTAGTGTGCTATCTTGGTGCGATGAACCCAAGAGGAGTTTATACTGGACAGACCCTCACAAATAAGTAATTGAATATAAATAATATTGATAGTTAATATAAATAATTAATTTAATAAATGTAAATAGTCTATATAATTGGTTTAAATAATATTGTTGTCAGCTAATTAATATAAATAATCAATTCGATAAATTTAATAGCTAAAAACAATAGGTATAAACAAGGTAGCAAACATTTCTGCTAATTAATACAATGATCAATTTGATAAAATATAGACAACTCAAAATAATAATAGATATAAATAGCATGAAATTGAGGTAGCAAAGTGCTATAGCGAAAGTGGCGTTGCCAACTTTTTTGTATTGAGTTATGGTCAACTTGGCGTTACTGGAAATAATTCATGTGAAGCAGTGGGGGATCCAGGCCACGACACAAATTTGGGCACAATGAAAAAGAAGTCTTGTGAAATCAAAATACATATAATCATCAGTCTAATATTGATTAAGTCTAGACACAAACATAAAATGAACTATATTTTTTTGAAAATTTTAAGCAAAAAATAGCAAATTTACTACTAGTTTTAAAAATTAAACTCGGACACGTGTCTGAACTTGTCCATGAATAAATCTGCCCCTGGTGTAAAAAACATGTTAATATAAACTATAATCCATTTGGCAAATTAAGGAATAACTTTGGAAGAGTGGTAATTTTGGAAGAGTGATAGAATAGTATTTTTTTTTTTGGAAGAGTGGTAGAATAGTGGTATTCTTGACTATTCGGAAGAGCGAAAATATCGTTTGACAGTTGTTACTCAGAATAGTTAAAATATGAATAATTATGATACTAATAATTATGATGATAATAATAATAATAATAATAATAATAGTAAAATAATAATCATAATAGTAAGATAAAAATAATAATAAATAATAATATTATAATAGTAATATAATAAAAATATAAACATAATCATAATATAATAATATAATAATAAAAAATTATAATTATAATCATAATTATAATTATATAATAATAATAATAAGTAATCATAATTTTAATAATATAATCATAATATAATAATCATAATCATAATCATGATAATAATTATAGTCATAATCATAATAATATAACCATAATCATAATCATAATAATATAATAATAAAAATATAATCATAATCATAAAAATAATTAAAAATAATTATAATTATAATAATATAATAATAAATTAATCATCACTATAATCAACATATAATAATATAATATAACATAATAAAATAATAATAAATAATCATAATCATAATCATCATAATATAATAATATAATAATAAATAATCTTGATCATAATAATATAATAATAAAATAATTATATTTATATTCATAACATAATAATATAATATTAAAATTATATTTATAATAATAATAAATAATATAATAATACTAATGGTAACGATAATATAATAACAATAATGATAAGAATAATTTAATAATAATAATATAATGATAATAATAATAATAAATAATAATCATAATATTAATATAATAATAAATTATAATCATAAATATAATATAATAATATAATAATACTAAATCTTAATCATAATCATAATATAATAATATAATATAATCAAACAATAATCGCTATTCCGACGAGAGCTAATCTGGTATTCCACCTATAAGTTGGTATACCGGATTAGCACTATTCCGCACTCTTCTACTTAGTCTAAAATTCGTTTGGCAAATTAATTCGTCGGAATAGTTATTATATTTCAACTTTTTGCTATTCCATTGAGGGCCAAATACTCCCTAAATAATTAAATTATTTGATATAAATGATTACGACTTGGTATAAATATTTTTTGGGCAAATATTGGATTAAGCGATGAATTGTGTTGGAATGCTTTGCAACTTCGATGTGCGCGCACTAAAGTCAACTGTGATTGAGATTTTTTCTTAGAAACAAGCGCTTAAGGATAATTATCAACCTCGAATCTTTTCTTAGAAACAATGATCATTTTGTAAAAAATCAATAAACCAAAAATTAACGTCCATAAATTATTTATATTGAGTTGGGCTATGATACTATGCATAACATGTATTACCTCTGTGCTATAGATCGGTTCTTCGTTTTGAAAGTTTAAATTGGTCGATCAAACTGTACAAAATAATTTTCATTTGAATATCTAAATATAGATCAAATTTTATATTTTTGAAATTATTATTATTTTTTAAGATAGTTAAAAAATCATTTGATTCAGTTATTATAAGCCATTCAAAAAGAAATGATTTTCTAATTATCATAAAAAATAGTAAAAATATTTTAAAAAAATAGAAAATTTAGTCCTATTCATATGAAAACTACTTTGTATGGTTGGATCGATCATTTGCACTTTGATAATAAATAATCAATTCATAATATGAAAATAATCTGTACTATACATAACACAATAGCCCAACTCTACTTATATTAGTGTATTTCTTGCGCACTTTTATTCATCTCCAAAAAGAATCTATTTACATATGCAAAAAATGTTGTTTTATTATTATTTTAGAATTATCTTAAAAGTCCAAAATAAATATTCATAAGCCTCAAAAATTGTACCCAATAAAATTTTAATATAAATAATTTGGATAATATGAAATTTGAAAACAATTTATTATATTTTTTATAGTTAAGTTTTCTGAGAGCCTCGTAAGCATAAATTTTAAGTTATGTTGCACTGATACAAGTGTGAGTATTGTATTCAATACGGTGCAGGTGCGGTGATAGGACATTTTTTTAAAAATGTAAGATACGATGGAGTATATGTAAAATACTAAAATATAGAAAAGTTACATTATATTTTAAAATATTTAATTTTTTTTGTGATAAAAAAGTCACATTGTATTTTTTTACATGCAAATACAATGTTTGAATTTTTTTTACATCAAGTTATATTTTACTTCTACGGAGGTAAGGCAACCAACAAACCCAGATAAAGATAAATAAGCCTACAAAACTAATAAGTTCATGACTTATTCAGCCCGGCTCGTGGCCTCCCAATTTACAGAGTGAAAGCGGAAAAACCTGTTAACACAGAGGAGGGATCCGCTTCGAGCTAAGCGTCCACAAAGGCCAGATACAAGGCTTGCTTTTGAGGCCGTGGAATTTACTTGGTGAGAACCGTTATTATGTTGTTTTACAAAGAAATAGGATATGCACGAAAGGCCAATCTTCATAGTCCGGTGCCGCTCTTTCCTCACTGGTCTCAGGCTCGGGAATTCTTCAACGCTGTGCACCTTTCTTTTATATGAAATTCTTCTCACTCGAGTACTGGCATGGCATGATCGTGCATTCGATGAAAGAGTTTCTCAATCTCCGTACGCCAACTCGAGCTATATTACTTGGATGGAAATGAGATGAGTCGATGAATTCCACTAAAATTTTGGACTTCCCCTACCAAGAAGCAAGATAAGACCTATCGACCCGCAAACTAACCATAAGAATGGCTTTTTTCTGCCTAAGCACCACTACTTTCACTTGGACTTTTCCACTAGAGTGAAATATAGTCATACTCAACAGGGATAAGGGACCAGACAACTATCATCAGAATCAGTCATTCTGAGTGAATTAAGTAAGACTAGCTTTCAGAGTCTATGGAGTTTTGGTTGCTCGCTTTATCCTATTGAACTTTTTCGAGAGAAGAATCGATTTCCAATTTCTTTCAGAGTCTGCCATGCGGCCTTACTCGACTACTTTTTTCAAATGGTATCACTTGCGGACAAAAAGGGCTTGGCTCCGGCGATGTTGGTTCATGAGAAGTGCGTGCAGCTCACTGAAATATCCTAAAAAAAAATCAGAAGCATTTTCGGAGGAGTTTCGGAGGTGTCAGAATACTCTGATATGTCAGATAGAGTATCTGATACGCTCCGCACGCGAATCATGCATACATTCATATCCGATGCGATGTGAGATATGACTGGATTTTGAAGAATCAGTACGAGATAGATTTTAAGTGATGAAAAAGAAACTAAAAAGGAGACAAAATACACGAACAACACGAATTTCATGCTCACTAGTATGGATTCTATAAAGAGCGATCAAAATTGTTGCTCTTCAGAACGATAAACAGGATCTATTTTTCGAGATCCAAAACATCAAATTACTCTCTTCCATTTAATATTATAATATAATATTTTTCTCTTTATTATTTTTCAACCATCCAAATTAAAAAATAAAATCACCTACTCACCAATTTGAAGAGCAACGAATTTACAAAGAAGCCATTACATTGAAGGACAGCAATATAACGTCTCAGAGTTCGGAGCCTTTTGAGAGTGATCCAAAAATAGAAAATAAATCCTCTGTTCTCCGAATTCACTAACAAGATCCTGTTCGTTGAGATCCAACGATTCAAATTCGTTTTATCCTTCTTAAAATTCGCACAAATAATTTTCAGTAATTTTCGACCATCCGATAGTGCGAACGGGATTCTGTTTGTGGCTAGGAATAAAAGCAGATTCGGACCCCAAAACTAATCAGGTTATTTTCTTTCTATAAGGAATATTATATTTATCTCCATCCATCCGTCCTTAACTTTCATCCCCATTGACTACAATTATATTTTTTTTCGTCAACAAAAATTTGAGACATCTTTTCGTAAACCAATTTTAAATTTTAAAATAATTTATTCATTCACGTTCTTATCACTCATTTCTCCCTCTCTCTCCTATTTTGCCGAATCAAAATATAAATGGTCATTTTCGATCAATGTCCGTATTTTTCATATATATTAGGCAATTTCCCCTAAGAAATATGTTCATTGTTATACATATCAGAAAAATCATAGTTGGTCTCCATGATACATGCAGCGATTACTAGCGTTTGTTTTTGTTTCTACTCAATTGAAATATGTATTCAACTCTCTTCAATAAGAAATTATGCATGTGTCGTATATAACTAATTATACAGTCAAATATAAATAGTGCTTGATAACAGTTATAGGTACTATACTATATATATCATATCAGATACAATATAATAATAACTATTTTCATTTATGTTAACCAAAGTGCAACAAAGTGTAAATTATCATACTAATCGGTATAAATAGTTTTGTTTATCAAAAGGCCGTGCGTCAAACTATATACAAGATGTTGTATACCAACACATTTGCTATTTTCTATGTGTAAATTATCATAAAAATTAGTATAAATTGGACGTTAGAAGAAACGAGAAACCTATGCATGTGTCGTATCTAATCTATTGTACATGCAAATATAAATAGTGTTTTTAATCCACATATATGTTCTTACACGTTTTTTACGGTGTGTTTGTATATATATTTACGGGGTTAATGATTAATATAAACGAATATGCGGTTAGAAATGACATGCTTCAACGAAATCATGTCGCTCTGTAAAAATGATCAGTAGGACTAACATGTTGATAGTTATAGTTTTATTACAACACATAAATAAAGTGCACTGCTATAAGAATAAATATAAATTACCATTACAAAACATGTAAATAACATAAGATGTATATATAAATATTATCGGGAAAGAGTTGAAGAGACGCGTTAGTCAAGAGACTTTTTATCGTCAAGTCGCTGACCATTAAATTTGACGCTCACAGTCAATTTGAGAATTTTTTATGGAGATAAAAGATCGGAGACTATTATCAACCTCCTTTCGATAATTAGAAACTTTTTTTCTAAATAAAAATCACCCAAAAAAATCTGGGCTTCCGTACGGCGCTTGCAGACATTTTCTGGCGGGAAGTACGAAGCACACTTTATTGTGAACTGGACTGAAGGGGAGAGATTGGTCACTGGCGCGGTGTCTCTTTCCCTCCGCCCCATGAAACCCTAGCCCCTCTTTTCCCTCCATTATCTCCGGCGAAAATCGCTGGCTCCATCGCCGCATGATTTCCGACATGCACCGATTTTTCGCGAGCTCGTTAATGGCTTCGTCGCCGCGCTTGCTTTCTCTTGCGCGGTCACTCCAGCCCGCCTGTGTCAGCCGCTCCAAACAATCTCCTCTCCGTTCAATGTGCGTGGAACATTTATGCTGTTCCTTTTTATATATAGATATTGTTTCTCTATTTCTTTTTTTCTTTATCTATCGTAGACCCTCGATCACCTAATGGATGAAAGAAAGCTGTCGCTGACGGCAGACAAAGAAAACCAAATATTTTCTTAGCTTTTGCCTGTTCTTGCCTGCATACATTTTTTGAGGACGATTCTTACCTGCATGCTTTTTTTGAGGACGATTCTTACCTGCATGCTTTTTTTGAGGACGATTCTTACCTGCATACTTATGAGAGAAAACTTTGATCTTTTCGGATACTTAGATTGTTTTTCATTGTTTTTTTTGTTTACTCTTTTGAGACATTTAGTTGGTTACTTAGATTGGATTGACTATGCCAGGTTGGTTGGGAAGAGATGCTTTCTAAGACCCCGCCCGACTCCTGAAACTAAGGACCCTGAGACGATTCCTATGGCTGCTAGGAAAGTGCACAAGCAAAAACTCATAAATGAAGAAGAACAGCAACCACATATACTATGGTGGAAAGATGTATGTTAAACATTTACCACTAATTGATCATAGTATTGTTCTTTCCCTTTGATCCATTTCGCATTTCAATGTGCAGAAAATAGGTCTGTGCAAAAAGCCCTCCACAATTCATTTAGCAAAGAGGCTATCTTATACAAATCTTTTAGGGATGGATGTCACACTGAAAAATGGGAGGTATACATTTACTGTGCTGCATTTGCATTTCTCATATAATTTTTCATTTTACTATGCTCTTTTATTTGTTGATGATAAATTGATACTAACTAGATGAACATTTGCAGTTTGAAAGAGGGAACATTGAACATGGAGATGCTGCAATTTAAGTCAAAATTTCCACATGAAGTGCTATTATACCGAGTAAGCCTCACATCCTTCTCCATATTTTTTATCAAATTATGAATTTCTTGATTAGTATATTATCTCTTGATGCCAAATTGATATAGTAGACAATGAAACATTTATGATATGCTATATTAGAGCAAAAGCCATCTTTAATTATTAGTTTACAGTATACACTTGTAGATATTCTTGGTAAACAACACCTAAATTGAATTGGCTATTGAATATTTGAAGCGAACCATGTCTAATTTTGGAATCTTATTTGTCTTTTCCTCAGGTAGGAGAATTTTATGAGGCTGTTGGGTTTGATGCCTGTATGCTTGTGGAGTATGCAGGTTTAAACCCAATGGGAGGTCTGCACTCTGATGGTGTTCCTAAAACTGGCTGTCCTGTTGTGGTAACCCCACGTTCTCTCTCTCTCTCTCCCCCCCCCTCTCTTTCAATTGTTTGTTTTTGATATTTTCAATTTTGCCCTTACATGTTAATCGGTCTTCAATATGGCAGAACCTACGGCAAACTTTGGATGACTTGACTCGGAATGGATTTTCTGTTGTAAGTTACTCTACTGGTTCTGATAGCTTACAGGTCCAGTGCGGTACACCTGCCAGTTTAAACTTTGCTGAAATTCAGTCCTTGCCTCATGGCTGGCCATGTTTCCCCCCCCCCCCCCCCCCCCCCGTTTATGTCCTTTTCTAATATATGAGTTCTGACTTCTGAATAAATAAGGAATGGATCCAGCAGGGTTGGCATATATGATATTTAAACACTGTTATGATTATATGCTTAAAGATAGGACTTAATTTTTATTGCCATCTTATCTTCCAGTGCATAGTTGAGGAGGTCCAAGGTCCTGTGCCATCTCGTTCTCGTAAAAGTCGGTTTATTTCTGGGTAATTGTCTCATATGAATTTTTCAGCTAATAAAATGTGTTATTGGAAGCTTCCTCTGTTTAGTTATTTCTGCATAATATATAATCAATATTTTCTTAAACTGCAGGCATGCACATCCAGGAAGCCCTTATGTGTTTGGTCTTGCTGGAGTTGACGATGATGTAGAATTTCCTGATCCTATGCCTGTTGTTGGTATGTTTTAGTAACAGACATCTTATTTCATCATTTATTTTGAAGTAACATATCATGCATGTGTCCAAGGAGATTGTGAAAAAAATCATGCTGGTCCCTCTAGAACAGGATGCTTCTGATACTCCTTTTTCTGTACATGGAATTACTGGCATACGTCTCCCTCATAATTTTTTCTAAAGGAATCGTCCAATCTTTCTTTCACATTTATTACTGATAAATAATAGGAACAGGATTAGTTTGGCATTTTCTTAGGGCGTGCTTCCAATTGGGGAGAGGAGGGAAGAGAATGGGGAGAAAAATTATCTTCACCTTCCTCCCAAGTTAAAATTAAAAGAGGTGAAGGAGATGAAAGAAAGTTAAGGGGGAGGCTCTTCTATTCACTTGTTTCAAGGTTTTTTCACCTTCAATTTGGAAATTGGAGGGGTAGAAATTTGACTTCCTCTTTATTCCCTTCATTTCCCTTCCCTTCTCCTCCTAACTCGGGAGCACGACCAAGTTACATGCAAAACTGAAGGTTTACATAATGTTTGCTGGGGTTATGGGCATGACATTTTGACATTCTCATTATTATATACGTAAGTTCCTTCAAATACTTCTGTTGCCATTCTCCTATTTTTACCCTTAGATTTCATATTCTACAAATTACTTTACAAAAAATTCAGGGGTCTGGAGATCTGCAAAAGGATATTGCTTAATATCAGTTGTTGAAACAATGAAAACTTACTCAAGTGAGGAAGGTCTTACAGAAGAAGCTCTGGTAACAAAGCTTCGGATATGCCAATATCATCATCTATTCCTTCACACTTCTTTGGGAAATAATTCTTCAGGTTTCAATTCTAGTTCAGAATTTCCTATTTGAAATTACTGTAAAGAAATTTTTGTGGTGCATTTTTCTTCTTTCTTTACATTACATTGTAACAACTGCCATCCAAAATTTTAGACATTGGAAAATAATAACCATACTTTTAAGTATTTGCAACTCAACAATTAGAATAACGTAAGGGGGGAAGAGTTAATAGTAACCATGCATTTTTCACACTACTTATTTACTTCCTAAATCTAAATCAAACTGAAAATTGAATAAGGATATTTCAAATGTATGTGTGCTTGCATGGAGAAGTTCTGAAAATTTGACAGAGTTTAGGTAAAAAAATATTGAGCGTCTTCTTTTTTATTAGTTTCATCTTTGCTATTATTACATAAGATCAGTAATAGATTGAAACATCTAGTTTTTGTCACAAATTTGAGGAGTGTGGATCGTCTTTTGCAGATGAGTAAAACTTCTTTTGTTTGATTTGCAAACTCAGTTTTGGTTGTTGCAGAAAATAAATCAATTAAAATATTTTTGCAGGGACATCTAGGTGGGGTGAATACGGAGATGGAGGGCTATTATGGGGAGAGTGTTATAATAAATATTTTGAGTGGTTTGATGGTGATCCTGTTGAAGAGCTTCTAGGCAAGGTTTGTACTTTGTAGTATGATAAAGTATTTTACCAGTCCAAAACCAGTTGATACTGGACATCAAACATCTCCAGCAAAAAGATGCCAAATAAAGCATACATTAATCCATCTGGCACTGTAAAACAAAAGGTTGATTTGTGGCCTGATAAACCTCAGTGCCAATGGTTCTTATCTTATGGTTGTTTAATAGGTGCGAGAAATATACGGGCTTGATGAAGAAATACCATTTAGAAACTTGATGATCTCATCAGAAGATAGGCCTCAACCACTGTATCTGGGTGCTGCAACTCAGATTGGTGTGATACCAACTGAAGGAATACCTAGCTTGTTAAAATACGTGCTCCCTTCCAACTGCGTTGGTCTTCCATTGTTGTAAGTTTGCATGACATTTATTTTGTAAATAGTGTCTGAAGGCTTTGCTTTGGTATTTGCTTCAGCTTGTTCTAGTTTGCTTGGTAGTGTTATATTGTTCTTTTCTTTAGCCATGTGCTATAGTCAGTAATATAGAACATAACTGCTAAGCACAAATTTAATATGTTTTAGGTATATGAGGGATCTTCTATTAAATCCTCCTGTATTCAAGATTGCTTCTGCAATTCAAGGCAAGCATAAAATTTTCAAGTAATTTTTGTAGCATTGTTAGTTACTGAAAATGTTCTCCTGGCTTGATCCAGGTCTTCTACGTAAAATGTTCCAGATTTCATAACATGCACTTTTCTGTTGTTTTTATCGAACCTCTGCTGATGTTTTGTCTTCTTCTTGCTTTTTATTTTTCAGATGCATGCAGGCTTATGAGTAATGTCACATGTTCAATCCCCGATTTCACTTGCATCTCTGCAGCTAAGGTAAATGCTCATCTTTAAGCTTAGTAAACAATGCTAAATAAAATCTTCTAATTGATTGCATTGGATTATTCTTTTCAATTGTTCATCTGATAAATTTATTTGCAAGACTAACCATTTTATAAAAAATACAGCTTGTGAAGTTGCTTGTGTCAAAAGAGGCAAACCACATAGAGTTCTGTAGAATTAAGAATTTAGTTGATGAGATACTCCACATGAGTAACAATGCTGAGCTTTCTCCTGTCTTGCATGTTCTATTGGCTCCAACTTCTGTAGCCACTGGGCTGCAAGTTGAATATGGCCTACTTGTAATTTTACTTACCATCATCTGCCACTTTTAGATTTTATTATTTTTTTCATCTTAATAGTTTTGTTTGTTTATTTTTTATTTTTCCTAGCTTATCTAGCTTGAACCTCCTTTTTTAAACACCTGAATGAGCAAGTAATGGGCAATATGATAGATTGAAGAACCCTGATCTATTCACTAAGTGCAAAGGAATTAGCAATTGGCACCTAAATAAATGCAATCTGAACAAAAGATATTTGAGTAATAGTCATTCAGATTAACAAAAGTAAAATCTGAGACTAATTTAGTACTTCAGAAAAATACAAATTCACATGCAATATTGACTCTGAAAATATATTTTCAGGTGAAGGAATGTGACTTGATATCTCAAAAAATTGGAGAGGTGATATCTTTGGGCAAAGGAAGTGATCAGATGGTAAGCTCTTTTGAAGCTATACCGGATGATTTCTTCGAGGACATGGAGTCTTCTTGGAAAGGCCGCGTAAAAAGGATTCATGCTGAAGAAGAGTTTGTGCAAGTTGAACGAGCTGCTGAGGCCTTATGTCTTGCTGTATGTTTTTATCTTCACTTCATGTGACACTTTCTGCTTAAATTGGTCCAGTCAGTGTTCCAATGGAGACAGTCAACCAATGTTTCGATCAGTCTAAGATAGACTGACTAACATGCATTAATTTAGTTGCAACTTACTGCTGCAAGTTAAGCTACAAACCACCAATAGACCAAGAACTTGAAAAATCAGAAGTGATACAAATACCATACATTGATCTGGTAGTCAACTGGGGTACTGGCATTGTACCGGACGGTATATACAACTCATACAGGATTGTTACCTGGTTCTAAACATTGCTGTTCAAAGCTTTAATTGATTTAGTGTTAATAATGACCCTGCTAGAGGACAAAGATGGGTTATTATTGGATCAGACTTGCACCAGCTTTATGAAAAGGAGCGAGGATGTTACTAATACTCTTCCTTCTGGCTTTCAGATAACAGAGGATTTCCTCCCAATAGTATTAAGAGTAAAATCTGTAGTTTCTCCTAATGGAGGCACAAAAGGGGAGATATGTTACTCAAAGGAGCATGAGGCTGTCTGGTTTAAAGGAAAACGGTTCCGGCCCACTGTTTGGGGTGACATGCCAGGGGAAGAACAAATTAAGCAACTTTTGCCTGCATATGATGCAAAAGGTCGAAAGGTGGGTGAGGAATGGTTCACCACTACCAAGGTTGAGAATGCTCTAACCAGGTATGACAATAGTTATTTTAATCTGTGCTCTACAATAGAGAGGGGGAGATGGAAGGTAATAAATGGGTTGGCAGGGGGAGGGGGTTGGGTCAAGTTTGTAAATAGTACTTCCCTTCCTCTCCCCTCTCTCTTTGAGGTTATTTTTATCAGAGAAAATAAAATAGCTTGAACAGGTCTGGTTACCCTTTGCCTCTACTCTCCTTCCGTACCTTCTTCTGGAGCTAGGTCTTAGGGCTTACTGTACTTGCCACAACCAACTTCTACTTGGATTCATCCAAACATGATTATTATTATTATTATTATTATTGTTGTTGTTGTTGTTGTTGTTGTTGTTGTTACTATTATTTATTTTTTGATGCTCACAACCAACTCCCAAGCATAAAAATTAATGGCCGAAGCTGGCAATGTTTAAATGCTCCTTTGCACCTATTCAGTTATTCATTAGAAACAGCTTGTTATTTGCTTGGTTTATTTTTGTTCTTCGTAGGAGATTTTTTTTATGTTATATCTTAATTCAAAAGTCTAAAGATGATAGAAACATAAATGAATAAATTATCCTAAACACATTACTGAAGCAGGCATCTTCTTACAGTTTTTCTAACTCCTTAGTCAACCAAGCTCATGATGGGGACTATTTGTGGAATTTTAATATTTTCTGTACTATTTTTCTAAATTTTCTAACAGTCTGATGATCTAAATATGCTGCTCTGACAATCGTTTTTTTTAGTATGAGAAATTGATCAATTGAGGCATCTGCTGATTGTTAACAGTTTGTGAGTTAACTGCCAATCATGCAATGAATGTTACATGTTACTTGAAAATGAGAAATTGGTTTCATGGTTTGATAGTGCTGAATAAGGTGGTATTTTGTGCAAGTAATTCCTTTAACTTCCCTAAATATGCAGATATCTTGGTGATATTCATTGTTTGTAGGTATCATGAAGCTTGTGACAAGGCAAGAGAAAAAGTGCTGGAGCTATTAAGAGAGCTCTCAGCTGAACTTCAGAACAATATTAATGTGCTTGTTTTTGCCTCAAACATACTCATCATATCAAAGGCGCTCTTTAGTCATGTCAGGTAGATGCTCAGTTAACCTTGGATAGTCAATTATTTCCTAGTCCTTGATGCAACTCCTGATGAAAATTCTTATTTTTTTTCCAGCGAAGGCCGACGAAGGGGATGGACATTTCCTACAATAAAAGAGTCTTATATTTCTAAGGTGCTAATAGAAATGCATTCTTAATACCAACCTGTTTTGTGTGATGAGGATTTTCCATGTATTATTCGAAGATTTACATGTACCGTTATCAACAGTCGATGGTGTACATTGATACCAGTTGACTGCTAGGACTGCTAGCTATTTTAATTCTTATGGCTATCGTGTTGTACAAACTGATAGTCATCTTGAAATTGCATTCAAGGGGTAACTTGATGCAGAAGTCATTAGATGCAAAAGTGGGCAGCTGAAAATTAGCAAATAGCATGCCGGAGTAGATGTATGTCACTGACCAAATTAACCCCAGTTGGGTTTATTAAGACATTATTGGGCCTAATTGGGCATGTGGGAAAGTTTAAAGTGACCAAATCCCTGCATAAAGGTGGTACATGAGCTCTGGTTCTTTCAGATGGTGTCCAATTGGATTTTGGTCATCTTATTGTTTAGGTCATTATGAGGTCATGGACCTCATGGTCATTGAAGTTGGCCATTTTAGCTTGTATCATTGCTCATTAGTGTTCAGGCTACATATTATGTGTTTGGTGTGCAAGTCCATTGGGTCAGACTCTGAACATTGAAGTTGCAGGTCAACTTGCTTTACAATCCAGTCTGGTTTCAGTTGTTGACGTCCAAATCTTGTATTCTGTTGGGCTAGGTTCCATTAAGTCGGACACATACTTTAGGTTGATCTAAATTTGGCAGCTGTAGAGGGATTTTTAATTGTCTACAAAAGAAAATCCTTCCATACTAAGTCAATGACATGCAGGGTGAAGCAGAACCAAAAACAACAAAGGAGATGGAACTTTTGGGATTGCTCCCATACTGGCTTGAAATGTCACAAGGAAATGCAATACCAAATGATGTGAAAATGCATTCTTTATTCCTACTTACTGGGCCTAATGGAGGTGGAAAATCAAGTATTCTTCGGTCAATCTGTGCTGCATCTATTCTTGGAATATGCGGCCTAATGGTGCCAGCTAAGTCAGCTGTTATTCCTCATTTTGATTCAATTATGCTCCATATGAAATCTTATGACAGCCCCGTTGATGGAAAAAGCACCTTCCAGGTAAACAAGAAAAAATAGTCCTATTATTAGGTTTTCAATTTTGGTGCTCTACAACCTGAAATATGTGGCATACCATTAACAGTACCCCATTTGAGTCTTCCCACCTTCATTTCTTGAAAAAAATGCTCTCCATTTTTTTCTTAATTCATTAGTAAGAGCGGTGGAATGGAACTATCACAGAATTGTTTGTACAAGTGAACATGGTATTTTCTTGTGTATAACCAGGCCTGCTACTGGGCGTGTTTTTGCCCAAACCCAGTCCCAACCCATTAATGATAATTGAATTATAAACCCAGACCAAACCCATACAAAACTATATTTACCCAATCCAGACCCAATCCAAAAAAGCCCAGCTCCTGTCCAACAAGAGCCCAGACTTTGTCCAAGGAAAACCCAGCGAAGTCCAGACTCGATCCCAGTTCCGATGCCCTTATGAATTGTGGTTGCATTTCTCAACCGATGCTTGCCCAATTAATTAAGTTGGCATTTCACACCTCAATTCCTTCTTTGTCATGATTATATTCTTCGTCACACCTCAATTAACGTAAAATTAAATTCATCATTGAAATGTAGATATCTATATATTGGTATTTTTTTTTTGCGCAATCCAGAAAAAAATATTGAAATATATATTGTTCGATATATATTGGTTAATTTTTTATTACCATGTTATATATATATATATATATAGTCCGACTACGGTGCTTTGCAAAGCACAAGAGCATTGTGTATGGAGATTAGATTGAGCGGTTTGGATCGATCATTTATGACTTAAAATTAATAATAGAGCGCAAAGCACACAACGCTCTTGTGCTTTGCAAAGCACCGTAGCCTAATTCTCTCTATATATAATGTTAGGATATGGTGCTATGCATAGCATGGATCGCCCCCCGTGTTATGGATCGGTTCTTCATTATCAAAGTGTAAATGATCGATCTAACCGTAGAATTAGGCTACGGTGCTTTGCAAAAATTTGAGGTGTTTCAAATTTTCGAAGTCGCACTTTTTAATTTTTGAAAATCAACTTTAAAAATAATAATAAAATATTTAATGTTTGTACATTATTTTCAAAAATTGAAAAGAGCGACATAGAAAACTCGAAACACCCCAAATTTTTGTACCCCATAAGATTTCAATATGAATAATTTATTGAGGGTGATAAATCAAAGTTTGGAGACCATTTGATATATTTTTTGAGGTAGGATTACAGAGGGGCTCCGTGCTCCTAGGAGCACGCTAGCTTTACTCTCTCTATATATATGAGTTGGGCTATGGTGCTATGCATAGCACGGATCGTTCCCATGCCATGGATTGATTCTTCATTATCAAAGTGCAAATGGTCGATCCAACCATACAAACTGATTTTCGTATGAATATCTAGACGTAGACTAAATTTTATATATTTTTTAGAATTTTTTAACTATTTTTTAAGATAGTTAGATATTGAATGGCTCAAAATAACTAATTCAAGTCATTTTCTAACTATCTTAAAAAATAGTAAAAAAATTTTTAAAAAAATATAAAATTTGATCTACATCTAGATATTCATATCTAACTATCTTAAAAAATAGTAAAAAAAATTCTAAAAAAAATATAAAATTTGGTCTACATCTAGATATTCATATGAAAATCATTTTGTACGGTTGGATCAACCATTTGAATTTTCAAAACGAAGAACCGATCCATAGCACGGGATGATCCATGCTATGCTTAGCGCCATAGCCCAACTCTCTCTCTCTCTCTCTATATATATTTTTTCATATCAGATCAAACGTCCACATCTGTAGTGTAAAATTCAAAACCACATCTTTTTTTTTATTACAAAATCAAATGATCAATTTTCTATATCATTATATGATAATCTTCGAGAAAGACAACCCATCTTTCTTATTTATAATTTAGCACAAAAATTTGCATCACGTTGTAAGGTTCATAAATTCATCTATATATAATAATTGAACTACAATTTGAGCTTTCAAAATAAAAGATAATTTTTCCATGCCAGACAACATCTTAACTAAATTTCTTTGAAGCAAACTTCGGGCTTCATTTAACAAGTGCAAACAGAAATTAATGTTTAAAAATGTTCCAGCTATTAGAATGTAGAAGAGAGAGAGATCAACTAGAAGCCGTCTTTTTCTGCATAAAATCAATGGCAATCTGTGGCACGACAACACCAACGCCAAGTAAACTGCCAACGCACTGATACATGTTGAGCTTTTCATTCTTCATCCTATTATTTGGAATTACTTAGCATCATAGCAATAGTAAATTAGAAGAAAGGAAAAAAAAACATTCATGCACAGTAGCAGTTGTAAAGGAAAAGGTGTTCCAAAGAATAGCATCAACAGTGAAAAATCGATAAAACTAGCTCTGATTGAAGATACCTATTTACATCATTCGAGACTAATGGGGCAAGTATTACTCCTCATCATTCGATACTAAAGTTGTATGAAAGATCCAGTCAGCTGGTACTGTTAACATAAATCACTAGAATCAATCACATAGGAAATGTAATGAGAAAATATTTCTTCTAAAAAAAATCATGAGAAGCTGAAGGAAATTGATGTGAATTGCAATCCATACTAATTTTAGATCGGTACAAGTCTAAAGACCCACAATGAGTTCAGTTTTATTAAATTTGGAAAACTATTCTTGCAATTTATTGTTTTCAGTAAAGCCAACAATTAACTGAATTGAATACAAACTAATCAGTTTGTGGTTTGAATTCAGAAATAGACACATCTGGAGTACCAGTAAGCCACTCCTTAAATATCTAATAGAAGATCTATGTTGATATGTGCTACTAAGAAACATACACGGCGTTACATAATTTTAGTTAAGTATAGTTATAATTTTGGTTAGTCCCACATTAGCCTTTTTTATGAACTGCACAATACTGTACCAAACAACAATAGAATGGCGTCGATAAGCTCTGATTATCATTTCCAATATTTCTTATATGTTAACTAATCTGCTAGTGTCTTCCCTGAATTTCTCAAAAATAAAGAAAAGTACAATAGGAAAATTACCAGAAATTGTCCAAGTCTTTTTTGGGTCTCTCGAACAGTGCCATGCTGTGTTCTGGCTTTCTGATAAACAATTGAACGTTTGATAGATCCATAATTAGTCTAACTTGAACGCAATTTTTTTCTCGAGGTATCAAAGGCCTTGAGAATTTGGCATGAATTACTTGTAGAAATTAGGAAAATATATGGCTTTTTGAATATCCAAATATATCTTCTTTTCCAAATTCTGCATCCCATCATTGCACATTTCATATATAGATCAAAACACCCAAGAAGGTTACATTCACTAATTTTTCAGTTCCAATTAGTGAAACTGATGAAATATTCAGTTTTACCAGAATAATCCTGATAACACATCAAAACAATCGTTGATTTGAAACCAAACAAGAAATATAAACAGCTAACCTAAAAAAGGTCAAGAAACCGGAACCAAAGCAAACCGAGTTTTAAATAGCTAACCTAGACGGATCATGTTACGGTCCTTGTAATGAAGTGGAGGTCGGAGGCCAATGAAGCTTTGGAGGAGGAGAGTTCAATCGAGAAGTGTGAGGCAGAACTAGTCAAAAGAGAGATGAGAAGCGTTGGTGAGGTGGTGATGCGGTAACGGCGAGACTTTGGAGGAGGAAAGTTCCACAGAGAGGAGAGACTGATCTGAGGCGGAGTCGAGTTCTTTTTCTGGGTTTTTCCATGTTCTGTCCAGATTTTATGTTTGGTTTGTCCACGAATTACCCATCTAAAATGCACTTCAGCTTTTATCAAAACACTCATCTAAAATCCACGAATTCAAGTTTTGGGCTCATATCCAAATACAGTCCAATCCATTATTACCCAATTAGTGTCCAACCCAATTTACCCATGGATCTCTGTACCCATTAGCAGGCCTAGTGTATACTATGGAATAAAAAGGTATTGGGGTCTCTTCAAGGAATTGATCATATTTTAATTCTGTGGTATCATGTCTTACATGTTGTTTGTTATGTTTCCAGATTGAAATGTCAGAGGTACGCTCAATAGTGCGACACGCCACTGAAAGAAGCCTCGTCTTAATAGATGAAATATGCCGTGGTACGGAGACGGCCAAAGGCACATGCATAGCAGGTAGTGTATTAGAGACGCTTGACCATGTTGGGTGCCTTGGGATTATTTCAACGCATTTACACGGCCTCTTTGACCTTCCCCTAAGTACCAACAACACAGTCTTTAAAGCAATGAGTACTGATATTGTGAATGGAGTGATCAAGCCAACCCTTAAATTGACGGATGGGGTTTGCCGAGAGAGTCTAGCATTTCAGACTGCGCAAAGAGAAGGGATGCCCAACCCAATTATTAAACGGGCTGAAGAGTTGTACAATTGTATGAAGGAAAGTAAACTGCTGTATGTTCCGGCTGTACCTGGAACAGAGTTTAACCGGGCAGTAAAGGCATCTGAGTCTGAACCTTTAGCGAAGAAGGTAGAGAGGAGCATCTTGATAATATGTCAGAAGGGAGTTGTGACGGCTGGTAAAGTAACCTGTGTTACTGTGGGGCCCAGGGAGCAGCCGCCTCCTTCAACTGTTGGTGCTTCATGTCTATATGTGATTATTAGATCGGACAGGAAACTTTATGTTGGTCAGGTAATAATTATTCACTTGATTTATCCTTTTTTTATTTTTGTCTGTCTATAAGAGTATTAGATTTGACTTTTTTTTTTCATAATTAGACTGATGACCTAGTGGGGCGGCTAAGAGCACATCGGTCGAAAGAGGGAATGCAAGAGGCTACTACACTGTATGCTGTAGTACCTGGGAAGAGTTTTGCATGCCGATTGGAGACACTACTCATAAATCATCTCCCTTTAGAAGGATTTAAACTCATAAATAAAGCTGATGGCAATCACCGTAATTTCGGTACTTCAGATCTTTCTCTTGAGGCTCTTGCTTTGCAATCATGATGGTAGCTGCTAAAAAGAAAATACAAGGCTCCATTTTTTTAGTTAGAACTCTTATTCTTCACCTTCATTTTCAGAATCGTTCAAAGAAAGGTTACCAATTAAGACACAATGTATCCGACAGAAAAAAAGTAGTGACTGCCGAAAAGGTGGAATGATAGTAGTGGGCTGCTGGGGTGCTTGTATAATTAGTCGATTCGTCAGTGATGGTACTCTTGCTTTCACCAAATTTGTATATGTAGGTGGAAGCTATAGGCCAAATTTTGTGTAAATATATTTAACCAAACTTGGTTTTTGAATTTTAAGCTTTTTTCTTCTGACCTAGGTGATCCTTTTTATGTTCTTCCAGATAAGAACTCAAACAAATTTGTGTTATCCTTGATGTCGTACACTTGTGGTTTCTGAAATGCAGATTATGTGCAAATTAACCCCATTAACTCAGCATGGTTTAATTAGACCTCTATACAACAACAATAAAGTCTTTAATTCCAAATAAATTGGGATAAGTTAGAATGAAACCCATTGTAAAGTATAAGATTATTCCAAATATCAATGATAATAATGAAGATAATGAGGATAATGAAAAAGAAAAAAAAATAATAAAAAAAATAAATAAAAATGGTAATAATAATGGTGATTGTAATATGATAATAATAATGATAATGATGCTGATAACATAATAAATCTCTATTATGAAATCTATTTTTAAATTTTAAACTCTAAAATCCTAAAGATTTAAGAACCTAAGGGTTATAACTCTACATACACTTTAACTCCTAAATTATGGTTCAGATACATGAATCGTCATATTTCAAACACTCCTATCCAAAACAACCTCTTTATATATATTTTATTTCTTTAAATCTTTTTTATTGCTTCTTCCCATACCAGTCTCGGTCAACCTCTTCCTCTTCTTGTGTTTTCAGAACGACTTAAAATATCATTGTGTACTGGTGCTTCACGAGGTCTTCGTTGATATGACCAAACCATCGCAAACGATGTTGGACTAGCTTCTCTTGAATAGATGCTACCCCAAGTTTGTCTCGAATATCATCATTTCTGATTCGATCTTTCCTTATGTGGCCATATATCTAACGCAACATCCTCATTTCAGCTACACTCATCTTCTGGATGTGTTGTCCTTTTGTAACCCAACATTCTGCGTCATACATCATCGTGTGTCTAATCGTCGTCCTGTAGAACTTGCCTTTTAGTTTGTTTGGGACTTTTTGTCACAGAGAATACCCGATGTTTATCTCTATTTCACCCATCCGTCTCTTATTCTATAACTAACATTTTCATCGATCTCTCCGTCACTCTGCAACATCGACCCTAAATACCGAAATGTGTCATTCATGGTTACCACTCGTCCGTCCAAACTAATATCTCCATCATCTGAGTTTTTCCCGCTGAACTGACACCTCATATATTCAGTTTTGGTCCTACTAAGTCTAAAACCTTTCGATTCTAAAATTTGTCTCAACAACTCTAGTTTCTGATCGACTCCAATTTTGCTCTCGTCAATCAGTATCACATCATCAACAAAGAGTATACACCAAGGAATATCTCTTTGTATGTCTTTTGTGTTCTCATCCATCACTAATGTGTAAATATATGGGCTCAATGCTGTCCCTTGATGTAATCATATCTTAATAGGAAATGCATCGGACTCACGGTCACATGCTCTGACACAAGTCACAACATTTGTGTACATATCCTTAATAAGAGTAACGTACTTTGTTGGGATTCGTTTCTTTTTAAGCGCCTATCACATGATATTTATTGGTACTTTATCATATGCTCTCTCTAAATCAATAAATATCATATGTAGGTCTTTCTTCTGTTCTCGATGTATCTCCATAAGTTGTCTTATCAAGAAAATCTCCTCCATGGTGGACCTCCCAAGCATAAAACTAAACTGATTTTTAGAGACGGTTGTCAGTTTTCTTAAACAATGCTCGATCACTCTCTCCCAAAGTTTCATGGTATGACTCATGAGCTTAATTTCTCTGTAATTAGTATAATTTTGAATATCTTCTTTATTCTTGAAGATTGATACTAATATACTTCTTCTTTACTCATCAGACATTTTATTGCTATATCTTCAAGACATCTCTATACCTCAATCGGAATGTCATCAGGTCCTAACGCCTTACTTATTTTTATCTTTTTTAAAGCTTCTTTCACCTCAGACTCTTGAATTCTCCGAACAAATCGCCTATTGGTGTCAACTAATTCGTCTAACTCGATCACGATTTTATCACTCTCGTCGTTGAATAGTTTGTCGAAGTATTCTCTCTATCTGTTCTTAATCTCATCATCCTTCACCAAAAACCTACCAGCCTTATCTTTAATACGTTTAACTTGGTTGAAGTCTCTTGTCTTCCTTTCTCGAAGTTTAGCTATCTTGTAGACAATATTTTCACCCTCTTTCATATCTAATTTCCGATACAGTTCTGCATATGCCTGACCCTTTACTTCGCTCACAACTTTCTTTGCGTTTCTTCTAGCTTCTTTGTACTTCTGTATGTTTTCATCACTCATGTTGTGATGTAAACGTTTGTAGCATTCTTTCTTCTCACTGATCGCCTTTTGTACATCATTATTCCACCACCAAGTGTCTTTAGGTTCACGTTTATTTCCTTTGGTTGCTCCAAACACCTCTATAGCCACCTTCTGAATGTGAGTCGTCATCTCCTTTCACATATTATCCGCATCTTCACCTTCATTTCATGGCCCTTCCGTAATAAATCTATTTTTAAACACCTGAGAAACGTCCCCTTTGAGCTTCCACCACTTCATTCTTGTGATTTTCACGTCTCTATCTCGCCGGACGCCTACCTGAAAATGAAAATCAGCCACAAAAAGTTTGTGTTGTGTGACGACAAACTCGCCAGTTATAACCTTGCAATCCATGTAGTCTGGTCTCTCCCCCCTTATAGTCAGAACAAAATCGATCTGGCTCGAGTGCTGATCATTGTTGAAAGTAATTAAATGAAATTTTTTCTTTCTAAAGAAGTTGTTCGCTACCATGAGGTCGTAAACTATAGAGAAGTTCAAAATTTTTTCTCCCTCTTGATTCTGTTCGCCATATCTAAAACCCTCATATTCCATCTCAAACCCCCCTCTAGTTGTGTCAATATGACCATTAAGATCTCTTCCAATTAATAGTTTTTCACTGCTAGACATTCATCTAACCATGTCCTCTAAGTTTTTCCAGAATCATCTCTTGACATCATTGCTCAAACCTACTTGTAGGGCAAACACACTAATGATGTTCAAGATCAAATCTTCAAAAACCAATTTGATCATGATGATCTTGTCCTCTTGTCTCTTAACCGCGATAACTCTATTTTTGAGACTCTTATCAATTAAGATGCCTACACTATTTCTACTTCGTTCTTTTCCTATGTACCACTGAAGCCCGTATTCTCCACCTCCTTAGCTTTCTGACCTGTCCATTTAGTCTCCTGAACACATAAGATATTCACGCGTCTCCTAATTGCAGTATCAACTAACTCTCTTAGCTTACTTGTTAAGGACCCTACATTCCCACTACCTAAACGAATTCTATTTTCCCCGACTAGCTTCCTTGCCTCTCGCACTCGTCGAGTCAAGTGCGAAGACTTGTTCATTTGACACTATATCCGGGCGCCGATGCAGCGCGTTATTAAGGTGATGATGATCCAGCTCTCGCTCACTTATCACCATATCCGGGTTCTAATATGGCACGCCACTAAGGCGGTGATGACCCAACCCCTGTTCTCTTATCACCATATCTGGGTTCCAATATGACGCGTCATTAAGAGGGTGACGCCCCAACAAAATTTGACTGAGTTTTATTTCCATAAAAATCGGCTGTTTTAGTGCAGGACTCACTACACCCACCGTAACATTCCTTCTTTATCCTGACTTGAGACATGCTATACAGAAACTAGTCCACACAGGCGGAATTTAATTAGACCTCTATATAATTAATAAATCTTAACATGTGACCTGCTATATCAACTGATAGGTGTCAAAGATGACTTTTCTGGAATTCTGGTGGTAATAGTTTCTAGTTTGTTTGATGCGTAATAATGTTGTATCTGTGATAGTTATCCATTCAATTTATTTTTTATTGAAAAGGACCTGACTACTGGGGCTGTACCAATCTAAAGACAAAAAGAAACCACTGTTAAGTTATGAGATTGGACTTCCTTTATTGGGACAAACTTTCCAAGCAACGGGGTTCACATACAACAGTAGTGTTGTTCGCTCTCAAATCAAGTCTCTTTTTAAATGGTAACAGACAAATCACAAAAACAGGAAAACAAAAAGGGATCTGCAGTTTTGGGGTCTCTTTTTTAGGTTTGAAACAATCAATTTCGAATTTAAACAATTCAACTGAGTCCCTTATTATATTTTGGTGATTGGAAATTAAATCAAATACACGCTCCTTGTTCTGCAAGGAAATCATTAATTATTTTTTCTGCCGTCATTTTGTTTTGTTTTTTCCCTAATTAAAAGATGGCCGTGCAGTCGTTTAAATTTCATTTGATTAGAATTCAGGAGATGAGAGCGTATGCACATAATTTTACTTGCTTTCTCTTTACTCCCTGATCTTGTGGTTGGTTCTGGCAGCTACCATGGTGTATGTTTGATGTTTCCATTTAGATTTACACATTTTGGGAACTACAAATTTTGTGTAGCAAATGAACATATCAGTGGAAATTTTACCAAAAACTTGTATACCACGTCTTATTCGCATTCCAATGAAGCATCAAGTTCTCCTGAAATTATAGCAATCGACATCATTTCTCAATCATATTTTTTACCCTGGGTAGATATTATTTTCTTTGATTTCTGAAACAGAGCCGTTTAACATGACGACATATGTAGACATCAGAAAGGTATGCTGAGACATACCTAGAAGGCGATTGATGTAACTACATGCTAGTTTGCTGTCAAGAATGCAAACATCAGAACATGCTTGATATAAATCGCTCTTGATTGCTTAGTTCAATGATAAATGAATTGATAGTGATAGGCTCATCTGTATTTCATGGCCCCTGTTCATAAATGGTCTTGACGTGTACATTCTGCTAATACCAGCACATCATGAAACTGATTCTGACCTCCCCATGCAAAATCATTGATCTATACGGCTCCTCTGCTCTATCATCAGACAGTGTAAATACTAAATTCCCTGCCTTCATCTCGAGCGCTCAAACTCGATTCCATGCTTGATTTTTTTTTTTCTGAATGTGTTTCCTTTGCCATATCACAAACAGCACAAACACATGAACCCGACAAATAAAAAGTCTGTTACAATTTAGAATATTTGTATAGGAGATATTATTAAAAGCAATTAGTGAGGATAATTAACAATATTTGAATGTCAGGTGAGATAATTGTCTTTATATATTCATTCCCCATTGTAATCTTGATATAGAAAAATGAAATAAATATTATTTGTTAGTTGTTAGTTTCCTAGTTTAAATCAGTGGTTATCCTTTTCATTGCATTCAATTATCCCGTTTATCCACAAAACACTTAAAATTCTTATTTCCACCAAATAATTCACCCAATTTTCTCAAATCACACTCCAATTCCAATTGGGAGTGTGATAATTGGTATCAGAGCCCAAAGATCACAACCAAGCTCAAATTCTGACTACAAGAAATCAAAATTCAAGTGTATCTCCTTACCTATTCATATCAGTACCTCCTTACCTTGTTACTGACGCATCTGCCACCTCTGCACAGTCTACCTTGTCTCACGCTCAAGTCGACCGCTCGAAGACCAACAACAAATCGCCACGCCGCTGTCCTCTTGCAGCATTGCACGATGACCAAAGCATTTGGGACCAGTCGCAACTTTGGTAAAGTGTAGCTTCTAGCTCCGTGCTTTGTCGGAAACAACCACTGCATGTCGTTTACTCCAATGTTGTAGCGATTGGGGGGCTGCTCATTTCCACTCGCCGACTCACCTGGTGCTGATTACAGCGTCGAGTCCGATCATGAAGAAGAACGCTCCAAATTGCATCGCGCAAGAGAGGAAAGGATTAAGACGGGTTTACTGCTGAAACTTTTTCTCTCTGTTTCTTACTTATGCTTTTTGGGCCTGCACGAATTTTGGTTCTTGGCAGTTTCTTCTTTAACACCTTAATCTCTATTAAGGTTGTTGCACGAATTTTACACGTGTAATCTCTATTGAGTATTTGTGTTGGAAACTGATAGGGCCTCCTATTCGACATCGTCTAATGAGCTCAAGTAGGCCCGCAGACCGAACTCGGGGGCTTCTGCAAACCCAGAATTCCTTTTATTCGTCACGATGACTCAATCTCGAAATAACGTGCCATAAATGTCCAGATGCGACATTAAGCGCCATGAATGCCCATGCACGACATAACGTGCCATGAATGCACATGCGCTATATTAAGTGCCATAACGTCTCGTCCTGAACATAATGACTGAAACCGTCGAACGGTCATATAACGTGAAATGAAGTCTATATAAGGCCTAATCCTAATATAGTGGGGTTGAGTTTTGACGCTCATACATTCACACACACATCAGACAGTCTATAAAAAAGAGTAAAAATATGTCGAACCCTTATCTCGATGATCGGTAAATAACCCGTATCAGAAACTTTTGAATAGCCGGCTTACATTACAATTGTATCTTGCATAATATACATTTAACATCTACTATCAAGTGATGTGGCCCCTTCCTATGCTATTCGGTTAATGTGCCAACTCTATATTTTATTTTCAAGCTTCATCATGGGTTATAGACTAAGGGAGTGTTTGGCACTTAATGGAATAGTAAAAAGTTAGAATAGAATAGCTATTTCAACGAATTAATTTGCTAAACGAATTTTAGACTAAGTAGAAGAGTGCGGAATAGTGCTAATCCGGTATACCAACTTGTAGGTGGAATACCGATTAGCTCTCGTCGGAATAACGATTATTGTTTAATTATATTATATTATATTATTATATTATGATTATGATTAAGATCTAGTATTATTATATTATATTTATGATTATAATTTATTATTATATTAATAATAATATTATATTTAATAATAATATTATTATATTATTATTATTATTATTATATTAATAATATTATTATTATTATCATTATATTATTATTATTAAATTATTATTATCATTATTGTTATTATCTTATCGTTACCATTAGTATTATTATATTATTTATTTATTATTATAAATATAATTTTAATATTATATTATTATATTATGAATATAAATATAATTATTTTATTATTATATTATTATATATTGATTATAGTGATGATTAATTTATTATTATATTATTATAATTATAATTATCTTTAATTATTTTTATGATTATGATTATATTTTTATTATTATATTATTATGATTATGATTATGGTTATATTATTATGATTATGACTATAATTATTATTATCATGATTATGATTATGATTATTATATTGTGATTATATTATGATTATATTATTAAAATTATGATTACTTATTATATTATATTATTATAATTATGATTGTAATTATAATTTTTTATTATTATATTACTATATTATGATTATGTTTATATTTTTATTATATTACTATTATAATATTATTATTTATTATGATTATTTTTATTACTTTATTATTATTTTATTATGTTGTATTATATTATTATATGTTGATTATATTTATGATTAATTATTTATTATATTATTATAATTATAATTATTTATAATTATTTTTATGATTATATTATTATTATTACATTATTATTATGATTATGATTTTTATATTTTTATTAATTAATTATTATATTATTATAATTATAATTATATATATTATTTTTATGATTATGATTATATTTTTATTATTATATTATTATGATTATGATTATGGTTATATTATTATGATTATGATATAATTATTATTATCAATTATGATTATTATATTAAAATTATGATTACTTATTATTATTATATTATTATAATTATGATTGTAATTATAATTTATTATTATTATATTACTATATTATGATTATGTTTATATTTTTATTATATTACTATCGTAATATTATTATTTTACTATTATTATTATTATCATCATCATTATTAGTATCATAATTATTCATATTTTAACTATTCTGAGTAACAACTGCCAAACGATATTTTCGCTCTTACGAATAGTCAAGAATACCACTCTTCTACCACTCTTCCAAAAAATAAAATACTATTATATCACTCTTCCAAAATTACCACTTTTCCAAAGCTATTCCTTGATTTGCCAAACGGACCCTTAGTGTATTGTATACGCGGGTTTTGTAAAGGACAAGAAAAATGGGAGAGCGTTGGACAATCTGCCGTACCGATCAAGATTGGAATGGATTTGATTTGATTCCGTTAAAAATAAATCAAACCATGTGGGTTGTGGGATATATCTAGGGGTGTTAATGGGTCGGGTCGGATCGGGTTTAGGTGGGGTCATGTTATTTTATTATTATTTTTTATTCAATTTGAATATGATCCGATTAAATTTGGATCAAAAAATCTTGACTCATATCCGATTCGACGAGTCACGAGTCGATCCGACTCGACTCGACCCGTGTAAAATAATTAAATATTTATCAATTATTTTTATATAAATTTAACCAATAAAATATTAATTAATTTATAATTAATCTTAATTAGTGTATATTTAAGTTTTAATAAGTACTAAATCATAAAATTACTTCAAAAAATAATTAATCAGATCGGGTCGGGTTGACCCGAACCCGATCCGACCCGATTCGGGACAAAAAAATTGAATCTATACTCGACTCATTTATTTTCGGGTCGTATCGGATTCGAGATCAGATCGGATTAACCCGTCGGGTCGGGTCAAAAATTTACACCCTAGATATATCATATATGGGAGTGACATCTATCGGATTGGGTCCAACCTGTGACTTTAATTTTTTAGTAACGCGTCTTTATTTGAGACATTTAACGTCTTTGTACAATATTATCACAATGATGATTAATCATGAACCCCCCAATAATGGCATAATGCCAAAAATTTAACGCACTTACCTTTAATTTGGACCCATACCCAGATAGTCTTTGGTTTGGGCTAAAATGCATGGATATCTGGAAGCGAGCTAATTCTAGTGATGATATATATAGCCTAATTAAGTTAGAACATGTATTTTGCTTAGAGAAGAATAATTCGAGAAACCTGAGAAGAATACCTCTAAATTATTAGAGCATATCATGTATAGTATTGTACATCTACAATAATCATCTGAATTCACGACGACTGTCCAACGACCGTCGGATTTAAACCGTAAGCAAGACAATTATAATAATATTCTTTAGATTCACTAGATTTGTTTGGCACTTGGTGGAATAACAAAAGTCACGAATATAATAGCTATTTTGACGAATTAATTTATCAAATAAATTTTAAACTAAGTAAAAGAGTGCGGAAGAGTGTTAATATGGTAAATCAAGTTATAAGTGATATACTGGATTAGCTCTCGTCGAATATCAATTATTATTTGATTATGTTGTATTATATTATTATAATTATAATTATGATTTATTATTATATTCATATTATGATGATTATTAATTATTATATTAATATTGTGATGATTATTAATTATTATATTAATATTATGATGATTATTTATTATTATTATTATTATTATTATTATTATTATATTAACATCATTGTTAGTATTATTATTATATGATTAATTTTATTAATCATTTATTATTATTATTATTATTATTATTATGATTATATTATTATTATTATTATTATTATGATTATGATTATTTATTATTATTCTTATATTATATTATGGTTATGGTTATATTATTATTCTATTATTATGATTATGACTATGATTATTATTACTTATTATTATTTTTTTATTATAATTAATGATTATATTATAATTATATTATTATGATTACAATTATTTATTATTATTATATTATGATTATGATTATAATTTTTCTTGTAATATTATTATATTATTATGATTACGACTATGATTATTATTTGATTATTATTTGATTATATTGTTATGATTATTATTTGATTATATTGTATTGTATTATTATATTATTAGAATTATGATTATTTATTATTATATCATTATTATTGTTATAATTATAATTATGTTTATATTTCTATTATATTATTATGATTACAACTATGAATATTATTATTTATTATGATTATGATTATAACTATGATTATATTATAATTATATTATTATGATTAAATTATTTATTTATTATTATTATATTATGATTATGATTATAATTTTTCTTATTATATTATTATATTATTATGATTACAACTATGATTATTATTATCATGATTATGATTATTATTTTATTATTATTTGATTATGTTGTATTATATTATTATATTATTAGAATTAGAATTATAATAATTATAATATTATTATATTATTATATTATGATTATGTTTATATTTCTATTATATTATTATAATTATAACTATGAATATTATTATTTATTATGATTATGATTATGAATTATGATCATTATTTTATTATTATTATATATTATTATTTTACTATTATTATCATCATCATTATCATCATCATCATTGTTAGTATCATAATTATTCATATTTTAACTATTCTGATTAACAACTGCCAAACCATATTTTCGCTCTTCCGAATAGTAAAAAATACCACTCTTCCAAAACTATTCCTTAATTTGCCAAACTAACCAAGAACAACTTAAAAGTTAGATGCAAATTCAAATTATTAAACTAGCATCACATTTTTCTCCCTTACTTTTCAGGCCATAAAAAGTCTTTGTGCGGCTGAGAGCTGACTCTTTTATTTATTATTATTTTTTTTTTGAAAAGAACCCGTAGGTGACTCTTTTATTTATTCGATAAGGCCTTGGGAATTACACTTGGATCTGTAACGGTCCTAACGGATTAACTACATTACGCTACACTTTTAATTTTTTCAGAAAAAAGAAAACATTACACTTGACTGAGGAATTTACATCCGCTCCATGCTTTTCTATGATAGAAATATGTCATACTTTTAATTAAGTCTATATAAATGAGACATACACATAAATATCCTTTATTTTTGAAATCTGAGTCATTTAAATTAAATCTTACGGGTCGTATAAATTATAGCAGTATCCTGCCATAGAAAACTATGACAGCTGATGGGATCTCTTGACCGAGGCCTTAAATAAAGAAAGAATAAACAACATATGTTAGTTTGTGTGATATTTATTTATTTATTTTTTGGATAAAGAGGAGGGTTTGGATTCGGACATGTAACTATCTGCATGAGTAGCTTTGTTTTTGTTCTAAGTTTGTTGTGATTTTAGTTGATTTTAATTCGGCATTTTATTTAGATGAGAAATGATAAGCTAAACTTTAAAATGCTAAATGAAAATTGAGATTTAGAAGGCCAAAATATGAAACCGGGTCCTAAATATTTTTTCCCTGACACAAGCAAAAGACAAAATTTGAAGAGATCCAACACACGTCGGCAGATCAAATATTCAACCATTAGAACCATTAGAACCATTAGAACCATTAGAATTGGAATGAGATCCCAATTTTTTTTACGGTCATGGTTCATGTCATAATTAATATTCTTTAGTTTTAATATTCCAATTTAATATATAAAATAAAATAAAATTACATAACTAATAGGCAAGGGAATATAAGCTATTTCTCCTAAATTTGAATCATTAATTCTGGGAGATTAGAATAATATTTCTATTATTATGGCAACATTAATTATATTTTCTTTACTTTTCATCTGGAGTTATTTCTTCCTAGAAACTCATTTGCAAAAAAAATAAAAGAGAGAAAAATCAAATCTTAGTTAAAAGTCCAACATAAATCAAATTGGCAAATCACTTAATTATCTTAATTACCATCCACGATTAATAGTCGTATGATATTTGACACAAAAATTGTTAATTTCTATGAATGATCCATGAATTGAAGAAAATATTTCACACAATCGTTGTAAAAGAAAGCAAACTTAAAAAAATCATAAGTTAACGAATAGTCATAGAAAATCCATTTATCAATTTCCCGGGTCAAAGTTACCCAAAAAATTGGGTCAGCAAAAAATATATCTATGAAACACTAAATAATTTTTTTTCGCAAGCTCAGAAGAACTTCAAACTGGAAATGAAGAACTTATGAATTTTCTACTACCTTGTAAAGATGACATTTTGCTTTTGTATAATGCAAAATTGTCATCCCATTCCATTGCAAAGTATGGTAATAAATAAAGAAAGAAGTAATTGTAATTAATCAATTATTTTATGCAACAATCATCACTTTTGATAAGAGCGTACAAATTAACTTTCAATAAAGGAATGAGCCAAATGGCATTACAAAATTCAAATTCAAATTTAGTAAAAGCCTTCAGTGAATAATTATGTAAACCTATTTTTATGATTATATATCTTGAGGACAAACCTTGCAAGTTCATTTTGTTTAAAGTGCAAATCAAATTTATGATTTTTAAAAGCAAACTATAGGACAAAAAATATATATATACTTCATTTAATAACTATCATAGAACATGTGATATAATAAGTTTTGAACCTTTGTACAATAACCAAATTCCATTACCAATAAAAGACCTATTTGAACAATATCAATTTCAGTTATGTCAAATTATTATGAAAAATGAAAATTAATAGTATAGTTCATGATAATTAATAATGTATCAAAAATTTGCTGAAACACATTGTGTTGTATACATGCTTACAAAAACATATCGAAAATATTATCAAATTAATTTTGAGAAGAGTAGATGCAATTAACGCCGCAAAAAAACATAAACATTTTCATCTCAATTCAAGTGACGGTCCCAATCTATATAGATATAACTTCTTAACTCTAGAAGTTTAATATTTAGCAATAAAAAATATTAAATTCGTGTTTGTCTAAGCAAAAATTCGAAAGGAAAAAATTAAAATTAAAGAATGTTTAGAAAAAAACTTTTGTTGCTCTTCTGTCAGGGCTAGTGACCATGACACAAACAATTCTAGTTATTTAGCGGATCATAAATTAATTAATCCTGAAGGATAAAAATACTTAGACGCTTAATAAGAAGTAAAAAATTAGCAAATAATTCAATAACTCAAGAATGAAAATTCATTTGCCATTATAATTTAGAGAAATGGGCATAGATAATAGTAGAGGGGGGCCAGTAATGACCCGTCAAACCCCCACCCCCCACCACCCCGTCTTTGCCTCAGTCTTGTCCTTTTCATGTGAAAGCGAGCCTAACTAATAATGTACTTAAAAAATATTTTAAATATTTTTCGAGATATTTAATTTAAATAATTCTAAAATTATTGGTACTAAAGGAGTAACTTGGTTTTACAGAAGGAAACATGCGGCCTTTTAGTATTTTTTTTAAGGAAGCAGTAGTAAGTAGAACGTGTTTTTTTTTTTTAACAAACTAACATTGCATATCACTGCCAGAGTCCCAGTCTCTCAGAAATAAATTTTCAAGTAAGAGAACTAGCTATTAAGTTACTTAATGTTGGTAGCAGTCGGGGAAGGATTTTTTTTTTTTTTTTTTTTTGGGGGGGGGGGGGGGGGGGGAAATTGACCACCCAACCCTAATGATCTATATAATTATATAGGTTATAAATATTATTTTTTTAATAATAATTTTCTTCCTTTGAGTTATTAAAATATTTTCAATAATAGAATAATTTACTTTAAAATAAAATAGTCTGGAATTCATTCATAAGAACAAACTGAACAAGGATATATGATTAAATGAATGATAAGAATAAAAATTGTAAGTAATAAAAAATTGTGTCCGTCATCTCTCCAGCATATTCTTCTCTTGTAATTTTTCATGATCAATTATATTTATTATTATGAATAAATAATATTTTGTAAAGATTAATTTTAAGTTTCAATATAATTAATCTATTTCTTAATAATTTATATTATAATTTCATCTAATTTAGTAATATCAAAATATTATAATATTCTTTGCCCCTCCAAAATTGTTATGGCTTCGTAGCAGTTAGGAGTTGACCAATATGAAAACAGCCAGAAAACAGGGATGGGCACCTGGTCTCTCTGGCTAAAATAGCTTTCAAAACTATATCTATCATATATTATTGTTTCCTGAAAAAAAAAAATACTTACGCATGAAATAATTGTAAAATGTTTTATCTTGTCCTTTTGCCAGTTGCCACACAGCACAATGATATTTATTTGACTTCGTTCCTGCAAGGCTGTAATCGTTGGACAAAATGTGCAGAATCATTTTATTATTATTATTATTATTATTATTATTATTATTGCTTTTTCTGCGCTTGGAGAAGCTGTGCTAAAGCAACTGTGCACACTGAAACATAAAGCCTGTCTTATACATCAATTAGTCAATTACCCAAAAAATAGCTATGTGAAGCTTATCTAAGCTACAATTGCAAATTAGTAATTAGCAACCAACCAATTTCTGAACGAAGTGCGAGAAGTTCTATAGGTTTGTAGTTGTAAATGAAATGTATAAATGTATATATGAAGAAAGTCATGAAAGGATGGGGTTGGTGAGACCATGTGCCAAAACGCTGTGCAACGCGGGACATTGGTGGGACAGGCTTAAATCGACACATCAGACGTTCAGACTGCCAAATTTCTATTTTCAAAAGAATGTGCCAAATATGTGATTCGAATTTCCACCCGCGAATTGACACGACGCAATATAAGGATGTGCCAAATATTGCATTATTGGAATATGTAGTACAAAGTTAGATTGTTTTTAATAGCACTAAGATTATTGGTACTACTTCTAACTAAAATATATACTTTATTATTTTTAAATCCCGATTTAGATTGCTCAATAAGTTGTTCGTATCAAAATCTTGTGATATAATTTTTTTTTTCTATTTTTAGAGTTTTTTTATTTGTTTTAGATTCTTCTGAGATGGTTTCAAAATTTACCCCATGAAATTATAATATAAAGAATTGATTTAGCAACATAAATTAAAATTTAAAAATAATAAAGTATATTCTTTTATCTAAGAGCACCGAGACAGCGTGGATCCATAGTGTTAGGTAAGTATTGAACAAATGAAAGATTTTTTTTTAGTACTGGCGGTATATACCACCTGTTTACTTGGAAAGTAAATTAAAAATAATTCAAAAAATAAATATAATTACGCACGAATGATTTGCTATTAAATGTTAAGCCTAGACACTTTAGTAATTATTGATTTTTTTTTCAAAAAAAATAAAGAAATGTATAACTATTAGTAACAGTTGAAAATTAAGGGAGTCATTACTATAGGCCTATAGCTTACCTCTTAATAGATCCGCCTTGACTGAGAGGCTTAATACTCCTAAAAAACACCCTAAATTTACTCTGCATTCATATATTATAAACGAATATTTGCACCTAAAGCACCCTAACTTTATTCTTCAGTCATATATTTCATATATTAATAAAATGTTGTGGTTCAGCTGTACGATTATATGGAATAACCGCAGTGTTTGAATGACATGATTAAATAGGATCTTTATAATAAGTTTGAATAAGGATGGAGGTAGGGCTGCAAATTAATTGAATTTAATCGAATTCCCTAGTGTTTGAGTTTGATTTAAAATTATTTCGAATTAAATCGAACTCGAACTAAAATCAATTTGAACTGAAATTGAACTCTAAATGAACTCAATTATTTTAATTTTTATATTATCATAAATAATTAGAGCTAAAATAATTAATATTTTATTAATTTCGTATTAAGATTTGAAAAAATAACTAATATCTATTAATATAATAATAAATTAATAATATCTTATTAATATTATAATAAAATAATTATATTATTGACTAAATAGTTAAAAATATATGTAAATAATTACATAACGAACTATTACGAATCGAACTCGAACTAGTTCATTAAAATAATTATCGAACCGAACTCGAATCGAACGAACCATACTCGAACTAAAATCGAACAAAACACGGAACAAATTATGAATTATAAACTTTTTGGGGGCCGATGGAGGTAGTAGTTGGGTATTGGTTTAGAAATTTCCTGGAGCATTTATGTAATATTTTATGTAAATTAGTCTCTGGTTAGATTAGCTTTCTAAAAGAGTATTCAATTTTCATGTCAAATGGCCCTTTAGAAGCGATTTAGAAATAAGAACTAGGGGTTAGTTTGGCAAATCAAGGAATAGTTTTGGAAGAGTGGTAATTTTAGAAGAGTGATAGAATAGTATTTTTGTTTGGAAGAGTGGTAGAAGAGTGATATTTTTTACTATTCGGAAGAGCGAAAATATCGTTTGGCAGTTGTTACTCAGAATAGTTAAAATATGAATAATTATGATACTAATAATGATGATGATAATAATAATAATAGTAAAATAATAATCATAATAGTAAGATAATAATAATAATAAAGTAATAAAAAATAATCATAATAAATAATAATATTATAATAGTAATATAATAAAAATATAAACATAATCATAATATAACAATATAATAATAATAAATTATAATTACAATCATAATTATAATAATATATAATAATAAGTAATCATAATTTTAATAATATAATAATCATAATCAAAATCATGATAATAATAATTATAGTCATAATCATAATAATATAACCATAATCATAATCATAATTATATAATAATAAAAATATAATCATAATCATAAAAATAATTATAAATAATTATAATTATAATAATATAACAATAAATTAATCATAACTATAATCAACATATAATAATATAATATAACATAATAAAATAATAATAAAGTAATAAAAAATAATCGTAATAAATAATAATATTATAATAGTAATATAATAAAAATATAAACATAATCATAATATAGTAATATTATAATAAAAAATTATAATTACAATCATAATTATAATAATATAATAATAATAAGTAATCATAATTTTAATAATATAATCATAATATAATAATCATAAGCATAATCATGAAAATAATAATTATAGTCATAATCATAATAATATAACCATAATCATAATCATAATAATATAATAATAAAAATATAATCATAATAAAAAAATAATTATAATTATAATAATATAATAATAAATTAATCATCACTATAATCAACATATAATAATATAATACAACATAATAAAATAATAATAAGTATTAATAATGATAATCATAATTATCATAATATAATAATATAATAATAAATAATCTTGATCATAATAATATAATAATAAAATAATTATATTCATATTCATAATATAATAATATAATATTAAAATTATATTTATAATAATAATAAATAATATAATAATACTAATGTTAACGATAATATAATAACAATAATGATAATAATAATTTAATAATAATAATATAATGATAATAATAATAATAAATAATAATCATAATATTAATATAATAATAAATTATAATCATAAATATAATATAATAATATAATAATATTAAATATTAATCATAATCATAATATAATAATATAATATAATATAATCAAACAATAATCGCTATTCGACGAGAGAGTTAATCCTATTCCACCTATAAGTTGGTATACCTGATTAGCACTATTCTCTATTCTTCTACTTAGTCTAAAATTCGTTTGGCAAATTAATTCATCGAAATAACTATTCTATTCCAACTTTTTGCTATTCCATTGAGTGCCAAACACTCCCTAGGCGATTATGATAGTCTATCCATTCAATTCACCTCCACAATGGACGAGCAGTTGAGGCTGTCGAGCACAAATGCACAATAATCTACTGGTAAAATAGGCGATATATATGAATCAAATTTTGTTGTTGATTCCTTTTCTTTATCAAACTTTGTGCCCGTTTTGTTATTAACATTTCAAGGCGCGAATCTGTATAAACTTATGCCTTTTTATGTGAACCATTGGAGATTGGACCTATCACCTATGGGACTATGGATATGGATGGAGGCCAGGGCCCCACAGTGCTACCATATTTTGTCACATCATAGAGACGTGTCAATGGCACGAATCTTAATGTTGTTTCTTTCTTATTTTGGAGCCCTCATTTATCATTTATATGGAGAAAATATGTATGGATCTGGCCATAAAAAATATTGTAGGGAAAATATGATAGGGATGATCCAACTACAAATTTTTGTTCTAGAACAGTGAGAATAGTTGTTATTTTGTTGTTTCAATTGAGGATTTAAATAGTTGTTATTTTTGTATTTTCACCATTAGAAATATTTATTATTCTCAATAAATAATTTAAACAACATTTTTATCATTTAGAATAATATTACTTTTCACTATCCTCACGCTAACCTAAAAATTACTATTTTTTCACTATCCTCATTTACTATTCTTAAATCTTCTATTCTCACACTATTATTTGCACGATCCAAACATATTGTATGGATCTGGCCATAAAAATTATGGTAAGGAAAAATATGATAGAGGATTTTGACATTAGATTTATTTAAACGGATATAATTGGATGTATGGGGCTATTATTATTAACTGAGTTTCATAGTCATAGACACAAAAAAAAAAATATGACATCATGTTATTATAGAAACAACTACAACAGCATATGTATTTCCAATATCTATAACCCTCTACCTCCCTCTCTTAGAAAATCCCTCTCACGTCTTTTTTTCTTATAACTTATGTAATATTTGTTATTTTTTTAATCTAAATATCTAATTCATTTATATAAATATCGGACTCAATTATATAAATATATGTTATACATATATAAATATCTATGTCTTTTTTTATTTCTTGATTTTTTCTTCTCTTCTTTCACATACCTTTTGTTTTCTTAAGGCTCTGTTTTTTTACATCTCTCTTCTCTCTTTTGTTATTTTTATTAATTTTTCTCCCACGTTACTTTATTTTTCAAAGCTTTTTTCTTTTTATTGCTATTTTTTACTGACATCTATATAAATATTTGAATCTTATATATAAATGTCTATTTTATTTTTATAAATATCTGACTCATTTATCTAGACAACTATATAAATATTTGAATCTTATATATAAATGTCTATTTTATTTTTATAAATATCTGATTCATTTATCTAGACACTCAAATTATTTATATAAATACCTTACATGACTCATGTAGGTAGTCATGCTTTTCGCTAATAATGAAAAAGTTAGTCAAGAAAAATGTACCTTTTTTGTTAAAAAGGGAAAGTTAGTTCAGGATATTTTTTCGAGGACCGCATCCCGTAAAAGTGTCAAGAGAATTTGCTTTTAAGGGATAATGAAAAAGTTAGTCAAGAAAAATGTACCTTTTTTGTTAAAAAGGGAAAGTTAGTTCAGGATATTTTTTCAAGAGAATTTGCTTTTAAGGGACTTAATAGAACCAAGAAGTTGAAGCCGCTTAGTTGTCTTGATCAAGCTTGATTAAATAAATCACATTTTTCAGACACGAAAGCAAATACAGTCTTATTGATTTAGATTTTAGGGAGGATTGAGATAGAGTTAGCACAATTTTTTTATGTTAATCTGATGGACTACACATTGTGTTGTCCGATGCAGTGTAGCAAAGGATACAAATTTTCTGTTTCCTTTTATCCAAATTAAATCTCTTTTACCTTCCCTAAAGAAGAACTAATAAAAATACTTTTATTTGTTTCTTAATTTACACGCTCAAATTAAATTTTTATATAAGAAAATTTATCATCATATTATACTTTGTAATTATTTATAGTTGTTGCTATTTGAGCCTAATGTAATATGATGAATCATAAAATAAAAAAAGTAATTGCTGAACTTTAACTTCCGATAATTGTAATATGTAATATGTATGTTATTATTTTCGAACCGAATAGGTATCAAGAAAAATATTATACTTTCGGCAACTTATATAGTTTATCATTTAATATATTATTTTTTCTGATGAAAAAGTTATAGTTCTTATCTATAACATCACATTATAAAAAGATGTGGTATATTTCAAGTTTTTTGAGCATTTGATAATTGAACTAAGAGTTGTTCATTCTAATTTCTGTCTATTCATATTAGTTCATTATATATATTTTAAATAGTCCTTAGTGCGTTCTTGAATCTATTTAATGACAGATAAGATAAATATTATTTGAGGAAGTCTAAAATGCAATGAGTCGCACGGATGAACCCACACAATCCATTAAAATCTTAAATTTAAAGTTAAAAATGATAGATTCAAACCGTTCAATATATTCTCTACATCAAATTCTTATAGGAAATTAAATTATATATATTTTTTGAAATTTTTAGCTATTTTTTTGGGTGAATAGAAAGTGACTTGATTAGAGACGCACAATAATGATGCTTTTCTTTCTATCTATAAAAATAACAAAAAAGTTTCAAAAAATATGAATTTTTACTGTCAATAAGAGTTTGATAACAAAGAATATATTGAGCAAAGTTCAGATCGATCATTTTTAACTTGAAGTTTGAGAATTTGATGCATTGCACATGGGCATCCGTGCAACAAGTTATATTTTGAACTTCCTCATGATTTTTTAAATATGTTATAAATTTTGATAGAAGAAAATTTTGAATATATTTATTCATTAACCACAAAAAAATTAAAAGAAAATTTTAATCATTCTTTTCATCTTTTGTACTTATAATATTGAAATATTTACTTCTATTTTTTTATTTGATCATAATATTCTTTTATAAAATAAATGATTTAATATATTTCAAATGTAAAATTTATATCATTTTATTTTTTTAATTATATGAGAATATAATTCTTTTCTAAATTTACTTTATTATATTAGAATAACCTTAATCATGTTTATTATGAAATAGATTCAATACACTAATGACTATTTTTCGAAAAATATGCAATACAATAATATAATAAATACAAATTAGAATGAAAAACTCATAGTTCAATTGTCAAATGTGCAGAGCCATGAAATATATCGCATTTTTTAAGAGGTGACATTATAGGTTAGAAATATAAATATTACTATTTCACTAGTAAAATTTAATTTATTAAATGTTAAAATTATGTATTATCAAGAACTATCAATATTTAAAAATATATAATATGATTAGATATTTCTTATAAGAAAATTTTTTATATTGATTTTTTCTTACGTGAAATTTTGAGTGTATAAATGAAAAAAATAAAAGGAGCATCTTTAATAATCATTTTGAAGATAAGGTAAATGAAGGTAATGTGGATAAAGGAAAATAGATGAGAAAAAAGGCTACAATGATATTCTTTTTTATAGGATGCACCTCTACAACTGCCTCTCTTTCTAGTTTTCTTTGCTACCAGGTTTGAGACATGCATAACACTTTATATACGTATACATATATATTTTTAATTCTCTTGCATTAAGCAATCTTGAATTGAGACACTTAGGAAACTTAGGATATATCCATAAAAACTTTAAAGGGAAATATATATTGTTCTTTTAAATATCAATATATGTCTAATAGCAGTAATAAATAAATAGATAAAATGCAATCAATAAACAGAATCAAAAAATCGAACCTACCTAGTATGGTATTTTTCAAATCAATGTAATATGAATCTTATGAAAAAAGAAGAAAAATAAGTTTTGTTCGTTTTTTTTTTTAAATAAACCGGTAAATTATACCAGCTAATAACGCGGTGTTTTTGGAATCATCCTAATGGTACCTTAACATGGTGACAGCCTCACAGATTCACAGGTTGCAACTCCCAAGTCTCATTTTTCTTCTCTTTTCAAACCGTTCCTTTTGTTCGTTTTCAGTGGCACTGAGGATTTGAGCTTCATCTCTGTTCTGAAGGGAAACCTTGATTTCCTGTTACAATGAAGTTACATTACATCAACATAAATACATAATCAAAATAACCTTGATTTCCTGCACAAGACCTTCTGATTTTACATTAAAACAATTATCAGAACGAAAATAAACTGAACGATTAGCACCTACACATATAATAGCACATAATTACAAGTTAATAATTAATAATCATGATTAAGAATTTAAGATGTTTTTTTTGACAAAAAGAACAGAAGTAAGCAACTTGTAAATTTTGGCAACGAAAAATAATATTTGATCTACAATAGCAATATTTTTTTAAGAAAAAACTAAAACAAATCTTAAAAACCAGAATATAAAGGATTCAAACTATATTTTTATTATTTAAATATCCGAATTGTAATATAAGTTGGACTCGAACTCGATCCAATTAACCCCAACATAATCGGATGATCCTATTCGTCTTTATTTAATATTTACCTTGCTGAGTATACAAATAGTAAAAATAATATACATATTATATATTCGAGCTGCGCTAGCTGGGATGCAGTTTTACATAGTAGGTACAGTTTACGGCTGTAAATTATTGATCCGATTCGAACTTAATTCAATTCGACATGATTTAAATACAAATGAGTCAGTATGGATCTAATTTTTTTGATCCAAATCGGGTCGGATCGGGCTCGGGTCAACTGACCCAATCTGATTAATTGTGTTTTTTAAAATTAAGATTAATTATAAATTAATAAATATTTAATTATTTTACATGAATCGGTTCAGATCGATACGTAACCCGGTCGGATCGGATATAAATAAAAATTTTTCGATCCAAATATAATCAGATCGGATTCATATCAAATTAAAAAAATAATAAAATAATATGATCCGATCCAAAATCAACCCGATCCGACCCGACTCATTAACACCCCTACAACAACTGTCCAGTTTAAGGCGGTAGTCGAATACATCATGTGGCCCCCCTCTCTTCCCGGACGAGGTGCTTCTGCGGTTCTGCCTGATGCTTCGCAGTTCGCACTCTACTGAATATATACTGAGCTTTTTATCTGAGTTCTGAGGGATAACATCATGCGTTTCACTTTTTCACAGACCATTACACTTTTCTCTCTGTATTTTGCTGTCATGGCCCCCCAAGAGATGCGTATTTACGCGTATCACCTTGTTGCTTCCTTTTGAAAGTTCAATACTTTATTTAGTTTATGGATATATGGAATACAAGCAAGAAATTTGCGGACTGAATTTTGTATGCTAGTTGGAGCAATAATAAATCATATTATTTTCATGAACCATTATACAAATATGTTTGCAGTAAAACTTGAGAAAATTTTCGACTTGGCAAACTTTTTGCATTTTCTTATGAACATTTAATATTTCAAAAACTAAAAAAGAAAGTCAACAAATTCAAGTTATAGAGATTGTTTTTATTCCCAAAGATATACATCCGTGATTTTTTTATATTTTATAAGAACATTTAGTATTAATTTATGATTTTATAAATTGAATGCAAAAAATCATTTTGTGACAATTAATATGACATGTCTATTTTTATCTCTTAATTTTGTAGTAGACACAAATAAATATGTTATAATATTGTATGAAGAATATAGTGCCAGAAAGATTTTAAAAATGAAAAATATTACAAATTATGTCACATCAAAATTTTATGAAAAAACATTCTTCTGAATAAATCAATAACAATCAGGTCAAATCATGGAAAAGAAGTTCGATTAGTTCAATTGTTTTAGAATCCGTCCAAAAAGTGCCAAATAATCTCTCTTACTTTTTCCTTCAGGTTTGTGCCATTTGAAAGGACCTTTATGTAAAATTCAAGGAAAAAAAGGCACTCGATTTTTCTTTCGTTTGTTGGTGTCCTTTTCTTCCCAGCAAACTGCTAGCACGAATCTATACAATACTCTTTGCACTAATACTGTATAGCGGGCCTAATTTTTGTACAAAATCCATTCGCTACACATATATTTACATGAAAATCGGTGCTCGAATCAAAATCATCAAGAAATCGTGAAAACGGATATATTCTCCCTTTTTTTACGCCCCGTGCGCTTCTCCTCCCTCCTTTGCTCTCACTTTCTATGTGCAATAGCCCGGAGCCTAAGTACAGCGCCGCCGCGTAATCACCGGAGATGCACTGTGGGGCCCACACAAAGGCCGTTGATGATTTGATTTCGTACTTGAATTTCATGTAGCCTTTTTCGGGAGGACTCTTCTCGTTGCCTTGCTCTCCTTTCGCTCTTCTCACTCGATCGCTCTCTGCTCGCCGCCGATTGCAACTCCATTTAGCTTATTTATGAGTTATTTATGAGGTAATAAGTGTTTCTTTTCAAAATCTCTACCCTTTTTCCTTTTTTTTGAACTTTGCGACTTCTGAGTCTGGTTTTTATTAGTTGAATTCATACAGCTCGATTAAATTTTGATCATCTCCTTTTTGTTCGAACTTTTCCAAGCTTCACTGCAGCCTTTATTTGCTCCTTTACCAGTTTACTACTCGATATCACTTCTTTTGCTCGTTGTCTTACTTTTTTTTGTTGTCTGTCCTTTTTTCAGCTTTTTTTTCTCAAACCCCGATATATTCCATATGATTCAGAGAGTTACTAATTTCTGATTTCTCAGGATACATTTTAATATGCTGCCTTTTTCTATTTCGCTGGACATATATTTATTGCGAATCCCGCTTTCTGGTTCTCCAGTCGCTTTCTTCTTTAATTCGCAATATACTGTACAACAAATTCGACTGTTCATATGTTTTCTTCCCCTTTCCGGTGAATTCTATCAGAGAAATGCAGCCTTTTCTTTTCTTTTTTCTTTTCCCCTGAAAGATTCCCCGCTGTGAGAGAAAAGTACGCTACCGTCATTCCACTATAATTGCTTCAATTTATTGACTTAAAAGTTCGGTTTTTCTGAAAATTTTGTTGCCTTTTCTTCTCTGTTTTGCTCTCATCGCATCTAATTTTCTGTCAAAAGTCTTCATTGAATCTTTTCCTCTTTTTTTTTTTTTTTTTATATAGTGGTTTTCTACTATTGCACTTTATTATTTGCCAGTACTTCGGATTGTAATAAATTGCTTGAACCTAAACATCTTTTCATGTGCTGTTGCTGGCGCCCATCCAAGAGTAAAACATGTGATTTTCACTAGTATTTTTGAGTACTAAGTCAATTATTGCTGTCCTATTTTCTAATCGTGTTTAAATCTGGTTGCCTGTAGATTGAAACTCCGCACAATAGACGGCCATAATTGCACATGCACTTCTTGCTGGTTGCTACATCTTGTAATAGGTAAACTCTAAAATGTTATTGAAATTGAAATTGAAATTTATAAAGAGGAAATGTATAGTTTCCGTTCGTCCAAGCTCTTTTATGTGGAGTGCACTTATGTTGTTTACCTCTCACAGGTCAGGTAGAAATGCAAATAATTTGTTGAGAAAATGATAAATGTGTTTGATCTGAGTGCCGGAATGACTGGGAATAAGCTTCTCACAGAAAAAGTTCAGAGAGATGGTACATATTTTGTCTCTTTTATTTTTTCTAGGCAATTTCCCATTTAATGGTAATCTTTTCCGGAGCTTTTCCAATACATTTCTTTTACTTCAAATAAATTATTTTCAGAAGATGAATTTTCTGTAATTTTACTTGTCACTATGATCCATCTAATATTGGTTATATTGGAAATTACTTTCTTGGTTTTTATATTACTCTGCTTTGAGACCCATCTGATTAGCTGTCTTGTGCCTCTTTTAAAATGTATTACCAAATAATCTTATATGGTTTACTATATTTTTCTTCTCTTTATATTGATTGGATCAAACGGTAAAATATTTAGGATATTGACCCAAGTCACCCAACTAATCATGACAATTTTGGGCTCTTCAGTTGTGCTTTTGTTCTGTTCCTCTACAGTGGTCCGGTTCCTTGTTGGAATGGTACTCTAATTATTGCTTCCCATCAATATCTCACTTCTATATGATAAAGAGGAATTTGAAAGGCATTCTTGAACAAATTTTTTCGTCATCAGCACATTTTTTTTATGGAAGGGATTACATGACAATGACTATCTTGACAATTTTGACAAGAATCGATATCATCTGGAGCATTTTTTTTGCGCTAGAGTGAAGTACTTTTTATATCAACCGTTTAATCAACTATGAACGGTTATGATTCAATAATAATAAACACCTCGTGCATCAAAAATTCGTGTTTGAACTTCATCACAGTCGTCCAGATTAACCTTTGTAAGTGCTCAAGAGGATGGGCACCCATTTTGACAATTGATCTTCAAATAAATATAATTTTTTTTTATAGATATGTTCTTTTACTTATAGATTGACGGTGATTCAAATTTTATACAATTTCATTATCGATTGATAGTCCGTCAAAAACCGTTAAATTGAAACCGTTGCAAATTACATAACATTTTTATTGGCTTTGATGGACTATAAAACGATAATAAAATTGCATCAAATTTAAATCACCATCAATTTATAAGTATAAAAACATATAAGGTTTTTTCTATTTTTAAGATTTTTTTCGTATTTATTTGAAGATCATTGTTAAGATTATCAAGATAAGCTATCAGGATCCCTTCCCTTTTTTTTATTGTTAGTTTTGTATCTTGAGTGAAGCATTGAAATATTTTTGTCCTTTTTATCAGTTTTTTTCCTTTTTTTTTAAAAACAGAATTATCTCACTGATGTTTTGATGAGTTAATTAATTTGAGTCCCTTTTTCCAGATTCTCCTGTTAGGAAAATCCGTGCAGATGCAAAGAAATCTTTTGCTATCACTTCAAACTTTACAGAAGACAATCTTGTAAGTGCCCTTTCACTTTATCAAATGGTATGATGCGAAGAAGAAATCTACGACTCTGATTATCGCCCTGAATTCTAACATGAATGTTTCCTAATTTGCACATTAGGTTTCCGGTGAACTAATTCGAAATTCACCAAAAAGACGTAAGGGAACTTCAATGAAAGCATTATTGGACAAAGAGATGTCAAAAGAAACTGAACCTAGACGGAAACAAACTAGCATAGTTGCCAAGTTGATGGGTCTGGAGGACCCAAATCTATCAACCCAACACCCTGCTAACCCTTCCCTCCCAGACGAAACTCAACAGACACTTGTTCAAATACCCATAAGACCCAGGGATTAAATCACAAAAATTCATCGGCAAGACATGCTCGCCACTCATTTGATGAAATGCTAGAATACAAGGATGTGTATGAGGTTCAATGCCAAGGAACTCGTAATGGTATAATTCTGGATAGTGGGAGAGACTTTCGTATGGACTTGGTCCGCAGGAAGTTCACAGAGGCAAAACGGCTAGCAACTGATGAGCGGCTCCTACATTCCAATGAATTTCAAGATGCTCTAGATGTTTTGAGTTCTAACAGAGATCTATTTCTCAAATTTCTAGAAGAACCCAATTCCCTCTTCTCCGTTCCTCCACCATCTCAGACTAAGCGAATCACTGTTTTAAAACCTGTCAAGTCTTTTGAAAGTAGTATAACTGGTTCAAAGCAAATTAAAAGGCAAGAGCTTGGAGATTATAAGCCAAACAGGAGGTTGGATAATATCTCTCAACCGACCCGTATTGTGGTTCTCAAACCTAGCCCTAGCACAAGTAGGACTGATGAGATGAGGTCCACAAGGAATAGCTGGCATAGGCGTGATGAATCATTGATCTCTTCCATATGCTCTAATGGGTATGGAGCTGATGATAGTTCTCTTTATGACCAATCTGATAATTGTTATTTAGAAGATGGTGATACTGGTGGTTTTAGTGACTCAGAGGCTGCAAGTCCACTTTCACACAAGTCATGGGGTTATGCCACGGGCACAAAGCTTGGTAGCCCGTTTTCAGTTTCATCTTTTAGTCGAGATATGTACTCTCCAGAATCTTCTGTGATTAAGGAGGCAAAAAAACGGCTGTCAGAGAGGTGGGCCATGGTCACATCTGACGATGTTGGTACAGTACAAATACCAGTTCCAAGAAGCTCGAGTACCCTGGGAGAGATGCTTGCCATTCAAGAGTTGAACAAAGAGAAAGAAATAATTGCACAAGAGAGGTCTTTGTCTATTGATAGAGAGAGAGAAGAGATGTATCAACCATGGCTCTGTCAAGGTCCAAATCATTGCCAGTTTCCTCTTCATTGTTTGAAAATTTGAATTTGCATTCCAGTTCGAAAACTAGTGAGGTTGACAAAGGGAATAACAGGAAGGGGAAGTCATTCTTTAAAGGAAAGGTTTCAAGCTTTTTCTTTAAGAGTAAGAAGCCTGAGAAAGTAAAGATGGGTACTGATTCTTTGTTGCTGGATCATACAGATCCATTGCCGATTACAAGTACTTGTACCACTGGTGTATCTACTGTTGAAATTGAGGAAGAATGTGATACATCAATTGGTGCTCTGTTTAAGGTGATTTTTCTGAGCTTTCTGCAATGCATTCTGAACCAGTACAGCTATCTGTAATTTTAGTATTGCTATAACACAAGTATCAAGATGTAGAGGATCAACACCATCCTACTTTAGAGTTTAGATATAAATGAATGAAATAATCCCTCGTACCAATGCTTGTTAACTGCAAATGCAATTAGTACGTGTTTGTACTGTTAGTTAATCTTATTTCTCCTTCTTGTCTGTCAGCATGGTCTCTCAATCGAAAATCATCACTCCTCAAATGAAAGCCTTGACAAATTGCTGAGGCCAACTCGAGATCAGCCAAGCCCCACATCAGTACTTGATGTAACATTTGATGAGATCAGCGGTACAGAGCTTGACTCATCTCATTCTTCACTTACGAGCTATCAGCGTAAGTATATAAAAGGAAATAATATTATTTGACTGTTACCTTATTATTATAGTACAATTTTTATGCTTGTTTAGAAGGTTTTGTGCAACTTCGTTAGAAACTCGAAACAACATGCAATTTATTGAACATGGTTTTATTCACAGAATCACCATTATCAAGATCTTCAGCAATTGAATCTGTTGCTCGTACATTATTATGGGATGAAAAATGCTTGGCAACCCCAAAAAAACATCCTCAGCTTCTTAGGACCAGTTCCGCTGCCAATAAGGAAGAACAAGAATTCCATTCTTTTGTAGAGAAGCTGCTATCGAGCTCTGGATTTGACTCACAACGAACCTGCAATATTCTTTCCAGATGGCATTCCCTCGAGTCGCCTCTGAACCCTACCTTACTGGAGAAGTTCTTAGACCCAAAAGAAGAAGCTGCTAAGTGCAGAGAGAGAAGGTCGAATCAGAGACTACTATTTGATTGTGTAAACTTGGCGTTATTACAAATAGGCCACTATATTTTAAAGAATTCATATCCATGGTCTAACCATCCCAAAGTTCTACAGGATGGTCTTTTGATCAGTGAAGTATGGAGGCTTGTAAGGAATTTCTTTTCAAATGAGGAGAAGTTTCTACCAGAGGAGAGAGAAGATGCGAGCCTAATAGTTGAGAGAGTAGTGAAGAAAGAAGTCAAAGAAAGGGAATGGACCGAGTCTATGCAAATTGAAGTAGATGAGATTATTAAAGAAATTGGTGGGTTTATGTTGGATGACTTGGTTGGAGAGGCATTGGCTGAATTTGCTATTTTGTGTTCATGAAGTGGTGATCAATCATGCATGTAATTCTTTTGTTTTATTTTGCTGAGAAAAAAAGGCCGTCATTGCAAGGATTTGATCTATTTATCGCGTGTTTTTATACGGGTGAATTTAGCATCTTACATCAATGTTTTAAAATAAATGTAAAAAAATGCAATCATTTTCTTTTCTTTTTTCCTCCAAATTTTTGGGCCATTTAGAGAAAATAAAAACAAACGGAAGGCTCACGCGCTTCTCTCTGAAAGAGTGCAATAATATTGTCCACCTTTCCAGTTTCCAGATGGCATCATTCAATAAATTCTTTTGTCCACTTGCATATATATCTTAAATTAGTGCGAGTAATTCGATGTATTTGACGACTAATGGAGTGTATCAAAATATAAAAATGGCATGTGGTATGCTTAGAGACATTCTTTGGAATTAAGCGACCTCAGGATTATTAAAACAAATCCGTGTGGTTGATGCACCATTTGGTGATTTGTTAATTAGGGAATAGTTGTTGCCTGCCTGAGAGTATGTTGTGTTAATTAATTTAGGGTTAGGTTACTATAGTCGGAACTTGTATTTTACCAAATTGCAAGAATCATAAGGGAACAATACTTCGTGAGCTAGCTGTATTGACAATGACATGTATTTGTCGGTGTGAGGGTGAGAATGCTACAAAGATCCATGCTTCATAAATCTAGCTTAGTCCATGATTGCTTTCCTTTACAATGGGTCTATTTAGTTTTGGACCACAGTATTTGTCACATTACTTTCTTTTTCACTCGGTAATTTACGCACAAAACCAAATCCAACAAAGGTATTTTTTTAGCAGTTTAGTACATTTTTTCCTTCGAATCTTTGCCCACTAGGAAATAGAATAAAACTGCAAGAAGAGATGCGGCTTATGGAGTTACCTTGTCTGTGTTTTATGCTTCATTGTGTTTTTTTAGAACTTCAAAATTTAAAGAAAATTAAAAATTGTTCCTTATTTGTTTTAGGAAAATAACTATCTGAAGCTTCAAATCTGACTATGATTACGAGTTACAATGATACAAACAAAAGTATAATCCTGGCATCTGTCTTCTATCACCTTCAATTACATGTAGAGATGGCAGAATCTGATCCGATCCGAGAAATTCATCTCGATTTGTTCGGATTTGAACTTAATTGATTTGATTTTTTAAAAAGTTAAATTGATATGATCCGATCCGAATCCGACCTAACCCGACCCGACTCGAGATCAAATGACTTTCAATTCAATCGAAATCTATTAAAATCTGAAAAAATACAACATGTAAATTGACCCGACCCTGACCCGATCCAGTCCGATCCGATTTCTTTCAAAAAATCAAACTGACCCGACCCACCCAACCCAAACCCAACCCGAACCCGAACCCGACCTGAGCCCGATTACCACATCTAATTACATGCTTGTTTCCTAAACTTGTTTCCGTTGCTTGTTGGTTGAAAAAACAGCGAATCAATTATCCTCACCTAACATTTAAGAGATAAAGTGGTTAAGAGGGCCTTAGCCGTTCAATAAAAAAAAAGTGGTTAAGACGAAAAATGCTAGAACTTAATAAATTTGATTTACTTTACTTCGCCTATAAAATATAAAAGTGTTTTAATTTATTCTATGACGGAGAGTCGATATTTGGTATAGTGATAAACGCAAATATCCTCCATATAGAGTTTTTTTTTTACTTTTATGAATATTTAAAATTAAACAATTTAGAACTCCGACATTCCATTTCATTCAACGATGAAATCAAAAAAAGAGCGAGGAAAGAAAAAAAATCGATTGACTCGATCCACTGAATATTTTCATTTATTAAATTATAGAAACTATTATTTCACTGAGAAATCTTGAAGTTCCGCTGTGCTCCCCTACCGAGCTCAGGTCACTTCAGTAAAGATACCGAATTATCTCTAAATTTTAATTTATCATTCTCATTAAATTCTTTATATGAAAATCTTGTGGATGCAAATATTTGGAGTGTTTTGAGTTTTTTAAGTCACCGATTTTTATTTTTTAAAATGATGTTCGAGTATTGAATATATTATTATTATTTTTAGAGCTGATTTTCAAAAATTAAAAATCAAGACTTAAAATGCTCAAAACACTCCAAATTTTTGCATCTCACAAGATTTTCATATAAAGAATTTAATGAACAAGATAAATTAAAATTTGAATATGATTAATATACTTTTTTATTTACACTCATGGAATGACTCATAGTTTCTTTACTCTCTCTCTCTCTCTCTATATATATATATATATATATATATGAGTAAAGATACCGTGAGCTTAAGCTCAGAGAGGCCTTCCGTGAGCTTAACTCAAAAAGTAAATCAAATCATCTCTAAATTTTAATTTATCATGCTCATTAAAATCTTTATATGAAAATCTTGTGGAATGCAAAATTTTAGAGTGTGTTGCAAAGTAAAGAATTGGATTTTCTTTGCCATGAGATTTTATATCCCAAAGCCTTAAATGGTCTATCTAAGTTGCTCAATAATTTTTTTATATTAAAATATTATGGGATATTAAATTTCATAATTTTTTGAGCTTCCTAGGTATTTGTTAAATTATTTTAAAAATAACTTTATTTAATGTAAGAAAATGGTCTATTTTAGGGTTGTTTTGAAAAATAATTTAAAAAATAGTTAGAAAGCTCAAAAAATCATGAAATTTAATATCTCATAAGATTTTAACATAAAAAATTATTTAGCAACTTAGACCATTTAAACCGCCAGGATATGAAATCTCATATTAAAATAAAACCATTTTTTTACTTTACAAAGCACCATAACCTCACCCTATATATATATATGAGTGGAGATAGCGTGAGCTTAAACGTGAGCTTAAACTCACGGAGGCCTTCCGTGAACTTAACTCAAAAAATATATCAAATCATTTCGAAATTTTAATTTATCATTCTCATTAAATTCTTTATATGAAAATCTCATGGGATGCAAAATTTTGGGAGCGTTTTGAGCTTTTTAAGTTGTGGTTTTTAATTTTTGAAAATCAGCTCTAAAAAAATAATAATATATTCAATACTTGAATATCATTTTAAAAAATTAAAAACGGTGACTTAAAAAGCTCAAAACACTCCAAATTTTTGCATCCCGCAAGATTTTTATACAAAGAATTTAATGAGAATGATAAATTAAAATTTTAAGATGATTTAATATGTTTTTTGAGTTAAGCTCACGGAAGGCCTCTATGAGCTTAACTCAAAAAACATATCAAATCATCTCAAAATTTTAATTTATCATTCTCATTAAATTATTTATATGAAAATCTTGGGGGATGCAAAAATTTGGAGTGTTTTGAGCTTTTTAAGTCACCATTTTTAATTTTTTAAAATGATGTTCAAGTATTGAATATATTATTATTATTTTTAGATTTGATTTTCAAAAATTAAAAACGACGACTTAAAAAGGTCAAAATGCTCCAAATTTTTTCATCCCACAAGATTTTCATATAAAGAATTTAATGAAAATGATAAATTAAAATTTCGAGATGATTTGATATGAGAAGAGAAGAGAGCTTAAGAGAGATATATGAGTGGATATCTTGTGAGCTTAAGCTCATAAAAGCTCTTCCGTGAGCTTAACTCAAAAAAAACATATTAAATCATCTTGAAATTTTAATTTATCATTCTCATTAAATTCTTTATATAAAAATCTTGTGGGATGCAAAAATTTGGAGTGTTTTGAGCTTTTTAAGTCATCGTTTTTAATTTTTTAAAATGATGTTCTAGTATTGAATATATTATTATTATTTTTAGAGCTGATTTTCAAAAATTAAAAACCACAATTTAAAAATCTCAAAACGCTCCAAATTTTTGCATCCCATGAAATTTTCATATAAAGAATTTAATGAGAATGATAAATTAAAATTTTGAAATAATTTGGTATACTTTTTGAGTTAAGCTCACGAGTTAAGGCCTCGTGAGCAAGCTCACGGTATCTCCACTATATATATATATATATATATATATATATATATATATCTCCACTACGTATGTATATATATACCGTGAGCTTAAGCTCACAGAGACCTTCCGTGATCTTAACTCAAAAAGTATATCAAATCATCTCCAAATTTTGATTTTTCACCCTCATTAAATTTTTCATATTGAAATCTTTTGGGGTACAAAATTTTAGAATGTTTTGAGTTTTCTAAATCGCTCTTTTTAATTTTTGAAAATAATGTACAAATATTGAATATTTTATTATTATTTTTAGAGCCGATTTTCAAAAATAAAAAAAAATGACTTAGAAAACTTGAAATTTTCTAAATTTTTGTACCCCATAAGATTTGAATATGAAGAATTTAATGAGAGTGAAAAATTCAAATTTGGAGATGAGATGATTTGATATACTTTTTGAGTTAAAGTCACGGTATATCCTCTCGTATATACACACACATATATATATATATATATATATATATATATATATATATACATATATATATATGAGTGAGGCTATAGTATATTGTAATGCACGGATGTATCCGTGTATTAACACAAAATTTTAAATTTTACGTAAAATATGACTAATCCGAACCATTCAATATAATTTTCATATCAAACTCTATCAGCTAGTCATATTTTATATTTTTTGAAAATTTTTATTATTTTTTGCATGAGGAGAAAATCGTTATATTGGACGATCCAAAATTTTTAAATAAAATTTGATTAGCTAGTAGAGTTTGATATGAAGATTATATTGAACGGTTCAGATCAATAATATTTTACGTAAAAATTAAAATTTTGAGCTAATGCATGGATACGTCCGTGCATTATAATGCACCATAGCCTCACTATATATATATATATAGAGAGAGAGAGAGAGAGAGAGTAAATCTATGGTGAGCTTAAACTCACGGAAGACCTCCATGAACTTAGCTCAAAAAATATATCAAATGATCTCTAAAATTTGATTTTTCACTCTCATTAAATTTTTCATATTGAATTCTTATGGGGTACAAAAATTTGGGATATTTTGAGTTTTCTAATTCACTCTTTTCAATTTTTGAAAATCAACTCCAAAAAAAATAATAAAATATTAAATGTTTGTATATTATTTTCAAAAATTATAAAGAGTGACTTAAAAAACTCAAAATATCCCAAATTTTTGTACTCCATAAAATTTCAATATGAAGAATTTAATGAGATTGAAAAATCAAAATTTGGAGATCATTTGATATATTTTTTGAGCTAAGCTCACCGTAAATATATATATATATATATATATATATATATATATAGGGGTGATGATCACTTGACAATGAATTATTTTATCAATTTTGATGATGCATTTTCAAATAAATACGATAAAGATCTTAAAAATAAAAAATCTTATGAATATGTTCTTCTACTTATAGATTGATGGTTATTCAAATTTCACGCAATTTCATTATCATTTGATACTCCATCAAGGACCATCAAAATTTTATATAATTTGTAATGATTATAATTTAATGGTCTTTGATGGACTATCAAACGATGATAAAATTGCATGAATTTGAATCACCATTAATCTATAAATACAAGAATATATCATAAGATTTTTTTATATTTATTTGAAAATCCATTATCATGATTGTCAAGATAACCATTGTCAAGCGATTCCTTTTCTAAATATAGAATGAGGCTATGATGATTTGCGAAGCATAAAATCTTTAGTGATTCACGTCTGTATCATGAATATAAAAATTCAAACGTTTGATTTAAACCGTTGAACAAGATTTTCATATTAAAATATCCTTTAGAGGTCAAATTATATATATATTTTTAAAAAAATTTTGCTATATTTTTGATGGGTGCAAAGTTTGCGGATCTAATAATTTTTACACCATCTAATACTAGTATTTTTTTCATTCATGTAAAAAGTAGCAATTTTTTTTAAAAAAATATATAAAATTTGACCTCTAAAGATATTTCAATATGAATATCATGTTCAACTGTTTGAACTTTTAAATTTGCATACAGACGCGAGATATTCATACAAAATCATTTTGTACGGTTAGATCGATCATTTATACTTTGATAATGAAGAATCGATCTATAATACAGGGGCGATCCATGCTATGCATAGCACCATATCCTAACATTATATATATATATATATATATATAAATTAGGCTATGGTACTTTGTAAAGTACAAGAGCGTTGTGTGCTTTGCGCTCTATTATTAATTTTAAGTCAGAAATGATTGATCCAAACCGCTCAATCTAATCTTCATATCAAAATTTATTAGTAAACCAAATTATATATTTTTTTGGAATTCATTTACTATTTTTTAGGATAGGGGGGGAACCATCATTTTTGGATGAACCAGAATTTTCAGATTAAGTCATTTTCTCCTCATCAGAAAAAATAGCAAATAAATTCTAAAAAATACAAAATTTGTTTATTAATAGATTTTGATATGAAGATTAGATTGAACGGTTCAGATCGATTATTTCTGACTTAAAATTAAAAATAGAGCATAAATCACACAACGTCTCTGTACTTTACAAAGCACCATAGTCAGTCTCTCTCTCTCTCTCTATATATATATATAGGCTAGGGTGCTCCATGTATGTCGAATTTGAAAGTTTAAATGGTCGATCCAAACAGTTTAATATGATTTTCATATTAAAATATCTTTTGAGATCAAATTTTATATTTTTTGAATTTTTTGCTATTTTTTAGATGAGTACAAAATTACTAATTTTGAATGATGCAGATATCGTTAGATCAACAAACTTTGTACCCATCTAAAAAATAGAAAAAAATTCAAAAAATATAAAATTTGATTTTAAAAGATATTTCAATATGAAAATCATGTTCAACGGTTTAAATCAGCCATTTGAACTTTTAAATTCGAGATACGGACGTGAATCACAAGAGATTTGGTACTCTATGGAGCACCCAAGCCTCTCTCTCTCTCTCTCTATATATATATATATATATATACACATACACATACGTACACACATTAGCGTGCTCCTAAAAGTATGGAGTCCCTCCGTGATCCTAGCTCAAAAAGTATATGAAATCATTTTTAAATTTTAATTTATCACTTGCATTAAATTCTTCATATGAAAAATTTATGGGATATAAAAATTTGGGTGTTTCAAATTTTCTAAATAACTCATTTTAATTTTTGAAAATTAGGTGTAAAAAAAATTTAATATATTATTTTCAAAAATTAAAAATAGTGACTTAGAAAGCTCAAAACATTCAAAAATTTTGTACCGTACAAGATTTTAACATGGAGAATTAAATGAGAGTGATAAATCTAAATTTAAAAATGATTTGATATATATATTTTGAGATAGAATCATGAAGAAGCTCCATACTTCTAGGAGCATGTTAGTTTTACTCTCTCTATATATATTTCAAATGCATTAGAGATTATTGACATTCTTCAAATACTTGAATATGAGGGAAGGCTCTTTTTTTTTTTTTTTTTTTAATCTTTCAGACACTTTCTCCAGGATAAAACATGTACATTTGAGGAATAAACCATATATGACTTTTATTGTAAAGAAATAATTTATATTAGATGAAATTTCTTGCTGATAAGTAACCCTCTTTTTATTTATTTTAAAGGCAAACACCACACTATGCGTGTAATCATCAATCATTTCAGACTTGATGTCGATTTTAACTACTGGAGCAGGCAAGAAGAAATTCATTTTTCTAAGATCTAATAATTTCTTTTGGTTCTTTCAAAAGATATCATTTCAAACATATGTAGAGCGTATGCTTCTTTTAAAAATTTGTAAGACGGAGGTGCTAATCATTACTGTCTCTATAATCTCTACGCTTGCTTAAAATCTACAGGCTTGATAATTAGATTACCAGTTCAACTCCCAACTAATCGTTCTTTTATATATAATCTTTTTGGTGTCATCATGAAGATTTATCTGCAATTATATGCATTTGTAACAAAGCTCTCCACTATTTGTTAAATTAGTCAATTTTTACGAATAATATACTATTTATTCAACAAAAAATTGTTAAATTGACTCAATTTTATTTACATTTCTAAAAGCACTATTATCTTAATATGTATTATAAAACGACAAACTATTACCGGTCACTACAACATAAAAGACCTTAGACGATACCCATTTAACAATGATTATATATCAAATCCATTGTTACAATGACTCGGTGGCATCATTGTAATATTGAGAACTTCTTTAACAACGATTTATAATAAAAATATTATTAAAATAGACTCCAATAACACAAAAATCAAGAACCATTTAGCAACGGTTCCTTGAAGGAACCGTTGTTAAACACAACTTTTAACAACGGTTCTCTGCCTAGAACCGTTGTTAAATATTGTGTTTAGTAAGGAACCGTTACTAAATGGTTCTACTTTTTTTTTGGTATGATATTTACTCTGACATTTATTTTTTTGCTCCCACCAATAACATTTGCTCCCACATTTCCCATCTCACGTTCATTAATCCCAATCTAATGTTCCAAAAATAAAAATTTAAAAATTGAAATCCACGGCTTACCAACTCCTTTTCATCTGTTTTCATATATAAAAATAGAGATGAGAGAGAGACGGAAGAGAGAAGACAACCGGTAGAAATAAAAATAAAAATCCGACCATCTCAACTTCAAACGACCATAACTTTTGATAGAAAACTCCGATTTAGGCGTTCTACGCGGTCACGAAAAGCTAATGATGAGATCTACATGGTTAACCGCTAACGCCATTACTGCCTTTTCGAGGTAAAAAAATCTCATCTTCAAGCTCAAAAACTCATTTGAAGTTTTTGTTTTCATTTTTTCTATTTTTTTTGCTGTTTTTTCTTAGCAATTGTATAGGTTTTCATATTATTGATGAGCAAGATGTATGTATATATATTTTAAGTAAATATTTTTTTATTTGATGAATAATTATATTTATTTCATATTAATTATTGAATGAATAATATATAACAATATTTGTTCTTATCTAATCAATATGACTCCATATTCATTGTTTACTGTTAATCAATACGATTCAATATCAATTTGACTCACACCTTTTAAAGAAATTTAAATTTAAAAACAAAAATTAAAAAAACTTAAAAAAATACCTTTAGCAACGATTTTAACTAAAAACTAAAAACCGTTGCTAAAGGTATTTTTTCAAAATTTTTATTTTTTTTATTTTTAAGATACCCTTTAACAACGATTTTATTTAAAAACTGTTATTAAATGAACATTTACTTTAACAACGGTTTTTAAATAAAAAACATTGTTAAATGTCTTCCTGACACATCCTTTAAAATGCCTTTTTAACAATGGTTTTTAATACTTTTTCTAACACCCCTTTACTAACGGTTCCATAATCGTTGTTAAACTTAGACCAATATCAAATTATTTTTATTTGTAGATGTATTTATTAAGATATGAGTTTGTTACCTTAGAAAGCTACAATAGTTGCCATTGGATAACCATTAGCTATTGGTTACTTCTCAACGCACGCTTATATGCATGCACGTACCAAAGATCAGAGTGCACATTACTTTGGCCTCCAAAACACGCTTAAAAGTTAGCATTCATGCAACAGAGTTAACATTTCAGTCGCATCACATTAGCAAAATAAATTTTAAAATAATTTGATATGAATATATTACGATAAATCTAAAGGGGCGTTGTAAGTGGTAACTGTTCTGTCCCGTCTAAAAATCTCAAAAAAATCCCTCAATTTTTTAATATGCATAATAAATATGAATATATTTTATTTTCAATATGAATGCTTATGATAACATGATGTTCGAACACATCGACAGAACTAAAATTCTACATCCTACATCCTACTGTGGACAAAAACTTACAAAAAATAAAAAGTTGAAAGATAAAATAATTGGGGACATTTTTGATGAGAACACATACCAAAATATATGTTGATTGAAGCATCCATGTTGTTCATATATATATATATATATTCACTTATTGAGGTGTTTATATCTAATTATTGGGATGTCCATATTTGATCGTGAAATATATAAAAAAATAAAAAATAAAAAATTGGGAGAGAAAACAGTTGGGAGACAAATTTGAAAATAGAGAACATACCGAAACATAAATCAAAGCAAACATATTTTTGAAACTTATATATATGAGTATTCACATTAACTTATAAAGATGTTTATATCTAGTTATTGGAATGTATATATATGATTGTGAAATACAAAAAAACTTTTCAAAAATAAAAATATCGTTGAATATGAAAAGTTAAAAGCGAAAACAGTTGGAAGATAAATTTGAGAGATAGAGCACATAACAAAGTATAAGTCGAAGAATATGTGTTGTTCATACTTATATATTTGAGTATTTATATTCACTTATAGAGATGTTTATATTTAATTACTGGGTGTTCATATTTGATCGTGAAATACAAACAATTGCCCTCAAAATAGAAATATTATTGAAAATGAAAAGTTGAATGAGAAAACAGTTGAGAGACAAATCTGAGAGATAGAGGCACTAACAAAGCATAAGCTGAAGGCTGAAGCACACATGATATTCAATTATAGACGTATTCATATTTAATTGCTGACAAATCTAGTCGTGAAATACAAAAACTTATTAAAAATAAAAAGTTAAGAGAAAAACAGTCGGAGGACAGATTTGAAAATAGAATCTACGAGATAATTTTTTTTTCTCAATTCTAAAATATTTTTTTTTCATAAGACAATATAAAAACACACAAGGTGTGACTGTGCGAGACATACAGTAGCTGGTAGCTACGCTGCTGAAAATCATATGCGAGGGATTTGTTTCGGGAAAGTTGTCTTAAACAAAGGATTCAGCACAAGGCCTTGAAAAAATTATGACACATTAGAGGCCCACGTCCTGTATTTTAGATATTGGAGTTCTTTTCCTTTTTGGCCCAACAAATTAAATCAAAACTCGTTTTGTAGCCCCTGCAGAAGGGATGAAGCGAGAGCAACATTTTCTTTTGCAATAAATAAACAAGGAGAAAGCAAGTAGGTCTCAATGCATGGAAAAACAATCTGGAAAAGAAGCCTCAAGCACATAAATACTATTGGAGCTGCAAACAATCAAAAAGATAAGTGCATGTAATTTTTTTAAAAATGTTAATCCTAAGAACAAGAATGTAGAAGCGCGATATATATAATTGGTTCCTAGTGGATTCCTCCTGGTAACGCATTTTAGGCCTTAAGGGATGTGAATCTGAGATTTAAGTGCATGCCCTTTGACTGACAATACCAAATTCTTTTTAGCAATTTTATATGTGAAGTAGATTATTTCATGTTTTTCTCAGATTTTAATAGAGTTTAGAGAGAAAGAGATGATTGGGAAATTTTTATTTCATTTCACACTATTAGAGTACAGAGAGGGATCGCTATTTATAAGCTTCGGATTACAACTGTCAACACATCTCAGCCACACATCATGTAACGATCGCATTTAATGCATACGAGTAGAAACAACGCCTATCTAACTAACTTCGGTTTCAGCGTACGCGTCGAATGTTCTCTGTTAGAGCGACCTCGGATGCGTCCATTGTTCCGAGAATTGCTTTATCACCCCCTCAAGTTTGGATGGGTTTGGAAAAACATGCGACTTATTCCTTAGTAGTTTGAAACCTAGTTCTTCCAAGGCTTTTAGTGAAGAAATCACCGATCTGATCTGCAGAACAGATGAATTTGACTTGTAAATGTCGATTTTCAATTTTTTCTCGAACGAAGTGATAATCCAGTTCTATATGTTTGGTTCTTGCATGATAAATCGGATTTGAAGCTAGAAATGTAGCTCCAAGGTTATCACACCACAAAGTAGGAGCTTGATTCATTGGAAATTACTATTCTCAGAGTAAAGATGAGATCCACACCAACTCAGATGCTGTTACTGCTAGGCTACGGTATTCAGCCTCTGTGGAAGACCTAGAAACAGTTGGTTGTTTCTTTGACGACCAAGAAATGAGGTTGGGACCCAGATAAACTGCAAAACCAGTTGTGGATCTTCTGTTATCTGGGCAACCAGCCCAGTCTGCATCACAATAAGCATGCAGTGACAGATTTGAACTGGTTTGAAAAGTTAATCCATGTGAGAGTGTACCTTTGATATATCTCAAGATCCTTTTAACCATTTGCCAATGAGCATCTGTAGGTTCAGACATAAATTGAGATGCTTTATTCACTACAAAGGTGAGATCTGGTCTGGTTACTGTGGCATATTGTAATGCTCCCACAGCTGACCTATAGAGGTGAGGATCTGATAATTTGGTGCCAGTGTATCTTGACAACTGTTGACCAGTGACCATTGGAGTATGAATCGGTTTAGCAGTTGCCATGTGTGTTTTCTCCAACAGAGAGTGAAGATATCTTCTCTGTGACAGATGCAGACAGCCATTTTCATTTGTTACTTGGATTCCCAAAAAATAATTAAGGTCACCCAGATTTTTCAAAGAAAAATGCTGTTGAAGAGCTTGAAGTAGAGACTGAATGACTTGAGGAGAGCTTCCTGTTACTAAAATATCATCTACATAGACAAGTATGTAGGTGATTGATTGAGAATTAACCTTGAAGAACAAAGAGTGATCAGCTTGTGATGATTTGAACTCTTGAGACAGTAGAAAACTCTTGAGTTTAGAAAACCAAGCCCGAGGAGTCTGTTTCAACCCATAAAGGGCTTTCTTGAGTTTACAGACATGGGATGGAAGATTTGGATTAGAGAAGCCTGGAGGTTGCTCCATGAAAATTGTTTCTGAGATATCTCCATGGAGAAAAGCATTGTTGACGTCCAATTGTTGAATTTTCCATTGCTGAGACAAAGCAATTGAGAGAATTATTCTTATTGTCCCTGGTTTGACGACAGGGCTAAATATTTCCAAGTAATCAACTCCTTCCTGTTGATTATATCCCTTGGCTACAAGTCTAGCCTTACATCTCTCAACAGTGCCATCAGATTTGAGTTTCACCTTAAAAACCCATTTGGCCCCTATTACATGTGCACCAGGTGGACATGGCACCAGATCCCAGGTGGCATTATGAGCCAAAGCAGTAAGCTCATTGGCCATTGCTTGTCTCCATGAAGGATCCTTAATGGCTTGTGTGTAACAAGTCGGTTTAATAGGTTTATCAGATGCAACATAGAGCTGATGATGTGGGAATTCTTTTAGTTTTAAAGATTTTGTTTTTGTTCTGGTAAGCATATGATGAGAAGTAGAAGATGATGCATGGTTTTCTGAAGAATTGTTCAAAGGAGGAGGGGTAGCAGAAGGAGATGCATCAGATTGTGGTGGAGATTGAGGTTGTGACTGAGCTGTAGGTTCTTGTTGTGTCTGTGGTGGTGGTGTTAGCTGTGAAGTAGTAGGTTGTGCCGGAATTTGAGGATCTGGCTGAGCAGTATGACCTTGTAGAAGACGTAGAGATGTAAGAATTGGAGGTGTGTTTGAAGATGATGCAGAAGCAATTACATCAGGTTCAGAGAAGGGAAATGAATTTTCATCAAAAGTGACATGTCTGGATATGTAGAGTCTATTTGTTTTCAATTCCAGACAATAGTACCTCTTGTGAATAACTGAATATCCGAGAAAAACACACCTTTCAGCTCTTGGCTCAAGTTTATGGTTATTATATGGTCTAAGTAAAGGGTAGCATGCACAACCCAAAACATGTAACATGTTATAGTCAGGTTTTCCCTTGAAAAGTTTCTCAAAAGGTGATGTTTCACCAGTTGGCACAGATGGAAGCCTGTTGATCACATAAACCATGCTTTCAAAAATATAATCCCAGAATTGAAGGGGAATAGATCCATGACTCATGTTGGCAAGTCCAAGTTCTACTACATGCCTGTGTTTCCTTTCAACTAAACCGTTCTGCTCAGGTGTATAAGGGCAGGAAACTTGAAAAGAAATTTCAGGAAATTGCCTCATAATTGGTTTAAATTCTGATCCTCCATCACATTGAAACACTTTTATTTTACAATCCAACAAATTCTCAACCTTCTGTTTGAACTGAACAAAAATATTAGGTACATCAGACTTGGATGCACAGGTGTACAACCAGCTAAATCTAGAGTATTCATCTATGAACTGAATGTAGTATCTATGCCCTTTCTTGGAAAGCACAGGAGCTGGACCCCACAGATCTGAGTGAACCACCTCAAGAGGTTTTGTAGCAGCAGAAGATGAAGGCTGAAAGGGAAGCTTATGAGCTTTTGCCTTGTGACAGTCTGAACAGAAAGAAACAGTAGAAGAAGACTTGGAGGTAATGAGAGAAGCCTTCTGAAGTTTATTCTGGACAGGAAAAGAGCAGTGACTCAGCCTACAGTGCCACAGATCTGGTGAAGAGTGAGTTGCTTGAAATACTTGTTGTTTGTGAACTGGTTGAAGTTTGTAAAGACCTCTATGCAAGATGCCATGCAGCAGGATCTGCTGTGTTGCCTTGTCCTTGACAAAACATGAGTCAGATACAAATTCAACAGTAACATTATTATCAGAAGTCAATTGCGAAACACTCAATAAATTCTTTGTCATGTCAGGCACATGTAAGATGTTTTTGAGTTGAAGTGATTGAAAATAGGTTGGCAAAAGAGCAGAACCTTTGTGTGCAATTTGAAGCCCTTTACCGTTGCCAATATGCACAGCCTCTGGACCATAGTAGGGATAAGCATTGCTAAGGGCATTAAGGTCATTTGTCACATGTGTAGAGGCACCGGAGTCTATGTAGTAGGCAGAAGAGGAATCAGGTGGACAAGTTGGTTGTGCCATAAGAGCTTGATGTGAAGGTTGTTGTGAAGAATTGGTGAATGTAGAGTCTGAGTTGGTAGAAATTGGAGAGGTGTAACGGATGTCAAACCGATGGTAACAATTGAGAGCACTATGCCCCCATTTTGTACAGATTTGACATTGAATGTCTGTGTCAGCAGAAGAATTGGTGTTACGGCCGCTACCTCTCCCCTTTTGGTAGTTGTTCCTGCCTCGACCTTGTCCTCTACCCCGACCATTATTCTGAGATTTGAAACTATTTGCATAGTAGACAGAGTTGTCAGAGTTGTCAGTGTTACCTGATTCTGACTTAGTTGTGAGGTGAACAGTAGAGGTTGTAGAGGATCTTAGATTTGTAAGAAGGTGAGCTTCATGAGCAAGAAGAAGTGTGCTGAACTCAGTCATGGAAGGAGTTGAAGCTCTCATGGATAATGCAGTGACGAAATTGTCGAAATCAAATCCAAGACCCTGAGCGATATACATCACTAGCTCAGAATCTGGTACATCAGTACCAATACTCCTCAATCGATCTGCAAGATTCCGGATCTTGTTGAGAAATTCAGCACAAGTGGATCCACCTTTCTTCATTGTCTGCAATTGAAGCTTTAGATCCAAGATCTTCGCCATAGATTGAGACGAATGGAGATGGTTGAGAGTGTTCCAAACCTCGGCTGATGTCTGACATCTCGCAATTTGAGAGAGAATTGAAGGAGAAATGGAGCTGAACAGCCATGCTAGAATCAATTGATCCTGTTGAATCCATAATTCATGCTCAGGATTCAGAGAATTTTTGCCATTTGTACTTGAAACCAACGGATCTGGAGCGGATCTTGATCAAATTCTCATTGTCGAGTGTGGTGTGAATATGATGTGAAAATTGTATAGGAGCAGTCGATCTAACTGAGAGAGCAAGAGGAGTCGATGAATTCGCCATTGACGATGAGCGCGAGCTCTTTTCAGGGCTCTGATACCATAATAGAGTTTAGAGAGAAAGAGATGATTGGGAAATTTTTATTTCATTTCACACTATTAGAGTACAGAGAGGGATCGCTATTTATAAGATTCGGATTACAATTGTCAACACATCTCAGCCACACATCTGTAACAGACTGCATTTAATGCATACAGTAGAAATAACTGCCTATCTAACTAACTTCAGTTTCAGCGTCTGCGTCTGAATGTTCTCTGTTAGAGCAGCTACTGGATGCGTCCATTGTTCCAGAATTGGTTGCTTTATTAGATTTTACTGGTACAGAATTGTTTTTTAAAAGAAATAAAATTGGTTCAACTCATATTACCACACAATTTAAATTTGCGGAAATTTTCATCAGAAAGAATAATTAGCACTGAAGGTCCTTTCTTTGGATGGATAGGGTAAAATCTTCAACTTTCTATTTTCAAAATATATTCTGTGTACACTAAAAAATATTATCTTAGTCAAAAAATAAAATAATAGTCATAAAGTTCAGAAAATAGCCTGTTTATTTTTTTAGTTTTGACTTAGTTTGAAGACACAATGACAACTGACAAAATTGAATGTAAATTGTATCACCATTTTTCTGTGTAATATTGTGATGAACAGATGGTTCCATACTTGGATAGACTATCTTTATGATTTGTGGATATGATTGCTGATATCTGTGTCAGATTTTTGAGGTGTTTTTTTTTTAACAAAGTTCATAGGCACCACGCACACAACACAATCCATCTCATACCCCCTCAGATTCGGGGTTCGATCCCCTGCCCTCTCTCAAGAAGCGAATGCCACTACCAGCTAAATAGTGATGGTGAGTGTGTTAAACTATCTCTGTATTTTTTTAGTAAATTTTAATGAGCGTTGAGAGGAGTCCATCTTATATTACGTTATAACATTTTCACTCCAGGATACCCACGGGATACAAAAATTAAATATCGGACATAACTGTTAACAAGCGGATATATATTTATTAAACGGAACATCATAATTGTTAAAAAAAATATACATAATTGTTAAAGAGGACACATAATTTTTTATCAACTCTAAAAATTATTGATATTTTTGAACTCATGTGGAGTGTAAAAGTTAAAACTGTCTAAATTTTTAACCCTATATGCAACGTAAAAGTCTGCTGGCATAATTATTAATGATAATTATATATTTGTTAAACGGAACACATAATTATTAAATATAAAAGTTATCATATATATTAAGTTAAATTTATATTTATTCAAAGATTAAATATAATGAGTTGGACTATGATGCATAACACGGATTATCTCTATGTTATGTATCGATTGTTCATTTTTAAAATCAAAATGTTCGATCCGAACCGTTCAAAAATAATTTTAAATAAATATCTAGTTATAAACTGAATTTTATATTATTTAGAATTTTTAATTTTTTTTAGATAGTTAGAAAATCATTCATTTTGGATGACTTATAATATTTAAATCAAGTGATTGTCAAACTATCCTAAAAAATAGTAAAAAAAAAAATAAAAAATATAAAATTTTATCCCCAACTAGATATTCATATGAAAATTATTTTTGAACGGTTCGAATCGACTATTTAGACTTTAAGATCGAATAAATGATTCATAGCACATAGACAATATATACTATGTATAGCACCGTAGTCTAACTCTAAATATAATTTATATTTGTTAAAAAAATATTTAAAATTATATTTAATAATTATATATTTTTTTAACAAATATGAATGTTTTGTTTAACAAATATATAATTATTATTAATAATTATATCAGTCATTCAACTTTTATGTTGCACGGGGTTCAAAATTTTAAATAGTTTTTGGGTAGATAAAAAAATATGTGTTCCGTTTAACAATTATATCTGTTTTCTTAATAAATATGATATTCTATTTAATAAATGTATATCCGTTGTGAACTATGGGTATTCAAATTTTATAATCTACGTGAATGCACATGGGTAAAACTGTTATATCTAGAAATTGGATGGACAAATCATTTTCGAATTTCAATTTCACAGGTTATAGAGACCTTAACTGGAGAAATTTTCAACTTATTGGATTATCCACAGACGCATTATGATACATATAATAAACAAATGACGACTTTCTTTTGATACGAGAAAGAAAGCATTATCCTAGGAAGGTTTCTACCGGGGAATCCCAGCCCTCAATTTTGAAAAGTTTCATGAGGCGGACTTGGTGATGTGATTTTTACAGATAACACCTCAACAAAAACAAATAAACAATTTCAATCTAAAATTCGTGCCCATTTCTTTTCTCTTTGTATGGTATTTCTAAGGCGCGTCATAATGTAATATTTCCGAAGCAACCCAACAAAAGCATACATAATTAAAGCGGTTTGATAATTAAGTCGCTACACATATTGCAAGAAAGCTACTACCACAGGATAGTTTGGTTTCATTTTCAAGCTTTCCACGATGAGTCTACTGAATACTAAAAACACGTTTGTAGTCGCCATTGGAATCCTACTCAACCGGGGGAGAGAGATCCAATATTCAAGCACACGCAGTCTTTATCATCCTGGAGCAATTTCTGAACACAATGGATTTAAATTTCTTTTTCAAGCCAACTCCTCCATGTCTCCAACCTCAATTCTTTTCTAGGATTAGGCAACCTCATCATGAAGCCCTGGCAAAGGCCTTCTCTCGCAGTTCTCCCTGTCTTTGCCTTTTGTGTTTTGTTGACCTTCTCCAGCCTCCGTACCAAATTTGCCACATGGATTGCTCTGCCCATGGCTGACGACAGCAACTTTGATTCAACACTCATGCAACAAGCTGCTGTTGATATCGGAGCTGCCATTGTAAAACGAGATGCTGTGCAACTAGTCCAGAGCAACTTCTCAAGTGGACCAGTGAAGTACCGACCGACGGCTCTCCAATTGCTCCATGACTGGCTTGATAAAAACTATTTTGAACCAAGTGTTATATCACAGCTGGTAAATCAAATCAAGACACCCATTGACCGGCATAATGGCAACACCAATTCTGACAAACTCTACTCCAGCTGTGCTGTTGTCGGAAATAGCGGGATTCTTTTGAACTCAAATAACGGAAAGTTGATTGATGGTCATGAATTTGTGATACGTATCAACAATGCTCCGACTGATCCCTACGCTCAGCATGTTGGGTCCAAGACCAGTCTTTCCTTCATAAACAGCAACGTGCTCGATCATTGCACGGTCTATGATGAATGCTTCTGCCGCTCATATGGTGGTCATGTTCCCACTGCAATGTACATATGTCAGCCAAAACATTTCGCAGACTACGCCATATGTAAAAACTCATCAATAACACCCCTTATTGTCACAGACCCTCGATTCGACATGCTCTGTGCAAGGCTCGTGAAATACTATTCCCTGAAGCAGTTTGTGGAGGAAACAGGGATGAATGAAGAGAAATGGGGCGATTTTCATGACCGAGAGATGTTTCACTACTCGTCAGGGATGCAAGCGGTGATGCTAGCAATGGGAACTTGCCGACAGGTGAGCTTGTTCGGATTCGGAAAGCAAGAGGGAGCGCACCATCATTATCATACAAGACAAAGGTCAGAACTCGGTTTGCATGACTATGCGGCCGAATATGCATTTTACGATGATTTAGTCTTGCAGCCGGAGGCAGTGCCTTTTGTAAATGCAATCCCCGGGTTCAGACTACCTAAGGTTGTTGTCTACCACTAAAGAAATAAGAAACTTTCTTCGGTCTTTTCTTTTTCTTTTTTTCTTCTTCTTTAGTGTCCTACATATACGCTAAGTAGAGAGGAAACTGTATTCATATATAGATAGAAATGGCTAATGCAACAAATTCTTTGGATAATTGGTATCCTACCTAGCCATAGTATTTATTCACTCAACTTTATAAATGTCTGGGGATACAATTTGTTCTCGCAGAGACATATTCTGAGTACTTTGATGGGCCAAACTATATAGATATGTTTTAACTAGGAGTGATTATAGGACTAATTACTTTTGGATACGAATTTAACTTGAACTAGTGAAATCAACCACTAGATTTGAAAAGTAGCATAACTTATAATTAGGGTTGTTAACGGGAAGTAAACTTGAACTAGTGAAATCTACCATTACATTTGAAAAATAACAAAATGTATAATTAGGGGTGTTAATGAGTTCGATCAGGTCACAGCCTAACTCGAGTAAAATAATTAAGTAATTAGTAATTATATTTATATATCTTTCAACAACTTAATATCAAATAATCTTAATTAGTGTATATAAATTTTAATTAATGTTAAATTACAAAATAAAATCCAAAAAAACATAACTAAATGGGTCACATCAGCCTGACTCAATACTCAATCCGAGATGGGAAGAAAAATCTTTTAACTCTCATCTAATTCATTTATTATTTGTTTATTTCGGATGAGATCGGAACAAAAATTCACACCCGTACTTGATGTAAATGCAAAATAAGATGGTATCTGTTTTTTTTTTTCTCTCTATCACATAAGTTCGAGAACGCACCTAAAGTTTCATTGGTTTGGAAGAGTAAATTTGATTTTATTTTTTATCCACAATTGGTGCACAGCATAGTCACCTTAATTTAACGAGAAGACACCTATTATTTTTCTTTTTCACACTTTTCTTCCCCATCTTATCACATCTTTGGTTTTTTCATCCTTATCTATTTTCGGAATTTTGCAAAAGAAAATCAAACATGCGGAGGACGATATATACTCCCTACAAATAAACGCATGAGGAACAACATAATATTTTACTTTAGACAGGAATGTTTTTGAAAAAAAAAATCAACGGGAAAAATAAAAGGAGCTTAAGATCACGGAGAACTTATATACTTATCTTAAAAATCACGAGGGATTAGGTTCAAATGACAAATTCAGCATTTTTTTTCACTAGTTTGTGGAGGATGCAAAAATATGTACTTTAATTATTAAAGCAAAACTCAGCCTTTTTTTTTTTTTTGCGTGTGCACTCTAACAAGATACGTATGTTATTTTGCATTTTGTAGTTGACAATGGCTTTGGAAAATTGATATATTATCCATTTTTATAATTTAATGAGGCGCTAATTAGCTGACCTTAACAAAGTGACAGGTAGGGAACAATCGACCACATACATAGACTGTTCAATGAATGGCCATAGAAGATAACTGGGTCAAGTAGACCACATACATAGACTGTTCGGATTTGAATTCGATCTGATTTATTTTAAAAAAAAAATCAAATTAATTTGATCTTAATAGAATCCAATTTAATTTAAAATTAAACAACCTACAATTCAATCAAAATCAACTTAAAATCAGAAAAAAATCAACATATAAACAAATTTATCCGATTTTTTTTCTAAAAGAGCAAACTGGTGAGACCGACTCGTCCAATTTCCAAATCTAATCTCTAGTCAATAGTCGTTCCTTCATTGCGCCAAAATTGGTTTAGAATCGTAGAATGGACGACTGTTTTTGGCCTTTTGTCATCACTGAGTTGGCGGAAAGAAAGCCGAGCAAATTCTTTCGCCACACGTTACACATTTCTTCGCACATTGCCATCCCTATAATTAAAGCTTCAATGGATTTCAAGTAAAAGAAAAATATTTATTAAAAAAATCCACTTATTCTTCCATTTTGAACAAGACATCGAAAAATGAACAACAAATTTGAAGTAATTATGTCCGCTCATCCACTGATCTTCCGTATATGCTTCGTTCATAGATTTCTTATGTATAAATTTGGAGTCGGCGCAGGAAATTTGTTTGGAGGAGTGATATAATTCGGGTGGGCCTATGGACAAGACATTTTTGTTCTTGACAAGGTGGAAATAGAATTGCAAATTGCTCATCAATTATTTACTTCTGTTTCAATAATTGCACAGTTAATTAACACTACGTGCCATTTACAAATTTCCTGTTAATTTATTACACCATCAAAAACTTTATTTGGAGATATATCTCCTTTCATGATTCCTATTTATTCAAAATGTAGTTTTCTCTGTATGTATTCTGCATATAATTAAGAAAAAATTTATGCATTACAAAAAAAATTGATCCATATTTTTTATGTAAAAATTAATTGACTTCAAAATAAATGCTAGAAGCAATACAGTTTAATTTGAATTTGAACTAAAACATGTAATCAAACTAGCAACGAGAAACAATTAAAAAAAATGCAAGTTATATTAATACAAAAAGCTAACTAAAAATGAAATAATTTCACCATATTTATCGGTATCCTCTCGGATTTCTCTTCGCTATTGCAGTTGCTTGATGATTTTTTTTAAATCATTAACATTATTTGCAGAAAACTTCATAAATAGTTTTGATATGAATGGAATAATTACTTCTTAAAATGAAAAACTTCTTTTAGACTGTCAACAACTAAAATTACTTTTGCTAGAACTGTAACTCGGATTTCGTCCCGATAATATAGTCCTCAAATAAATAAGTAACAATATAAAATTTAAAATATATTTAATAAAATTTCACATTAAATAAATTTAGACATAATATTTTTAAATGCTAAGTAATAATAATAATTATAATTATAATAATTATAATAATAAATAATATAATTAAATACATAATAATTTATAAATGATCATATAAAAAAGTTGAATCATTTTAAAAGTTAAATTTCACCTTAAGTATAGTACACACATTACTTTAAATGAGAAGAAATAAGCTATTTTATATGAACCATTAGATTCAAGTAGATGAAAGGACTTAAATCAAATCAAATCAATAATAATAAGTAATATAATTAAAATATAATAATTTATAAATAATCATATAAAAAAATTATATCTTTTTAAGAGTTAAGTTTCAACTTAAGTATATTACATACATTATTTTAAATGAGGAGAGATAAACTATTTTATATGAACTCTTGAATTCAAAAAGATTAAAGAATTTAAACAAAATCATTGGTAGAGAAAAGTGATGATATGACATGCTCGAAAAGTTTGGAAGATTAATCCTCTTTATGTATTAAGAATTGGGACGAGCGCATCAACGCATCAATTAGTTATTAATTAATGATTTTCTCCTTACTTTTTACAACTGCCTTATTGATTTTGTTATTAGCATTATTTAATTAACTCTCAACATTTTACTTGACCTTTTTTACTTTCTTTTTCTAAGTGGAATATTTTTTTTGTTTTGATCCTTGAACTTCTTTACAGAATCCAGTTGGTCCATGAACTTTCATGGTTCTTGAACTTTTTAAAAAGTACCAAAGTGATCATTAAACTTCTTCAAAAAAATATTGGTCCTTAAATTTCAAACTGCACCAAATAAAGGTCCTTCAAATTTGGGGGAAAATATTATAATTTGATCATTCATATTTTTCAAAATAAATTTTTATCCTTGAATTTTATATGTGTCCAAATAGTGACGGAGACGGGGCTGGAGGGTCCTCAATCTCATGGAAATTATGTCTCAGATTAAAATTTATCATATATATTTTTTGCTTTATTTATCATCTTTAATTTATTAAGTTTAATACTTTAATGATATAAACTTACATCTCAACTCCTTTATATTAAAATCTTGATTCTGCTCCTACGTCCAACGTACCAATTCTTAATCTTAGTTCGACTATCTCAACCTGACTTGAATAAGTACACTATTAAAAATGAGTAAGTCCAAAACTTTTTATATAATTCGAATCAATTGAGTCAAGTTGGATCATATCGTTCACAATATTAAAATAATGCTAACAGTTTGCAGAAATTTAGGTTTAGAGATCAATTTTATTATTTTAATGAAAAACATTTCTGCAGAGAATACTTACGTTCTTTCTTTTTAAAAAAAATCAAGAAATAAATTGATTTTTTTAAAAAAAATTATAAGGACCGACTTGACATAAAAGAAAGTTTAATGACCAACTTCATTTTTTCAGAAAGTTCCGAATAGAAAATTAAGTTCTCTTTTTAATTGTATTAGAAAGTTAAAAATGTTAAATAAAAATGCTGAGAACCATGGAATTAAGCTTACAAATTGGTTGTATATCACTTTTAATGCAAGTCAAGAATCATTAGATGATCCATCATACATCATCAAATATGAACTGATATGAACTTCATGTCATTTGATGAACGGTAAAATAAAAATCATAATTTTTCATTACTTTTCATGTATATAATATGTATTACGTATAGATTATATATTATGGGAGGGATCACTTGACAATGGTTATCTTAAAATTTTGACAATGGATCTTCAAATAAATATAAAAAAATTTTAGAAGCACGGAGCCCCTCCATACTACTAACTCAAATATATATATCTAAATATCTCTGAATTTTAATTTATGTGTTTCAATAAATTCTTTATATTAAAATCTTATGGGATATAATTTTTTTTCCTATTTATAGAGTTTTTAAGTGCTTATTTTAGATTTATTAAAATGACTTATTTTTATATATAAAGAATAATTATTTTAGATTCATTTTCAAAAATATGAAATATACTTATGAAACTCAAAAAATAATAAATTTTAGTATCCCATAAGATTTTGATGTAGATAATTTATTGAGAGAGAAAAATTAAAATTTGGAGCTGATTAGATATATTTTTGAGTTAAGAACATGAGGGGGACTTGGTGCTCCTAGGAGCACCCTAGCTTTACTCATATATATATATATATATATAGTTAGACTATTGTGAAAATGTTTGCATTTCGAGCCCAAGTGAATACGGCTCAAATTTTATCGTAACACGTCCAAAATTTAAAATTATCATTCACATTAAATTATTCATATCAAAATATTGGGGATACAAAAATTTGAGGTATTTTGAGTTTTTTAAGTATTTATTTTGGATTTTTGAAAATCAGCACTAAAATAATAATAAAATATTAAATTATTATTGCTGATTTTCAAAAATCCAAAATAAATACTTAGAAAACTCTAAATATCCTAAATTTTTGTATCCCTCAATATTTTTATATGAAGAATTTAATGAGAATAATAATTTTGAATTTCGGACGTGTTACGATAAAATTTGAGCCATATGCACTTGAGCTTAAAATGTAAATGTTTTCACAATAGTCTAACACACACTCTCTCTCTCTCTCTCTATATATATATATATATATATATATATATATAGTAAAGCTAGTGTGCTCCTAGGAGCATGGAGCCCCTCCGTGATCCTAACTCAAAAAATATATCAAATGATCTCCAAATTTTGATTTATAACTTTTATTAAATTCTTCATATTGAAATCTTATGGGGTACAAAAATTTGGAGTGTTTCAAGTTTTCTAAGTAACTCTTTTTAATTTTTAAAAATCAACGCTAAAAATAATAATTAAATATTTAATGTTTGTACATTATTTTGAAAAATTAAAAAAGAGTAACTTAAAAAACTTGAAACACCCCAAATTTTTGTACCCCACAAGATTTCAATATGAAGAATTTAATGAGAGTGATAAATCAAAATTTGAAAATCATTTGATATACTTTTTGAGCTAGGATCACGGAGGAACTCGGTGCTCCTAGGAGCATATTAATTTTATTATATATATATATATATATATATATAGAGAGAGAGAGAGAGAGAGAGAGAGAGAGAAGGCTAAATACAATGCATTGCACGGATGCACCTGTGCATCGTGTTAAAATCTCAAAATTCAAGTTAAAAATGACCGATCCAAACCGTTCAATTTATTCTTCATAAAAAATTCTTGTAGAAAATAAAATTTTGTATTTTTAAAATTTTTTTGCTATTTTTTTGGGTAGGAAGAAAATGATCACTATTGGACGATCCAAAGTCGTTAAATTAAGTAACTTTCTCTTGACCTAAAAAAATAGTAAAAAAATTTCAAAAAAAAAATATAAAATTTGAATTTTTACAAGAATATGATATGGAGAATAAATTGAACGGTTTGAATCGGTCATTTTTAACTTGAATTTTGAGATTTTGAGGCGGTACACGGGTGCATCCGTGCAACTCTTTGTATTTTAGCGTTCCTTTCTCTCTCTCTCTCTATATATATATATATATGGGGATTAAAATTTTATATAATTTCATTATTGTTTAATAGTTAATTAAAAACCGTTAAGTTAAAACAGTTGCATATTGCATAAAATTTTGTCTCGATCGAGAATCAAGGATTGAGGATGGAAAAGTCACCATCATTACAGTGTTGGTAGAGAATTTACCCAACTGATTATCTTTGATGAACTATCAAAATATAATGAAATTGTATAAAATTTGAATCGCTATAAATCAATAAGTAAAAGAACATATCTATAAACTTATTTATTTCTAAATTTTTTTTATATTTATTTAAAAATTCATTGCTAAGATTGTTAAGATAACCCATTATCAAGGATTCCTTCCCATATATTATTTGTCAGATTTTAAAAAATTTAATTATTTTTATGATTACCGCTGTTGTCAAATTTATTAGTTGTCAATAAATCACCACCCTACAAAACCGATATGAATAATGTAGAAATTTTTATTTTTTGATAGCTCTAGGCAAAATCTTCCTAACTATCGTAAGCAGGTTAGGCGTCAGAAATGGACAAAGGTAGCTTCCACTCGCTCCCATCCCAACCCAAGACGATTCATGTATATTCATTTTTTTTAGGGTTGATTTGGAAAATTAAGGAATATCTTTGGAATAGTGGTATTTTTTACTATTCGGAAGAGCGAAAATATTATTTAACAGTTGTTAATCAGAATAGTTAAAATATGAATAATTATGATACTAACAATGATGATGATGATAATAATAATAGTAATAATAATGATAATATAATAATAATAATAATAAATAATTTTAATCATAATATTTTAATTATAATATAATCATAGCTATAATTATAATATAATAATATAATATAATATAATATAATAATAATAAAATAATAATAATAATCATAGTCATAATCATATTAATATAATAATAATATAATCATAATCATAATATAATAATAATAAAATAATAATCATAATCATAATAATATAATATAATAATAAATAATCATAATAATAATAAATAATTTTAATCATAATAATATAATAATAATATAATTATATTTATAATCATAATATAATAATATAATACTAAAATCATAATTATTATAATATAATAATAATAAAATTAATCATATAATAATAATTCTAACAGGTGATGTTAATATAATAATAATTATTATTATTATAATAATATAATATAATAATAATAAATAAATAAATAATCATCATAATATTAATATAATATAAATCATAATAATAATAATAAATCATAATCATAATATAATAATATAATATAACATAATCAAACAATAATCGCTATTCCGATGAGAGCTAATCCGTTATACCACCTGTAACATGGTATACCGAATTAGCACTCTTCCACACTCTTCTACTTAGTTTAAAATTCATTTGGCAAATTAATTCGTTTGAATAGCTATTTTATTTTAATTTTTTGCTATTTCATCAAGTGCCAAACAAACCCTTAAGTTTTTGTCAGTCAACAGTCAAAATTCGGCTGAAAAGTACGATATTTCTTTGACGTGAAAAAATTACCAATATTATTCATCTAAAAACTTTTTAGCAACTTTTTTTTTTCATAATTATTTCAGTGAACAATTTAAAATCCGGTCAATACAGAAATGTATATTGTACGTGACTGTCACCCAAAACAATGCGTGTGCCATTTTTATTTCTTTCAATCAACAATTCAAATACTAATAATTTAAAAGTTAAAATATTTATTTCACAGGAAAAGTTTCCAAACATTTGTCCTGTGCGATTTATTCTTAGTTATATTTTTATCAATTTCTTTTCAATGAACTTCAGAATGCAGTCAAATAAAAGAGCTAAATGTGATTGTGATCGTCAGATCACGACTTGAATAAACATGACATGGTTTTTCTCTATTGTTTGTGACACGTCGTCATGTCTAATAAAAATATTTTTCATTTTTCAGATATTGTAACATTCCCATGAATTGTATTATAGTATTTTTTTTAGCGTAACGCGAACGAATTGTACAAAAAAATTCCACGTGTGTTTATTCAATAATATACTTGTTTTTCTCAAACACAGATTTGTTTCCACAATTTTCGATGTGCTTGTCTTAATTTCTCCGGTTAATCAAAGAATTGGAGGTTTACAGCCGACACAGATTCTTCATTGTTAAGCTCCTCTTCAATGGAATATAGAGTGAGGTTTGCACAAACCTAACCTTGTCTTCTAGTGAATCTACACGAAAATCTTGTAGAAAAAAAAAATTCAACTGTTTCATAACCTATGTATCTGGCAGTTTGCGAAAGGTCCTACATGTCTAGTGTTTCAAGACACTCTAGGAAGAGGCTCCTATTGCATGAACGAATTTTATAAGCCAAAAAGTAATAAGTATGAATTTAGGTGTTTCTTTTGGACAGTAGCTTGCTTGATTACTTGTCATGAAATTTTGTAACGCGCCCGCTTTCCAACGGTCAAAAAAATGCGAGTTCTTTCCCACATTTGGGAGTACCAACCGTGCCTTTGAGAAGTTAAATGGACCTGGAGTATCATTTAACTTTTTAGAGAAGTTGGAACGAAGAATGAACTTATCAATTTATCCTTCACTATTTTAAGAAAACATTGGAGACCCATAATTTGTTGAAACCAAAATCCTTTTTTTCACCTTAAATTCATTGAGGAAAAGGAAGAAAATAAGAAAGCAACTTGAGCTTCCTCGCTTTTTAATGGTATACCGGATCCATTTAAAGGTTTTCTCCGTTTAATGTAAAAGCATCCTATCGGTGGGGTCCGCTGGCACTTTAATGGGATAGAATAAATTTATTTGGAGGAGGAGCTATGTTGTTAAATTAGGTGGAAGCAAATAGACTGATACTGCATACGCATAGCGTGACAGTGTAAAACAGAGAAGAGGAGCTGCATCCTGCCCTGCATGTGAGGTGAGATTTTCGCCAATTCATCTTCTTGCATTTATCTATTGATCAGAAATTCAATCGTTTCTAATAATGTTTAACATTTGATGCATTGTATGGAATTCATCATTATGCTCTTTGAATTGGATTGCATACCAGAACAATCATCTTACAATTGCATGTTGTATGCAGTATGAGAATCTCATCTGAACAAACCACAGATTCATGGTCTCAAGACAATGCCAGGACTGGAGATAGTAAATTAGAAGAATTGAACTCGCGTATCCAAGTGGATGATATGAGTATTCATAGAAAGAAACAATCTCTGAGAGCACGATACATATATGGGTTTATTTTCTTTGCAACGAACTTACTGGCATGGTTTTTCAGAGATTATGGCGCTAAGTTTCTCCACCCACTTCAAAGTAAGTGTATTTTCTCTATATACAAAATTTAACTAATAATATAAAATTTGTCTAATACAGCAATTTTATCATCATATGCCTTTGCAGCCCAATTGCAATACTAAGTTCAGATTAAGTTGAGCAAATTATAATGTATCTTATGTACTTAATCTTGCCTCTTGAACAATTTAACCTCAATTCATTGATCCTCAAACTGGTTCCTGACCCAATGGTACCAAATTCCCTTGCTGAAATCATTGCATACAAAATGCTCAGTAATATTCTGTACTTAATCTGCTTTTATTAATCTTCAGATCTGAGAACATGCGAAATCGATCAGGACAAATGTTTTCATGCTGGAGGTGTACTACGTGTGAGCTTAGGGTGCTTCGTATCCATTTTAAGTTAAAGCCAAATATAACTATTCAAAATTTATACCAAACCAAATAGTTTCTTTGTGTCACCCATAAGTCACAAATATGTGGATAGGTAACTTAACATAATTTCTCAGTTATTTTTCTTCATAATGTCCGCTACAACATCTGGAGCACAAAAGCTTCACGGGCTACAAAATACTTGGCATTCTAGATGGTGGACTGTGAAACTTATTTTGTATTGTATCTCAATCATCGTTCCATTCTTTACTCCCGAATCCTTCATTGTACTTTATGGTGAGTGAATATTCCCATATTTTATTTTATTTTGTCAGAAGCAAAACACTTTTAAGGCCTCCAATGCATCAGAATCTCCATGTATAAAACTATAAATTCTCATCATTTGTGTAGGTGAGGTTGCTCGCATTGGTGCAGGGTAATTGCTATTTTCATTAGATTTGGCTGATTATTATTCACTACATACTGACTGGTACATTACTGTGGTACCAACATTCTCAAACCCAAGTTGTGAACTCCCAACAGGATATTCCTTCTCCTCCAGTTAGTAAGCATGCTAGAGTTCATAGTTTGGTGCAACTCTAAATGGATGCCACACCCTGAATCTAAGAAATGGTACATATGCATGTTTAATTTTCAATATTAATATTCTCTTGTAACTTTGCCTGCACCTTTGCACATACTGATTAACAGTTTACTTTTATGGATCAGTGACATTTTTGGGTTAATTCTGTCAACTATCTTCTTCATTGCTTCATATGGTGGTATAATCATGATGTACTTCATTTATGCTTCAAAAGCAACTTGTATGTTCAATATTTTTACCATAACATGGAGTGTTATTTTAGTTAAGGTGATGATGGGAGTATCGCTACACTCCAAGGTACTTTTAAGAGTCTTTATTGAAGAAGCAAAAGAACAATTTTCATCACATTTTTTTTAGTTTTTAATTTCCAATCTTTACTTCGTCTGTGAAATATTTTGCACTATAGGTTAATAAAGGCCTTCTATCTTCTGGTATAATGGGCTTGTACATTGTTTTTCTTTGCTGGTCTGCTATTCAAAGGTTACAAATATAATAACTATTTATCTGTCAGTTTTTCTGCCAAAAATCTTGAAGTATTTAAAAAAAAAAGTTCTGTTATTAAGAGTGTTTTTTTCTTCTTAATTTGTAGCGAGCCCAAGACTGCAAAATGCCAAGCACAATGGAGATCAAACAAAGACATTGATTGGAGTACAATAGTGGTATGAAAAATATAGTTAATTGTTATCTTTTTATATTTTTCTGGAACATATTGAGCATAATTTTTTTTTCTGTGACGCTTTCATTTTGTAGGGATTTCTAATAGCCCTTTTCTCAATTGTCATGGCAACCTTCTCTACTGGAATTGATACAAGATCCTTTGAGGTACTAAGCTCTTATGCAAGATAATAAAAAGCACAACTCAACATTTTAATACAATAATCTTTTCACTTTTTAGTTCAAGAAGGATCCAGTTCAACTAAAAGACGACATACCATACAATTATGGTATCTTCCATTTTGTATTTGCCATGGGATCAATGTACTTCGCAATGCTTTTCATTAGCTGGGATCTGAACAATTCTACTAAAGAGTAAGTGTTCATATGCTTACACATTAATGTACCATTCCAATCAGGCACAGTCAACATACCAAACTACCATGGCACTAGCACGCTATATATGTACTGGCACAAGCCAGAAAAGTGATATAGATGGATCTTTGATATCAGTCAACACATGAAAGAAATATATATAAATTTCTTGCATATTTAATTATAAATGTGTATGATATGGTTTGGAAAGATGGAGCATAGATGTAGGATGGGCAAGCGCCTGGGTCAAGATTATCAACGAATGGATTGCAGCTAGCATCTATTGTAAGAATTTCTTCATAATTCGTAATTATTTGTATCTATAACTATTTCCTTCCATTACCAAAAATATTCCTAATGTTGATGGTCCAGATCATACTGGTGCAAGATAAGATGATATGCATGGTATTATGCTGTTAATGGTACTATAATTTTTGATGGAACCACTAATATTTCTTTTGTAGTGTGGAAATTATTATCTCCTGTTATGTTGAAGGCCGAAAGTCATGAGGAGTCTTCCCAACAAATTCAGCCGTCAGTATAGATATCAAATTTTATTTTCTCCCTTTATAACCGTTAGATTGATTAGACAAGATATAATATTTCTTGTGTGAAATATATGCCCATAAAACCCACCATTTAATTGATGTAATTCTACTTATTTTATCATTCATTTCATCTGCGCTGATTCTTCTTTGTTTTGTAAGCACATCCGGCATTATATTGACAACAAAATAAGCCTGTTAAAGGCCTAACTTAATCAGGCCCATTTTAACGAGGTAGATAAACATCAAATATAAATTTTCACATGTTATCATCTTTCTAAGCCCGTATACAGTAATAGGCCCATTCATGTGATTTTAGAGGAGAAGAAAGGTACAGTTTCTTATATGTTTGCCATCTTATTCTCTTATATATTCAGTTGAAGACAAAAACACTCCTGCTGACAAATGTACTATGAACACAAATTGCCAAAAAAAAAAAGTTGTCTCAGTTTTATACCACTTCAAATAGAAGCTTCTTGTACTAGCTAATTACCTGATCAGCATGATTAGTCGAAAAAACAATGTTCAATAAAATACAAATATACAATACCAAGGAACTTGGTAGTTGAGGTTAGGCACACTAGACTTCAAAACCCCTAAAATCCCTGACAATCAGATCCAGAATTAAAAATGGTCAAACAAAAATTGTTAAAATAACATTTTTTTTGCATCTTGAATAATCTATATGACTTGCTTCAAGTTCTTGAGCTCTCTGTCTCTCACATGCTCATGTGCCATTGTGAATTTGTGCTTTTAAAACTGTACCAAATTGGAGACATTTCTCTTGTTTCCTGCGTTGACCCCTCGCTCTCTGCACCTATTTCGTGCAACTCCGCGTTTTACACCAGCAAGTTGGCTTTGTTTGTTAATTAAGCATCTTGTTTCCAGGAAAAACCGAAATTTTCAACCAGTAGAAATATTACTGAAAATATAAAGTTAGAAGAAAAATCAATTGAGAGACATATTTTAAAATAAGAATATTACTAAAAATACAAAGTTCAAAAAAAGTTGGGTGACAAATTTGAGAATTTTTTATTGGGATGAAAATATTCCTCTTTATTTTAGCACTATTTTTATTTTAACAATTATATCATTAAATAAATAAATAATAAATAAATAACATATCCTCTACCACCTGTCTTGAATATGAAGAGCCTTTTAGAAATAATTCTGTGCACTTTTTGAGTTCCCAAAATATGTTGGCAACCTCTTTATTTTAATCAATAAGATATTTATACTTAGTTACTGGGTTATTTATATCTGATCATACAACTTGTCAAAATAGAAATGCTATTGAAAATAGAAAGTTAGAAGATAAAATAACTGAAAGACATATTTTAAAATAGGAATATTATTGAAAATAAAAAGTTAAAAAAGAAAAAAAGTTGGGAGACATTTTGAGGAATTTTTATTGAGATGAAAATATTTCTCTTTATTGCACTATTTCTATTTTAACAATTATATCATCAAATAAATATATAAACAACATATCCTCTAGCACCTGTCTTGAGTATGAAGAGCCTTTTAGAAATAAGTATCTGCACTTTGAGTTCTCAGAATATGTTGGAAACCATTATTCTATGGTCCGTAAACCTTCAACTTATCTTGACAAGGTACAAATATCTCTACTTCGCACCTTTAGTTCTGGATAATTAAATAAATAAATAAACAGCCATATCCTCTATTACCCCTCTTGAGTTTGAAGAGCCTTTTAGAAATGCGTTCGGGGTAGGTGTTCAGTCCTTCGAATCAAAAAAATAGTTTGAAGAATTCTCGGACCGTTAATTTTACATTAGGATTCGTACTTTTAACAGACTCCGAGATTTAAAATTCACACTTTTAATGATCATTACGAATTCCGATGCAAAATCAACGGTCCGAGAATCTTTCGAACTATTTTTTAGTTCGAAGGGCTGCAAACTTATCCCGAGCGCTTTAAAAATAAGTATCTGCACTTTTTGAGTTCCCAGAGTATGTTGGCAACTATTATTCTAGGGTCCGTAAACCTCCAACTTATCTTGACAAGGTATAAATATCTCTACTTCTGATTTATATACTTCGCACGTTCAGTTCTGGACAATTCAGTATGGGTTAATTAACGGTATAACCATTGCAACTCCAAATTGTAAATATCTCCATCGAAACATTAAAACAATCAAAGGACAAGATGATGTACGTATCAAACTCATTTCTTCCATTTTATTTTATTTTAGTTTAGTTTTTTTTTACAGTCATGCTTGTATTTCTATTTCTCTTATTTCTTCTGTCTTTTTTCTTGTTTATTTCTAATCTATATAAAAAAAAACTTTGGTTTAATAAAAAATCATAGTAAGTTTTTCACCTTCTACATCAAAAAAAAAATTGTTCTTTTATTCTCCTGTACGTAAATCCTTTATTAAAAATAAAACTGAACAATATATGTGAATATAGCTTAAATGCAAGTGAAATGGCTGACATGACATATGATGATATTAACATACATTCAACTTTATTTAATTTACTTTTTTGATATCTTGAAATTATTATTTAAATGAAAAAATAATTTATTCTTATTTAAATGACGAATTTAACAAATTTGATCAACTAAATTTTGTTTGATTATATTTTATAAAATCATTCAAATTTTATGTTGTTTCATGAAAAGTCCTGTTTTTTATTATATATCATTAAATCATTAAAAGTTTATGTTGTTTTATGAAAAGATAAGGTTCTTTCAAATCATAGACATATAACACAAAATTGTCCTCCTCCTCTTCAAGAGTCATGCCCTTCATTATTTTCTTTTAGTTATGAAATGGTCAAAAAGTACATAAAGAAATAAAATAAAAGGTAACGGAAAGGAATAACAAGAAGTAGAAACTGACTCGAGAGATTGGAGGCAGTGTAAAAAGAATATAAATAAAAAAAAGAAAAAGATAAGAAAGAAAAATGGACTAAACAAAGACTCCACATATATAACATAATATTTAAGAAATAAAGAGCCCGTCTTTGATATTTGTTATATATTTTGAATAGTATTTACTTACTATAAACCAAAAGTACACGTAAAAATTATATATATATATAGTAAAGATACCATGAGCTTAACCTCACGGAGGTCTAACTCAAAAAATATATCAAATCATCTCTAAATTTTAATTTATAATACTCATTAAATTTTTTATATCAAAATTATGGGATGCAAAAATTTGGAGTGTTTTGAGTTCTTTAACTCATCATTTTTTATTTTTAAAAATGATATTCAAATATTGAATATTTTATTATTATTTTTAGAGTTGATTTTCAAAAATTAAAAGCGGTGACTTAAAAAGCTCAAAACACTCTAAATTTTTGCATCCCACAATATTTTCATATAAAAAATTTAATGAGTATGATAAATTAAAATTTGGAGATGATTTGATATACTTTTTGAGTTAAGCTCATTGAAGGTTTCCGTGAGCTTAAGCACACGGTATCTTTACTCATATATATGTATATGTATGTGTGTGTGTGTGTGTGTATATATATATATAAATATATATATAAATATATATATATATATAAAGAGAGAGAGTAAATCTAGCGTGCTCTTAACCTTACAGAGGTCTTCCGTGAGTTTAACTCAAAAAATATATCAAATTATCTCTAAATTTTGATTTATCATGCTCATTAAATTCTACATATGAAAATCTTATGGGATACAAAAATTTGAGGTGTTTTGAGTTTTCTAAGTCTTCATTTTTAAAATTTGAAAATCAACTCTAAAAATAATAATGAAATATTTAATGTTTGTACATTATTTTCAAAAATTGAATGATGACTTAGAAAACTCAAAACACTTAAATTTTTACATCCCATAATATTTTTCATATGAAGAATCTAATGAGCATGATAAATAAAAATTTAAAATAATTTAATATATGTTTTGAGTTAAGCTCACGGAAGGCTTCCGTGAACTTAAAAGCACGCTAGATTTATATATATATATATATATATATATATATATATATATATATAATTAGACTATTGTAAAAACGTTTACATTTCGAGCCCAAGTGTATACGGCTCAAATTTTATGATAATACATCCAAAATTCAAAATTATCATTATCATTAAATTTTTCATATCAAAATATTGACGGATACAAAAATTTAGGGTATTTCGAGTTTTCTAAGTATTTATTTTGGATTTTTGAAAATCAGTACTAAAATAATAATAAAATATTGAATTGTTATTGCTGATTTTCAAAAATCCAAAATAAATACTTAGAAAACTCAAAATATCCTAAATTTTTGTACCCCTGAATATTTTGATATGAAGAATTTAATGAGAATGATTATTTTGAATTTTGAACGTATTACGATAAAATTTGAGTCGTATGCACTTGGACTCGAAATACAAATATTTTCACAATAGTCTAACTCTCTCTCTCTCTCTCTATCTATATATATAGTAAATATATCATAAACTTAAGCTCATGGACGCCTTCCGTGAGTTTAAATCAAAAAGTATATAATAAATCATCTCTAAATTTTAATTTATCATGCTCATTAAATTCTTTATATGAAAAAATCTTATGGGATGCAAACATTTGGAGTATTTTTGAGTTTTTTATGTTTTGGTTTTTAATTTTTAAAAGTTAGCTCTAAAAATAATAATAAAATATTTAATGTTTGAACATTATTTTTAAAAATTAAAAATAATGACTTAAAAACTCAAAACACTTCAAAATTTTGCATCTCACAAGAGTTTCAAATAAAGAATTTAATGAGCATGATAAATTAAAATTTCGAGATGATTTGATGTATTTTTTGAGTTAATCTTACGAAAGATCTCCGTGAGTTTAAGCTCACGTTATCTTTACTATATATATATATATATATATATATATATATATATATATATATATACTATGGTGCTTTATAAAGTACAATTGTGTTGTGTGCTTTGCGCTCTATTATTAATTTTAATTCAGAAATGATCGATCCAAACTGCTCAATCTAATCTCCATATCAAAATCTATTAGTAAACCCAATTTTATATTTTTTGGAATTCATTTGCTTTTTTTTGGATAGGATGAAAACCGTCATTTTTGGATGAACCAAAATTCTCAAATCAAGTCATTTTCTCCTCAGTAGAAAAAAAAGTAAAAAAATTCTAAAAAATATAAAATTTGGTTTACTAATAGATTTTGATATGAAGATTAGATTGAACAGTTCAGATTGATTATTTCTAACTTGAAATTAAAAATAGAGCGTAAAGCACACAACGCCTCCGTGCGTAAAGCACACAACGCTTCCGTGCTTTGCAAAGCACCATAGTCGGACTCTCTCTCTCTCTCTCTCTATATATATATATAGAGAGAGAGAGAGAAGGGATCAGTTGACAATGATTTATTTTGACAATCTTGACAATGAACCTCTAAATAAATACAAAAAAATCTTAAAAATAGAAAAATGTTTATAGATATGTTCTTCTATATTTAGATGGATGATCAATCAAATTTTATGTAATTTAATTATCATTTGATAGTCCATCAAAGGCCATTAAATTGAAGTCGTTGTAAATTATATGAAAATTTGATGGTATTTGATGGACTATCAAATGATAATAAAATTATATGAAATTTGAATGACCATCAATCTAAAGGTAGAAGAACACATCTATAATTTTTTTTATTTTCAGATTTTTTGTATTTATTTAGAGATTAATTGTCAAGCTTGTTAAAATAACTTATATATATATATATAGTCTGACTATGGTGCTTTGCAAAGCACATAGGCGTTGTGTGCTTTGCGCTCTATTTTTAATTTCAAGTCAGAAATAATCGATCCGAACCGTTCAATCTAATGTTTATATCAAAATCTATTAGTAAACCAAATTTTATATTTTTTAGATTTTTTTTGCCAAGGAGAAAATGACTTGATCTGAGAATTCTGATTCATCCAAAAATGATGGTTTCCCTATATATATATATATATATTTCTCCTTGTTCATTCTTTCTATATCCTCATGTGGTCAACAGATGGTGCATCCGTCAAAGCGTTCAAAAACATCACATCTTCACAAGCGTTTAGTGCGCAAAAGCACACAACTAAGCCGATGCTGTAATTGAATGGATAAATCTAACACGTAATCAACAGAACGTAATGAATCGAACCAATCGTGTAATGATATTCAAAATTTTTAGCTCTGAATGAATTGCTAATTAAATTGAGCTAATTAAACTCGCTTAACATAAACTTCTTTATGTAAGAATTTTCCTTCAAAAGACCAAGCATTATAAAAATTAGTTATTATCTGTGAAATATGAATATATATAATTTGGAATTAATTAAGCAACGACCAATTGTACTCGATGATATATTTTAAGTACGCGTTATGCAACATATCCAAACCCAACTATATTGTTGAGGTTTTCTAAAAGAAATAACAAAAAAGTAGAGGATATCAGATATTTTATGTACAATCGCGATAAATTATAGAATAACTACAGAACACTGAAAAAGCCTGTTTTCTTCATTTATTAATTTTATTTTTGTTCAATTATACATTCTGTAGCGATTTTTTTTTGTCTAACTGTAATATTTTATTTATCACGGCACAATAAAGTCTGCATCAATCAGACAAAATGAATGACTTTAATGAGATTAATTATACTCCATAAAGATGGTTAAGTCTTCTAACCTCTCACATGCTATATCATCAAATTTTCTTCATAATTGATTTTGTTTAATCTTTTCATCTACTTGAATCTAATGTTTCATATGTATATTTTCTCTCTCCTCACTTAAAGTAATAATATACTTAAGATGAAACCTTACTGTTAAAATGATCTAGTTTTTTATGATTCTTTAAAAATTATTATGTATTTAGTTATATCTTTATGATGATAATGATAATAATAATAATTATGTTGAAATTTTCTTTAATTAAAATTTTTATTAAATATATTTAAAAATTATATATTTCTAATTATTTTTTAGCACTATATTATAAGGAAGAAGTCCGAATTACAACCTAGTTTGAATAAATTTGTACAGGAAGTAGAGGAAGATGAAAGGATAACGATTATATATATTTTCAAAACTATATTTTGGTTAGCTATTAATAGGAGGTTAAAGTTAATGAAGATTATGTATTTAATCTACTTTATTTTTTATATTTTATTCGACCACGAATTAGAGTATAACAGATATTAATAAGACAAATCAAATATATGAATATCAAAATATGACAACATTTATTTCCATTCCATTAATTTACTTGCCCCTATTATTCTTTACTTCCCTTCACCTCCAATCTGCGTTATTCAAACAAGGTGTTAGCCAATTTATGGAAGCCTCTCTTAAATGACCACTCAATTATTTTTGTACATTTTTAGGAGAAATATTTGAATTACCATTGTATTTTTTCTATAAAAAAAATAACGGTTAAACACCGTGATCAATAAATTTTTCTTTATGTTTTTTAAACAATACTCTTTGTGTTACATCAGAACAAATTCACTATTACACAATTTGTCTTTAATAGCGGTCAAAAACCATATTTTATAGCGGTCCAAATGGGGCTGCAACAGGGATGCTATAAAAAGTCTTGAGAACCGCTATTAAAGAATACCCTTTAATAACGGTTGTTATATAACAACCGCTATTAAAGGCACCATTTAATAACAGTTCTTATGCAACAACCGCTATTAAAGGGTATGCTTTAATAGCGGTTGTTATATCGCTATTAAAGGGTTGTGCCGAATTTAAAAAAAATGCTGACATATGTGAATGTACGGTATATAACAACCAACTTTTAATTTTTTTATTTTTTCATTCTAAAACACGAATTTTAAAATTTAAATTTTAAACTAATTTGAACAAAATATTTAGAATAAAAAATAATTTGAACAAAAAATTTAGAATATAAAAATAATTTGAGTTTTAAATTTGATCATAATTTGGATATAAATTTAAAATAGAAAAGTAATTTAAATTCAAATTTAAAAAAAAATAATTTGAGTTCGAAATTTGAATATAAAATTTGAACAGAAAATTAAAAAAATAATAAACAAATAAATTAAAAAAAAACAAAACAAAAAATCTTGAACTTTTTGTTTGATATTTTGTGTTTGAATTTTGAGAAATTGGGAAGATGAAGAGAAAATGAGAGATGAATGAGGGGTGAAGAGTGGTATATATAGGTAAGAAAGGGATGAATTCGTGGGAATTTTCTGAGTGCTTTTTGAGCGTTATATCGATTAAAATGGACGTTGTTGATTAAAAAATATATTGGCGATCCGTGGACAGTGGTGCATATTCGTAGGACCCCTTTTATAGCGGTTTGCTATTGAACAACCATTATTAAAGGTTGACCTTTAATAGCGGTTTTTTGGAGGGACCTCTTTAGTAGAACCGCTATAAAAGGCTTTAATAGCGGTTGTTTAATGGCAACTGCTATAAAAGCTCGGTTTTAATAGCGGTTGCTATTAAACAATCGCTATTAATATCTTTTATAGATGTTTTATTATATAACCGCTTATTAAATAAGGCTACAAAAATTTTTTCTGTAGTAGTGAAAATACATTGGTTTCTCAAAAGAAAAAAAGGACAAAAATAAATAAAATAAAATTATGAAAAAGAAATGAGAGAAAAAGAAGCGCTCAGATGTCAACTTGTCACTACCTAGCTCTAGTATGGTTGCAACCAGATCAGATATTATTCACAAATATTCGGATCCAATTCCGATTTTAACGGATATGAATATTCAGATTCGGATATTTTGGATACGGATGTGGATATTTTTTTGACAGATACAAATTTGAATACGTATGAAATTTGGAATCGAATATAGATAATTATCCGGATCCGAAAGTTTTAAAATTTCGAATATCCGTAACTTTGAAATATATATAGATGACTCAAGTATTGATCCAATACAAAATTAAATATTAATGAACATGGCTCATAAATAATATAAATATTATATTGACTATATTAAACTTTAAATATTAATGAACATGACCCATAAATAATACAAATATTATATTGACTATATTAAACAGTGTGATGCCGCCGGATAAAATTTTATTGGCCTAGTACCAATAATGTTTTATTATAGTTTTTAGGAGAATTTATTTTACACGAATTTTATATATAAGAAAATTTCTTAAATTTTATGATCGAATCATGATATGTCAAAGTTGTTTTATTTTATGATAAATTATTTTGTTTAGCTATTCAAATTATATCCATATCCGATAATATCTTCGTATCCGTATTCATTTATTATCCGATCCGTATCCGTATCCGAAGCTATCCATATCCGAAAAATAATAATGGAAATAAATATAATTTTACTATTATCCGTCCGTATCCGATCCGTTTGCATCCTATTGCTCTAGTTCTCATGGAAGCCTAATCTAATTACCTACACTCACGTGCCGGTTTGGAAACCACTCAATGATTATCAATTATCTATTGGTAAATAAAAGAATGGAAAAGAGAAGTTATCTGAAAAAGGCTGTTAAGGATCTCCCATGCTCTCCTCAAGCAAATCATAAGACTATTAGGAGTAACTAGTAAGGAAGCGACCACTTAATTTAGGTATAATAGAATGCATTGTCAATGCTAGACTAATTAAACTACACCTGTATTATAATAAAATAATTCCACCCTCTGACGTATTATAATATCCTTACTTTGTTGAGATATAAAATTTATTTAGTTGTGCTTTACTAGTTTCTCTTAACTATTTTTATATGAGATGTAACCAAAATAACATGCATAAAAATGTCGCAAATTATTTTATTTTATCATGTACATTGAATGACATTTCTGAATTAGATGAGAATATGTTCGAAAAGTGAACAAATATTTTAATTACAAAAGTTATCAAAAGTGCAAATTATATTGACACAATAGTATTTATCTTATTATTCATGGATTTTGTCGCATATTAATTAAAACAAAGAACAAAGAAAAGTATATAATTACATGTTCAATAGGAGGAGCTCTTGTTTTGCCTGCCCGGATGTACCAATTTTAAATTAAGAAAAATGGAGCAAAAGGTGAGGGTAAAAGGCAGAGGGTGCGTAGTAGTAGTGGACAACTTGTTTGCTAATGGAAAGTGGGGAGTGCTCTCCTCTCGGTAGCTGCTGCCTTTTCAAACTCCTAACCACCACCTCACTGTCTCAACTTCACTCAATGTTGGGCGCGTCACGCGTGCCCGTGAGGTTGTTGTCACACCACCGCATCATATCTCTAGATTCCGATTTGTTCCGTTCCTTGCAAGGATTGTCCTCCCTTACCTTGATGCATACATATCTTGTCACCTTTCTTGTCATATATGATGAATCGCCTTTGTATACTCTACGATGCGTATCTTGTATCTACATATATATGTTTTTTTCCTCCGACTTTGGTTTCCCCTCTGCCGCTTTCTAAAGATCATTGTCGTATTGACAATTTAAAATTAAATATTTACGAGAAATAATATATATATATAGAGTGGAGATAGCGTGAGCTTAAGCTCACGGAGGCTTTCGTGAGCTTAACTCAAAAAAACATATTAAATGATCTTAAAATTTTAATTTATCATTCTCATTAAATTCTTTATATGAAAATCTCATGGGATGCAAAAATTTGGAGCGTTTTGAGCTTTTTAAGTCGCTGTTTTTAATTTTTGAAAATCAGCTCTAAAAATAATAATAATATATTCAATACTTGAACATCATTTTCAAAAATTAAAAACGGTGACTTAAAAAGCTCAAAACGCTCCAAATTTTTGCATCCCATGAGATTTTCATATAAAGAATTTAATGAGAATGATAAATTAAAATTTTAAGATCATTTAATATGTTTTTTTGAGTTAAGCTCACGGAAGCCTCCGTGAGCTTAAGCTCACGCTATCTCCACTCTCTATATATATATATATAGAAGAATTAAAATGTTTTATTTTTTCGTCTCCATCATACCTCAACTTTTTATATTTTGTAATAACTCAAAATTTAAAATCAAAATATCAAAATATAATTTTAGTTTCGATCTATATTATACTTTCTAACATGCTCATAATTTTGTTATCATTTATTCACTTTCATTTTATACAAAAAATAAATTAAAAAAATAACATTCAGAAATTAATCATATTAGTTTATTTCTTACAATCTCTTGATGTTACATAAAATAATATTTAAATATCATAATTTTTAATTTATTTAAATATAAAGTGACAGATCAAATCTAATAATTTTATTTTAATATTTTAATTTTGAATTTTGAGTTATTAAAAATAAAAAATATATGCATAATGGAGGCACAAAAAATATAGGCATTTGAACCCTCATAATATAAATATGATTTTCTATGTTAAATATTGTAGTCAATTTGACACAATTTCAAAATTTATTGGATTGAACACTCAACTTCCAAAATTTCTAACATCTTTTATATCTTTCAATTAACAAAACAAGATGTGTGCATTTTCTCTATTTTGTATGGCGGTAATCACCTAATTGATCTACTTAAAGGAGATTATTCAAAATGAGAAAACGAGGTTTTGATTACTCAACGATACCCGAGGTTTTGGTTACTCAACAACACCTCATTTTTTTTAATAAGAAAAATCAAGCTTCTCAACTTTGAATATGCTTAAGGGTTTATCCAATTAGATTTTGAATTTGCAATCTTTTATGCAGGAAAAAAAATACCTTGATAAATAGACAAAAAAATAGTTCCCTAAAAACACCTCAAATTAAAATATCAATTTGAACATATGAATATGAATACAAGCGGACATTATTAATTTCTAAAAGGGCCACTAAAAATATGAGCTTGTAGCTAAACAACAAATTTAATCTTCTTTTAAAGTGATTTTTAAATCAATTCTAGAAAACTTAAATAAAAAATAAATCTATATTTTCGAAATTATAGGTTGATTATATTTTAAATTTCATATATCTTAAATATCATGTGATATTTCATCAAAAATCAGACGAGTTATTTTAAGTTTGAGACAATTTGTTGAAACATCAAACAACATTTAAAGTATATAAAATTTGAAATACTACTTATCTATAATTACATTCAATGTCTTAGAACTTCTTTTTTCTATTTTCTATTTTGTTGCCAATATATTTCAAAAACTATGGATAAATATTTATATTAATTATCTTTGTTAAAACTAGCATTATTTGCTGGTCACAACTCACAAATATAACATATTGGGTTTAATACATATATAACTTGCAGGTTAATTTTACGCATTAGAGTATGAATAAATTCAGTATTAAATTTCCTTTCATAGCGTCACGCACACGCACTACAAAAAACTCAGAACCGTCTAGCTTCACCCGACTGCTGCTGGGTACCATTTTTAAGGGATGGATCGGGATTCTCAAGGGGCCGGAACTATCACGTCTATAAAAGAGTTGGATAATGATTAGATTTATAAAAGTTTAAAAAAATTATATTTAAAGGGTTTGCCTTCTTAAGTGATGAGTCCGATTCTTGAGAGGTCTGATTCTTATTAAGTTTTTTAAAATTTAAGGGTTATATTTGAAAAATATTTGTCATTTTTTTTTAATTTTTTAAATATAGCTAAAATATAACATAAAATATTAAAACATAAATCAAAATTTATAACTATAAATATAAAAAAATATCATTTTTTGTGTTTTATTATTATTTATTATTTTTTTTTAATTTTTTTTAGATTTTTTAAATATAATTAAAATGTGAGGGTTTGATAAGGGCATGGCTGGGTTTGGAAGCATATGTTTGAACATGTCAGATTAGGAATGACTCATTTTTCTTGAGTTGAAATCGACCTTTATCAAATTCCGCTCTTACAAGTGGAAAAGTGTCGGTGGATAAAGATCAGATTCACGAGTTCGATCCTTATGGACTATTCCTAACTGCTAGTGTCTATTTCTTTTAAGTCTCCATGTGCTAACAATAAAAATGTGCCATGTAGCATGTGTCAATATTATCATACTTTTTATAAATAAAAAAAATGCGGAAAGTGGGTTGCTTGCGTCGAAATTTATGCCACTTAGCCAAACTTGAGCTTAAAATTCAGTCCTAGATTTTGGACTATAAACTCAGACTCAGAGTTTGGACTCAAGTTTTAAACTCGGTCTCAGCAATATGATTTTTTTTTGTTCTTTTGCTATATAAATGTTGTTTATTTTATTTTATAGTTTTTATAGGTCTCAGCCCAGTCCCTTCCTTCTTCCTCCTCCAGTCTATTTCTTCAAAATCACCCGTGTGTATTTCAATAGAGCTAGTCCAGATATGTGTTTAACTCTCTTCTCATCTATATTGTAAGTTTTTTCTATTTGCGCTATTAATTCTTATTGTAAAATTATAGTAAATAACAATAAGGTTTTTATTTTATTTTTTCCATAAAAAATGATTATGTTATTGATCAATGTGTATTATGGAGGTTAAATCCTCAACACTGTCGATGTGGGTTATCATATTCGTGTTACATGCATATTTTCTACCACTGATAAAATAGTCTCGATGACATTAGGAGGCAGATTCATATCACATTGGAGCTTCTCTTTAGTCATTTCAACTTAACCACCAATGCACAAATCAACATAGTCCAACCAGATTTGAGTGATTTTTTATTAGATTATTTCGAATAGTTTTTGAGGTTATTTAGGGATGAAAAAATCGACACTCTTGTTATGGAGATTGTATGTCATACCCACCATAATAAAGTGTTGGAGAGATTAGAATAAATTTGCTCGAGCACTCAAGAATAATAGTAAATAATATTAAAAATCGGTTGAGAGAGAATTAAAAATGTCTGTCAAAAAATCAAGAAATTTAGTTAGACAAGAGTTCTCACAATAGAACTAAGCTATAATAATATTTGAAGAAGAAGAATAAGGAACTGAAAATTGTAAATCTTTTTTATAGTTAGGAGTGGTTGTACGAGATATTTCCATCTCTATTAGTGACAATACAAAATTTCATAATTGGCACCAAATACCTCATAGGGACATGACCCTAAACAAAATTTGGTGTTGAAATTCTTAACCGTGTTGTATGAATATTTGATCTATGCATTACAACATGACCCTGCATACGGTAAATCATCACTATCGATGTTGGATTTTTGTTGAGCCAATATACTAGTAATTTTTTTTATGAAATGTGTTTATAATGTGAAACAACAACTCATACCCCATGCATTTCTCGTGGTAGTCGGTGAGGAGTTAGCATCTAACTAGGATTTGTTAATGTAATGGTTGCGAAAAGATGTTGTCAGTCTTGAAAAAAATATTATCATCTCAAATCAACATTCAAGGTTAAAATTAGTTTTTGAAGAATCAAAATTTTTATGATAATAATTAACATACTAGGTTATTCACCATTTTTATACCCAATACATTGCACAAAATATGTGCAATGACTGCCATTGAAAAATAATAAATGGTCTTTTCTTCTACAAGACATAAGAAATTATAGATGTGAGAGGAAATTTAAAAAAAAAAATCAAGAAGATTAAGTCAACATTATATACGTATGTAAAGAAGACAAGAATCATTCAAAGAAACATATGATCTGGTCACTGATGTAGTTATGATAATAAATGAGATTGACTGATTTACAACGGTCCAATCATTAGACAAGATTCAGTTAGGGTGTACAAACAGATCTGTTTAATTGGTGTGAATCAAATCGTTAAATTTTGGACTATTTAGTTCATTTTTTAAGTTCAATTTTTTTTTGCTAATTTGGTTTTTATTTTTCTAGTTTGGATAAATTGAATAAACCGAAAAGTCCAAATTTATCAAACAAATTCATTTTACTTGGTATAAATAAGGATTATATCAAATATAATCTGAATATATTTATTTTTTATATTTTTTATTTAGTTATTTATTTTATTTTTAAAATTATTTATTTTTTCTATCAATTTTTGTAACTTTTAATATTTTTTATTTCTCTTTAAATAATATAATTTTGATTAAACTGAATAAATTTTTATTTTATTTGTTTTTCAGTTTATTTTTGTTGATATTTTTAAAATTTTGGTTCGGTTCATAATTTGACAAACTGAAAAATAGTTCAGATGTATGCGTTTATTTCGGTTTGAACCGAACCGACTGTTTACACACTCCTGGATATAGTAAAAATCTACAAAAGACAATATGAGGAAAATATGTATTCCAATATATATGAAAAAAATATAGGATAATATCAACAAAATTCCAACCTGAGACCGATGACGTTCAAGGAGAGCATGATTTGCTATCTTTAATATACTAGTGTTAATATTTTATTATTAGAATTGTGAGAATAATATGTATTTTGTTGTTATTTTCATAATAATTTAAATATTATTTGACATTATGTATTTTATTATAGTTGTCGTAAAAATATTATAAGTTTTTATATTTATAATTAAATAATTAAACATAGCAACATAATTAAATAAACACAAAAAACCTAAATAATTAAATTAATAATTAAATATAATATAATAACTAAAAAAATAAAATCTATAAAAAATAATAAACAAACATTAAAAAAGGAAGTACCACAAAAACCCATGTACTAATTAAAGCTTCAGAGCATAAATCTCATTTTACACGACCGAACTGAATATTCAACGAAATCGAATCAGACGTCAAATCGAATGAATTATCGAGAGAATTTTTTTCCCGTAGTTAGAAATTTCTATTTCGACTGGCAATAACCGTCAGATTACCATCAAACGCTCAAGAACTCTGCCGACATGCGCGAGAAAAGGGAGAAAAATGTTTAATTGCATGGCTAAGGTGGGGCCGTGGGGTCCACCTTTTCAAAAAGAACTCTATGTTTATGTGGTACTGTGGATACCGGTACTGGGCTATTGGTAGTGTCCTCAAAACAGTGCCATACAAATGATACGGTACGAAAAGGACACGACAAGGTTAAGACACGACACATATTACGCTCTGTGTCATGTTCTGTGTCGTATTTTAAGCGTGCAATGTTCGATTTTTTTATTATAGGACACGACACAGTTAAGAGGGCTTACACGGCACGACTCGACACGAAACACGGCACGATACGATACGAAAACACGACAAAGCATGATATGCTAGGCCCGACTAGGCACGACTAGGCACAATTTTAAATTGAATTCAAATATTTAGAAACAGTTTTTGAAGAAAACCGGTTTTAATTCAAATAAACTTTTTAAAACCAATGCTAAATTAAATATTCATTTTAAAACATAAAATAATATTTCTGAGTTGTTGTTTTATTTTTTTTTTTTGAAATAGTTTCTCTAAATTTTGATTAAATAATTTCAATCATCACCATTAACTATTAAAATATATTTCATTAATAAAATGATTACAAATAATTTACGTACTAAAGGAATCTGAGAAATTTTCAATCTATATATATTTCCTATCTATAATTCATAAAATTGAATTCAATTTTTATAATTCATAAAATTAAATGAGAATCAGTTTTTAATGAAAAAAATGGCTTTAATTCATATGAATTAGAACTGCTTTTATTATAAAACTGGCTACAACTTGATTAAATTAAGCAAATATCAATTCATGCCACAAACTTGATTAACTAAATTAAGCAAATATCAATTTGTGCGGACATTAAACATGGACAATTTGTTTAATATATTTTGGACCAAACGGTCAGAATTGTATGATGAATTTAGGTCTGCCAACTATAAGGTATCCATAACCTCCGATATATGGTGGTTGGTAAACATAACATGTTGTATTCTTCTGTTAAAGCCCATTGAATCACCCAAGATACCAACTTTGGTACATGGTTTCTAAATAAAAGATTAATTACTTTTCGTCATTTGCCTTACCTATATGATGCGGACCATATATTTGAATATGTATTACAAGTAATTGAGGAATATCAAATAAAATATAAGATTTTTGCTATTGCGTTCGATAATGCTAGTAATTGTAATGCCGCAATTCGCCTTTTATGCAACACCCTCCAACCCATGATGAATGGTGCATTTTTTCACACGAAATGTGTCTGTCATATTTTAAACTTAATTGTTAAAGCGGGTATTGATATTCGAGAAGTTGAGGAATTACTGGAAAAATATAAGGATGCTCTAAGGTATGTAGATTCGGGCATGCGCAAGAAATAAGTTTTTGTAGAGTTGTGCAATCGTATGGCAATCCGCGCAGTTAGGATTCTTTGGGATGTCGACACTCGCTGGAATATTATCAGCAAAACCAATGACACACCTTCACCGTCAACTCCAACAACGACTAGTACAGAGATACAACTCTACAAATCATCAGTCGCAAACCATACCAATATAAACCTTGACGATGAAAGTTTTAGCATTCTGCAATACTTGCACCAAGTCAAGGGTGTGTTTCCCATTTTATCATCCAGGGCTCTCGATATTTTTTCTGTTTCCGTTTCCACAGTAGCTTCTAAATCTTATTTTAGTGCAGCCAACAGGGTTCTAACTGACAAAATAACGAGGTTAGGTCTAGACGTATTTGAGGCACTAGTTTTACTAAAGGACTGGTACGATGCAGAAAAAAAGACTTCAAGACAAGTCTTGGATGCATGCAATTGATAATGAATAATCAAGTGTTAATCCAGATATACCAGATGGTCCAGATCCAGAGCCAAGCCAGCAAGATCCATATGCCTCCAATCCGTACATGTACAACTACAAAAAATATGGCATAAACTTTGAATATTTACCATATATTTAAGAAATACATATCATAATTTTTCTTTTTCTTTTGCATTTCTCCATTTTTTATAAATTATTTCTGAATTTTGAAAAATAAATATATTATAGTATAGTATGTAAAATAGATATGCATTTTTCTTTATTTTCTGTTTCTTCCATTTAAAAAAAATATTTTTTGTAATTTTCTCTCATTTTTTGACATTTTTTATTTTTTTAATTTTGTCCAAATTTTTGAAAAAAAAAACAGAAAATATAGTATTATTTATATAAGAAGTTAGAAATTTTTTTCATATTTTTTTCTTTTTAGATTTTTTTTTATTTTTTTTGATCTTTTAATTTTCGACACGGTTAACATGAATAAGTCACGTTGTGCCGAATCAACACAACACAAACAAATACGGTACGGTTAGGCACATATACGATTATACACGGCACGGTTAGGCACGGCGTGCCTTAACCTTGCCGTGTCGGTCATTTTTAACTTTTGGCACGACATGACACGGCACGATAAAAATAGTAAAATAATATCCGTGCCGTGCCGTGCTGTGCCAAACCGTATTTTACATGGCACGACATGATTTGAGAACACTAGCTACTGACTAAATTTTTGTTTTATTTTTATTTTTTTTAATAGGATACTGGCCAACTCATCATATCACAACCTTTTCAACGGTCGGGGATTTCATGATAAGGATTAGGGTGGTAATACAGCGGATCGAGAGTGGTTTCGAATTTGGACGAATTGGGTTATATCTGATCGATTTAGATCAATTTGATTTTTTTTTTTAAAAAAAAAATTGGATCAAGTTAGAATTCCGACAAATCAGTCAGATTTTTTTTAAATCGGATTAAATTTTACCACCTCAAAATATAAATCTTACTATAATGTTGCTCTTTGTTTACTAAAGAAATGGAGATATCATTGTCCTCCGGTCGCCTTCAGAAAATGTTGCTATTAATCATCATTTATATACATTTTAGTTCAATTATTTTTTATAAAATTTGAGTCTTCCGGTTGGGAAGCTCACATAATTACGAAATTGAATATTATTTAGTTTCATAAATTTAAATATTTGAAACAGTTGTTAGTTTAAAAGTTCACTATGTGAGCGCAATATATACAAAAAGTTTTTCTTAAGAATACTTAAGCATATATATATAGAATTAGGCTATGGTGCTTTGCAAATCACAAGAAAAATTGTGTATTTTGTGCGTTATTATTAATTTTAAGTTAGAAATGATCGATCCAAACTTCTCAATCTAATCTCCATATTAAAATCTATTAGTAAATTAAATTTTATATTTTTTGGAATTCATTTGCTATTTTTTTTATAGGAGAAAAACCGTCATTTTTGAATGAATCAGAATTCTCAGATCAAATCATTTTCTCCTCATCAGAAAAAATAGCAAAAAATTCTAAATAATATAAAAATTGGTTTACTAATAGATTTTGATATGAATATTAGATTAAATGGCTCAGATCGATTATTTCTGACTTGAAACTAAAAATAGAGTGCAAATCACACAACGCCTCTGTACTTTGCACCATAGTCGGACTATATATATATGAAAATTAGCTTAATGAGAACAATTAAAGACCCAATTTGCGTTGATTAAATCTTCTCTTTGTTTTCTAGTACAATTATATCATATTAATAAATTAAATATGCACATAATTTTGTAAAATTTGGAATAGTTTTAATTAGTAACAACGTTCAAATATAATATATCGACTAGTAGCTCAAGTGATAAACGGTTAGAATAATTTAAATGTCGTACACTCAAATTTCAATAGGCAAAATAAAATGGCAAACTTATCGTGAAAAAGAAAATTAATAATTAGTACTTCCTTCACTAGCCATCTAACAGTAAATGTTCATAGAACGAAAACTATGTATCAAAAGTCATGTAGCGTTACACCGGAATTTTCGAATTAAATTTGTGAAAAATTTACAATATATATTATTGCTAGCATTAGCTTTTACGGTGATTACTGATTAATCAAAACTAGGCTAGATAGTAGTAACTTTAGGTGTAAATTGGTCGGGTCAGATCAGGTCGGGTCATCATTATTTTATTATATTTTTGATCTGATTTGAATCTGAACCGATTACATTTAGATCAAAAATCTTGATCCATAACCGATCCGATCGGGTTACGACCCGACCCGACCCGACCCGTATAAAATAAATAAATATCTACTACATATTTTTATATTATTTTAAGTAATTAAATATTAATTATTTTATAGTTAATCTTAATTAGTATATAATTAATGTATATTTAAAATTTAATTAGTACTAAATTATAAAATTATTTCAAAAAACACAATTAATGTGGTCAGATCGGATTGACTCGAACCCGACCTGATCCGATTTAGACAAAAAAAATTAGACTCATATTCAATCTATTTATTTTTTAGTCTTATCGAATCAGTCGAATTCAAATCAGATTGGATTAACCCATCGGATCGGATCGGATCGGTATTACATGTCGGATAGGTTCAATAATTGACACGCGCAACTTACTATGAAATGCAGCAGTCCTGCTTCTAGAAGACCGGAGAGGACCAAATTAAATCTGTTAATGGGAAATTGGGAACTCTTGCATGCAGACAGGGATTGTTAGGATTTAGGGACGTGTCACGTAATTATTCAATACTTTTAGTGCAAATATAGCTGACGTTACGTGACGTCAGTCAGGTAAAGATTGTTCCTTGCCAGGGAAAGACTAAAGGGGAGGAACAAAAAAAATACAAAATGAAGATAGTAAATAAATGACCCTTCAAAAGAGAATAGACATTTTGCCTTCTACTGTACAGGAAAAATAAAACATGATTCCTTGCTAAGCGATCTTATATATTTCTTAATCGTAATTGTGATAATTAACAATATATCACTTAGGGAACAATATAACTCGTGCGTTTACATTGCTCAACTATATACAGATATAATAACGAATAAAATACCATCTGTCGATATGATCTCTTTTGGTACTTGGTAGTGCAATGGCCTAAAACACAACTTTTGTATTGATTTAGTTTTATCAATTACTTTAGAAGAACGAATGAATTAATGATTTTCAAATTGAATGAAAATTGATGTTCGACGAATGCAAATAAATTATGAAGAGCACACATAATTTTTTTTTTCAAGGATAAGTTTTGCAACGCAATCATATGATTAAAAAAATGAAACTAGTGAGTAGCAGTCGTGCTTGTATTATTTACTTTTAGATAGGGATGAAAACATAGCCTGCGGTTGTTGGACTCGCGCAGCTCGACAATCAATCCGCACCACTACAATTTTGGGCTATTATAGCGGTTAAATGTGAATTTTATAGCGGGTTAGAGGGGCTGCAACAGGGGGTGTTATAAAAAGTTTTGAGAACCGCTATTAAAGAATACCCTTTAATAGCGGTTGTTATATAACAACTGCTATTAAAGGCACCCTTTAAAAACAGTTTTTATGCAACAACCGCTATTAAAGGTATGCTTTAATAACGGTTGTTATATAACAATCGCTATTAAAGGGTATGCTTTAATAGCGGTTGTTATGTAACAACCGCTATTAAAGGGTTATGCTGAATTAAAAAAAATGCTGATAGATGTACAGCTTGTCACATTCGTCATCTTTTAATTTTATTATTTTTTCATTCTAAAACACAAATTTTAAATTCAAAATTTAAAAACTAATTTGAACAAAAAATTTAGAATTGAAAATAATTTGAACAGAAAATTTAGAACATAAAAATAATTTGAGTTTTAAATTTGATCATAATTTGAATATAAAATTTAAAACAGAAAAGTAATTTGAATTCAAAATTTGAAAAAAAAATAATTTAAATTCGAAATTTGAACATAAAAAGAAAGAATAAACAAATAAATTTAAAAAGAACAAAACAAAAAATATGTCCTAATTTTTTCTTAAATCTTGAAATTTTTGTTTGATATTTTGTGTTTGAATTTTGAAAAATTGGGAAGATGAAGAGAAAATGAGAGATGAATGTAGGGGTGAAGAGTGGTATATATATAGGTAAGAGTGGGATGAATCCGTGAGAATTTTCTGAGTGATTTATGAGCGTTGGATCGATTAAAATGGACGTTGTAGATTAAAAAATATATTGGCGATCCATGGACAGTGGTGCATATTCACAGGACCCTTTTTATAGCGGTTGCTATTGAACAACCGCTATTAAAGCTCAACCTTTAATAGCGGTTTTTTGGAGGGACCGCTATTAAAGGTACCTTTAATAGCGGTTCTTTAGTAGAACCGCTATAAAAGACTTTAATAGCGGTTGTTTAATAGAAATAGCTATAAAATCTCAGTTTTAATAGCGGTTGCCATTAAACAACCGCTATTAATATTTTTTATAGTTGTTCTATTATATAACTGTTATTAAATAGGGCTACAAAAGTCTTTTTCTGTAGTAGTGTCGTCTGACCAGATAGTCAATTTGTCCGATCCGAACAGTAAAAAGATAAAGTAGGATCGGGTCATCCTACGAGATAGGATGGGTATAGGTTTGGGATTAGACCTGTCCGTCTGATCCGAAAAAATTGTATACATACATAATTTATTTATATTATATATTTGTACATATTGTATATCAATATATACTAAAAATTATGTATAATCTTAATATTATACCAATATCATTTAAATTTAGTTATGACATGAATCCATATATTTCCTTTGAAGCATTAATATTTTTGCAATGTCTAAATCTGAACAAGCTAAAATTTATCATATTCTCATTTACTGTTATACATGACCAAATCATCAAATTATCTAAGCAAATTTTGATTATACAATTTAAATGGATATTAATTATGTGTTAAAAGAGATAAACACTAATAATTAATTATAGTAATCAAATTCTAAAAAAAGTTAAAAAAATTAAAACCATAACAAAATATATTAATAATTCAAAAAAAAATGAAAATTTTGGTCCTAATATTAAAATATTATAAAGATGTGTATATGTGCAGTATACTTTTATATATTAGCAATGAATTCAGATTAACTAGTGCAAACCAAATAATAAAAAATATTTTGAATAATAATATTTTTCATAAAAAAAATTGATTATATAATATAAGTAATACTCAATATGAAATAACAATTGAGAAAATAATTAATAATTAGGTTGTTACAAAACACTAATTGTTAGACTCGAAATCATGAAAATTTCATGCACAATCAAAAAATATTATTAAATAGACGGCGTCTCATATGAAAATATGTATTTATAAAATAGAAAATATTTTAATCAAAGTAAGAATTAGTAACATAATAAGTCTCTAAAGTTGATCAAACAATTAACAAGTAATTAAGTAATAAAAATTTGATGTTAATATTAAAGTTAAATCATCAGCAAATTGTGCGCATTAACTCTGATTAATTAGTTATGCATGATTAAGAAATAATAATAATTTATATATGTTTTCCTTAAGGTGTAGTATTAAATTCACTACAGTAAATAAGTAAATAAAAGTAAAAAAAAGAACACGCGATGTAACAGAGTTCGGCTATAAAAAGCTTACAACTCTGGGATCCGCAATCACAATTGTCGATCACGCTGAGTCACTAAAGCAATAATTGTTCTTATAACTGTGAACCTCTGGTTCCTTGCACTAAGTAAACGGACAACTATCGGCCGATGAAAAGCGAGGACGACACCTCTAAAATCTACTAAAGGATCTTTGGATCTCACTTTATATAGAAATAATAAAATATTCTTGAGATCAAACTCAACTAGACAACTAGGGTTTTTTAAAGGCACAACTATTCACATCTTTCAATTTGGAAGAAAAATAAATTAATATATATAATTGGTAGCAAAATAGGTATGAAATCAGCTGTATACATTGCAATGGTTAGTCAATGCTAACCCTAGCGAAGTTAACCGTTGTAACATATGTAATATTTGTTATAACGGATGTAAGAGAAAATTGTTCTGGAGCTTTTTGGACATAACTTGTATACAAATAATTTATTTCATTACAACAATTATGGAGATCCATTACAACAGTTGTAGTATGAATTTCAATGATATTTGTCTTGTGTTCATCCATTGCAATGGTTATGAATTTTGTTGCAATAGTTAGGATATAATATCTTTATTTTCTTTATTTTGATTTCAAAACTACTTTAGTTATATTTATTTATTATAAATCTAACTTGACTTAACTTCATTCTTCAGATTTTCATGCAATCAAGTCCAGATTCATTATTCTTCTCTTAAAGATTAATATTTTACATTTAACATACTCAAAGAAAAGATTAAATTCATTTATAATTATTATGCAAATCGATAAATCTAAAAATGAGAATTGTTTACAACAATAGTACCCTTTTTTATTATTGAATTCATATTTTAATGAATATATATAGAAGAAGCTATCACAACCCTTAATTTTATCTTGAGTTGATCTCTACCATTGAATAATGTATATTTAAGGGCTCCAAAGCAGCAAATTCTAGCCGATTCCTTCTGTCATTTTCAAATAATTTTCAAACAAAAGAGGAAAATGCTCGTCAACTCGTTTGTGCCCTCGCGTCGCTGCCACCCTCACTTGATGTTGCCTTCCATTGTCGCCCTCGTGCCGGCGCCCTGCCGTCGATTGAGTTTGTGCCCTCCCATTTCGTCATTCGTTGTTGAGCTCGTGCCTTTGTGCCAAATACTAGTAAGCCTTACAATATATTTTCAGTGTTTGATTTTCAACAGTATTATGACTCAATTTTTAGTGTTTAACAATATTATGACTCACACAAAAAGAGATGAACCAAAGAATTTTTCCAGTGATTTTCAGGTTCCAGACGGGCAAGGACGAGCCAGAAAAGATTGACCTACAGACATGATGGGTAAGGATTTTCAGATTTAGAAATATAAATCAGACATAATGAGCATGTGATTTTGAAGGACGGATCAAATAACAAAATTGATGATTTACCTATCTAGCCGATTTATCGTCAACTCTACTTTTAGATGATTTATGAGAATCACGGTACATAGTACATAAAGTTTTAATCACATGAAGTTCTGTAATGCATATAGTTAGGGACGACTCTTTGGCGAAGGTCAAAAACTAGGTAGCAGAGTGTATCTAATGCTCATCGGACTAAAAAACTGATTCGACTGTTACTCAACTGATTAATAATTTTACGATTCGTACTTCAATTCTCTTCATTGCTTTAAAATTCGTGTGAATGATCAGAACTATAGATCGGACGGTATATACAGCCCATCGGAGTAGAGTTACTCCGATAGACATCGGACCAATCACTCTCCCCAAAAACTAAATTCAATTCAGGGATAAAAATTTTAAAATATTTTTATTACAAACATATTATTTTTATTTTTTCTGAAAATAAATATAATTATATAGATGTTTTTTTAACTTTTTGATCAGGGATCAATTATTTGTGGTGGGGATCATTTGCCTCATTGTCCTGCCACTTGGGAAAAGTAGTGGCTTGTTTCATCTTTTATTTCTCTTTTTCCGTGAAATCTCTACTAAAACTTAACTTGTATAAGAAATTTGAGGTGCTGCTAATTTCTTTGGAAAAAGAAGAAGTCTCTGCTGTGTTTTTTGCGCTAATTTCATCGAAAAAAATAACTTGGAGGAGAATCCTTAGTTGCATTTTTCTTTCATTTTTCTTTTTGCGGAATAGCCAACAAAACAGTTGGGTCATGATAATTTAAATGTCATATTAGAAAAGGGGATGAATCCCTTGACAGTGGGTTATTTTGATAATCTTAACAATAATTTTTAAATAAATGTCAAAAAATCTTTAAAATAAAAAAATTATAAATATATTTTTTTACTTATAGATTGATAGTGTTTTTAAATTTCATATAATTTTATTTTCTTTTGATAATCCATTGAAGACCGTTAAATTGAAGTTATTATAAATTATATAAAATTCATGGTCTTTGATGGACTATCAAACGATAATGAAATCACATGAAATTTTAAATACAATCAATCTATAAGTAAAAAATATATCTATATATTTTTTATTTTGTGTGTGTTTGGATGGTGAAAGGATTAGTGCAAGAATAATATTTTTTTTGGATTAGTAGATGAAAATAGTGTGAGATTAGTGATATCTTGAAAAATATGAGAAAAATATTAATTTTTACTATTTTGGGTTAGTAAAATGTTATTTGGATGTTAATTTAAGAATAGTGATGGAAGGAATGAATAAAATGATGAACTATTTCTTTTTTGTTTAATATATTAATGCTGATTATTTTATTTATATTGGGATTGGCTACGGTGATTCCATAAGCATTTCGAGCCGAAATGCTTAAGGCTCGAATTTTAAAATCTCGTTCTTGAAATTTCAATTTAAATACCTCAAAACATTCTTCATATCATAATCTTATAGATTATCAATTTTCATCAAATTTGGAGTTGGTTTACTATGCTTATTAATATTTCAAAGATGGCTCTAAAAATAATTAAAAATACTAATTTTTATAGGCCAAATGTTGCTATCTTTCAAAAATCATTAAGTATAGTAAATGAACTCAAATGTGATGAAAATTGATAATCTACAAGAATATGATATGAAATTTTTTTTGAGCTATTTAAATTAAAATTTTAGGCGTGAGATTTTAAAATTCGAGCCATAAACACTTGACCGAAGTGCTTATGGAATCACCGTAGCCAAACTCATTTATATTATGATTATTATGATTATATTTATTATTTATTATTATTTTATTTAATATTAAAAAATATTATATCATATTATTATTTATTAATCATTATTTTTAATACTTATGATTATTATTTATGATCATTTTATATAATATTAGTACTTATTTAATATTACTTCGCTTATTTCATATTATTTTATTTAATATTAAAAAAAATATATCATTATTTATTTATATTAAAGACAGATATATATTAGATAATGTTGTTTGTGCTCATGAAACTCTACACTCAATCAAAAAAAAAAAAAAATAAGAGTTTTCTTTTTAAAATCGACTTTGAGAAATCTTTTGACAAAGTCAATTGGGATTTTTTATTTGAAATTTTAGAGGATAGGAACTTTGGCCTTAATCGAGAACTTGAAGAATATTTTAATTGTAAGAGAGGAGTAATGCAGGAAGACTAATCTCCCCTTTTTTATTTGATTTAGTAGCTGATGTTATGCATAAAATTCTTAGTAAGGCTTAGGATAGTGGATACTTGTCAGGGATTAAACTTACTCCCTTAGGACTTAGCATTATCATTCACTATTTTGCTGATGACACACTTCTATTTCTAGAAGCAACAAAATTCTAATTTAGAAATCCTACAATGGATTTTGGTTGGATTTGAGTAACTGTCAGGTATAAAAATTAATTTCTCTAAGTGTAAATTTATTCCTTTCAATTTATCTGCTGAGGACGGACCTTCTTTAGTAGCTAAATTTGGTTAAATTGGGTACTTTACCCATTATATATTTAAGTTTTCCTTTGAATAATAAAAAATTATATGTTCAAGATTAAAATTTTCTAATTGAAAAAAAAAGTAAGCTACAAGGATGAAAAAGTAAATTATTATCATATGAGGGTAGAATTGTACTTCTAAATTCTGTCATTTCCTCCATTCCCTTGTACTGGTTGTCATTCTTTCAATTACCATAAAAGGTTAGGGTTTCAATAGATAAACTTAGGAAAAGATTCTTGTGGTATGAGAATAATTTAGTCAAGAAAAAATATAGCCTGACCTATTGTGTGTAAATCCAAAAATCAAGGAGGATTAGGAGGTTTTAGACTTAGATGTCATGAACATAAGCCTTTTGGCTAAGTAGCTTGTCAGATTTTTAGATTCAAAAGTTGTGGGTCTTTGGAAAATAGTTATACAAGCTAAGTATCATGCAAATATTAGAACCTCCTTTTCTCATTTTTGAAAAAGAGTGATGTCTACTTAGCCTATAGTTTGTACCAGTACAGACAAGCAAGTTGGCAATGGATCCACTGTGCAATTTTGGCGTGATAAATAATTTTCTTCCATTACTCTAGCTTGTTCTTTTCCTCTTTTATATTCCGTAGTACACAACTCTTCTATTACTGTACACTAGGGCTGCAAGAAATATTTGAAGTTCGTAGTTCGTTCGTGTTCGATTTGAAAAAAGTTCGAAAAAAGTTCGTTCGATTCTAGTTCGAAATTAATTTCAAATCAAACTGATTCGATTCGAAATTATATCGAATCAAACTCAAACCATGGTGAGTTCGTTCGAAATGTGTTCGCGAACTATTTTTGTTTGAATTTGTATTAATTATTTGATTGTTTGAGACTTTGAGTAGTATGAATTTATATAAAATTTATTAATTTTTGTTGAATGAACTTTTAGTTTTGTATGAATTTATATTAAATTGACATTTTTATATTTGATTATGTTATTTTGATATGAATTGTGGAATTTGTTCATCTAATAATTCTATTTCAAACTATTTACGAATCAAATCAAACAGTTCGAATATTTAACGAATCAAATTTCAAACAATGGTTTGAGTTCGAAACTGCCTATCTATTTCAAATCAAACTAGTTCGAAATAGATTTCAAATCAAACTCAAACACAAGTCAGTTCGTTCGTGTTCGATTCGTTTGCAGCCCTACTGTACACAATGCCTTTGTATAGATTTCACTCACACTTTAGCTGATGAATATTTAGAGGAATGGTTGCATTTGTAATCTGCTCTTCAACACTTTTCTTTAACACCTGAGTTACGAGACTCAGTGGTATGGAGATGGTCTCCTTCAGGTATTTTCGCTGTACATTCCTTGTATGAATGGTTAGATTATGGGGGCATACCTGACTCAGACTATGTGTCCATTTGGAACTCATAACTCCCTCTTAAGATCAATTTTTTTTTCTTTGGTTATTGAAAAGAGATAGGGTATTAACAAAAGTTAACTTACAAAAAAGAGGTTGGCAAGGCTCTCTCCAATGTGAATTTTGTTCATATACTGAATTCTCAGATCACTTATTTGTTACTTGCCCTTTTGTTAATTCTATTTAGCAATGAATAACTAGATATAATAACTTTGTATTTACAGGGTCAAATTGCAAGATTTGTGGTATTTGGACTGTTCTATCCCTTTGAAAGATGCTAATCTTATTGAAACTATTAGAGGGGCAGTTCTCCGGACAATATGTCTAGAGAGGAATATAATGTGTTTTTCAGATGCTGTTTGCAAAAATATTAAAGTAGTTGGTTCCCATATAATAGGATTAACTACCTTTTGGTGTACTCGTTATAGAAATGACAGTCTTTTGAAATTATCCCTTATTTTACTTCAAAATACAGATGATTTGATTTTACATGTTCAAGGGAAAGACAACTTTCCTCTGACTTTGGACAGTATTCAAGATGAAGAGGAGGGAGAGGTGAGGGAAGTGGTTATGGTACCGGATACTCTTCTAATGTCTGGCATAGGAACCGAGTGATTTTAAACCTTTTCAGAGTTATTCATATTTTTTGTGCAGCATCCTCACTTGGATTAACAAATTATTATTAGGTTTTTCTCTTTTGTTGGCTAAGATGTAATAAGTAGTAAGATGAACTCTGTCTCAACTAGTATTAAATGTCTGATACCTTTTTGAGATACTTAGGATGTAATATTCCAATGATTTCTATGAAATCGGTGGAGTCAATCCACTTTTGTCAAAAATATATATTATTATTTATTAATAATCATATTTTATTTAATACTAATAATTATTATTTGTTTATTGCACTTTTTAGGTTAGTAAAATTATAGTTTGAATGGTAGCTTTGGAATGATAATGGAGAGAATAAATAAAATATAAATATTTGTTTTCTTATCCTCTTAATTTATTGACTATATTATTCGAAATATTATTATAGAAAAAATAATGGTATTCTAATGCATCAACTTCAAAAAGCTCATAAATCATAGAAAATTAATTAATTACCGAAAAAAAGAGAGAACCAACTGTTAAATTTCATTTTATCATGATTTCAACAAGAAAAAAATTATTTCCAAATGATCTTGACTTTGATGAGCAGTAATGAGCATCGCCGAGACTCAAAGTTACAATTGCTTCCTCTCTGCCACCATTAATCATCGGCGAGGCTCAGACACAAAGACACGATTGCCTCGTGCTATCTCTAACCATCTCAGCCACTCCTTCGAAGACCTTCATGTTGGATCTCTATCTGTTCTTTTTTATGGTGAGAAGATGATTCTACAGTTTATTTCCATATTCATACCGCACAAAATGAGAAATTTAGGAAAAAAAATAGGCTGTCATTTTTTTCTGCATGGAAAGAGTAAGAGGTTGGAGGGAGAAGTTGAGTTTGAAAAAGAATGAATAGATAAAAGATTTTGAGTTTTTTTATTAATATCCAAGAGAGTCAAAAGTTTGCAATTATGCAAAACCATATTTTCAATGGATTAGCAAACAGCACTGCATCGATGCTATTCCGAATTATCAAATGATGTTTGGGTCCGTTTGGCAAATCAAGGAAAAGTTTTGGAAGAGTGGTAATTTTGGAAGAGTGATGGAATAGTATTTTTTTTTGGAAGAGTGGTAGAAGAGTGGTATTCTTGTCTATTCGGAAGAGCGAAAATATCGTTTGGCAGTTGTTACTCAGAATAGTTAAAATATGAATAATTATGATACTAATAATGACGATGATAATAATAATAATAAAATAATAATCATAATAGTAAGATAATAATAATAGTAAAGTAATAAAAAATAATCATAATAAATAATAATATTATAATAGTAATATAATAAAAATATAAACATAATCATAATATAGTAATATAATAATAAAAAATTATAATTACCATCATAATTATAATAATATAATAATAAATATCATAATTTTAATAATATAATAATCATAATCATAATTATGATAATAATAATTATAGTCATAATCATAATAATATAACCATAATCATAATTATAATAATATAATAATAAAAATATAATCATAATCATAAAAATAATTATAAATAATTATAATAATAATAATAAAAATAAATTAATCATAACTATAATCAACATATAATAATATAATACAACATAATAAAATAATAATAAAGTAATAAAAAATAATCATAATAAATAATAATATTATAATAGTAATATAATAAAAATATAAACATAATCATAATATAGTAATATAATAATAAAAAAATTATAATTACAATCATAATTATAATAATATAATAATAATAATAAGTAATCATAATTTTAATAATATAATTATAATATAATAATCATAATCATAATAATATAATAATAAAAATATAATCATAAAAATAAAATGATTATAAATAATTATAATTATAATAATATAAAAATAAATTAATCATCGCTATAATAAATATATAATAATATAAAAAAACATAATAAAATAATAATAAATAATCATAATCATAATCATAATATAATAATATAATAATATAATAATAAATAATCTTGATCATAATAATATAATAATAAAATAATTATATTTATATTCATAATATAATAATATAATAATATAATATTAAAATTATATTTAATAATAATAAATTATATAATAATACTAATGGTAACGATAATATAATAACAACAATGATAATAATAATTTAATAATAATAATATAATGATAATAATAATAATAAATAATAATCATAATATTAATATAATAATAAATTATAATCATAAATATAATATAATAATATAATAATACTAAATCTTAATCATAATCATAATATAATAATATAATATAATATAATCAATCAATAATCGCTATTCCGACGAGAGCTAATCCCAGGTATTCCACCTATTTGATTACACCAAAAGTTTGAACAGTGCTGCTGTTCTAAAATTAACGCTATTCTGACTGCAACTGAATATTAAGGGAGTGTTTGGCACTCAATGAAATAGCAAAAAGTTGGAATAGAATAGTTATACCGACGAATTAATTTGCCAAACTAATTTTAGACTAAGTAGAAGAGTGCGGAACAGTGCTAATCCGGTATACCAACTTATAGGTGGAATACCAAATTAGCTCTCGTCGGAATAATGATTATTGTTTGATTATATTATATTATATTATGATTAATATTTAATATTATTATATTATTATATTATATTTATGATTATAATTTATTATTATATTAATATTATGATTATTATTTATTATTATTATTATCATTATATTATTATTATTATCATTATTGTTATTATATTATCATTACCATTAGTATTATTATATTATTTATTATTATAAATATAATTTTAATATTATATTATTATATTATGAATATAAATATAATTATATTATTATTATATTATTATGATCAAGATTATTTATTATTATATTATTATATTATGATGACTATGATTATGATTATTATTACTTATTATTATTTTATTATGTTGTATTATATTATTATATGTTGATTATAGTTATGATTAATTTATTATTATGTTATTATAATTATAATTATTTATAATTATTTTTATGATTATGATTATATTTTTATTATTATATTATTATGATTATGATTATGGTTATATTATTATGATTATGACTATAATTATTATTATCATGATTATGATATGATTATTATATTATGATCATATTATTAAAATTATGATTACTTATTATTATATTATAATAATTATGATTGTAATTATAATTTTTTATTATTATATTACTATATTATGATTATATTTATATTTTTATTATATTACTATTATAATATTATTATTTATTTTGATTAATTTTTATTACTTTATTATTATTATTATCTTACTATTATGATTATTATTTTACTATTATTATTATCATCATCATTATTAGTATCATAATTATTCATATTTTAACTATTCTGAGTAACAACTGCCAAACAATATTTTCACTCTTCCGAATAGTCAAGAATACCACTCTTCCAAAAAATATACTATTCTATCACTCTTCCAAAATTACCACCCTTCCAAAGCTATTCCTTGATTTGCCAAACGGACCTTAAAAATTTTATATTTATTTAAAAGTTTATTGTTAAGATTGTCAAAAGAAGTGATACCGCACCATTAGAAATTCGTATAAAGAAAATTTGCCGATATTTTAAGTTGGAATGATTTAGATATCCATTTTTGCCTACAAAAATATAATAAATGAAAATTAAGTTCATATTATATACTCGGAGTACCGAGGCTATGCAAAGAAAACATTCTTTATTATACTTTATTTTTTAATCTAGAAGAAAGCACTTCCTAAACAAAAAATATTTTTGAACTTTTATTTTTCTCGATTCACATCATGTTGTGAAAAGCTACATGTGGAAGTTAGTTCAGAACACATGTTTCTCGGGGACCAATGACACGGAGGTCTTTGCTGCTTTCCGATTATATTGGTTAACCAGATGGACACGCATTGATCAATAAATAGAAAGTTACTAATTAAAAGAGCGTAATGCTATGATGTTTGTGTATAATATGGATTCGTTAGTGTTATGAATTTATATATATTTTTTAATCTAAGTAGTTAATCTGAACTGGTTAGTATAAGATCCATAATAAAATTTATGTGTAAATTAAATTTTATATTTTTAATTTTTTTTACTATTTTTTACATAGTTAAAAAATTACTTAAAAATAATTAGAAAAGTACTTGATTTAAATATTATGAATCATCCAGATAAATAATTTTTTATCTACTTAAATAAATAGTAAAAAATAAAATATAATAAAATTTGGTCCATTAGAAAAAATGTATATAGAGATATAGGTCTACTATTTAGATTTTAAAATGAAAATATGAATTCATAACACCCACTGATATTCATACTTCCTATAAAATTAGAGTATGTTTGGATGGCAAGAGAATAGCAGAATAGCTACTGTTTTCAGAATAGAAATAGTAACGGTGCAACCAAACGCAAATCTATTGTTCCGGAATAGTGAGAATAACTGTTGTTCTGCTATTCCGAAGGGGAGATGGAATAGCTACTATTCTTCTCAACTCTTCATTACTTTTCCAAATAAACAATCCAAACAAAATTCCTACTATTCATAATAGCATCACCTTTTTACTATCCTCGCGCTAATCGAAAAATCATTATTTTTTCACTATTCTCACTTACTATTCTCAATTCCTCTATTCTTACGCTATTCTTTGCACGATCCAAACATATTATCGCTTAGCTTGTTAAAAATATGACATGTTTTCTTAAATTATGACATTACATGTCGAATTGCCCAACGTTTAGCTTTTATTTTTTGGGTGAGGATCACTTGATAATGGGTTATTTTAATAATTTTGACAATGAATTTTTAAATTAATACAAAAAATTTAAAAAATAGAAATTTTTTTTTTATGAATATGTTCTTTTACTTATAGATTGATGATGTTTCAAATTTCATATAATTTCAATATTGTTTGATACTCCATCAAGAACTATCAAAATTTTATATAATTTACAACGTGTATAATTTAACGGTCTTTGATGGACTATTAAACGATAATGAAATTATATAAAATTTGAATCACCATCAATTTATAAATAGAGGAACATATCCATAAGATTTTTTCTATTTTTAAGATTTTTCGTATTTATTTAAAAATCTATTGTCAAAATTGTCAAGTGACCCATTCCCTTATTTTTTTGAGAAGAGATCACTTGACAATAGAGCTTTAAATTATTATGAAATTTTTTTAAAAATATTTTTTTATAGATATATTCTTCTATTTATGGATTGATGATGATTCAAATTTCATGTAATTTCATTATCGTTTGATAGTCAAGTAAAAACCGTTAAATTGAAACCGTTGCAAAGTGCATAATATTTTGATGATCTTTAATGGACTAGAAAATGATAATAAAATTATATGAAATTTGAACATCATCAATATATAAGTAAAATATTATATTTATAAGATTTTTTATTTTTAATATTTTTAATATTTGTTTAGAGATCCATTGTCAAAATTATCAAGATAACCTATTGTCACGAGATCCCTTCCCTTTTTTTAGCATATATTCTCCTTCGAAGGTACATAACGGGCACTTCCAATTTCAGTTGTATGCGTATTGAACATCTATTAATTTAAATATCTTATTAAGTTCCGGCAATTGCTTTACAAATAGTCAATTAAGTATTATGAACATCTCCACTCGAATATTTACAAAACCTACTTTCTGCATTATCTTAAAATTAATTACTTTTTTCATGGCAGCAGAATTGATGTATTAATAACAAATAAATAGATTTTTCGTAACTATAGATATAAATATACTCTTTAGCGGTGTGTGGTTGTTCCCCATGGGTCGGAGCTGCCAATCGCCATACTATGATGTCATCAAGCACACTCGCTGATTATCTAATTCAAACATATCCGAGATCAAATAACTTATAATTCAATCCAAATCAATTTAAAATTTAAATAAAGTTAATATTCAAATTGATCCAATCCAAACTAATTCGATCTAATTTTTAAAAAAAATCAAACTAATCCGATCCGACCCAACCCGAATCGAATTGATCCGACCGTTTGATTGCCACCTCTACTCTCAAGTCTCTACATATTTGATTACATGAAGATTGCCAAACAAAATCAAATACACCCAAAGGTTCATCATTAATTAAGTGTAATTAATCCAGAGAGTATCCTTAAATGTGAGCGAGTCTAACAAAATTGCAAATTATAGATAACGATAATTAAATAATTAATTACTTTTTAATAAAAAAAGAGAGATAAAACAAAAAAAGGTGGGTCTACGTGGGCCGTTGGATTGAGACAGAAAAGAAGAGGGAAAGAATGAGATGGAAAGTCGAGACTTGAAAGCGTGCTGCCTGCCATTATACATTTATACTTCCCTTCTTTCGCCTCTCTCTTTCTTTTCTTTCAAATTGTTTCTCGCCTCTCTCTCTCGTATTTCTTTTATTTCATCTCCACTTTTTAGAATCTGGATTTTGGTGAGGTTGAGGTGAGGCCTAGAGAGAGAGAGAGAGAGAGATCCAGCGAAACAAAGTCGGTGGGAAAAATCTTGGGACATAAATCTTAAAGGAGACAAAAGGAGATGTCTTTGCGAACACTTGGGACATTTAGAAAAGAAAGCACTCCTTTTCTCTGATTCAAACTAAAGAAAGTCCGCTTTGGCGTCGTTGTTTTGTTGTGAAGTTGGATCTACTGGGATTCGGGTGTGAGTTGGTTTGAAGTCTTGTGCGGTTTATCTGTGTTGCTTCGCTCACTGGGTGCTTGATAAGGCCGTGGCATGATTAGGCAGTGGAGCTCGTTTTCAAAGTTAGGTGAAGAGAATTTTGATTATTTTGATTTGAAACTGGTGAAAAAAAAACAAGTGTCGGATAAGAGAATCTAGAGACGCACTGTCATTTCATGCAACTTGCTGAAAATATTGAAATTTCATCTTTGGGTTTCCTCGGGAGGTCTCTCTGAAGGCATGAAGGTAATCATATCTTGCTTACTTACCTTCTCCGAAATTCTCCAACAACAAACTAAGAATAAAAATACGTTCTTCTTTGAATGCAACCAGTATCTGTTTCTTTCATTTTCCTTCTTTATTACTTCTTCCCCTCTTTTTTCCTTTAACAGTTGAGCGAGTTTTGAACTGGAATTCAGGAAATTGAGTAAATCCAGCTACTGGAGTACAATTTCTAATCGGATCAGGAGATTACGGTTTTTAGATATATGCCAATTCATGCTCTATTCATGGATGCAACATGGGTCAGTCAATTACGCTGCTTTGTTTTTTTTTTTTTTTGACTTGATAATTACTTCTAACATAATTTTAAGAAAGTTTCCAGGCATCAAGTATCCTGTGAACTGCATTTCCTCTCTTTTGTCTTTTAGAAAATGCCAAACCTCCAATTCCAGTTATGAGAGGAGAAGAAGACAAAATAGGAGTCATGTAGGAATATTTGATACCTTAAAGGATAGCACTAGGGTACTATTGCTAGTCCATGGGCATATAGCATTTATCTACCAGTTTTTGGACCTTTGGTAGGCACGCATGGAATAACTCCTGAATTTAATTTCTGATGATAGTTTTTGCTAATGTTGTTCCAGCTGAAACTTGCGCTAGGATTGCTACTGTTGATCACATGCAAGGCACTAAATCCAGAAGGACAGAATCTATTACAAATAAAATCTGGATTTATTGACAGTTTAAATCATCTATCTAACTGGAAAGCAAAAGCTCAAAGACCTTGCTCATGGAGCGGCATAAATTGCACCACTGATATTAATACCTTTGTTTTCTCTCTAGATTTAAACAATTTTAACCTATCTGGCACCATTTCCCCCATCATTGGTATGCTAATTCATCTGACCTACCTTGACCTCTCTGGTAATCAATTTTCTGGGAGAATCCCGGGGCAAATTGGTAATTTGGCCAGACTTGAAGTTTTGAACCTGAACAATAACAACTTGGAAGGGGAAATTCCACATGAAATTGGAAAACTAGTTAATCTGGTGAGATGCAATTTATGTAATAATCGACTTTCAGGCTTCATACCGGAAGAATTTGGAAACTTGAGTTCCCTTGTTGAATTTGTGGCCTATACAAACAATTTGTCGGGTACATTACCAAGTACTATTGGGAGACTAAAAAATCTGACCACTTTTCGGGTAGGGCAGAATGACATTTCTGGATCCATACCTGGAGAAATATATGGATGTGAGAGCCTTGAAGTTCTTGGTCTTGCACAAAATTCATTAACTGGTCAGTTGCCGAAAGAAATTGGCATGCTAAGTCATTTGCGGGAATTGATCCTTTGGTCAAATCAGCTTACTGGAGCAATACCATCTGAAGTTGGTAACTGCACAAATCTAAGAACAATTGCACTTTATAAGAATAACATCATTGGTAATATACCGGCAACAATAGGGAACCTATTGAATTTGGAATATTTGTACCTTTATCGTAATGGGTTGAATGGCACGGTACCCACTTCACTGGGGAACCTGAGTATGGCAAAAGAAGTAGATTTTTCAGAAAATGAGCTTCAGGGTACTATACCGAGGGAGTTCGGAAGCATCAAGGGTTTAAGGTTGTTATATCTGTTTCAAAACCAACTAACTGGTACAATACCTTTTGAACTATGTGATCTACAAAACTTGACAAGACTGGATTTGTCAATCAATAACTTAACTGGTCCAATTCCGGTTGGGTTACAATACCTTACTCAATTGACCCAACTCCAGTTATTTGACAATTATCTTACTGGTAAGATTCCTACTAAGCTAGGAGTTTTCAGCCGTTTATGGGTAATGGATGTCTCTAATAATAAGTTGAGAGGTCCGATTCCAAGGTACCTGTGCAGGCACTCAAATTTGATTTTACTGAACCTTTGGTCAAATAAATTTATGGGCAATGTTCCTTCTGAAATTACCTATTGCAGATCTCTAGTGCAACTCAGGCTTGGATCAAATAGCCTGACTGGCAGTTTCCCTTTTGAACTCTGTAATCTTGTGAATTTGACCACTATAGAATTGGATCAAAATCGGTTTAGTGGGCCAATAACACCCGATATTAGGAATTGCAAGGGTTTACAACGGCTTAGCATATCCAATAACTACTTCACCTCACAATTACCTGGTGAAATTGGTGAACTCTCAAGGCTCGTTGTGTTCAACATTTCATCCAACAGGTTTGTTGGTAACATACCCTTTGGAATCTTCAACTGTACAACATTGCAACGGCTTGATTTGAGTCAAAATCAGTTTGTGGGTCCCTTACCTGATCAAGTTGGGACACTAACCCAGTTGGAGCTTCTTCGAATAGCCGACAATGCCTTAGCTGGCACAATACCTTCCATTTTGGGTAAGCTTTCTCGCCTAACCGAGTTGCAGATTGGAGGTAACAATTTCTCTGGTCCAATACCCAAGGAATTGGGCATGTTATCTAGTTTGCAAATTGCCATGAATTTAAGCTTTAACAGCCTCTCTGGAAATATACCAGAGGAAATAGGAAGCCTTGCCTTGTTAGAGTATTTGTTGCTAAATAATAATGGGTTAACAGGTGAGATACCTGCTACATTCGCAAATTTGTCAAGTCTAATGGGCCTCAATGTCTCATACAACAACTTAACGGGTTCTTTACCGCCCCTACCGCTATTTGAACACATGGCAGTGAGTAGCTTTATTGGTAATAAGGGGCTTTGTGGGGTACCACTTGGACAATGCTATGCTTCTCCGGATTTGCATTCGGCAGGCTCATCTGGAAGGGCGACTACTCGCCTGGGCAAAGTCATAGCCATCATTTCAGCTGCAGTCGGTGGTGTTTCCTTGATATTCATAGCAATAATTGTGTATTACATGAGAAAACCTCTTGAATCTGTAGCCCAACTGCAGGAAAAGCAGCTAGGGCCTACTGCCTCTGACCTGTGCATGTCACCAAAAGAAGGTTTTACCTTCCAAGACTTAGTTTTTGCAACTAATAATTTTGATGAGAGATATATCATTGGCCGAGGTGCATGTGGGACTATTTACCGAGCGGTGATGAAATCCGGTCGGGCTGTTGCGGTTAAAAAATTAGCCTCCAACCGAGAAGGAAACAACACAGACAACAGCTTTCATGCAGAAATTCTGACACTGGGAAATATACGGCATCGTAACATAGTAAAACTCTATGGTTTCATCTACCACCAAGGTTCAAACTTGCTTTTATATGAATACATGGCAAGGGGGAGTTTGGGTGAGCTACTTCATGGATCAGGTTCAGGCACCCTCGAATGGAAGACCCGTTTCAAGATTGCCCTCGGTGCTGCTGAGGGTTTATCATACTTACACCATGATTGTAAGCCAAAAATTGTTCATAGGGATATTAAGTCAAACAATATATTGCTTGATGAGAATTTTGAGGCTCATGTGGGAGATTTTGGGCTTGCCAAGGTTATTGATTTGCCACATTCAAAATCAATGTCAGCTGTTGCTGGTTCTTATGGTTATATAGCCCCAGGTTAGTGTACAAAAAAACACGCTTCATTTACTTTCAATTATTTCATTACAAGTTATAAATTATTAAGTTAGTATCTATTATTGTAGTTATTGGAGTGTAACTTACCATATAATCTGCATATATGTCTTTGGTATGTTGGAGGATGACATGAAATGTCATATACTTAACTGGGTCCATATAGCTTGTTTCAAATTTTGTGACTTCATTTTCTGATATGTCATATTTGGGTGCCCCCAATAAACCAATGTCAGTCAGTCACTAATACAAACCATGAAATTGCATTGTAAACTACGGAATTGTTTTTTTGTATTCTTCATAAGTGATATGTTACTAATTTTGATCTGACATCTGGTTCTTTTTTTTTATTTTGAACAGAGTATGCATATACAATGAAGGTAACTGAAAAGTGTGACATATACAGTTACGGTGTCGTGCTACTTGAGTTGCTCACTGGTAAAGCACCAGTGCAGCCTATAGAACAGGGTGGCGATCTAGTGACATGGGTCCGAAACTTTATCCGTAACAGCAACAATTCACTGAACCCAGAAATTCTTGATAATAAATTGGATCTGTCAGAAGGGTCAGCTGTTGAGCACATGACCACAGTTTTGAAAATTGCATTAATGTGCACTAGCATGTCACCATTTGGTAGGCCACCAATGCGACAAGTTGTAGTTATGTTGCTCGAGTCTAGAGAGAGAGCTAGGAGTCATGACTCATCTCCCCCCTCTGATCATTGTTCTCATAATGAGAATGAATCATGAATGTAATTTGTTTTCCATATCTTTTCACTTTCTTTTTTCTTCTTGAATTTATCAAAATGTGCATTCATTACCACATTTTTTTTATGTTTTTTTAATCTTTTCTAGATCTATAAAAATAGATATTCTTTATGCTAGCTCATTTTATAGTATAGAAAAATTTTAAAGTTTACAGCAGGCATGTTCTCAAGTACATTGTCGTGTACAAGCATGTCCTCCGCATAACTGCATATAATTTCATGCAAATTAATATAATTACTCCTAATTATGCATATTATAATATTATCGAATTAAAACATCGATATGAATATTCTATGACACTTATTTTGCACAAAACATAAGTAAGATGCATTAAAAACTACTATTTAAAATAGTTATTTGACTTTTTTTAAATCTTTGGCCACATAAATACACATAATTTCGTGAAAATTAATGTGACTACTCTTAATTATGCATATTGTAAGATTGTCCAATTAATACTTCGATATGAATATCCTACGACACTAATTTTTCATAAAACATAAGTAAAATACATTAGAAACTACTGTTTAAACAAGTTATTTCAGTTTTTCAAATTTTTTTGCCGCATAACTACAAATCCTTTCGTGCAAATTAATATAATCACTCCTAATTATGCCTATTATAAGATTTTCCAATTAAAATTTCAAAATGAACATTCTATGATGCTAATTTTGCACAAAACATAAGGAATATGTGTTAAAAACTGCTGTTTAAACAAGTTGTTTGAGATTTTCACAATTTTTGGCCGCCTAGCTACTCATAATTTCGTGAAAATTAATATAATTACTCCTAATTATGCCTATTATGAGGTTTTCCAATTAACACATCGAAATGAATATCCTACGATACTAATTTTTCATAAAACATAAGTAATATATATTAGAAACATGTTGTTCAAACGAGTTGTTTAAGATTTTTAACATTTTTACCTCATAACTACAAGTAATTTCGTGAAAATTAATACAATTACTCCTAACTATGCCTATTAGAAGATTATCCAATTAACACATCGATATGAACGTTCGAACGACACTAATTTTGTGCAAAAATTAAGTAAGATGCATTAAAAAGCTTTTTAATGAAGTTGTTTGAATTTTTTTTTTTAATTTTTGGCTGAATAAATACTCAAAATTTCTTGCAAATTAATAAATATACTCCTAATTATGCCTATTGTAAGATTGTCCAATTAACACTTCGATATTAATATCCTACGAGACTAATTTTTCGTAAAACATAAGTAAGATACATTACAAACTTTGTTTGACCAAGTTGTTTAAGATTTACAACATTCATTGTCCATTACTATTTATAATTTCGTGAAAATTAATATATTTACTCCTAATTATACCTGTTAGGAGATTATCCAATTAAAATTTCGATATGAATATTCTACGACACACTAATTTTGCACAAAACATAAGTAAGATGCATTAAAAACATCTGTTTAAACATGTTGATTGAGCTTTTAAAATATTTTATCCGCATAACTGCATATAATTTCATGCAAATTAATATAATTACTCCTAATTATGCATATTATAATACTATCGAATTAAAACATCGATATGAATATTCTATGACACTTATTTTGCACAAAACATAAGTAAGATGCATTAAAAACTGCTATTTAAACAAGTTGTTTGACTTTTTAAAAATCTTTGGCCGCATAAATACACATAATTTCGTGAAAATTAATGTGACTACTCTTAATTATGCCTATTGTAAGATTGTCAAATTAACACTTCGATACAAATATCCTACGACACTAATTTTTCATAAAATATAAGTAAAATACATTAGAAACTACTGTTTAAACAAGTTATTTCAGTTTTTCAAAAAAATTTGCCGCATAACTACAAATAATTTCGTGCAAATTAATATAATCACTCCTAATTATGCCTATTATAAGATTTTCCAATTAAAATTTCAAAATGAACATTCTATGATGCTAATTTTGCACAAAACATAAGGAATATGTGTTAAAAACTGCTGTTTAAACAAGTTGTTTGAGATTTTCACAATTTTTGGCCGCCTAGCTACTCATAATTTCGTGAAAATTAATATAATTACTCCTAATTATGCCTATTATGAGGTTTTCCGATTAACACATCGAAATGAATATCCTACGATACTAATTTTTCATAAAACATAAGTAATATATATTAGAAACAGCTGTTCAAACGAGTTGTTTAAAATTTTTAACATTTTTTACCTCATAACTACAAGTAATTTCATGAAAATTAATACAATTACTCCTAACTATGCCTATTAGAAGATTATCCAATTAACACATCGATATGAACGTTCGACGACACTAATTTTGTGCAAAAATTAAATAAGATGCATTAAAAAGTTGTTTAATGAAGTTGTTTGAATTTTTTTTTAATTTTTGGCTGAATAAATACTCAAAATTTCTTGCAAATTAATAAATTTACTCCTAATTATGCCTATTGTAAGATTGTCCAATTAACACTTCGATATTAATATCCTACGAGACTAATTTTTCGTAAAACATAAGTAAGATACATTACAAACTGCTGTTTGACCAAGTTGTTTAAGATTTACAACATTCATTGTCCATTACTATTTATAATTTCATGAAAATTAATATATTTACTCCTAATTATACCTGTTAGGAGATTATCCAATTAAAATTTCGATATGAATATTCTACGACACACTAATTTTGCACAAAACATAAGTAAGATGCATTAAAAACAATGTTTAAACATGTTGATTGAGCTTTTAAAATATTTTATCCGCATAACTGCATATAATTTCATGCAAATTAATATAATTACTCCTAATTATGCATATTATAATACTATCGAATTAAAACATCGATATGAATATTCTATGACTCTTATTTTGCACAAAACATAAGTAAGATGCATTAAAAACTGCTATTTAAACAAGTTGTTTGACTTTTTTAAAATCTTTGGCCGCATAAATACACATAATTTCGTGAAAATTAATGTGACTACTCTTAATTATGCCTATTGTAAGATTGTCCAATTAACACTTCGATATGAATATCCTACGACACTAATTTTTCATAAAACATAAGTAAAATACATTAGAAACTACTGTTTAAACAAGTTATTTCAGTTTTTCAAATTTTTTGGCCGCATAACTACAAATAATTTCGTGCAAATTAATATAATCACTCCTAATTATGCCTATTATAAGATTTTCCAATTAAAACTTCGATATGAACATTCTATGATGCTAATTTTGCACAAAACATAAGGAATATGTGTTAAAAACTGCTGTTTAAACAAGTTTTTGAGATTTTCAAAATTTTTGCCGCCTAGCTACTCATAATTTCGTGAAAATTAATATAATTACTCCTAATTATGCCTATTATGAGGTTTTCCAATTAACACATCGAAATGAATATCCTTCGATACTAATTTTTCATAAAACATAAGTAAGATATATTAGAAACAGCTGTTCAAACGAGTTGTTTAAGATTTTTAACATTTTTTACCTCATAACTACAAGTAATTTCGTGAAAATTAATACAATTACTCCTAACTATGCCTATTAGAAGATTATCCAATTAACACATCGATATGAACGTTCCACGACACTAATTTTGTGCAAAAATTATGTAAGATGCATTAAAAAGCTGTTTAAAGAAGTTGTTTGAATTTTTTTTTAATTTTTGGCTGAATAAATACTCAAAATTTCTTGCAAATTAATAAATTTACTCCTAATTATGCCTATTGTAAGATTGTCCAATTAACACTTCGATATTAATATCCTACGAGACTAATTTTTCATAAAACATAAGTAAGATACATTACAAACTGCTGTTTGACCAAGTTGTTTAAGATTTACAACATTCATTGTCCATTAATATTTATAATTTCGTGAAAATTAATATATTTACTCCTAGTTATACCTGTTAGGAGATTATCCAATTAAATTTCGATATGAATATTCTACGACACACTAAGTTTGCACAAAACATAAGTAAGATGCATTAAAAACAGCTGTTTAAACATGTTGATTGAGCTTTTAAAATATTTTATCCGCATAACTGCATATAATTTCATGCAAATTAATATAATTACTCCTAATTATGCATATTATAATACTATCGAATTAAAACATCGATATGAATATTCTATGACTCTTATTTTGCACAAAACATAAGTAAGATGCATTAAAAACTGCTATTTAAACAAGTTGTTTGACTTTTTTAAAATCTTTGGCCGCATAAATACACATAATTTCGTGAAAATTAATGTGACTACTCTTAATTATGCCTATTGTAAGATTGTCCAATTAACACTTCGATATGAATATCCTACGACACTAATTTTTCATAAAACATAAGTAAAATACATTAGAAACTACTGTTTAAACAAGTTATTTCAGTTTTTCAAATTTTTTGGCCGCATAACTACAAATAATTTCGTGCAAATTAATATAATCACTCCTAATTATGCCTATTATAAGATTTTCCAATTAAAACTTCGATATGAACATTCTATGATGCTAATTTTGCACAAAACATAAGGAATATGTGTTAAAAACTGCTGTTTAAACAAGTTGTTTGAGATTTTCACAATTTTTGGCCGCCTAGCTACTCATAATTTCGTGAAAATTAATATAATTACTCCTAATTATGCCTATTATGAGGTTTTCCAATTAACACATCGAAATGAATATCCTACGATACTAATTTTTCATAAAACATAAGTAATATATATTAGAAACTGCTGTTCAAACGAGTTGTTTAAGATTTTTAACATTTTTACCACATAACTACAAGTAATTTCGTGAAAATTAATACAATTACTCCTAACTATGCCTATTAGAAGATTATCCAATTAACACATCGATATGAACGTTCGACGACACTAATTTTGTGCAAAAATTAAGTAAGATGCATTAAAAAGCTGTTTAATGAAGTTGTTTGATTTTTTTTTAATTTTTGGCTGAATAAATACTCAAAATTTCTTGCAAATTAATAAATTTACTCCTAATTATGCCTATTGTAAGATTGTCCAATTAACACTTCGATATTAATATCCTACGAGACTAATTTTTCGTAAAACATAAGTAAGATACATTACAAACTGCTGTTTGACCAAGTTGTTTAAGATTTACAACATTCATTGTCCATTAATATTTATAATTTCGTGAAAATTAATATATTTACTCCTAGTTATACCTGTTAGGAGATTATCCAATTAAATTTCGATATGAATATTCTACGACACACTAATTTTGCACAAAACATAAGTAAGATGCATTAAAAACAGCTGTTTAAACATGTTGATTGAGCTTTTAAAATATTTTATCCGCATAACTGCATATAATTTCATGCAAATTAATATAATTACTCCTAATTATGCATATTATAATACTATCGAATTAAAACATCGATATGAATATTCTATGACTCTTATTTTGCACAAAACATAAGTAAGATGCATTAAAAACTGCTATTTAAACAAGTTGTTTGACTTTTTTAAAATCTTTGGCCGCATAAATACACATAATTTCGTGAAAATTAATGTGACTACTCTTAATTATGCCTATTGTAAGATTGTCCAATTAACACTTCGATATGAATATCCTACGACACTAATTTTTCATAAAACATAAGTAAAATACATTAGAAACTACTGTTTAAACAAGTTATTTCAGTTTTTCAAATTTTTTGGCCGCATAACTACAAATAATTTCGTGCAAATTAATATAATCACTCCTAATTATGCCTATTATAAGATTTTCCAATTAAAACTTCGATATGAACATTCTATGATGCTAATTTTGCACAAAACATAAGGAATATGTGTTAAAAACTGCTGTTTAAACAAGTTGTTTGAGATTTTCACAATTTTTGCCGCCTAGCTACTCATAATTTCGTGAAAATTAATATAATTACTCCTAATTATGCCTATTATGAGGTTTTCCAATTAACACATCGAAATGAATATCCTACGATACTAATTTTTCATAAAACATAAGTAATATATATTAGAAACAGCTGTTCAAACGAGTTGTTTAAGATTTTTAACATTTTTTACCACATAACTACAAGTAATTTCGTCAAAATTAATACAATTACTCCTAACTATGCCTATTAGAAGATTATCCAATTAACACATCGATATGAACGTTCGACGACACTAATTTTGTGCAAAAATTAAGTAAGATGCATTAAAAAGCTGTTTAATGAAGTTGTTTGATTTTTTTTTTAATTTTTGGCTGAATAAATACTCAAAATTTCTTGAAAATTAATAAATTTACTCCTAATTATGCCTATTGTAAGATTGTCCAATTAACACTTCGATATTAATATCCTACGAGACTAATTTTTCGTAAAACATAACTAAGATACATTACAAACTGCTGTTTGACCAAGTTGTTTAAGATTTACAACATTCATTGTCCATTAATATTTATAATTTCGTGAAAATTAATATATTTACTCCAAGTTATACCTGTTAGGAGATTATCCAATTAGAATTTCGATATGAATATTCTACGACACACTAATTTTGCACAAAACATAAGTAAGATGCATTAAAAACAGCTGTTTAAACATGTTGATTGAGCTTTTAAAATATTTTATCCGCATAACTGCATATAATTTCATGCAAATTAATATAATTACTCCTAATTATGCATATTATAATACTATCGAATTAAAACATCGATATGAATATTCTATGACTCTTATTTTGCACAAAACATAAGTAAGATGCATTAAAAACTGCTATTTAAACAAGTTGTTTGACTTTTTTAAAATCTTTGGCCGCATAAATACACATAATTTCGTGAAAATTAATGTGACTACTCTTAATTATGCCTATTGTAAGATTGTCCAATTAACACTTCGATATGAATATCCTACGACACTAATTTTTCATAAAACATAAGTAAAATACATTAGAAACTACTGTTTAAACAAGTTATTTCAGTTTTTCAAATTTTTTGGCCGCATAACTACAAATAATTTCGTGCAAATTAATATAATCACTCCTAATTATGCCTATTATAAGATTTTCCAATTAAAACTTCGATATGAACATTCTATGATGCTAATTTTGCACAAAACATAAGGAATATGTGTTAAAAACTGCTGTTTAAACAAGTTGTTTGAGATTTTCACAATTTTTGGCCGCCTAGCTACTCATAATTTCGTGAAAATTAATATAATTACTCCTAATTATGCCTATTATGAGGTTTTCCAATTAACACATCGAAATGAATATCCTACGATACTAATTTTTCATAAAACATAAGTAATATATATTAGAAACAGCTATTCAAACGAGTTGTTTAAGATTTTTAACATTTTTTACCACATAACTACAAGTAATTTCGTGAAAATTAATACAATTACTCCTAACTATGCCTATTAGAAGATTATCCAATTAACACATCGATATGAACGTTCGACGACACTAATTTTGTGCAAAAATTAAGTAAGATGCATTAAAAAGCTGTTTAATGAAGTTGTTTGATTTTTTTTAAAATTTTTGGCTGAATAAATACTCAAAATTTCTTGCAAATTAATAAATTTACTCCTAATTATGCCTATTGTAAGATTGTCCAATTAACACTTCGATATTAATATCCTACGAGACTAATTTTTCGTAAAACATAACTAAGATACATTACAAACTGCTGTTTGACCAAGTTGTTTAAGATTTACAACATTCATTGTCCATTAATATTTATAATTTCGTGAAAATTAATATATTTACTCCAAGTTATACCTGTTAGGAGATTATCCAATTAGAATTTCGATATGAATATTCTACGACACACTAATTTTGCACAAAACATAAGTAAGATGCATTAAAAACAGCTGTTTAAACATGTTGATTGAGCTTTTAAAATATTTTATCCGCATAACTGCATATAATTTCATGCAAATTAATATAATTACTCCTAATTATGCATATTATAATACTATCGAATTAAAACATCGATATGAATATTCTATGATACTTATTTTGCACAAAACATAAGTAAGATGCATTAAAAACTGCTATTTAAACAAGTTGTTTGACTTTTTGAAAATCTTTGGCCACATAAATACACATAATTTCGTGAAAATTAATGTGACTACTCTTAATTATGCCTATTGTAAGATTGTCCAATTAACACTTCGATATGAATATCCTACGACACTAATTTTTCATAAAACATAAGTAAAATACATTAGAAACTACTGTTTAAACAAGTTATTTCAGTTTTTCAAATTTTTTGGCCGCATAACTACAAATAATTTCGTGCAAATTAATATAATCACTCCTAATTATGCCTATTATAAGATTTTCCAATTAAAACTTCGATATGAACATTCTATGATGCTAATTTTGCACAAAACATAAGGAATATGTGTTAAAAACTGCTGTTTAAACAAGTTGTTTGAGATTTTCACAATTTTTGGCCGCCTAGCTACTCATAATTTCGTGAAAATTAATATAATTACTCCTAATTATGCCTATTATGAGGTTTTCCAATTAACACATCGAAATGAATATCCTACGATACTAATTTTTCATAAAACATAAGTAATATATATTAGAAACAGCTATTCAAACGAGTTGTTTAAGATTTTTAACATTTTTTACCACATAACTACAAGTAATTTCGTGAAAATTAATACAATTACTCCTAACTATGCCTATTAGAAGATTATCCAATTAACACATCGATATGAACGTTCGACGACACTAATTTTGTGCAAAAATTAAGTAAGATGCATTAAAAAGCTGTTTAATGAAGTTGTTTGATTTTTTTTTTTAAATTTTTGGCTGAATAAATACTCAAAATTTCTTGCAAATTAATAAATTTACTCCTAATTATGCCTATTGTAAGATTGTCCAATTAACACTTCGATATTAATATCCTACGAGACTAATTTTTCGTAAAACATAACTAAGATACATTACAAACTGCTGTTTGACCAAGTTGTTTAAGATTTACAACATTCATTGTCCATTAATATTTATAATTTCGTGAAAATTAATATATTTACTCCAAGTTATACCTGTTAGGAGATTATCCAATTAGAATTTCGATATGAATATTCTACGACACACTAATTTTGCACAAAACATAAGTAAGATGCATTAAAAACAGCTGTTTAAACATGTTGATTGAGCTTTTAAAATATTTTATCCGCATAACTGCATATAATTTCATGCAAATTAATATAATTACTCCTAATTATGCATATTATAATACTATCGAATTAAAACATCGATATGAATATTCTATGATACTTATTTTGCACAAAACATAAGTAAGATGCATTAAAAACTGCTATTTAAACAAGTTGTTTGACTTTTTGAAAATCTTTGGCCACATAAATACACATAATTTCGTGAAAATTAATGTGACTACTCTTAATTATGCCTATTGTAAGATTGTCCAATTAACACTTCGATATGAATATCCTACGACACTAATTTTTCATAAAACATAAGTAAAATACATTAGAAACTACTGTTTAAACAAGTTATTTCAGTTTTTCAAATTTTTTGGCCGCATAACTACAAATAATTTCGTGCAAATTAATATAATCACTCCTAATTATGCCTATTATAAGATTTTCCAATTAAAACTTCGATATGAACATTCTACGATGCTAATTTTGCACAAAACATAAGGAATATGTGTTAAAAACTGCTGTTTAAACAAGTTGTTTGAGATTTTCACAATTTTTGGCCACCTAGCTACTCATAATTTCGTGAAAATTAATATAATTACTCCTAATTATGCCTATTATGAGGTTTTCCAATTAACACATCGAAATGAATATCCTACGATACTAATTTTTCATAAAACATAAGTAATATATATTAGAAACAGCTGTTCAAACGAGTTGTTTAAGATTTTTAACATTTTTTACCACATAACTACAAGTAATTTCGTGAAAATTAATACAATTACTCCTAACTATGCCTATTAGAAGATTATCCAATTAACACATCGATATGAACGTTCGACGACACTAATTTTGTGCAAAAATTAAGTAAGATGCATTAAAAAGCTGTTTAATGAAGTTGTTTGATTTTTTTTTAATTTTTGGCTGAATAAATACTCAAAATTTCTTGCAAATTAATAAATTTACTCCTAATTATGCCTATTGTAAGATTGTCCAATTAACACTTCGATATTAATATCCTACGAGACTAATTTTTCGTAAAACATAAGTAAGATACATTACAAACTGCTGTTTGACCAAGTTGTTTAAGATTTACAACATTCATTGTCCATTAATATTTATAATTTCATGAAAATTAATATATTTACTCCAAGTTATACCTGTTAGGAGATTATCCAATTAAATTTCGATATGAATATTCTACGACACACTAATTTTGCACAAAACATAAGTAAGATGCATTAAAAACAGCTGTTTAAACATGTTGATTGAGCTTTTAAAATATTTTATCCGCATAACTGCATATAATTTCATGCAAATTAATATAATTACTCCTAATTATGCATATTATAATACTATCATATTAAAACATCGATATGAATATTCTATGACTCTTATTTTGCACAAAACATAAGTAAGATGCATTAAAAACTGCTATTTAAACAAGTTGTTTGACTTTTTTAAAATCTTTGGCCGCATAAATACACATAATTTCGTGAAAATTAATGTGACTACTCTTAATTATGCCTATTGTAAGATTGTCCAATTAACACTTCGATATGAATATCCTACGACACTAATTTTTCATAAAACATAAGTAAAATACATTAGAAACTACTGTTTAAACAAGTTATTTCAGTTTTTCAAATTTTTTGGCCGCATAACTACAAATAATTTCGTGCAAATTAATATAATCACTCCTAATTATGCCTATTATAAGATTTTCCAATTAAAACTTCGATATGAACATTCTATGATGCTAATTTTGCACAAAACATAAGGAATATGTGTTAAAAACTGCTGTTTAAACAAGTTGTTTGAGATTTTCACAATTTTTGGCCGCCTAGCTACTCATAATTTCGTGAAAATTAATATAATTACTCCTAATTATGCCTATTATGAGGTTTTCTAATTAACACATCGAAATGAATATCCTACGATACTAATTTTTCATAAAACATAAGTAATATATATTAGAAACGACTGTTCAAACGAGTTGTTTAAGATTTTTAACATTTTTTACCACATAACTACAAGTAATTTCGTGAAAATTAATACAATTACTCCTAACTATGCCTATTAGAAGATTATCCAATTAACACATCGATATGAACGTTCGACGACACTAATTTTGTGCAAAAATTAAGTAAGATGCATTAAAAAGCTGTTTAATGAAGTTGTTTGATTTTTTTTTTAAATTTTTGGCTGAATAAATACTCAAAATTTCTTGCAAATTAATAAATTTACTCCTAATTATGCCTATTGTAAGATTGTCCAATTAACACTTCGATATTAATATCCTACGAGACTAATTTTTCGTAAAACATAAGTAAGATACATTACAAACTGCTGTTTGACCAAGTTGTTTAAGATTTACAACATTCATTGTCCATTAATATTTATAATTTCGTGAAAATTAATATATTTACTCCTAGTTATACCTGTTAGGAGATTATCCAATTAAAATTTCGATATGAATATTCTACGACACACTAATTTTGCACAAAACATAAGTAAGATGCATTAAAAACAGCTGTTTAAACATGTTGATTGAGCTTTTAAAATATTTTATCCGCATAACTGCATATAATTTCATGCAAATTAATATAATTACTCCTAATTATGCATATTATAATACTATCGAATTAAAACATCGATATGAATATTCTATGACTCTTATTTTGCACAAAACATAAGTAAGATGCATTAAAAACTGCTATTTAAACAAGTTGTTTGACTTTTTTAAAATCTTTGGCCGCATAAATACACATAATTTCGTGAAAATTAATGTGACTACTCTTAATTATGCCTATTGTAAGATTGTCCAATTAACACTTCGATATGAATATCCTACGACACTAATTTTTCATAAAACATAAGTAAAATACATTAGAAACTACTGTTTAAACAAGTTATTTCAGTTTTTCAAATTTTTTGGCCGCATAACTACAAATAATTTCGTGCAAATTAATATAATCACTCCTAATTATGCCTATTATAAGATTTTCCAATTAAAACTTCGATATGAACATTCTATGATGCTAATTTTGCACAAAACATAAGGAATATGTGTTAAAAACTGCTGTTTAAACAAGTTGTTTGAGATTTTCACAATTTTTGCCGCCTAGCTACTCATAATTTCGTGAAAATTAATATAATTACTCCTAATTATGCCTATTATGAGGTTTTCCAATTAACACATCGAAATGAATATCCTACGATACTAATTTTTCATAAAACATAAGTAATATATATTAGAAACGACTGTTCAAACGAGTTGTTTAAGATTTTTAACATTTTTACCACATAACTACAAGTAATTTCGTGAAAATTAATACAATTACTCCTAACTATGCCTATTAGAAGATTATCCAATTAACACATCGATATGAACGTTCGACGACACTAATTTTGTGCAAAAATTAAGTAAGATGCATTAAAAAGCTGTTTAATGAAGTTGTTTGATTTTTTTTTTTAATTTTTGGCTGAATAAATACTCAAAATTTCTTGCAAATTAATAAATTTACTCCTAATTATGCCTATTGTAAGATTGTCCAATTAACACTTCGATATTAATATCCTACGAGACTAATTTTTCGTAAAACATAAGTAAGATACATTACAAACTGCTGTTTGACCAAGTTGTTTAAGATTTACAACATTCATTGTCCATTAATATTTATAATTTCGTGAAAATTAATATATTTACTCCTAGTTATACCTGTTAGGAGATTATCCAATTAAATTTCGATATGAATATTCTACGACACACTAATTTTGCACAAAACATAAGTAAGATGCATTAAAAACAGCTGTTTAAACATGTTGATTGAGCTTTTAAAATATTTTATCCGCATAACTGCATATAATTTCATGCAAATTAATATAATTACTCCTAATTATGCATATTATAATACTATCGAATTAAAACATCGATATGAATATTCTATGACTCTTATTTTGCACAAAACATAAGTAAGATGCATTAAAAACTGCTATTTAAACAAGTTGTTTGACTTTTTTAAAATCTTTGGCCGCATAAATACACATAATTTCGTGAAAATTAATGTGACTACTCTTAATTATGCCTATTGTAAGATTGTCCAATTAACACTTCGATATGAATATCCTACGACACTAATTTTTCATAAAACATAAGTAAAATACATTAGAAACTACTGTTTAAACAAGTTATTTCAGTTTTTCAAATTTTTTGGCCGCATAACTACAAATAATTTCGTGCAAATTAATATAATCACTCCTAATTATGCCTATTATAAGATTTTCCAATTAAAACTTCGATATGAACATTCTATGATGCTAATTTTGCACAAAACATAAGGAATATGTGTTAAAAACTGCTGTTTAAACAAGTTTTTTGAGATTTTCACAATTTTTGCTGCCTAGCTACTCATAATTTCGTGAAAATTAATATAATTACTCCTAATTATGCCTATTATGAGGTTTTCCAATTAACACATCGAAATGAATATCCTACGATACTAATTTTTCATAAAACATAAGTAATATATATTAGAAACTGCTGTTCAAACGAGTTGTTTAAGATTTTTAACATTTTTACCACATAACTACAAGTAATTTCGTGAAAATTAATACAATTACTCCTAACTATGCCTATTAGAAGATTATCCAATTAACACATCGATATGAACGTTCCACGACACTAATTTTGTGCAAAAATTAAGTAAGATGCATTAAAAAGATTTTTAATGAAGTTGTTTGAATTTTTTTTTAATTTTTGGCTGAATAAATACTCAAAATTTCTTGCAAATTAATAAATTTACTCCTAATTATGCCTATTGTAAAATTGTCCAATTAACACTTCGATATTAATATCCTACGAGACTAATTTTTTCGTAAAACATAAGTAAGATACATTACAAACTGCTGTTTGACCAAGTTGTTTAAGATTTACAACATTCATTGTCCATTAATATTTATAATTTCGTGAAAATTAATATATTTACTCCTAGTTATACCTGTTAGGAGATTATCCAATTAAAATTTCGATATGAATATTCTACGACACACTAATTTTGCACAAAACATAAGTAAGATGCATTAAAAACAGCTGTTTAAACATGTTGATTGAGCTTTTAAAATATTTTATCCGCATAACTGCATATAATTTCATGCAAATTAATATAATTACTCCTAATTATGCATATTATAATACTATCGAATTAAAACATCGATATGAATATTCTATGACTCTTATTTTGCACAAAACATAAGTAAGATGCATTAAAAACTGCTATTTAAACAAGTTGTTTGACTTTTTTAAAATCTTTGGCCTCATAAATACACATAATTTCGTGAAAATTAATGTGACTACTCTTAATTATGCCTATTGTAAGATTGTCCAATTAACACTTCGATATGAATATCCTACGACACTAATTTTTCATAAAACATAAGTAAAATACATTAGAAACTACTGTTTAAACAAGTTATTTCAGTTTTTCAAATTTTTTGGCCGCATAACTACAAATAATTTCGTGCAAATTAATATAATCACTCCTAATTATGCCTATTATAAGATTTTCCAATTAAAACTTCGATATGAACATTCTATGATGCTAATTTTGCACAAAACATAAGGAATATGTGTTAAAAACTGCTGTTTAAACAAGTTTTTTGAGATTTTCAAAATTTGTTGCCGCCTAGCTACTCATAATTTCGTGAAAATTAATATAATTACTCCTAATTATGCCTATTATGAGGTTTTCCAATTAACACATCGAAATGAATATCCTTCGATTCTAATTTTTCATAAAACATAAGTAAGATATATTAGAAACTGCTGTTCAAACGAGTTGTTTAAGATTTTTAACATTTTTACCTCATAACTACAAGTAATTTCGTGAAAATTAATACAATTACTCCTAACTATGCCTATTAGAAGATTATCCAATTAACACATCGATATGAACGTTCGACGACACTAATTTTGTGCAAAAAATAAGTAAGATGCATTAAAAAGTTGTTTAATGAAGTTGTTTGAATTTTTTTTTTATTTTTGGCTGAATAAATACTCACAATTTCTTGCAAATTAATAAATATACTCCTAATTATGCCTATTGTAAGATTTTCCAATTAACACTTCGATATTAATATCCTACGAGACTAATTTTTCGTAAAACATAAGTAAGATACATTAGAAACTGCTGTTTGACCAAGTTGTTTAAGATTTACAACATTCATTGTCCATTACTATTTATAATTTCGTGAAAATTAATATATTTACTCCTAATTATACCTGTTAGGAGATTATCCAATTAAAATTTCGATATGAATATTCTACGACACACTAATTTTGCACAAAACATAAGTAAGATGCATTAAAAACAGCTGTTTAAAAATGTTGATTGAGCTTTTAAAATATTTTATCCGCATAACTGCATATAATTTCATGCAAATTAATATAATTACTCCTAATTATGCATATTATAATACTATCGAATTAAAACATCGATATGAATATTCTATGACTCTTATTTTGCACAAAATATAAGTAAGATGCATTAAAAACTGCTATTTAAACAAGTTGTTTGACTTTTTTAAAATCTATGGCCGCATAAATACACATAATTTCGTGAAAATTAATGTGACTACTCTTAATTATGCCTATTGTAAGATTATCCAATTAACACTTCGATATGAATATCCTACGACACTAATTTTTCATAAAACATAAGTAAAATACATTAGAAACTACTGTTTAAACAAGTTATTTCAGTTTTTCAAATTTTTTGGCCGCATAACAACAAATCCTTTCGTGCAAATTAATATAATCACTCCTAATTATGCCTATTATAAGATTTTCCAATTAAAACTTCGATATGAACATTCTATGATGCTAATTTTGCACAAAACATAAGGAATATGTGTTAAAAACTGCTGTTTAAACAAGTTTTTTGAGATTTTCAAAATTTGTTGCCGCCTAGCTACTCATAATTTCGTGAAAATTAATATAATTACTCATAATTATGCCTATTATGAGGTTGTCCAATTAACACATCGAAATGAATATCCTTCGATACTAATTTATCATAAAACATAAGTAAGATATATTAGAAACAGCTGTTCAAACGAGTTGTTTAAGATTTTTAACATTTTTTACCTCATAACTACAATTAATTTCGTGAAAATTAATACAGTTACTCCTAACTATGCCTATTAGATGATTATCCAATTAACACATCGATATGAACGTTCCACGACACTAATTTTGTGCAAAAATTATGTAAGATGCATTAAAAAGCTGTTTAAAGAAGTTGTTTGAATTTTTTTTAATTTTTGGCTGAATAAATACTCAAAATTTCTTGCAAATTAATAAATATACTCCAAATTATGCCTATTGTAAGATTGTCCAATTAACACTTCGATATTAATATCCTACGAGACTAATTTTTCGTAAAACATAAGTAAGATACATTACAAACTGCTGTTGGACCAAGTTGTTTAAGATTTACAACATTCATTGTCCATTAATATTATAATTTCGTGAAAATTAATATATTTACTCCTAGTTATACCTGTTAGGAGATTATCCAATTAAAATTTCGATATGAATATTCTACGACACACTAATTTTGCACAAAACATAAGTAAGATGCATTAAAAACAGCTGTTTAAACATGTTGATTGAGCTTTTAAAATATTTTATCCGCATAACTGCATATAATTTCATGCAAATTAATATAATTACTCCTAATTACGCATATTATAATACTATCGAATTAAAACATCGATATGAATATTCTATGACTCTTATTTTGCACAAAACATAAGTAAGATGCATTAAAAACTGCTATTTAAACAAGTTATTTGACTTTTTTAAAATATTTGGCCGCATAAATACACATAATTTCGTGAAAATTAATGTGACTACTCTTAATTATGCATATTGTAAGATTGTCCAATTAACACTTCGATATGAATATCCTACGACACTAATTTTTCATAAAACATAAGTAAAATACATTAGAAACTACTGGTTAAACAAGTTATTTCAGTTTTTCAAATTTTTTGGCCGCATAACTACAAATCCTTTCGTGCAAAATAATATAATCACTCCTAATTATGCCTATTATAAGATTTTCCAATTAAAACTTCGATATGAACATTCTATGATGCTAATTTTGCACAAAACATAAGGAATATGTGTTAAAAACTGCTGTTTAAATAAGTTTTTTGAGATTTTCAAAATTTGTTGCCGCCTAGCTACTCATAATTTCGTGAAAATTAATATAATTACTCCTAATTATGCCTATTATGATGTTTTCCAATTAACACATCGAAATGAATATCCTTCGATTCTAATTTTTCATAAAACATAAGTAAGATATATTAGAAACTGCTGTTCAAACGAGTTGTTTAAGATTTTTAACATTTGTTACCTTATAACTACAAGTAATTTCGTGAAAATTAATACAATTACTCCTAACTATGCCTATTAGAAGATTATCCAATTAACACATCGATATGAACGTTCGACGACACTAATTTTGTGCAAAAAATAAGTAAGATGCATTAAAAAGTTGTTTAATGAAGTTGTTTGAATTTTTTTTTATTTTTGGCTGAATAAATACTCACAATTTCTTGCAAATTAATAAATATACTCCTAATTATGCCTATTGTAAGATTTTCCAATTAACACTTCGATATTAATATCCTACGAGACTAATTTTTCGTAAAACATAAGTAAGATACATTACAAACTGCTGTTTGACCAAGTTGTTTAAGATTTACAACATTCATTGTCCATTAATATTTATAATTTCGTGAAAATTAATATATTTACTCCTAGTTATACCTGTTAGGAGATTATCCAATTAAAATTTCGATATGAATATTCTACGACACACTAATTTTGCACAAAACATAAGTAAGATGCATTAAAAACAGCTGTTTAAACATGTTGATTGAGCTTTTAAAATATTTTATCCGCATAACTGCATATAATTTCATGCAAATTTATATAATTACACCTAATTATGCATATTATAATACTATCGAATTAAAACATCGATATGAATATTCTATGACTCTTATTTTGCACAAAACATAAGTAAGATGCATTAAAAACTGCTATTTAAACAAGTTGTTTGACTTTTTTAAACCTTTGGCCGCATAAATACACATAATTTCGTGAAAATTAATGTGACTACTCTTAATTATGCCTATTGTAAGATTGTCCAATTAACACTTCGTTATGAATATCCTACGACACTAATTTTTCATAAAACATAAGTAAAATACATTAGAAACTACTGTTAAACAAGTTATTTCAGTTTTTCAAATTTTTTGGCCGCATAACTACAAATAATTTCGTGCAAATTAATATAATCACTCCTAATTATGCCTATTATAAGATTTTCCAATTAAAACTTCGATATGAACATTCTATGATGCTAATTTTGCACAAAACATAAGGAATATGTGTTAAAAACTGCTGTTTAAACAAGTTTTTTGAGATTTTCAAAATTTGTTGCCGCCTAGCTACTCATAATTTCGTGAAAATTAATATAATTACTCCTAATTATGCCTATTATGAGGTTTTCCAATTAACACATCGAAATGAATATCCTTCGATTCTAATTTTTCATAAAACATAAGTAAGATATATTAGAAACTGCTGTTCAAACGAGTTGTTTAAGATTTTTAACATTTGTTACCTCATAACTACAAGTAATTTCGTGAAAATTAATACAATTACTCCTAACTATGCCTATTAGAAGATTATCCAATTAACACATCGATATGAACGTTCGACGACACTAATTTTGTGCAAAAAATAAGTAAGATGCATTAAAAAGTTGTTTAATGAAGTTGTTTGAATTTTTTTTTATTTTTGGCTGAATAAATACTCACAATTTCTTGCAAATTAATAAATATACTCCTAATTATGCCTATTGTAAGATTTTCCAATTAACACTTCGATATTAATATCCTATGAGACTAATTGTTCGTAAAACATAAGTAAGATACATTAGAAACTGCTGTTTGACCAAGTTGTTTAAGATTTACAACATTCATTGTCCATTACTATTTATAATTTCGTGAAAATTAATATATTTACTCCTAATTATACCTGTTAGGAGATTATCCAATTAAAATTTCGATATGAATATTCTACGACACACTAATTTTGCACAAAACATAAGTAAGATGCATTAAAAACAGCTGTTTAAACATGTTGATTGAGCTTTTAAAATATTTTATCCGCATAACTGCATATAATTTCATGCAAATTAATATAATTACTCCTAATTATGCATATTATAATACTATCGAATTAAAACATCGATATGAATATTCTATGACTCTTATTTTGCACAAAACATAAGTAAGATGCATTAAAAACTGCTATTTAAACAAGTTATTTGACTTTTTTAAAATATTTGGCCGCATAAATACACATAATTTCGTGAAAATTAATGTGACTACTCTTAATTATGCATATTGTAAGATTGTCCAATTAACACTTCGATATGAATATCCTACGACACTAATTTTTCATAAAACATAAGTAAAATACATTAGAAACTACTGGTTAAACAAGTTATTTCAGTTTTTCAAATTTTTTGGCCGCATAACTACAAATCCTTTCGTGCAAAATAATATAATCACTCCTAATTATGCCTATTATAAATTTTCCAATTAAAACTTCGATATGAACATTCTATGATGCTAATTTTGCACAAAACATAAGGAATATGTGTTAAAAACTGCTGTTTAAATAAGTTTTTTGAGATTTTCAAAATTTGTTGCCGCCTAGCTACTCATAATTTCGTGAAAATTAATATAATTACTCCTAATTATGCCTATTATGATGTTTTCCAATTAACACATCGAAATGAATATCCTTCGATTCTAATTTTTCATAAAACATAAGTAAGATATATTAGAAACTGCTGTTCAAACGAGTTGTTTAAGATTTTTAACATTTGTTACCTCATAACTACAAGTAATTTCGTGAAAATTAATACAATTACTCCTAACTATGCCTATTAGAAGATTATCCAATTAACACATCGATATGAACGTTCGACGACACTAAATTTGTGCAAAAAATAAGTAAGATGCATTAAAAAGTTGTTTAATGAAGTTGTTTGAATTTTTTTTTTATTTTTGGCTGAATAAATACTCACAATTTCTTGCAAATTAATAAATATACTCCTAATTATGCCTATTGTAAGATTTTCCAATTAACACTTCGATATTAATATCCTACGAGACTAATTTTTCGTAAAACATAAGTAAGATACATTACAAACTGCTGTTTGACCAAGTTGTTTAAGATTTACAACATTCATTGTCCATTAATATTTATAATTTCGTGAAAATTAATATATTTACTCCTAGTTATACCTGTTAGGAGATTATCTGTGCGACCCTTTTTCGCGCGCTCCGCACCGCCGCCGGGCGATGGGTTGCGGAAGAAGGACACGGAGATCCCTCCCGAGCGTGCATCTGCTGGGTGTCGGCCGATTCTGCCGTTTAGAGATGTTTGTATGCACATTCAGGGGGTTTTTAGTGATTGTGAGTTCTTGTAGATTCCGGTGGGCGCAAGCCCCCACCGTTAATTACCCTGGGCTACGAACCTCGAGGCACCTCTGGATCTTTGAAAGAGAGAAGCAAATAGTATAGTTAAAAGATGGGCAAGTGGTCGTCTAAGTTTATAAAAAGGGATCTACGGAAGATGAACCTACAAACGGACGGTTCAATCTATGAAAGACAAAACCTACAAACAGATCGGTTTTATCTTATAGGGGACGAACCTACAAACGACCTCGGTTCGGTCCATGCCACCTCGAGATGTAACCTTACCAACGGACCGAGTTAATCTCTTCATAGGGGCTTGAGGTGAGTCTACATACGGACCGACTCGACCTCAGTTGATCTAGAAGATAAACCTACAAACAGACCAGGTTCAATCTTAACTAGTCAACAACCAATCACACAAAATACAACTCGAAGCAACGGCGGTTGATCTTGAGGTTGGTGAATCGGGAGAAGGGTGGATATGGCCCACGTATTTCTTCTCACCGATCTTCTAGATCATGAATTCGTAGCACTAAGCCGATTCATAAACCTAGGAAACACAATTGCACACAATATTAAACCCGAAGCGGCCGGGCCGGTTCAACATTGAGGCATGTGTTAGTGAAGGAACCTACCTACGAACGGTTCACATTCAACTTTTTGTGGATGAATCTATCAACAGACCGATTCAATCTCACATTCTCGGGAAATGAGTCAGGAGACAAACTCATCGACGGACGAGTTCAGTCTTGCCAGCTCAAATGGTCATGAATTACTTGTTCACGACACCGAGTCATTAAGATGTCACTTCGCTAGGACATCGTAATGTTCTTCATCTTCAAAGTCGACATATCTCTCCATGCTGACGTCGTAGCTTTGGTCAATCTTCAACGAACGTCAAGATGTTCTTGTCTCGACTAATCATCCTACGTGTTGCATTACTTGTGCAAAATTACTATGTAGCCCTACACCCCTTGTGTGAGCGTATTCAATCATGAGTTACTTGCTCATGGCGGCGAGTCATTAAGATGTCACCTCTCTAGGACATCGTAATGTTCTTCTTCTTCGAGTCGACGTATATCTTCATGTTAGTGTCGTAGCTCTGGTTATTCTTCATCAGGTATCAAGATGTTCCTGTCTCGACATACTTCTTCATGTTGCTATCAAAGCCTTATTCATCTTACGTCAAGATGTTCCTGTCTCAACGTATCTTGTTGTTCTTCATCAAGTGTCAAGATGTTCTTGTCTCGACATATCTTCTCATATTGCTATTGAAGCCTTAATCATCCCACGTCAAGATGTTCTTGTCTTGACTAATCACTTTAAATGTCATGTCATGTGTGCAAATATTCATATGTGGCTCTACACTCCTTATGTGAGCATATTTATTCATTTCTTAAAATGCACCAAGTCTATTATAATATCTTCCATTATTATAAAGATGCATTTATTATTATTATTATTATTACTTTATTATTATTATTATTATATTATTATTATATTCTTACTACTATTATTATTTTTTTATTATTATTATTTTTTATTTCTTAAACTCTATTTATCTATGTAGAAAATTATTTACAAAAATAATAGGAAAAAGGGGTTAGCTATTTAACTAGATTTTCATTTATATTTTTGGGATTTTTATAATAGCTAAAATAGTAAAATTTTATTTTTTATTATTTCTAAACTCTAATTATTTTGTAGAAAATCACTTACAAAAATAATAGAAAGTAAAATGGCTATGATTTTTATTAGTATTTTTTAAAATGTTTATAATAGCTAAAGTAATAGAATTTTGTTATTATATTCTATTATATTGTAATACTATTCATTATGTAAGAATTATTTACAAAATCAAAAGATGGTTAGCCATATTATTTTACTATTATCATTATTATTATTATTATTATTTTATTATTATCTTTTTTTTAATATCTATAATAGCTAAAAGAAATCATTACTAATATTCTATTCTATTTATTATACTATTCATTATATCTATATTTATTATCTCTATTTATTATCTATAGAAAAGTATAAGATTTTTATTATTAGTCATAAGGGATGAAATTCATTATGTTTTTATTAAAACTATTATTTTTATCACATTTTATTCATCAAAAGTATATTCTTGTATATTTGTATAGAAATAACAAAAGAAATACAATTCATATTATAAAACTATATTATCATTCTTTATTATAAAGAAAATGCATTTTACTATTTATTACCATAGTAGTATATTTTTGTTTATTTTGTGCTATTTATTTTTATTATTATTTTTTACAGAAAATATCAATATAATATCTATTATTATTATTATTATTACATTTTTTATTTATCAAAGAATATAGCTAATCTCATCATTTATTATAGTATATTACTATCACTATTATTATTTCATGGAAAATCACTTGAAAAATCACTAAAATATATCTAGTTATTATTTATGATTTTTATTTGCATTTTGGAATTTTTATAGTATTTAAAATGACAAGTCAAAGCTAAGTCAAATATACCAATATATGTGATGTATTTTGCTTTTAAATTGTTTTATCATGATTATATTTCTAAAACTGGAATGTTATTTATAGAAAAATAGTATGAAAAATAAGAAAATTTTAGAAACAAATTTGAGTCAATTTGGAGTTCTAGGAACATTTTCAAATCATTTATTTACTATTTAATATTAATATTATGTTATTAACTTAATGGGCTTATAAATTGGGCCGGTTTTATTTTATCTTTTATTTCCCTGCGAATGGGCCTAATATATAACTGGGCCATACCCCTTTTATTATTATTTTCCTTTTGTTTCTATTGGGCTCAATATATCACTGGGCCAGCTGTTATTACTCCCTTTCTTACTTGGTCCGAAAATCTTGGGTTAATCCCCAATCACCGGATGGCATCAAGATTCGTTATCTAATAAGTGAAGGGTTCAGATTATCCATCATCTTAAGCCCAACTTGCGATTTTTATCACCCGTTGATCTGGCTTAAAGTTTCGCATAGCCCCTTCAAGATTCGTGCTATGAAGCTCCTCCTCAGCCTTCTTCTTGAAAGTTCTGAGATTCGTGCAGGATAGCTTCTCCGGCGATTTAGATCTTCGATTGGAGATCGGCCGACGGGACAAGGATCGCCTCTGTACCAGGAACTCATCGATGGGGGTTGATCACAAATCGGTACGGTGGTTCATTGGGAAGACCGGTACCGTTTTGAACTCTATTACCGATTCGGTATCAGAAGGATTTTATCTCATTTCTCGTTCAATTAATCGATAATCTTCCTAATCCTAATGCATTCACTACGCCTATGAATCGCATTCACATTGAAGTTTACCCTAGACATGGCTGATCCTGTGTTATTAACTAGTATGAACTGATCTTGAGACCTTCTGTGTTTTGAACTTCATTCATGCCCTTGACACTTAGCAAATACATATCGTCTTTAGATCAATTTTACTTCTTTCGAAAGAACCGGTACGTATTTGACTTATCCCTGATTAATGCTGTAAAAATCAAAGCTTAAATGATCAAATTAATAGAACTGGGAAGATTATAAGAACTTTCGACCAGATTCAAATTTCAACTATATCTTGAAAAGAAATCTCGAGTTTGATGAATTAAACAAAAAAAGAAAGAATTACAATTGTAAAAGAAATTTTGAAATCCGATTACTCAAATTATATTGATTCTTCAGATATTTTCTTTTGTGAATTTTAATAAAGTGCAAAAAGGGAATTACTAATGAATAATCAAGAAAGAATTGCTAATGAATGACATAATGTCAGGATTTTATTCCTCCTTGCAAAATTTACAACACAATCTCCAACAAGATCTTGACTTTCACTAAAATTGTTACCTGATTACCGAATGATCAAGAATTGAGGACGGTTTAATTCAATCCAGTCGAGGAGATTGAGCCCTATCGATTAATTCCATTCTTAACTGACTTTTATCGACTCTTTGACTCCATTTCTCCTTTCTGCTGGCATCCAATTCCCCTTCTCCTTTGTCTAATCTGGATTTCACTTAATCTCAGCTGAGTTCTCAAGTTTCCAGAGATCTATCGGCCCCAGGTTCTTGTTCACGGTTCGGTTGAAGTTGGTGAGTTCTCAAGTTTGCAACCGAGATCAATCAATGAGAAATGGATTATGGTATGAAAGGTGAGGTGTGAAAATGGAACAATTTCCTTATCTCCGGGCACAGGGGGGTTGATCAATTCTTTGCTCCAATGTTTATATAGACTCAATCACACTCCAATTGTGTTTCTTTTTGCACAAATTGTGTTTTCCATCTCCCACGGATTGCTGATGTGGCAGTATATCCTTGCATCTCAGGGAAATTGGATGGCTCGGATTCACTTAGAGTGTGTTTGTTGCTGTTATGAATTGAGGCTCGGATTGATGACATGTCACCATGATCGTTGCTCAGTTTTCCCTTGCTCTTCTTTCTTCAAACACCGAGCAAATTCATTCAATTTCATTGCTTTCGGTCCAACACACCAATTCCACTGTGAAAATTATATAAGAGAGACAGTTTTGTGCCAGTAACGGTTTTAATAGCATCGTGGGACCCACTTAAGCCTCCTTGAACTGCCAATTCATCCAATTATTCGCCAAATCATCCAATTGAATTTTACACCCGAATTGCTTCACCTCTGATGCGAGTGATGTACAGTGCACCATCTTCAAAATAAATTGCTTTAATGGATTCTACTCGGTTAGAGCTTTCCAACGGTATATTATTTGCAAAATTCCGCCACCGTTTGACCCATTTTCCATTTTCGGTTGTATTTTCGGTTAAGAATTGAGTTCAGCGAGCGAATGGCTTGCACCAAGAAAGGGGAGATGATATTCCTGTCGTGTGGGGCCCAGTGACAGTGAAGGAATGAGAGAGGAACACAGGAGGAAAGTTGTGTGATTCGGGTGGACATGGCGCACATGGTCGGTCCCACGTGTCGGGTTTAATGAGATACAACAATGGTGCACCGAGTTCACGCGGTTTGTTACTCTTTCAAACAGATCTCCCAGCGCCTAAATTAGCGGCTCTTTATTTGGCAGCCCCAACTTGCACCAAGTGAGCTCCTTGTCCCCAAGTTGCACCCATAAGCCCTTTGATTAAATCCCAGCCTTCAGATTGCTTTGATTTTCTTCTCCAATTTATTTTAACGATTTCTGCTTATCCAAAAATCATGAAAATTTCACCAAAATTCTCTAAATTCATAATGATCATCCCTATATTTTTATATTCCCATTTTACCCCTGTTTTCTTATGCTAAAAATTTCTTGATCAATAAAACCCTATTTTCTTCTTATAAAATCCCTATTTATCAGTTGTAGCTCAGTGTCTCTGCCAATTCTCTCTCTCCTGCAGAAACCACCCTAACTAAATACCAATTAGACTTATATTGATATTTATTAGGGTTTGATTTGATCAAATGCTGACTACTTATCAGCAATTAATACAAATCTAGACTTGATCAGATGGTTGCTCCCAGCTTTGGCACCTGATCAGTCTTGTGAAATTGACTTTCAATCCCTTAACATGAGGGTAATTTGGTCATAGGGCTGACTACTTATCAGCAATTGACACAAATTAAAGCATGGTTAGGTGGTTGCTCACGGCTTTGGCACCGAGTCGGCCTTGAAAGCAAAAATCACATTGAGATTTCTCATGATTGGTTGTATCAAAATGCGGCTTGGCATTGATACTATTCCATGTAGTACAGGGATTGTACTGCTTCAGCTCATAGGGTTTGATCTTGGCTTTCTCTCTTGTATTTCTTCCTTCAACCTTTCAGGGGTAAACAAAGAGCCACCCACCAAAGCGGGTCCTGAGGAATTTGGCAATTTGAAGGGCCTGCTTTGGTGCACATATTCGACACACCTCTCTCCTTCTTAAGGTTCAGGCTAGACTTCGATAGATTTTTCTTTAATCAGATTCTTCTCATGAGCGCAACATGGTGGGGCCTGTCCTCTCAGCCTCTCGCTCGTGGGATAATGGTGCATGTACTCAGCCTCCTGCTGAGCTACCTGCTTCAGCCACTATGGGGATAGGTAAAGATAGCATCTCTCGGCTACCTTATTTCGCTTTCTTTCTCTTTTCTTTCACTGTTGGGGATGCTGATCGCTTGCTTTGCTATTTTCTCATCTCTTCTTTCGTAGTATGGGAGATTTTTCATAAGCTCTTTACATTTTACACTCTCAATCTTAGTTGCAAAAGTGCCTAATACAGCTGCTTTTATTCTCACATAACATCTAAGTACAAAAATAGAAAAAGGGAAAACTTTACAGCACCCTATTGCACTTATTCTATACATGACTTCTCTTTATTTATTACAATACAGAACTAAAGTAACCGTGGTATTTTACGGATACCGAACCTGTCTGTATTGACCTCTAGGCCGGGTACAGAATAAACCCGTTTATCCCTTTATTACTGATGGATAAACTTACCAGTACCAATTGGATTATGGATGCAATTGATAACACCATTTTGTGGATGCTCCTTATATATTTAATTGACTTTTATTTGTGGAAGCTCACCCACTCTCCCCTCATTTGTGCACCGTTGCGTGCTAAAGTGGAAACTCACGTTCACTCATCTCCACTCAATTTGTTTTGTGGGGGTACTACCCTCAAACATCCATCACGCATCCCTGCGAGACAGGCTTTCATCGGGTAGGTCCGCTCTCCATGACCTGGGTCACTTCTTTAAGCGAATTACTTTATTTGACACTGAATGTCGGGCAAAGCATAAACCCTTATTCTGACCCCTCCATGATCTATTTTGGGATTAGAAACAGATCACCTCCTTGGGCGTGTGGTACTTTTGCGGATGAATGTACCCAACCTAGTTTTTTATATTTTAGCTACCCTCAAACATCCATCACGCATCCCTGCGAGACAGGCTTTCATCGGGTAGGTTCGCTCTCCATGACCTGAGTCACTTCTCTAAGCGAATTACTTTATTTGACACTGAATGTCGGGTAAAAGCGTAAACCCTTAGTCTGACCCCTCCATGATCTATTTTGGGATTAGAAACAGATCACCTCCTTGGGCGTGTGGTACCTTTGCGGATGAATGTACCCAACCTAGTTTTTTTATATTTTAGCTACCCTCAAACATCCATCACGCATCCCTGCGAGACAGGCTTTCATCGGGTAGGTCCGCTCTCCATGGCCTGAGTCACTTCTTTAAGCGAGCCGCTTTGTTTAACATGAAATGTCGGGTACAAGCGTAAACCCTTGGTCTGACCCCTCCATGATATGTCGTGGGATTATGACACACCATTTCTTCGGGCGTGTGGTGCTTTTACGGATGAATGCACCCAACCTGGCTTTGTATAACACTCGTGGTGTCGGGGACAAAGGTGGCAACCCCTTATTGAAAATGTTTTATTATTTTTATTTATTTTTATTTTTTATTTTTATGAGCAGGAAAGTAGGTTTTTATTGTTTTACATATATATCCTTTTATTTTATCAGAAGAGGGCAAATTTTTGTTATTAGTGATACATGCTACTAATAATACGAGAGTTATTTATTTACATGCCCTCAGAAGTGACTATTTGCTAGCCACCAATTTGCTCGACCTATCCCTTGGCTCGCGCCGCGGGCGACCAATATGAGCAACTTTCGTCATTGGGCAACAGATAGTTTGAGGGACAAACTGCAAACCCTGCCCATTTTTGTGTTTATTCTGTATCAAATGGACAAACCCAGTGGTATTTGTATTGTGAGCCCAAACACCAAGGCTCTCGCCTTACATTCTCGCGTGGTTTTGGCGTTGAATTCTCTTATTCTATATATTTTTTATTTTTATAGGACTAAATGTGTTTGTGTGGTTTTGGATTTTTGGATGCATTCTATTTACATATGCACAAGTAGGGTTTTGGGATTTTCATGCAAAAGTGGAGGTTAGACATGGGTTCGTGTTTCGTGCACATGTGTGTAAGCGAACACTTATTCCCTCCTTATTTATTTACAATAGATACTACTCGATCGGCCCGCTCCGGCTATGTGTAGTACTTCTTCGATATCGCCCATTAATCGGTGGCATGGGCCTTTCACCTTCATGATCTATGAGTTGGTATGCGCCGCCTCCGTATACCTTCTCAATTACATATGGCCCTTCCCAATTCGGAGAAAATTTTGGGCCGATGTGCCGCCAATGATCGGCCTCTTGAGGACAAGAACAAGCTCCCCTTGTTGAAATGCACGACTCGCGCCATCTTATCATATGCCCTTGCCATTTTTGCACGATATATTTCAAGGTTCTCATTGGGCTATCGGTCTCTTTTCGTCCATGGCATCCAACTCGTCCGATCTAAGTTGTTGGCATTCGTCCATGATCATATCGTTTTGCATAGCCACCCGAATGACGGTAATTCCACCTCAAGAGGAGAACGGCTTCAACCCCAAAAGCCAAAGAATACGGGGTAGCTTGCGTAGGCGTTCGGTATGTGGTTCGATAAGCCCATAATGCCTCTTGTAGACGATTATCCCAGTCTCGTTGGTTGCCGTCCACAGTCTTCTTCATAATATTGATCAGAGTTTTGTTAAAGGCTTCGGCCAGGCCATTGGCTCTCGGATTATAAATGGACGAGAATCTCCAATCAATATTAAATTGCTCGCCAGGGCATAGACTTTGGAGCTCTTGAAGGCCGTCCCGTTATCAGATATTATCCGTTGTGGTGTGCCGAATCGGTAAAGGATGTGCGTCTTGAAGAACTTAACCACATCGGATGCTTTAACTTCTTTGAGTGGGATGGCTTCAGCCCATTTTGTAAAGTAATCTGTCGCCGCCAGGATAAACCGGTGACCTCTCGACGTCGGAGGGTCTATGGGCCCCACTATGTCTGTGCCCCACATATTAAATGGCCAGGATGCTACCGTGGGGTGTAACGGGTTTGGCGCTTGATGTATAAAAGGGCCATGTATCGGCACATGCGGCACTTCTTTGCGTGCTCTTCACAATCGGCCACCATCGTGGGCCAATAATACCCCATTCGCTTGATCTTTAATTTCATTTTCGACCGGACGATGCGCTCGCATAGCCGGAATGAACTTCTTTCATAACCTGCCGAACAGGCCACGATACACATCTTAGCCATAGTTGATCGTAAGACCTACGGTATAGCGTATTGCCCACATACGCATACCGTAGTACCCGCTTTCTTATTTGATCGGCCATCCTTTTATCTTTGGGAAGGGTACCATGCGGAAATATTCGATGAACGGTTGTCTCCAATCATCGTCTTCAGTTATCATTGTTTCTTGGCATTCTACTTTTTCTAGCCCAACATTTTCATTATTCACCTTATCTGTTGTTTGACACAATGATAATGGCCTCCTATTGCGGACGATGATGTGGATTTCCGGCTCTGTTGGTTCACCCGACTCCTTGGCGAGTTTGGCCAACGCATCCGTTTCACCATTCACAAATTTCTGACCTTCTCGATGGATACGTACGGGATTTTCTTCATTAATTCCATGGCCTTTCGATGATATTGTATTAGTTCCGGCTTCAAGACCTTGTATTCGCCGATTATTTGATTTATAATCAACTGTGAGTCCCCAAAGATGCGCACAGCCTTGATCTCTAGTTCCAGTGATAGCTCTAGTCCGGCGATGAGTGCCTCATACTCTGCTTCATTATTTGTACATGGTTCAGTTAAAGCCAGAGAATGCCGTATTATCCCGCCTTCCGGGGTTACGAAGACTAGTCCTGCGCCAGCTCGCACAGTTGGGACTCCGGGCCCGCGATCGGCTTGATTGAAGAAGCACCATCAAAGTACATCTCCCATATAGGACTTCCTTCTTCAATATGTAGAGTTTCCTCGTCAGGAAAGTCGCATTTTAATGGGGAGTCATCTTGGATCGGGTGTGCGACCCAGGAAATGCGCTAGCGCACGCCCCTTTATCGCCTTTTGCGATGTATAGGTGATGTCGAATTCGGTAAGAATGATAGCCCACTTGGCCGACCTCCCCGTTAGCATTGGCGAGTCATCGGATATTTGAGAGGGTCCACCTTGGATATTAATATGATTTTGTGGGCTAGCATGTAATGCCTCGATTTCTTCACCGCGAAGATTAGGGCTAGGCAATGCTTCTCAATCGGTGAATACCCGTGTTACGCCCCTACCATCATGCGACTTAAGTAATATAGCGCATTTTGATTACCATCCCGATTTTCTTGTGCCAATAGGGCTCCCAAGGATCCATCCAAGGCGGTTGTATATAGAATGAGTTCCTTCCTGTATGGGCGCCGCCAATCTTTGGAGGGTTGAGTAGATATGCCTTGATTTCTTCAAAGGCTCGCGGCATTCACCGTCCCATTTAAACGGGATATTCTTCTTAGTCACCGGGTGAAGGGTTGGATTTTACCCGATAGGTTGGCTATGAATCGCCTGGATGTACGCCAATTGCCCTTGCAAAGATCGCAATTGTTTTAAATTCTTTGGCGGGGATAGTTCGGTTATTGCTTTGATCTTGCCGGGTCTATCTCAATGCCCCTGTGGCGTACCACAAACCCTTTAAATTTACCGGATGATACCATGAATGCGCATTTCAACGGGTTTAATTTGAGCGCATGTTCTCTCAGGCGGTTGAAAACGACCTCGAGGTATTGGAGGTGTTCTTCATATGACATGGCCTTGATGACTAGGTCGTCCACATAGCATTCTACTATTTTGTGGATCAGATCGTCGAATATCTTCGTCATCGCCCGTTGGTAGGTGGCTCCCGCATTTTTGAGCCCAAACGGCATGACTTTGTAACAATATATGCCAATCGGCGTGCGGAATGCCGTATGCCTCTCATCTTCCGGCGCCATCTTGATTTGATTATAGCCCGCATAACCGTCCATGAAGGAGAAGACTTCATAGGAGGATGTATGGTCAATTATAATTTCAGTTACTGGGAGCGGGAAATCATCTTTAGGGCACGCCTTATTCAAGTCCCGAAAGTCCACGCAAATGCGGATTTGCCCATTTTTCTTCTTAACCGGGACAATGCTAGCCACCCATTCTGGCGTCTCTTCTTCCCGTATGAATCCGGCGTCGATGAGTTTCTTTGTCTCTTCCACGACCTTCTCTTCGAGTTCTATTCTCATTCGCCTCGGCGCTTGCTTAATCGGCTTGAAGGTTGGATCAATTTTTAAGTAATGGACCGCCACGTTGGGATCTAATCCGGGCATCTCTTTATAACTCCAATGAAAGCGATCCATGTAGCTTTTAAGGAATATCTTCAACCTGTCAGCCACCTCTTTTGGTAACGACGCGCTTATGAAAGTTGGTCGTGGGTCTTCTTCTGTCCCCAAATTGATTTCAGCTAACTCATCGACCGTGTTAGGTTCCTTTTCCAGCTGTTTCAAAGCATTTTTCAGGACCGGGGTATTGTCCTTTTCTGTTTCATTATCCGGCATTTCAACAGAAGTCATGCAACAGCTTCCTTTCATACGGTACTCGTTGAGAGACCCTTCAAAACATGCTGCGTCATCGCAGTTATACCCTAACCCTCGGGTATATTTTATTTTGCCATCCAGGCCCAGGACCTTATTCTGGCCGCCATTCCAGAGTTCATCAAAGCGCTTGGCCTCGGCCTTGGATATGTCTCTCAGACATTTTGCCCTTTTTGCCAGTTTATACAGCTCCTTTCCAAAGGGATGAGATGCAGCGTCATCGCTCGTTGCATTCTCCGATTCTTGTTCTATCACCCACTTCTTCCAAGTGTTGTGATCAGGGTTCTTCAGAGACTGGGTTGAATCGCTCTGATAGAAAATTATGGCCTTGTGGATGATAGTTTTCCCTTTGATGCGTTCCACCTTTGCCGGCACAACAAAGGTTTTTAAGGTTTGGATGTGGTTCACTTCCCTTGGCATGAGGTCTTTAAAATGCCTTTCGGGGACCACAGTAATCTCTAGCGCTGCCATCTCTTCTTCTATCTCAATGTTCATGACTGAGTTGGAGCGGTAGATTTCTTTGATCGGTTTACGTCTCGCAACCTTAGGTTTACTAGGTACGGGAGTGTGCGAGATCGTATAAGCCACCCCTTTGCCTTTATTATTCGAGTTGTGCGGAGCTGGGTCTTGTTGAAAGCTCTTCGGGAGTTGGATCGTCCCATTTCTATGCCCTTCTTCTATGAGGTCTTTGAATACCCAGCATTCTTCAATAGTGTGGCCCAGTATGCGATGATAAGGGCAGAATTCGCCTTCGCCGGCTCTTTCTATGTCTGCGGGTCTTTTACAAACGGGAAGTGTTAACCCACTTTTTAAGGCCTGCTCAAATATCCGAGCCGTTTTATTTTTTAAGAAAGAGTATGGTTTACTCTTCTTGACTTTGAGAGTTTGCATGACGGTCGGTTGCTTAGCTTTCGTTTCTTCCCCCTTTGACTCATCTACTATGACAATTACCCATTTGCCGCTATCGGGTGCTTGCCTTTCGGGGTTCCCGGAACGGGGTTCGCTCGTCACCTCCTTGAGTAGCTCGGAGTTATAGATCGCGGTTTGCAGGTTTTCAATCATTATCATGATTTCATTGTGTTGCGTCTTGATATCCTGCATCACTTCCCATTGTTCAGACACCTCTCTTCTATTATTTTCAACCTGGTGCCTTATTTCGTCGATCGCATTCCAGACGCGACCTTCAAAATTTTCCCGCCATGAGCGTTCTTCATTTATAGACCTCGGCTTCTAAGGGTTATCCCTTCCGCTTCTGGGTCCCGTGTTGATCATAAATGACTCCTCACTTTCATTATCTCGTTTCGGGCCCTTTGTATGGCTTTTTGAGGATGTGATAGATGATCTCTTCGTCGACTCCTCTTCCCGGGGTTGACGATCATGGCCGGACTCTTCTCCCGAGGTAATATCGCCCGAGTTGTTAGAATCTTCGGTCTTCTCCAGAAGTTGCCTCTATGATCTGAATTTGAGGGTGTTGGCGGGTTTAAAATTGAAAATGACCTCCTCTTCGAATCACTTGCATTGATTTCGTTCGGTTTTATTTGGGCCTTATACGCGACCACTGTTTGAAGCGGAAGGTTGCTTCTTCACCCGACTTTCTTCCGGTCTTTGGGCTCGAACACCTCGGGGTTTAATATTAAATTTGACCTCTTCTTCTTCTCCGGACGAGGTATCAAATTTAGGGCCTTTGTTGAAGGGTTTCTGACCTGCTTTAGTTATAGGCCGGCTCGGCGCCACGGCGGATTTAGGCAGAAAATATTGGGCGTCATTGAATTTAATCTCATGCACCCCGAATGGCTTGACATCTCCATCAATTCTCTTTTGCTTACCATTCTCAATATATTTCGAGGCATTGGTGCGAGTAGAGGGTATGACCCGATTCTTTGTGAAGCCACGGCGACCCGAATGCCGATAAGAGGTTTCAGCGTCAATGACATAGAATTTAGTAGGCGCTCTTAGGCTTCCGCATTGCAGGTTCAGAGTTATAGCTCCCAGGGCCTTTTGGGAGTTTTGATTGAAGCCATGAATGATCACCTTTTCGTCGGATAGGTTCTTCACATCTAAGGTGATGGTCTTCAGGGTTTTGAGCGGCATGATATTGATCGAAGACCCTGCGTCAACCAGGATGCGACCAACCTTTTGCCCTCCACAGTTTCCGGTAATGTACAACGGGCGGTTGTGGTCGACGGTGCCTATTAGGAGGTCATCGTCTGTGAAATTTATACTGAGCGGCCGCTTGCGCGTGAATAGGGCCTCCTGCATATTTTGCTCGATGAAATATGACTTGTACTTCTCGGGATCTTGCAAGGCTTGGATTAATACCTCCCTTAGGTCCTGTGACATCATCAATGCGTCGAATATGCTTAATAATGCTGGGATCTTACGCAGATGTGCCAACACGTTATATTCTTCGCCCGTCGACCGGGTCTTTTCTGGGTTCTTGCTTAGGTTATCGGCCTCTTTACCTTTATTCAGGGCCTTATCTTTTCCTTTATCGGAATCCTTGGGAGCCTGTCTCTCGGGTATATAAGTCCCGGACCGGAGTACGGCTTTACATTCTTCATTTTTTGTCCCAGAGGTGCTTGCTTCTCCTTCATCATTCGGGAAGAACATCTCCTCTAAAGTTGGCATATCTTCGTCGTGAGAAGAATATACCATATTGCACGAAGCACCCCAGATCTCTTCGCTTTCTTCTTTATTTATTTCTTCATTCACATCTTCCTTCTTTTGACCCAGGGTTAGCTTTTCCCAGTCTTCTTTGGAGATGAAATGTTGAAGGGTGATCACCTCGGGACTGCCCTGCTCATATTCTTCAATCTTATTCTTTCTGGACTTGTTGCTTCTATGCTTCTTTTTCTTCTTAAGAACCTGGTCTTGGCTCTGGTCCACCTTATAATATACCCTGGGTTTTGGTGGGACCACTGGCGTGATGTCGTCTTTCCATTTCATGCCAGGTTCTTTCTTAAGGGCTTTAAGCATTTTAATCGATTTCTTCGATAGGTGCGTAGTCCATTGCTCTTCTTGTTCTTCGCTTAATTGGCCCGGAACTTTCTCCTCCTCGTGAGAGATCGTGTTGGCCTGTTCATGGGCTGATGGGCTTTGCAAGAACCCTTTAGGTAAAGTAATTTCACCGTTTTTATACGCCTTCTCGACCCAATCTTTGAAGACCCAGCAATCTTCAATTGAGTGCCTATTATTCGTGGTATGGGCAAAAGTTGGGTTCATCCGATTTATCGGCATCTTCCAAGCGTTCTTGGCCGGGGTTAGGCCATTCTTCGGTGCCCTCTGAAGATTTGGGCAACTTTATCTTTCCCGAAGGAGTACGGTTTAGTCTTCTTTTGTCGAGGGATTCAAAACTCCGTGAACTCCCTCCGGATTGGGCTGGGTCCCTTGTTGTAATTATTGCCATTTGTGCCATCTCTGCCGCCTTGGGTGTCTGCGTTGGCAACCATCTTATCTTTTAGCGAGGTGAATGCCACTTTGGTTTCAGCTCGGGCTCCTCGTTGCGGCTATTATTCATGAAGTTCGGCACGGTGTGTGGTGACATCCTTTCCATGTTGGATACCGACTGAGCAAGTCTTTAAATGTGTTGACCTTTGTCACACCAAGAAGCATGCCCATCCACCCGTCAATGTTTTTCATGATTAGGTTGACGGCCTCATCTTCGATTAATGTGCGGTCGCATTTGATGCTTGGTTCCCCATCTATTGATAAAATGCATTATTGACTCCCCTTTCTTGGGTTTAGTGCTTGCCAGATCGGCTATGTTTATCTTGTCAGACACCATGACAAATCGCGCCCTGAACGAATCCGCCATCTCGTCCCAGGTCCTGATGCTGTTATTTTCTAACGAGTAATACCATTGAAAAGCGGTTCCCACTAGGCTTTGAGGGAATTGTCTCAACAACGATGCATCATTGCGCCGTGTTGCCGCATGAGAGCTACAAAGTGGGCAGTGTTGTTCGGGGTTCGGAGTCTTTGTTGCCTTCCCCGGAGAAGGTCTGAAAGCGGGGGATCACATACCCTTTAGGATATTCTTCCAAGTCGTATATGGCGGGGTATGGATGTCCACGATTTTTAACGGGAGGGATAGCGTATCCACCTCCAAATATCTGCATTTCTTTGGCAATCATGGCTTGAATCTCTTTCCGGGATATTCCGTTGGTTCGACCTCCACTTCATGGTTCTATGTGGATGGGGTTTAGAATCGACGGTTGTTTTCCCTTATGATTGCTTTTGAGTACTTGTGGACCCCTTCTTGACGGAACTACCGACTTTGAAATTGGCGTCTTGTGATTCTTGTAAGGATTTGACCGCCTTAATCAATTCTTCATTTTGCTTCGACATGGTAGCGATTAGCTCTCGTTGCCTAATCGGCTCTTCGTCCGTGCCTCGATGTGGCCTTTCAATATTTCTATTTCATCGATGGGCATTTCGGGACGTGTTTCAACGTCATCTTCATTATCAAAGAGATCGGGGTTTCGTTGTGGTCTTCCCCTTCCTGCTATTGCCTTCGGGGTTGACTCTCTTTGGGGTCTCCTTTTCTACCATTATTTTTGTTGGTGTTTGTGACGTGAGCTTGATTAGGCGGAGGCGGTCATCTGGGTCATATTCACCTCGGCGTCGGTGTCCTGGATCGGTGTCGTAGCTTATGCGATGGTGTTGGCCAGAGAAGTGCTCTTCATAGCGAGCGGTTCTTCTCTTCTTCTTCGTTTGGTCGAGGCGGTTATTTTTAGACTATTGAGTGGTATTCTCGAGCCTAATCGGTGAATACACTCTTCGACCTAGACGGTGAACACGCTCTCGGGCGGAGCGTTAGACTTGCCGGCCCTCCTGGGTTGGGCTTGAGACTGGGGTTTTGTTGGCTGGGAACCCTTCGGGACCCACACCTGCTGGGTGCTAGGTGTTACCTTTGGTGTAGACCTCCTTGTGTTCGGAGTGGAGACAATGGCTTGTGGTTGAGCCATGCCTTGAGAATGATCGGGGCGGGAGACGTATTGTCTCGACCTAGCGTTTCTCACGCTCTTCCTCTGCTTGAGGGCCCTGTGAGCCTTGTAGATGGCTTCTGCAGGGGCTTGAGACTTGTCCTGGCGGCGCTGAGGCCTTTGAGTTAGGCGAGGTGTGGGCTTAGGCACCTCCCATGCACAGCGGAGCCGGCACATGGCCGAGTTCTTGGCCACCATGCGGAGGGTCGTGAATTTGTTGGAGAGCGGGATGGCCGGCCTAGCCACCACCAGTTTTGGTATGCGTCCGGGGCCCTCTTCCTGGATGCTTGAGAGTTGCGGGCGGTTTGGGCTGCTGCGCTTTGGGGTGTCCCTTGGACGGTCGCCTTCTCCTCTTTGGGGAGGCGATAGGAGAGGCCATTACGTTGTTGGAGATCCCCAGGAGTTAGGGTGATCGATTCTTCCTCCTCATCCGGAATAGAGATCCGGGACGGTCGCGGGAGTGAAGGCGGCCACCGGAGTGGGCGTAGACGGTCGATTCTTGTGGGATGGTCCCAAAGAACATGAACAGTTGCCTCTCGGGCTCGTGCGAGCATGACGGTGTAGGGAGCAAGGTTGAAGTTTCCGAAGTATGCCATTTCCCCGCAAAACAAAAAATACTTGAAAATCATTAGTCATTTTTAGCGCATGAAGACCACTTGTATCTCTTAACTATTCTATTTGACTCTCTCTTTCGGAGATAAGAGGAGAATCTAGGTCCCACCGGCGTGCGATCTGTGCGACCCTTTTTCGCGCGCTCCGCACCGCCGCCGGCGATGGGTTGCGGAAGAAGGACACGGAGATCCCTCCCGAGCGTGCATCTGCGGGTGTCGGCCGATTCTGCCGTTTAGAGATGTTTGTATGCACATTCAGGGGGTTTTTTAGTGATTGTGAGTTCTTGTAGATTCCGGTGGGCGCAAGCCCCCACCGTTAATTACCCTGGGCTACGAACCTCGAGGCACCTCTGGATCTTTGAAAGAGAGAAGCAAATAGTATAGTTAAAAGATGGGCAAGTGGTCGTCTAAGTTTATAAAAAGGGATCTACGGAAGATGAACCTACAAACAGACCGGTTCAATCTATGAAAGACAAAACCTACAAACAGATCGGTTTTATCTTATGGGGACGAACCTACAAACAGACTCTGTTCATCCATGCCACCTCGAGATGTAACCTTACCAACGCACCAGTTAATCTCTTCATAGGGGCTTGAGGTGAGTCTACATACGGCATCGACTCGACCTCCGTTGATCTAGAAGATAAACCTACAAACAGACGGCTCAATCTTAACTAGTCAACAACCAATCACACAAAATACAACTCGAAGCACCGAGCCGGTTGATCTTGAGGTTGGTGAATCGGGAGAAGGGTGGATATGGCCCACGTATTTCTTCTCACCGATCTTCTAGATCATGAATTCGTAGCACTAAGCCGATTCATAAACCTAGGAAACACAATTGCACACAATATTAAACCCGAAGCGCCGGGGCCGCTTCAACATTGAGGCATGTGTTAGTGAAGGAACCTACCTACGTAACGGTTCACATTCATCGTTTTGTGGATGAATCTATCAACGTACCGATTCAATCTCACATTCTCGGAAATGAGTCGGAGACAAACTCATCGACGGACGAGTTCGATCTTGCCACTCAAATGGTCATGAATTACTTGTTCACGACACCGAGTCATTAAGATGTCACTTCGCTAGACATCGTAATGTTCTTCATCTTCAAAGTCGACATATCTCTCCATGCTGACGTCGTAGCTTTGGTCAATCTTCAACGAACGTCAAGATGTTCTTGTCTCGACTAATCATCCTACGTGTTGCATTACTTGTGCAAAATTACTATGTAGCCCTACACCCCTTGTGTGAGCGTATTCAATCATGAGTTACTTGCTCATGGCGTCGAGTCATTAAGATGTCACCTCTCTAGGACACCGTAATGTTCTTCTTCTTCAGAGTCGACGTATATCTTCATGTTAGTGTCGTAGCTCTGGTTATTCTTCATCAGGTATCAAGATGTTCCTGTCTCGACATACTTCTTCATGTTGCTATCAAAGCCTTATTCATCTTACGTCAAGATGTTCCTGTCTCAACGTATCTTGTTGTTCTTCATCAAGTGTCAAGATGTTCTTGTCTCGACATATCTTCTCATATTGCTATCAAGCCTTAATCATCCCACGTCAAGATGTTCTTGTCTTGACTAATCACTTTAAATGTCATGTCATGTGTGCAAATATTCATATGTGGCTCTACACTCCTTATGTGAGCATATTTATTCATTTCTTAAAATGCACCAAGTCTATTATAATATCTTCCATTATTATAAAGATGCATTTATTATTATTATTATTATTACTTTATTATTATTATTATTATATTATTATTATATTCTTACTACTATTATTATTTTTTTATTATTATTATTTTTTATTTCTTAAACTCTATTTATCTATGTAGAAAATTATTTACAAAAATAATAGGAAAAAGGGGTTAGCTATTTAACTAGATTTTCATTTATATTTTTGGGATTTTTATAATAGCTAAAATAGTAAAATTTTATTTTTTATTATTTCTAAACTCTAATTATTTTGTAGAAAATCACTTACAAAAATAATAGAAAGTAAAATGGCTATGATTTTTATTAGTATTTTTTAAAATGTTTATAATAGCTAAAGTAATAGAATTTTGTTATTATATTCTATTATATTGTAATACTATTCATTATGTAAGAATTATTTACAAAATCAAAAGATGGTTAGCCATATTATTTTACTATTATCATTATTATTATTATTATTATTTTATTATTATCTTTTTTTTTAATATCTATAATAGCTAAAAGAAATCATTACTAATATTCTATTCTATTTATTATACTATTCATTATATCTATATTTATTATCTCTATTTATTATCTATAGAAAAGTATAAGATTTTTATTATTAGTCATAAGGGATGAAATTCATTATGTTTTTATTAAAACTATTATTTTTATCACATTTTATTCATCAAAAGTATATTCTTGTATATTTGTATAGAAATAACAAAAGAAATACAATTCATATTATAAAACTATATTATCATTCTTTATTATAAAGAAAATGCATTTTACTATTTATTACCATAGTAGTATATTTTTGTTTATTTTGTGCTATTTATTTTTATTATTATTTTTTACAGAAAATATCAATATAATATCTATTATTATTATTATTATTACATTTTTTATTTATCAAAGAATATAGCTAATCTCATCATTTATTATAGTATATTACTATCACTATTATTATTTCATGGAAAATCACTTGAAAAATCACTAAAATATATCTAGTTATTATTTATGATTTTTATTTGCATTTTTGGAATTTTTATAGTATTTAAAATGACAAGTCAAAGCTAAGTCAAATATACCAATATATGTGATGTATTTTGCTTTTAAATTGTTTTATCATGATTATATTTCTAAAACTGGAATGTTATTTATAGAAAAATAGTATGAAAAATAAGAAAATTTTAGAAACAAATTTGAGTCAATTTGGAGTTCGGGAACATTTTCAAATCATTTATTTACTATTTAATATTAATATTCTGTTATTAACTTAATGGGCTTATAAATTGGGCCGGTTTTATTTTATCTTTTATTTCCCTGCGAATGGGCCTAATATATAACTGGGCCATACCCCTTTTATTATTATTTTCCTTTTGTTTCTATTGGGCTCAATATATCACTTGGCCAGCTGTTATTACTCCCTTTCTTACTTGGGCCGAAAATCTTGGGTTAATCCCCAATCACCGGATGGCATCAAGATTCGTTATCTAATAAGTGAAGGGTTCGATTATCCATCATCTTAAGCCCAACTTGCGATTTTTATCACCCGTTGATCCGGCTTAAAGTTTCGCATACTTCCTTCAAGATTCGTGCTTTATGAAGCTCCTCCTCACCTTCTTCTTGAAAGTTCCGAGATTCGTGCAGATAGCTTCTCCGCGATTTAGATCTTCGATTGGAGATCGGCCGACGGGACAAGGATCGCCTCTGTACCAGAACTCATCGATGGGGTTGATCACAAATCGGACGGTGGTTCATCGGGAAGACCGCATCGTTTTGAACTCTATTACCGATTCGGATCGGAAGGATTTTATCTCATTTCTCGTTCAATTAATCGATAATCTTCCTAATCCTAATGCATTCACTACGCCTATGAATCGCATTCACATTGAAGTTTACCCTAGACATGGCTGATCCTGTGTTATTAACTAGTATGAACTGATCTTGAGACCTTCTGTGTTTTGAACTTCATTCATGCCCTTGACACTTAGCAAATACATATCGTCTTTAGATCAATTTTACTTCTTTCGAAAGAACCGGTACGTATTTGACTTATCCCTGATTAATGCTGTAAAAATCAAAGCTTAAATGATCAAATTAATAGAACTGGGAAGATTATAAGAACTTTCGACCAGATTCAAATTTCAACTATATCTTGAAAAGAAATCTCGAGTTTGATGAATTAAACAAAAAAAGAAAGAATTACAATTGTAAAAGAAATTTTGAAATCCGATTACTCAAATTATATTGATTCTTCAGATATTTTCTTTTGTGAATTTTAATAAAGTGCAAAAAGGGAATTACTAATGAATAATCAAGAAAGAATTGCTAATGAATGACATAATGTCAGGATTTTATTCCTCCTTGCAAAATTTACAACACAATCTCCAACAAGATCTTGACTTTCACTAAAATTGTTACCTGATTACCGAATGATCAAGAATCGAGGACTCGTTTAATTCAATCCAAATCGAGGAGATTGAGCCCTATCGATTAATTCCATTCTTAACTGACTTTTATCGACTCTTTGACTCCATTTCTCCTTTCTCGCCGGCATCCAATTCCCCTTCTCCTTTGTCTAATCTGGATTTCACTTAATCTCAGCTGAGTTCTCAAGTTTCCACTGAGATCTATCAGCCTAGGTTGCTGTTCACGGTTCTGGTTGAAGTTGAGCTGAGTTCTCAAGTTTGCAACCGAGATCAATCAGCAGAAATGGATTATGGTATGAAAGGTGAGGTGTGAAAATGGAACAATTTCCTTATCTCCGGGCCTGGGGGGGGTTGATCAATTGCTGCTCCAATGTTTATATAGACTCAATCACACTCCAATTGTGTTTCTTTTTGCACAAATTGTGTTTTCCATCTCCCACGGATTGCTGATGTGGCAGTATATCCTTGCATCTCAGGGAAATTGGATGGCTCGGATTCACTTAGAGTGTGTTTGTTGCTGTTATGAATTGAGGCTCGGATTGATGACATGTCACCATGATCGTTGCTCAGTTTTCCCTTGCTCTTCTTTCTTCAAACACCGAGCAAATTCATTCAATTTCATTGCTTTCGGTCCAACACACCAATTCCACTGTGAAAATTATATAAGAGAGACAGTTTTGTGCCAGTAACGGTTTTAATAGCATCGTGGGACCCACTTAAGCCTCCTTGAACCGCCAATTCATCCAATTATTCGCCAAATCATCCAATTGAATTTTACACCCGAATTGCTTCACCTCTGATGCGAGTGATGTACAGTGCACCATCTTCAAAATAAATTGCTTTAATGGATTCTACTCGGTTAGAGCTTTCCAACGGTATATTATTTGCAAAATTCCGCCACCGTTTGACCCATTTTCCATTTTCTATTGTATTTTCGGTTAAGAATTGAGTTCAGCAGCGAGAATGGCTTGCACCAAAGCAAAGGGGAGATGATATTCCTGTCGTGTGGGGCCCAAAGACAGTGAAGGAATGAGAGAGGAACACAGGAGGAAAGTTGTGTGATTCGGGTGGACATGGCGCACATGGTCCGGTCCCACGTGTCGGGTTTAATGAGATACAACAATGGTGCACCGAGTTCACGCGGTTTGTTACTCTTTCAAACAGATCTCCCGCCGCCTAAATTAGCGGCTCTTTATTTGGCAGCCCCAACTTGCACCAAGTGAGCTCCTTGTCCCCAAGTTGCACCCATAAGCCCTTTGATTAAATCCCGACCTTCGATTGCTTTGATTTTCTTCTCCAATTTATTTTAATAGCTCTGCTTATCCAAAAATCATGAAAATTTCACCAAAATTCTCTAAATTCATAATGATCATCCCTATATTTTTATATTCCCATTTTACCCCTGTTTTCTTATGCTAAAAATTTCTTGATCAATAAAACCCTATTTTCTTCTTATAAAATCCCTATTTATCAGTTGTAGCTCAGTGTCTCTGCCAATTCTCTCTCTCTGCGAGAAACCACCCTAACTAAATACCAATTAGACTTATATTGATATTTATTAGGGTTTGATTTGATCAAATGCTTGACTACTTATCAAGAATTAATACAAATCTAGACTTGATCGATGGTTGCTCCCAAACTTTGGCACTTGATCGGTCTTGTGAAATTGACTTTCAATCCCTTAACATGAGGGTAATTTGGTCATAGGGCCGACTACTTATCAATGCAATTGACACAAATTAAAGCATGGTTAGGTGGTTGCTCACGCTTTGGCACCGTGTCACCTTGAAAGCAAAAATCACATTGAGATTTCTCATGATTGGTTGTATCAAAATACTTTGGCTTGGCATTGATACTATTCCATGTAGTACGAGGATTGTCTTGCTTCACTCATAGGGTTTGATCTTGGCTTTCTCTCTTGTATTTCTTCCTTCAACCTTTCAGGGGTAAACATTATCCAATTAAAATTTCGATATGAATATTCTACGACACACTAATTTTGCACAAAACATAAGTAAGATGCATTAAAAACAGCTGTTTAAACATGTTGATTGAGCTTTTAAAATATTTTATCCGCATAATCGCATATAATTTCATGCAAATTTATATAATTACACCTAATTATGCATATTATAATACTATCGAATTAAAACATCGATATGAATATTCTATGACTCTTATTTTGCACAAAACATAAGTAAGATGCATTAAAAACTGCTATTTAAACAAGTTGTTTGACTTTTTTAAACCTTTGGCCGCATAAATACACATAATTTCGTGAAAATTAATGTGACTACTCTTAATTATGCCTATTGTAAGATTGTCCAATTAACACTTCGATATGAATATCCTACGACACTAATTTTTCATAAAACATAAGTAAAATACATTAGAAACTACCGGGTTAAACAAGTTATTTCAGCTTTTTCAAATTTTTTGGCCGCATAACTACAAATAATTTCGTGCAAATTAATATAATCACTCCTAATTATGCCTATTATAAGATTTTCCAATTAAAACTTCGATATGAACATTCTATGATGCTAATTTTGCACAAAACATAAGGAATATGTGTTAAAAACTCATTGTTTAAACAAGTTTTTTGAGATTTTCAAAATTTGTTGCCGCCTAGCTACTCATAATTTCGTGAAAATTAATATAATTACTCCTAATTATGCCTATTATGAGGTTTTCCAATTAACACATCGAAATGAATATCCTTCGATTCTAATTTTTCATAAAACATAAGTAAGATATATTAGAAACTCATTGCTCAAACGAGTTGTTTAAGATTTTTAACATTTGTTACCTCATAACTACAAGTAATTTCGTGAAAATTAATACAATTACTCCTAACTATGCCTATTAGAAGATTATCCAATTAACACATCGATATGAACGTTCGACGACACTAATTTTGTGCAAAAAATAAGTAAGATGCATTAAAAAGTTGTTTAATGAAGTTGTTTGAATTTTTTTTTATTTTTGGCTGAATAAATACTCACAATTTCTTGCAAATTAATAAATATACTCCTAATTATGCCTATTGTAAGATTTTCCAATTAACACTTCGATATTAATATCCTACGAGACTAATTGTTCGTAAAACATAAGTAAGATACATTAGAAACTCATTGTTTGACCAAGTTGTTTAAGATTTACAACATTCATTGTCCATTACTATTTATAATTTCGTGAAAATTAATATATTTACTCCTAATTATACCTGTTAGGAGATTATCCAATTAAAATTTCGATATGAATATTCTACGACACACTAATTTTGCACAAAACATAAGTAAGATGCATTAAAAACAGTTGTTTAAAAATTTTGATTGAGCTTTTAAAATATTTTATCCGCATAACTGCATATAATATCATGCAAATTAATATAATTACTCCTAATTATGCATATTATAATACTATCGAATTAAAACATCGATATGAATATTCTATGACTCTTATTTTGCACAAAATATAAGTAAGATGCATTAAAAACTGCTATTTAAATAAGTTGTTTGACTTTTTTAAAATCTATGGCCGCATAAATACACATAATTTCGTGAAAATTAATGTGACTACTCTTAATTATGCCTATTGTAAGATTGTCCAATTAACACTTCGATATGAATATCCTACGACACTAATTTTTCATAAAACATAAGTAAAATACATTAGAAACTACCGCTTTTAAACAAGTTATTTCAGTTTTCAAATTTTTTGGCCGCATAACTACAAATCCTTTCGTGCAAATTAATATAATCACTCCTAATTATGCCTATTATAAGATTTTCCAATGAAAACTTCGATATGAACATTCTAAGATGCTAATTTTGCACAAAACATAAGGAATATGTGTTAAAAACTCCGTTTAAATAAGTTTTTTGAGATTTTCAAAATTTGTTGCCGCCTAGCTACTCATAATTTCGTGAAAATTAATATAATTACTCCTAATTATGCCTATTATGAGGTTGTCCAATTAACACATCGAAATGAATATCCTTCGATACTAATTTATCATAAAACATAAGTAAGCTATATTAGAAACTCATTGCTCAAACGAGTTGTTTAAGATTTTTAACATTTTTTACCTCATAACTACAATTAATTTCGTGAAAATTAATACAGTTACTCCTAACTATGCCTATTAGATGATTATCCAATTAACACATCGATATGAACGTTCAACGACACTAATTTTGTGCAAAAATTATGTAAGATGCATTAAAAAGCTGTTTAAAGAAGTTGTTTGAATTTTTTTTTAATTTTTGGCTGAATAAATACTCAAAATTTCTTGCAAATTAATAAATATACTCCAAATTATGCCTATTGTAAGATTGTCCAATTAACACTTCGATATTAATATCCTACGAGACTAATTTTTCGTAAAACATAAGTAAGATACATTACAAACTGCTGTTTGACCAAGTTGTTTAAGATTTACAACATTCATTGTCCATTAATATTTATAATTTCGTGAAAATTAATATATTTACTCCTAATTCTACCTGTTAGGAGATTATCCAATTAAAATTTCGATATGAATATTTTACGACACACTAATTTTGCACAAAACATAAGTAAGATGCATTAAAAACTGCTGTTTAAACATGTTGATTGAACTTTTAAAATATTTTATCCGCATAACTGCATATAATTTCATGCAAATTAATATAATTACTCCTAATTATGCATATTATAATACTAACAAATTAAAACATCGATATGAATATTCTATGACTCTTATTTTGCACAAAACATAAGTAAGATGCATTAAAAACTGCTATTTAAACAAGTTGTTTGACTTTTTGAAAATCTTTGGCCGCATAAATACACATAATTTCGTGAAAATTAATGTGACTACTCTTAATTATGCCTATTGTAAGATTGTCCAATTAACACTTCGATATGAATATCCTACGACACTAATTTTTCATAAAACATAAGTAAAATACATTAGAAACTACCGTTTTTAAACAAGTTATTTCAGCTTTTTCAATTTTTTTTGCCGCATAACTACAAATCCTTTCGTGCAAATTAATATAATCACTCCTAATTATGCCTATTATAAGATTTTCCAATTAAAATTTCAAAATGAACATTCTATGATGCTAATTTTGCACAAAACATAAGGAATATGTGTTAAAAACTCATTGTTTAAACAAGTTGTTTGAGATTTTCACAATTTTTGGCCGCCTAGCTACTCATAATTTCGTGAAAATTAATATAATTACTCCTAATTATGCCTATTATGAGGTTTTCCGATTAACACATCGAAATGAATATCCTACGATACTAATTTTTCATAAAACATAAGTAAGATATATTAGAAACAGCTGTTCAAACGAGTTGTTTAAGATTTTTAACATTTGTTACCTCATAATTACAAGTAATTTCGTGAAAATTAATCCAATTACTCCTAAATATGCCTATTAGAAGATTATCCAATTAACACATCGATATGAACGTTCGACGACACTAATTTTGTGCAAAAAATAAGTAAGATGCATTCAAAAGCTGTTTAATGAAGTTGTTTGAATATTTTTTTTAATTTTTGGCTGAATAAATACTCAAAATTTCTTGCAAATTAATAAATATACTCCTAATTATGCCTATTGTAAGATTGTCCAATTAACACTTCGATATTAACATCCTACGAGACTAATTTTTCATAAAACATAAGTAAGATACATTACAAACTGCTGTTTGACCAAGTTGTTTAAGATTTACAACATTCATTGTCCATTACTATTTATAATTTCGTGAAAATTAATATATTTACTCCTAATTATACCTGTTAGGAGATTATCCAATTAAAATTTCGATATGAATATTCTACGACACACTAATTTTGCACAAAACATAAGTAAGATGCATTAAAAATAGCCGTTTTAAACATGTTGATTGAGCTTTTAAAATATTTTATCCGCATAATCGCATATAATTTCATGCAAATTAATATAATTACTCCTAATTATGCATATTATAATACTATCGAATTAAAATATCGATATGAATATTCTATGACACTTATTTTGCACAAAACATAAGTAAGATGCATTAAAAACTGCTATTTAAACAAGTTGTTTGACTTTTTGAAAATCTTTGGCCGCATAAATACACATAATTTCGTGAAAATTAATGTGACTACTCTTAATTATGCCTATTGTAAGATTGTCCAATTAACACTTCGATAGGAATATCCTACGACACTAATTTTTCATAAAACATAAGTAAAATACATTAGAAACTAATGTTTAAACAAGTTATTTCAGTTTTTCAAATTTTTTGGCCGCATAACTACAAATCCTTTCGTGCAAATTAATATAATCACTCCTAATTATGTATATTATAAGATTGTCCAATTAAAACTTCGATATGAACATTCTATGGTGCTAATTTTGCACAAAACATAAGGAATATGTGTTAAAAACTGCTGTTTAAATAAGTTTTTTGAGATTTTCAAAATTTGTTGCCGCCTAGCTACTCATAATTTCGTGGAAATTAATATAATTACTCCTAATTATGCCTATTATGAGGTTTTCTAATTAACACATCGAAATGAATATCCTTCCATACTAATTTTTCATAAAACATAAGTAAGATATATTAGAAACTGCTGTTCAAACGAGTTGTTTAAGATTTTTAACATTTGTTACCTCATAACTACAAGTAATTTCGTAAAAATTAATACAATTACTCCTAAATATGCCTATTAGAAGATTATCCAATTAACACATCGATATGAACGTTCGACGACACTAATTTTGTGCAAAAAATAAGTAAGATGCATTCAAAAGCTGTTTAATGAAGTTGTTTGAATATTTTTTTTAATTTTTGGCTGAATAAATAATCAAAATTTCTTGCAAATTAATAAATATACTCCTAATTATGCCTATTGTAAGATTGTCCAATTAACACTTCGATATTAATATCCTACGAGACTAATTTTTCATAAAACATAAGTAAGATACATTACAAACTATTTGTTTGACCAAGTTGTTTAAGATTTACAACATTCATTGTCCATTACTATTTATAATTTCGTGAAAATTAATATATTTACTCCTAATTATACCTGTTAGGAGATTATCCAATTAAAATTTCGATATGAATATTCTACGACACACTAATTTTGCACAAAACATAAGTAAGATGCATTAAAAATAGTTTGTTTAAACATGTTGATTGAGCTTTTAAAATATTTTATCCGCATAACGCATATAATTTCATGCAAATTAATATAATTACTCCTAATTATGCATATTATAATACTATCGAATTAAAACATCGATATGAATATTCTATGACTCTTATTTTGCACAAAACATAAGTAAGTAAGATGCATTAAAAACTGCTATTTAAACAAGTTGTTTGACTTTTTTAAAATCTTTGGCCGCATAAATACACATAATTTCGTGAAAATTAATGTGACTACTCTAAATTATGCTTATTATAAGATTGTCCAATTAACACTTCGATATGAATATCCTACGACACTAATTTTTCATAAAACATAAGTAAAATAGATTAGAAATTATTGTTTAAACATGTTATTTCAATTTTTCAAATTTTTTTGCCGCATAACTACAAATCCTTTCGTGCAAATTAATATAATCACTCCTAATTATGCCTATTTTATTTGCCATTTAAAATTTCAAAATGAACATTCTATGATGCTAATTTTGCACAAAACATAAGGAATATGTGTTAAAAACTGCTGTTTAAACAAGTTGTTTGAGATTTTCACAATTTTTGGCCGCCTAGCTACTCATAATTTCGTGAAAATTAATATAATTACTCCTAATTATGCCTATTATGAGGTTTTCCGATTAACACATCGAAATGAATATCCTACGATACTAATTTTTCATAAAACATAAGTAATATATATTAGAAACAGCTGTTCAAACGAGTTGTTTAAGATTTTTAACATTTTTTACCTCATAACTACAAGTAATTTCGTGAAAATTAATACAATTACTCCTAACTATGCCTATTAGAAGATTAACCAATTAACACATCGATATGAATGTTCGACGACACTAATTTTGTGTAAAAATTAAGTAAGATGCATTAAAAAGCTGTTTAATGAAGTTTTTTAAATTTTTTTTTTAATTTTTGGCTGAATAAATACTCAAAATTTCTTGCAAATTAATAAATTTACTCCTAATTATGCCTATTGTAAGATTGTCCAATTAACACTTCGATATTAATATCCTACGAGACTATTTTTCGTAAAACATAAGTAAGATACATTACAAACTTCCGTTTAACCAAGTTGTTTAAGATTTACAACATTCATTGTCCATTACTATTTATAATTTCATGAAAATTAATATAATTACTCCTAATTATACTTGTTAGGAGATTATCCAATTAAAATTTCGATATGAATATTCAACGACACACTAATTTTGCACAAAACATAAGTAAGATGCATTAAAAACAGTTGTTTAAACAAGTTGATTGAGCTTTTAAAATATTTTATCCGCATAAATGCATATAATTTCATGCAAATTAATATAATTACTCATAATTATGCATATTATAATACTATCGAATTAAAACATCGATATGAATATTCTATGACACTTATGTGGCACAAAACATAAGTAAGATGCATTAAAAAATGCTATTTAAACAAGTTGTTTGAGTTTTTGAAAATCTTTGGCCACATAAATACACATAATTTCGTGAAAATTAATGTGACTACTCTTAATTATGCTTATTGTAAGATTATCTAATTAACACTTCGATATGAATATTCTATGACACTAATTTTTCATTAAACATAAGTAAAATACATTAGAAACTACTGTTTAAACAAGTTAATTCATTTTTTCAAAAAAATTTGCCGCATAACTACAAATCCTTTCGTGCAAATTAATATAATCATTCCTAATTATGCCTATTATAAGATTTTCCATTTAAAATTTCAAAATGAACATTCTATGATGCTAATTTTGCACAAAACATAAGGAATATGTGTTAAAAACTGCTGTTTAAACAAGTTGTTTGAGATTTTCACAATTTTTGGCCGCCTAGCTACTCATAATTTCGTGAAAATTAATATAATTACTCCTAATTATGCCTATTATGAGGTTTTCCGATTAACACATCGAAATGAATATCCTACGATACTAATTTTTCATAAAACATAAGTAATATATATTAGAAACAATTGTTCAAACGAGTTGTTTAAGATTTTTAACATTTTTTACCTCATAACTACAAGTAATTTCGTCAAAATTAATACAATTACTCCTAACTATGCCTATTAGAAGATTATCCAATTAACACATCGATATGAACGTTCGACGACACTAATTTTGTGCAAAAAATAAGTAAGATTCATTCAAAAGCTGTTTAATGAAGTTGTTTGATTTTTATTTTTAATTTTTGGCTGAATAAATACTCAAAATTTCTTGCAAATTAATAAATTTACTCCTAATTATGCCTATTGTAAGATTGTCCAATTAACACATCGATATTAATATCCTACGAGACTAATTTTTCATAAAACATAAGTAAGATACATTACAAACTGCTGTTTGACCAAGTTGTTTAAGATTTACAACATTCATTGTCCATTACTATTTATAATTTCGTGAAAATTACTATATTTACTCCTAATTATACCTGTTAGGAGATTATCCAATTAAAATTTCGATATGAATATTCTACGACACACTAATTTTGCACAAAACATAAGTAAGATGCATTAAAAACAAATTGTTTAAACTTGTTGATTGAGCTTTTAAAATATTTTATCCGCATAATCGCATATAATTTCATGCAAATTAATATAATTACTCCTAATTATGCATATTATAATACTATCGAATTAAAATATCGATATGAATATTCTATGACTCTTATTTTGCACAAAACATAAGTAAGATGCATTAAAAACTGCTATTTAAAAAACAATCTTACAATAGGCATAATTAGGAGTATATTTATTAATTTGCAAGAAATTTTGAGTATTTATTCAGCCAAAAATTTTGAAAAAAGTCAAACAACTTCTTTAAACGGCTTTTTAATGCATCTTACATAATTTTTGCACAAAATTAGTGTCGTTGAACGTTCATATCGAGGTGTTAATTGGATAATCTTCTAATTAGCATAGTTAGGAGTAATTATATTAATTTTTACGAAATTACTTGTAGTTATGAGGTAAGAAATTTTAAAAATCTTAAACAACTCGTTTGAACAGCAGTTTCTAATATAATTTACTTATGTTTTATGAAAAATTAGTATCGTAGGATATTAATTTCGAAGTGTTAATTGGAGTTAATTGGACAACCTCATAATAGGCATAATTAGGATTAATTATATTAATTTTCACAAATTTATGAGTAGCTAAGCGGCCAAAAATTTTGAAAATCTCAAAAAATTTGTTTAAACAGCAGTTTTTAACACATATTCCTTATGTTTTGTGCAAAATTAGAATCATAGAATGTTTATATCGAAGTTTTAATTGGAAAATCTTATAATAGGCATAATTAGGAGTGATTATATTAATTTGCACGAAAGGATTTGTAGTTATGCGGCAAATTTTTTTATAAAACTGAAATAACTTGTTTAAACAGTAGTTTCTAATGTATTTTACTTATGTTTTATGAAAAATTAGTGTCGTAGGTGTGCGACCCTTTTTCGCGCGCTCCGCACCGCCGCCGGGCGATGGGTTGCGGAAGAAGGACACGGAGATCCCTCCCGAGCGTGCATCTCGATGGGGTGTCGCCCGATTCTCGCCGTTTAGAGATTATTTGGATGCACATTCGGGGGTTTTTAGTGATTGTGAGTTCTTGTAGATTCCGCGGGCGCAAGCCCCCACCGTTAATTACCCCGGGCTACGAACCTCGAGGCACCTCTCGGATCTTTGAAAGAGAGAAGCAAATAGTATAGTTAAAAGATAGTCAAGTGGTCGTCTAGGTTTATAAAACGGGGTCTACGGAAGATGAACCTACAAACAGACGGCTCAATCTATGGAAGACAAACCTACAAACAGACGGCTTTGTCCTATGGGGACGAACCCGCAAACAGACGGTTCGGGTCCATGCCACCTCGAGATGTAACCTTACCAACAGCACTGTTAATCTCTTCATAGGGGGCTTGAGGTGAGTCTACATACGTAGACGACTCGACCTCCGTTGATCTAGAAGATAAACCTACAAACAGACGGCTCAATCTTAACTAGTCAACAACCAATCACACAAAATACAACTCGAAGCACCGAGCCGGCTGATCTTGAGGTTGGTGAATCGAGAAGGGTGGATATGGCCCACGTATTTCTTCTCACCGATCTTCTAGATCATGAATTCGTAGCACTAAGCCGATTCATAAACCTAGGAAACACAATTGCACACAATGTCAAACATGAAGCGCCGGGGCGCTTCAACATCGAGGCATGTGTTAGTGAAGGAACCTACCTACGTAACGGTTCACATTCACCGTTTTGTGGATGAATCTACCAACAGACCGATTCAATCTCACATTCTCGGAAATGAGCCAGAGATAAACTCATCGACGGACGAGTTCACCTTGCTGCTCAAATGGTCATGAATTACTTGTTCATGACACCGAGTCATTAAGATGTCACTTTGCTCGACATCGTAATGTTCTTCTTCTTCAAAGTCGACATATCTCTCCATGCCGATGTCGTAGCTTTGGTCATTCTTCAGCGAGCGTCGAGATGTTCTTGTCTCAACTAATCATTCTACATGTTACATCACTTGTGCAAAATTACTATGTAGCCCTACACCCCTTGTGTGAGCGTATTCAATCATGAGTTACTTGCTCATGGCAGCGAGTCATTAAGATGTCACCTATCTAGGACATCATAATGTTCTTCCTCTTCAGAGTCGATGTATATCTCCATGTTAGTATCGTAGCTCTGATTATTCTTCATCAAGCGTCAAGATGTTCTTGTCTCGACATATTCCTTCATGTTGCCATCAAAGCCTTATTCATCTCACGTCAAGATGTTCCTGTCTCGACGTATCCTATTATTTTATCAAGTGTCAAGATGTTCTTGTCTCGACATATCTTCTCGTATTGCTATTAAAGCCTTAATCATCTCACGTCAAGATGTTCCTGTCTCAACGCATCTTTTCGTGTTGTCATTGCAACCTTATTTATCCTCCGTCAAGGTGTTCTCGTCTTGACTAATCATTCTAAATGTTATATCATTTGTGCAAATATTCTTATGTGGCTCTACACTTCTTATGTGAGCATATTTATTCATTTCTAAAATGCACAAAGTCTATTATATAATATCTTCATTATTATTTTTATTATAAAGATGCATTTATTTATTTATTATTATTTATTATTATTATTATTATTATTATTTATTATTTATTATTTTTATTAATTTTTATCTATTTATCTATGTAGAAAATTATTTACAAAAATAATAGGAAAAGGGGTTAGCTATTAATTAGAATTTTATTTATATTTTTGGGATTTTTATAATAGCTAAAATAGTAGAATTTTATTTTTATTATTTCTAAACTCTATTTATTTTGTAGAAAATCACTTACAAAAATAATAGAAAATAAAATGGCTATGATTTTTATTTGTATTTTTAAAATGTTTATAATAGCCAAAGTAATAGAATTTTATTATTATATTCTATTATATTGAAATACTATTCATTATGTAAGAATCATTTACAAAATTAAAAGATGGTTAGCTATATTATTTTACTATTATTATTATTTTTATTTATTTTATTTTTTTATTTTTTTTTATTATATCTATAATAGCTAAAAGAAATCATTACTAATATTCTATCCTATTTATTATACTATTCATTATATCTATTTTTATTATTTCTATTTATTATCTATAGAAAAGTATAAGATTTTTTATTATTAGTTGAAAATAGTCATAAGAGATGAAATTCATTATGTTTTTATTACAACTATTATTTTTATTACATTTTATTCATCAAAAGTATTTTTATTGTATATTTGTATAGAAATAACAAAAGAAATACAATTCATATTATAAAACTATATTATCATTCTTTATTATAAAAGAAAATGTATTTTACTATTTATTACCATGGTAGTATATTTTTGTATATTTTGTGTACTATTTATTTTTATTATTCTTTTTTTTTTTTTACAGAAAATATCAACATAATATCTATTATTATTTATTTTCATTTATCAAAGAATATAGCTAATCTCATTATTTATTATGGCATATTACTATCATCATTATTATTTCATGGAAAATCACTTGAAAAATCACTAAAATATATCTAGTTATTATTTATGATTTTTATTTGTATTTTTGGAATTTTTATAGTATTTAAAATGACAAGTCAAAGCTAGGTCAAATATATCAATATATGTAATGTATTTTGCTTTTAAATTGTTTTATCATGATTATATTTTTAAAACTGGAATATTATTGTATAGAAAAATAGTATGAAAAATAAGAAAATTTTAGAAACAAATTTGAGTCAATTTGGAGTTCAGGAGCATTTTCAAATCATTTATTTACTCTATATTATTACTATTCTGTTATTATTTAATTAATGGGCTTAATCTGGGCCGTCAGATATATATTGAGATCAGTGCGCATCTTCTCAACTCTCTTCTTAATTTGGGCCGCCAGATTAGTTGGAGATAGATGTTTAGTAGATCTACGGCCCAGATTAGTGCAGAGTTATTATTCAAATGTTTAAACATATCTGGGCCGTTAGATTTGATTAAGATACGTATCTAATATGTATAAGGCCCGATCTTCTTCTCGTTTAAATTTTCGAACTATCGCCAGATCTCGTCATCGTCGATATTCTTCAAGATCGGTGGACGCTTCAAGAATCGTGCGACAAGATCCCTTCGCTCGACTCTCCGATGTATCAAGATCCGTGCTGTGCGCGTTCCCGCGACCGAGCACTCCTTCTCCGATCGTAACATCACCCTAGCGTCGTCTCAATGTGTAGAATTCATCCGAAGCATCCGATCAAGAATCTATATAGCAATAGAGGTCGTACCATGGTACCGAATCGGGTCGCATCACTGATATCATCGGATCGAATTGATTCTTACCAAATTAGATCGATTAATCGGAATTCTTGGCAATTACAGTGTTTAATAAGCATCGCCCTAATATGTTATCATGATTTGAAGTGATTAGTTGACTCCTCTTGAGCTAGTAATGGTGCGAGACCACCTCGTCATTCATCAGTATACAGTACCGATTGGTACCGAGTCATCTTTTTGCCAAATTCACCAAATTTAATTAGTTTCTTTCATAATTACAAGATCAATAAGCGTCGCCTTGGTATATAGGTGTAATCTAGGATGAATGTGAGTGATTTTATTCACAAATGATCGTATTATATCATTGTCGCTAGCGATCAGGCAATACCGACCGGTACAACCTCAATTCTTCTTCAATTCAAGATACTTATTGAAACTTACATTCTTGACTATTACTCCTCAGGCCGAAAGGCTCACCCAGTGCACCGCCAGGGGCCAAAGTGGCTCACCGAGGTAGCAATTGGTTCAATTCAAAAATCCTAACGATATATCAACTTATACCGTAATTGGTGTATTACAAAAGGAATCGCTAATTCATTCAACTAAACTATATAATTAGAGTGTTAAAGAGGCGTAAGTCATCACTTTTCGCTTATTGCATGGATATGAGTAAGAAAACAGATTGAAAACGAAAAAATCACAAAGAAACTAATGCAATAATAGTTGAATTATAAGTTCTTGATGTTTGTGACCAATCTAGGCCTAAAGGCTCACCAATTAGTTTGTAATCAGCCAAAGGCTCGCTAGATACAATCAATTAATGCTAAATGCGCTTATTTAAAAGAAGAAACAAGAAAGAAATGGAAGAAAAGAATGAATTCCAAAAGAAAATACAACAAGAACCAAGAAAGAACTCAATTGATCACTTAGTAAACTTGAATAGAATGCTGAAAACTCCAAAATCAAGAAATATAAAGAAAATGTATTAGTTGAACCAATGAATACAATCGATTACCTTTATACTTGACAGCAAAGTGAATTGGATAATTTTCTTTCTAATCTCTCACACTCTCTCTAATTGATGATCACTAGTGTATGTATAGATGCTCTCCACTGTTCTGTTAATGAATGCCTGTCTCTCCCCTTTCACTGTTGCCAATTTTCGCTTATATAGGTCGATTAGTTCAATCAATCCCAATTGTGATCGGTCGATTGTCTTTTACTTGATTGCCACCGATGCATCTCCACCCTTCATTACACTCGCTTGGATGGTTGAGATCAAGTTGTGCTTGTTGTGGAACTTCAATAACCGTTTTCTGTTATCCTTTGACTGTGCCGCGATTCTTTGACTCTATACTCTCAATTGCTCATGTGTTTCGACCGCGAGCGGGCCCCGAGTTGCCAACACCTATTTAAACTCTTCACAACTAGCTTGAACACTGTTTCATTCATTTGTCAGCTCTAATTTCTCCAATCTCATTTTCGTTCCGGTTTCAATTCTTGGACAATTAGCATTTTGTGCACTCGATTACTTCACCAATTCGTGTTTACTAGCATCGCCTTGCCCAAGTGATCTTCTCAATCGTGCAATTTCACTTCTCGATCGCCTACTAGCCTCGCCACCTCGTCACCGTTTTCGCGATCTTCTGCTTTCAACCCTTTTCTCACTCAATTGCCACATCAATTCACCTTGCTTCGGCCGCCTTGCCTTAAAGACGCCGCTTTGTGACTCAATTTGACCTCCGGAGTATCAATTGGATTCCTTTCTTTAGTTCAATCTCGGGTAATAATGTATTCTCATCTTTTGTTCACCTCTTTCTCATAATTGATCTAATAGCACTTCTTGCTCTATCTCTGATCATCGTTATTCTCCTAGATCACCTTCAACCATGGTAAGGCGTCGTGAAGGAAGAAAACGCGAGCCGCATCGACTCTGTAATGGCGAGAAGAAGAAGGAGGGAGAGAGCTCCTTATCGCGCGTGGATGCGCCCGGCATGCGTGAGCCAAAACGCAGAAGAGAAGAAGAACAGAGACTCGACGCATCTAGACCAGGTTCATCTTCTTTTTATCTCTTGTTTTAAATTGAATTGCGCTGAATCGAAGAGATAGATTGAATAGACTCACCACAACTTCCATCTCATGCGCGCTACTCATATTAACCCGACTACCGGGTCCCACATGTCGATTTAGGTATTTCATTTAGCAAATTGATTAACATGATGATTAGAGTTAATAGGCCGAGGTGGCTCGCCCGATTGGTTGATTGCTTATTAAACAAATCCTTAGTGTTAATGATCCGTGTATGATGTGGCTTTGTGATATAGCTGCCACGTGGCACCTCGTGTCGCTCTCGTACCAATCATAAGGAGCCATCTCGTCCCTCCTCTTGTACACACTGTGTGATGACATGGCACCAGCCGAGTGCATGCCATGTGGCATCCAAAGGGGGCCCACTTGTCGGGCCGCCTTATAGCATAGTGGGATTCATAAGCGCAGTGAGGTGGACCAACGAGGGAAGGCCACATGGCAACGGGTCGTTGAGGCGGCCTTATAAAGATGCCGCCATTTGTCTTGCCGCCGGATGAGGTGGTCGCCGATGTGGACCAATGGCCGATCGCCACGTGGCATAAAGTGGGGCCCACTTGTCGTCCGTAGGGGCGCGGGGCCCACATGGCCGAGGACCAATGGGGTGCCGACACGTGGCACGAGGTGGCCCAATGAAATGCCGACACGTGTCACACCCTCTCTCTCTCTCGATTCGGTATAGTGTGTGCTTAGGATCCCCGCTTGCACCCGCATGTGTCTCTCGTCCCCGCATTGCACCCGCATGAACCCTTGATTGAATCTCACCTTTGATTAATCCATTTATTCTCGCCTTTATCTTCCCCGAATTTATTTTAATAGCTCCACTCATCCAAAAATCATGAAATTTTCACCAAAAATCCCTAAATTCATGATGATCATCCCTGTAATTTTTAATTCCATTTTTACCCCTCCTTCTCTCGAATTAAAAATTCTTTTGTCCATAAAACCCTATTATTCCTTATGAATTAATCCCCGATCTCAATTGTAGCTCAATGTCTCTCGCCAATTATCTCTCTCTTGCAGAAACCACCCTAACTAAATACCAATTAGACTTATATTGATATTCATTAGGGCTTGATTTGATCAAATGCCGACTACTTATCAAAGAATTAATACAAATCTAGACTTGATCGATGGTCGCTCCCACTTTCGCACTCCGATCGCCTTGTGAAATTGACTTTCAATCCCTTAACATGAGGGTGACTTGGTCAAAGAACTGACTACTTATCAAGAATTGACACAAATCAAAGCATGGTTAGGTGGTTGCTCGCAGCTTTGGCACCAGTGTCACCTTGAAAGCAAAATCACATTTGGAATTTCTCATGACTAGTCGCATCAAAATGCTAGCTTGGCATTGACATCATTTCATGTAGCATAGGGATTATACCGTTCACCTCCTTTCTAGGGTTAGCTTCAAGGGCGATCTCTGTGGTTCAACTCGACTCCTTCAATAGGTCACCGAGGCGCGGGGTCCACCTGTCAAGAAAAATGGTCACATGGTGACTCATCGATAGGCTATGTTGTTAGATTCACTTACAAGGGACCGCCAAAGGGTCCCACTTGTCGAAAAGATGTAATCAAATGGTCGACCCATCAAGAGATTTTCTCTCCCTAAATCTCCCGAGGTCGCCCACCTCGAACGAGTAGAGGGAGGTGGGGTATTTATATCCTCGTCATTCACCCTATTATTTCATCATGGGATTAATGCTTAACCTCTCGTTCCGGTCAAGGTTAGCTTTCTTAACAAAATAGGCTAGTTCATGTCATCGAGCCGCTCATAAGGGAACGCCATGTGGGTCCCACTTGTCGAAAAGATAAAATCACATGGTGACACCCAAGAGGTCTCCTCTCTCCCTCGATCTTCTTGGGTGTCACACATGCCGAGTGAATAGAGAATAGCGGGTATTTATACTCTTCACTTTGCGCCGCATTCCATCGCGGGACTAATGGATTTGTTCCGGGTTACGCAATGACCTTTCCCGATTAGTGGCCACCTTTCCACCGCTCTCTCTTCTTCCCCTTTCTTATGATTTATCATCAATTTATTTCATTTATTCATTTATTCATCCTTGAAATTTTTCAAGGGTAAACAAAGAGCCACCCACCAAGACGAGTCTTGAACGCTCGAAAGGCTTGTCTTGGTGCATTATTCCTTATTATTCATCATTTCATTTCTCATGACGTCTTCTCTTCTTCTGTATTGTAGTTTTATCTCATGACGCCATTCCGCGTCGCCCTCGAGTCATTATCATTCTTTCTACGAGGATCCTAGCGATTGGACTCCTCTCGTCTCACCCATCCGAGCGACTCCGTCTACCCGCGAGGCGGCGGTTTATTCTTCGTGGATGATCGCCTCATGACATCATGCCCCTTCACCCTTAGGCGTTGCTTCTACAGCCTCCTTTGACACATCTCCCGGGCAAGGAGATTATCGACGGGGAGGCTCACGTATGGACCATCGCCCCTTTCATCACTCCCTTAGAGTGCCATGGATATCGCCTAGAGCGGACCCGTATGTGCTCATGCGGGAGGGGACTCGCTCGTGCGAGCCGGGATATATGACTCTGCTTTTCTTGTCGATGTTTCATTATCATATCGACACACCCCGGCTACGGCCTTTTGTGAGAGGTGGAACTATTCCACCAACACTCGTTCATCGACGATCGGAGCCGACTCCGACCCTCCTGAGATACAAAGCAGCTGACCGGCCGCCGATCTTCTACATTTCTATGACGAGTTCATGGTCTCGCCCGCCGACTCCTGGGGACTTCACTCGATTCCCGCCTTCTTTGCATAGGATTTATGAGATTTACCATCATCTACTTTGAGGGGCATCCCGAGTTCCGTTCGTACATCGGATCGCCTATTTCACCGATCGGTCCACACTCGCCCTACGGTCCGGCTTCCACCGAGATCCATTTGGTACATGTCGGCTCGAGATTCATTATGACGCCCCTATCCCATCTCAGATACCCCGTGTTCACATGACGTGGATCGAGAGACTTATTTGACCGCCTTTCATCTCTTGGTGGATCTCGCTATTTCTTATTACCTAGCTCCCCCGCATACACCATTCGCCTTCGTGTTCATTATGGCGAGCCCGATCGCGCGTGGCGACAGGATTTCTTTGGCCGTGCCTCGTACCGGCCAACATTTATAGGTGCCTCCGCGGTCCGACTTCATCTCGTAGTCCTTCACAAAGCGCTGTGAGCCGATCCCGTGGCATCCGATTAGCGGATGGCTCCATTTGCATCGTCCGGCTCATATGATCCCGCATGGCGGGCACACTACGAGATCGTCTACCCTTATCGAGTGACTTAGCCGGGGTGCAACAGCCACCTTCATTGACTCCGAGGTCGCCCGCATAGATTCTTCAGAGTCGAGACCATCTACGCTTCTCTCGAGACAGATCGCGGCCCGCGGGCATCTAGTGGTTGCCGACAGATGGTGATTGACAAAGAGTTCCCTCTTCCGACTCTTCTAGCATTCGAGCCAGTGCCTATTGATTTGGAGTACCCGATCGCATTCGTCGTGGCTTTCTTCCTCTCGTATCGGGCGATCATATGTTCATCGAGCCCTATTCGCCACATCGATGCGCACATCGCTTGGCTTGGATCGATATTCCAAATACTCTTCTCCGCCCTATATCATCGGCGGCGATTTGGAGGGTATCGGATGGTGCTACACTCACCTCTTCCGACTAGGCACGGCACTCGCTATCGATGGTATCCACCTCTAGGACTTCCACCTTCACGAGGCGTTATCGCAGCGGGGGTATTATGAGACCATTCGCTCTTATCGCCATATACCCTCCTCCGTGGTCGTCCGAGTACATGTCCGCGAGATGGCCACCTCTATTAGATGGCACCATTCCGCGTGATCGCAGCCCTTTCCCGGCCATTGCTGCAGAGCCTGTCGATTTCCAGGGTCTAGACAGCCGGTTTTCTCATACTCTTGTTAGGACCGTTCTCACAGGTATGCTTCATTACCCTTTAGGTTATTTCTTTTCGATAAGCCTTACCTCATTTCGACCAATTCTTCTTTGATTCAGAGTTGGCTTATGAGCATGATCACGCGGAGCCCGGGTTCTCGGTCCCTCGTCCACGAGTAGTCGGTGTTCATTCTCGCCCATATGTCGAGCCACCGCCCAGCCTACGCCATGGAGAGAGATCGAGACGGCGCTCTCGCCCATCTTTTCCATCTTCTTTTCCTTCTCCCACTCCGGTGATTTTCTTTATTGACTCGCCTATCCTTATTCGGCGCACTTCATTTACATCTCTCGATTAGGGTTTATTTTTCAGCTCATGGGACATCTCCTGTGGAGGCTACCCGAGACGACATCATAGCAGATCCATCGGCGCCTGCGAGCACTGCTATTCCAGGGTTTTGCACCGACCTTGCCGTCGCAGGTTCGTGTGCTTCATTTAATACCTAGTTGCTAGCATGCACTAGCATTTTCATTCTTACATGTATATTTTACAGACCCTGAGGCCGATGACATGGCGTCTCCTCACCGCCCGGAGCCTTTCTTTTATGACGGTCCTGCTTCACCGTCGATTTTGCTGGTACCCACTGGCGCTGGTGACTCATTCGATGTGGTTCTGGGGCCAGTGCTTACTCTTGTACAATCAGAGGAGGCTTCTTTAGAGCAGGGAGTCCATCGGGCCGTCGAGCCCGCAGCGACGAGCCACTACCGATCGAGGGAGGCCATCTCATGCTTCTTCATCTCCCGACGGCAGCCTCTCATGGCCCTGCAGATGGCGCAGTCTCGACCGAGCGGTTGCACCGACTACGACTCGTAGTTGGATGAGAGTCGGCCGGTGGAGCAAATATTCCACACCCCCGTAGACGGGGTTCCGGCTAGCGAGGGTCTCGCCGAGCCTCATGCTTCTCCCGCACCTTATATTTCCTTTTGTCTTTTGCCCGTATTTTATTTTTCATGTATTTATGCTTTCCATTTTATTTTGTAGCCGGTCCGGTACACCCGCAGTCCTCCCGAGGCGACCGACATCCCCGCCCCCGATTCACCCCGCCTGCCTCAAAGCGACGAGGCGATAGGTTAGATCTTTCCTTCCTTCTATTTCTTCTTTGGTTATAACAATTTGTCTAACCCATTTATTTTACTTGCGATGTTTCATCGAGGGATGTGCAGCCGCCTTGGCGCGCTCGGGGATGCACTCCGAGATACCTTCTTCTGGAGGTTACCCTCTAGATTTCGAGGTCCCGGACTCTCTCGCCCGACTCGCTTCTCTTTTTGACCGGTATGGGCCGACGCGGATACCATCGCGCCAGCTCTACTCATTGCACCTCGTCTCGAGAGTACTTTCATTTCTAGGAGGTGCGAGGAGTCGCTCGGGCTTACCAGATGCGAGCTCTCTCGTGTACCAAAGACGAGTTAGAGATCCATGAGCTACGCAGCATTTGGAGGCCGCTCGACTCGTTATCTTCGCGGCTCTCCTCTTGTGCCACTCTCCGCTCCATGGGAGTCAATGGTGGGGGCCCGCTCGATCGCCGTGCAGAGCTGAGGACCACGATCATCGGTGGAGGGCTTCTCCCGACATCTAGCGGACGTCTCCCGTAGCCGCAGATTCACACGAGCGCCCGGATAGTGCCTTCACTCGCTTCTTGGACTTCGAGGCAGCCTTCGAGGAGGATAGGCACTCTCTCCATACTCATTTAGAGACCATCGCACCGTGCTATTAGAGTTGGAGTCCCGCTTTTTGGGCCCATAGATTGCACTTTTTATTTCTTCTTTTCTCCTTTTCTTTTTGCCATACTTGATATAGGATGTATTGACATTTATCATTTTGATCTCTTGTTGTGGATGATGCTTGCCTTTATTATTATCCTTTTCGTCGCTTCCTCTCAGCCGCGAGGAAGTATTCTATTGATTTCATGTTGTGCACCTCCAATCTTATTTGCAAAAGCGCCTATTACAATCGCTTTCAGTTGTCTAAAATAAAAGGAAAATCTTACAACATCCTATTACATTGATTCTATACATCATTTCTCTTTATTTATGGCAATACAAAACTCAAGTAACCGTGGTATTTTACTTGATACCGAACCTCGTCTCGTATTGACCTCTAGGCCGGCATTAAATAAACCCGTTTATCCCTTTATTACCGATGGATAAACTTACCAAAGATCAATTGGATTATGGATGCAATTGATAACACCATTTTGTGGATGCTTCCTTATATATTTAATTGACATTTATTTTGTGGAAGCTCACCCACTCTCCCCTCATTTGTGCACCGTTACGTGCTAAAGTGGAAACTCACATTCACTCATCTCCACTCAATTTGTTTTGTGGGGGTACTACCCTCAAACATCCATCACGCATCCCCGCGAGACAAGCCATCGGTAGTCCGCTCTCCATGACCCGAGTCACTTCTTTAAGCGAATTACTTTATTTGACACCGAATGTCTGGCAAAAGCATAAACCCTTAGTCCGACCCCTCCATGATCTATTTTGGGATTAGAAACAGATCACCTCCTTGGGCGTGTGGTACTTTTGCGGATGAATGTACCCAACCTAGTTTTTTATATTTTAGCTACCCTCAAACATCCATCACGCATCCCCGCGAGACAAGCTTTCATCGGTAGGTCCGCTCTCCATGACCCGAGTCACTTCTTTAAGCGAGCCGCTTTGTTTAACATGAAATGCCTGCACAAGCGTAAACCCTTAGTCCGACCCCTCCATGATATGTCGTGGGATTATGACACACCATTTCTTCTGCGTGTGGTGCTTTTACTGATGAATGCACCCAACCCGGCTTTGTATAACACTCGTGGTGTCGGGACAAAGGTGGCAACCCCTTATTGAAAATGATTTTATTATTTTTATTTATTTTTATTTTTTATTTTTATGAGCAGGAAAGTAGGTTTTTATTGTTTTACATATATATCCTTTTATTTTATCGAAGAGGGCAAATTTTTGTTATTAGTGATACATGCTACTAATAATACGAGAGTTATTTATTTACATGCCCTCGTAAGCGACTATTTACTAGCCACCAATTTGCTCGACCTATCCCTTGACTTGCGCCGGGCGACCAATATGAGCAACTTTCGTCATCGGGCAAATGTATAGTTTGAGGGACAACCGCAAACCCCGCCCATTTTTGTGTTTATTCTCGTATCAAATGGACAAACCCAAAGGGTATTTGTATTATGAGCCCAAACACCAAAGCTCTCGCCTTACATTCTCGCGTGGTTTTGGCGTTGAATTCTCTTATTCTATATATTTTTTATTTTTATAGGGCTATACGTGTTTGTGTGGTTTTGGATTTTTGGATGCATTCTATTTACGTATGCACAAGTAGGGTTTTTGGGATTTTTATGCAAAAGTGGAGGTTAGACATGGGTTTGTGTTTCGTGCACGTGTGTGTAAGCGAACACTTATTCCCTCCTTATTTATTTACAATAGATACTACTCTATTGGCCCCGCTCCGGCTATGTGTAGTACTTCTTCGTATATCGCCCATTAATCGGTGGCATGGGCCTTTCACCTTCATGGTCTATGAGTTGGTATGCGCCGCCCCGTATACCTTCTCAATTACGTATGGCCCTTCCCAATTCGAGAGAATTTTGGGCCGATGTGCCGCCAATGATCGGCCTCTTCGAGGACAAGAACAAGCTCCCTTGTTGAAATGCCCCGACTCGCGCCATCTTATCATATGCCCTTGCCATTTTTGCCTCGATATATTTCAAGGTTCTCATTGGCTATCGCCTCTTTCTCGTCCATGGCATCCAACTCGTCCAATCCTAAGTTGTTGGCATTCGTCCATGGTCATATCATTTTGCATAGCCACCCGCAATGACGGTAATTCCACCTCAAGAGGGAGAACGCTTCAACCCCAAAAGCCGAGAATACGGGGTAGCTTGCGTAGGCGTTCGTATGTGGTCCGATAAGCCCATAATGCCTCCCGTAGACGATTATCCCGGCCTCGTTGTTGTCCGTCCACGCGTCTTTTTCATGATATTTATTAGGGTTTTGTTAAAGGCTTCGCCAGTGCCATCGGCTCTCTGATTATAAATGGACGAGAATCTCCAATCAATGTTAAATTGCTCCGCCAGGGCATAGACTTTGGAGCTCTTGAAGGCCGTCCCGTTATCGATATTATCCGTCATGGTGTACCGAATCGGTAGAGGATGTGCGTCTTCAAGAACTTAACCACATCGGATGCTTTAACTTCTTTAAGTGGGACGGCTTCACCCATTTTGTAAAGTAATCTGTCGCCGCCAGATGAACCGGTGACCTCTCGACGTCGGAGGGTCTATGGGCCCCACTATATCCGTGCCCCACATATTAAATGGCCAGGATGCTACCGTGGGGTGCAACGGGTTTGGCGCTTGATGTATAAAAGGGCCGTGTATCCGGCACATGCGCACTTCTTTGCGTGCTCTTCACAATCGCCCACCATCGCGGGCCAATAATACCCCATTCGCTTGATCTTCAACTTCATTTTTGGCCCATCGACGATGTGCTCCGCATAGTCCGTAATGAACTTCTTTCATAACTCGCTCGCTTCAGTGCCCCGATACACATCTTAGCCATAATCGATCATAAGACCTACGGTATAGCGTATTGCCCACATATGCATACCGTAGTACCCGCTTTCTTAGTTGATCACCTATCCTTTTATCTTTGGGGAGGGTGCCATGCCGGAAATATTCGATGAACTACTGTCTCCAATCATCGTCTTCTTTAGCTTATCATTGTTTCTTGGCATTCTATCCTTTTCTAGCCCAAAGATTTTCATTATTCGCATTATCTCGTTGTTTGACACAATGATAATGGCCTCCTATCGCGACGATGATGTGGATTTCCGCTCTGTTGGTTCACCCACCCCTTGGCGAGTTTGGCCAACGCATCCGCTTTCACCATTCACGCCCTCGTGACCTTCTCGATGGACACGTACGGGATTTTCTTCATTAATTCCATGGCCTTTCGGTGATATTGTATTAGTTCCGCTTCAAACCTTATATTCGCCAATTATTTGATTTATAATCACCGTGAATCCCCAAAGATACGCACAAATTTGATTTCTAGCTCCAATGATAGCTCTAGTCCCATGATGAGTGCCTCATACTCGCTTCATTATTTGTACATGGTTCGCTTAAAGCCGTAGAATGTCGTATTATCCCGCCTTCCGGGTTACGAAGACTAGTCCCGCGCCGCCGCACATTGGGACTCCCGGCCCGCGATCGGCTTGATCGACGAGGCACCATCAAAGTACATCTCCCATATAGGACTTCCTTCTTCAACATGTAGGTTTCCTCATCGGAAAGTCACATTTTAATGGGGAGTCATCTTGATCGGGTGTGCAACAGAAATCCGCTAGCGCCCGCCCTTTATCGCCTTTTGCGTGTATAGTGATGTCGAACTCGGTAAGAATGATAGCCCACTTGGCCACCTCCCGTTAGCATTGGCCGAGTCATCGTATATTTGAGAGGGTCTACCTTGGATATTAATATGATTTTGTGGGCTAGCATGTAATGCCTCAATTTCTTCACCGCGAAGATTAGGGCTAAACAATGCTTCTCGATCGGTGAATACCCATGTTCTGCCCCTACCATCATGCGACTTAAGTAATATAGCGCATTTTGATTACCATCCCGGTTTTCTTGTGCCAATAGGGCTCCCAAGGATCCATCCAGGGCGTTGTATATAGATAAGTTCCTTCCCGGCATGGGCGCCGCCAACACCGGAGGGTCGAGTAGATATGCCTTGATTTTTCAAAGGCTCGCCGGCACTCGCCATCCCACTTTAAACGGATATTCTTCTTAGTCACCGGTGAAGGGTTGGATTTTACCCGATAGTTGGCTATAAACCGCCTCGATGTACGCCAATTGCCCTTGCAAAGATCGCAATTGTTTTAAATTCTTTGCGGGGATAGTTCAGCTATTGCTTTGATCTTGCCCGGTCTATCTCAATTCCCCCGTGGCGTACCACAAACCCCGTAAATTTACCGATGATACCATGAATGCGCATTTCAACGGTTTAATTTGAGCGCATGTTCTCTCAAAGTGCGTTGAAAACGACCTCGAGGTATCGAGGTGTTCTTCATATGACATGGCTTTGATGACTAGGTCGTCCACATAGCACTCTACTATCTTGTGGATCGATCGTCGAATATTTTCGTCATCGCCCGTTGGTAGGTGGCACCCGCATTTTTCAGCCCAAACGGCATGACTTTGTAACAATATATGCCAATCGGCGTGCGAATGCCGTGTGCCTCTCATCTTCTCGGCGCCATTTTAATTTGATTATAGCCCGCGTAACCGTCCATGAAGGAGAAGACTTCATAGGAGGATGTATGGTCAATTATGATTTCTAAGCACGGGAGCGGAAATCATCTTTAGGGCACGCCTTGTTTAAGTCCCGAAAGTCCACGCAAATGCGGATCTGCCCATTTTTCTTTTTAACCGGACAATGCTAGCCACCCATTCTCGCGTCTCTTCTTCCCGTATGAAGCCCGCGTCGATGAGTTTCTTCGTTTCCTCCACGACTTTTCTTCGAGTTCTATTCTCATTCGCCTCTGCGCTTGTTTAATCTGGCTTGAAGGTTGGATCAATTTTTAAGTAATGGACCGCCACGTTGGGATCTAATCCAGCATTTCTTTATAACTCCAAGCGAAGCAGTCCATATAGCTCTTAAGGAATGTCTTCAACCCGTCGCCACCTCTTCTTTGGTAATGACGCGCTTATGAAAGTCTGGTCGTGGGTCTTCTTCCGTCCCCATTGATTTCAAATAACTCATCGACCGTGTTAGGTTCCTTTTCCAGCTGCTTTCAAAGCATTTTTCAGACCGGGTATTGTCCTCTTCTCGTTTCATTATCCGCATTTCAACAAGTCATGCAACAGCCTTTCTTTCATACGCACTCGCTGAGAGACCCTCGAAGCATGCCGCGTCATCGCAGCTTATACCCTAATCCCCGGTGTATTTTATTTTACCATCCAGGCCCAGGACTTTATTCTCGCCGCCATTCCGTAGTTCATCAAAGCGCTTGGCCTCGCCTTGATATGTCTCTCGACATCTTGCCCTTTTCGCCAATTTATATACAAATCTCCTTTCCAAAGGGATGAGATGCACACATCGCTCGTTGCATTCTCCGATTCTTGTTCTATCACCCACTTCTTCCAAGTGTTGTGATCGTGGTTCTTCGTAGACCGGGTTGAATCGCTCCGATAGAAAATTATGGCCTTGTGGATGATAGTTTTCCCTTTGATGCGCTCTACCTTTGCCTAAGCACAACAAAGGTCTTTAGTGGTTTGTATGTGGTTCACCTCCTTGGTATAAGGTCTTTAAAATGCTTTTCGGGAGACCGCAAGAATCTCCAGCCGCCGCCATCTCCTCTTCTATCTCAATATTCATGACCGAGTTGGAGCGGTAGATTTCTTTGATCGGCTTACGTCTCGCAACCTTAGGCTTGCTAGGTACGGAGTGTGCGAGATCGTATAAGCAACCCCTTTGCCTTTATTATTCGAGTTGTGCGGAGCCGGGTCTTGTTGAAAGCTCTTCGGAGTCGGATCGTCCCGTTTCTATGCCCTTCTTCTATGAGGTCTTTGAATACCCAAAGATTCTTCAATAGTATGTCCCAATATGCGATGATAAGGGCGTAATTCGCCTTCGCCGCTCTTTCTATGTCTCGCGGTCTTTGCGACGGAAGTGTCAATCCGCTCTTTAGGGCCTCGCTCAAATATCCGAGTCGTTTTATTTTTCAGAAAGAGTATGGTTTACTCTTCTTGACCTTGAGGGTTTGCATGACTATTCGGTTGCTTAGCTTTTGTTTCTTCCCCTTTGATTCATCTACTATTACAATTACCCGCTTGCCGCTATCGGTGCTTGCCTTTCTGGGGTCCCGAACGGGTTCGCTCGTCACCTCCTTGAGTAGCTCTGAGTTATAGATCGCGGTTTGCAGTGTTTTCAATCATTATCATGATTTCATTGTGTTGCACCTTGATATCCCGCATCACTTCCCATTGTTCGTACACCTCTCTTCTATTATTTTCAACCCGGTGCCTTATTTCGTCAATTGCATTCCGTACGCGTCCTTCGAAATTTTCCCGCCATGAGCGTTCTTCATTTATAGGCCTTGGCCTAACCGGTTATCCCTTCCGCTACCGGTCCCGTGTTGATCATATATGACTCCTCACTTTCATTATCCGTTTCGGCCCTTTGTATGGCTTCTTGAGGATGTGATAAATGATCTCTTCGTCGATTCTTCTTCCTGTGGTTGACGATCATGGCCGACTCTTCTCCCGAGGTAATATCGCCCGAGCCGTCAGACTCTTCAGAGTCTTCTCCTGAAGTTGCCTCTGTGATCTGAATTTGAGGGGTGTTGGCAGGTTTAAAATTGAAAATGACCTCCTCTTCGAATCACTTGCATTGATTTCGTTCGGCTTTATTTGGGCCTTATACGCACCACCGTGTTGAAGCGGAAGGTTGCTTCTTCACCCGACTTTCTTCCGGTCTTTGGGCTCGAACGCCTCGGGAGTTTAATATTAAATTTGACCTCTTCTTCTTCTCCAGATGAGGTATCAAATTTAGGGCCTTTATCAAGGGTTTCGACCGCTTTTGTTATAGGCTCGCTTGCGCCACTACGCGATTTAGGCAAAAATATCAAGGCGTCGTTGAATTTAATCTCATGCACCCCGAATGGTTTGACATCTCCGTCAATTCTCTTTTGCTTACCATTCTCGATATATTTCAGCATTGGTGCAGTAGTAGTAGGGTATGACCCGATTACTATGAAGCCACGGCGACCCAAAGAACGCCCGATAAGAAGTTTCAAACGTCAATGACATAGAATTTAGTAGGCGCTCTTAGGCTTCCACATTGCAGTTCGTAGTTATAGCTCCTGTGGCCTTTTGGGAGTTTTGATTGAAGCCATGAATAATCACCTTTTCATCGATAGATTCTTTACGTCTAAGGTGATGGTCTTTAGGGTTTTGAGCGCATAATATTGATCGAAGACCCCGCGTCGACCAAGATGCGCCAATCTTTTGCCCTCCACAGCTTCCTGATGTATAATGCGGCGGTTATGGTCGACGGTGCCTATTAAGAGGTCATCGTCTCGTAAAATTTATGCAGCGGCCCGCTTGGCGTGAATAGGGCTTCCCGCATATTTTGCTCGATGAAATATGACTTGTACTTCTCGGATCTTGCAAGGCCTGGATTAGCACCTCCCTTAGGTCTTGTGACATCATCAACGCGTCAAATATGCTTAATAGCGCCGAATCTTACGCATGTGCCAACACGTTATATTCTTCGCCCATCGACCGGTCTTTTCTCGGGTTCTTGCTTAGGTTCTCGACCTCTTTACCTTTATTCAGGGCCTTATCCTTTCCTTTATCTAATCCTTGGGAGCCTGTCTCTCGGTATATAAGTCCCTGACGTGAGCACGCTTTGCATTCTTCATTTTTGGTCCCGCAGGTGCTTGCTTCCCCTTCATCATTCGGGGGAAGAACATCTCCTCTAATGTTGGCATATCTTCGTCGTGAGAAGAATATACCATATTGCACGAAGCACCCCGCATCTCTTCGCTTTCTTCTTTATTTATTTCTTCATTCACATTTTCTTCTTTTCGACCTAGGGTTAGCTTCTCCCGCCTTTCTTTGGAGATGAAATGTTGAAGGGTGATCGCCTCTGGATCGCCCCGCTCGTATTCTTCAATTTTATTCTTTTTGGACTTGTTGTTTCTATGCTTCTTTCTTTCTTAAGAACCCGGTCTTGGCTCGGTCCACCTTATAATATACCCCGGGTTTTCATGGGACCACCGGCGTGATATCGTCTTTCCATTTCATGCCAGGTTCTTTCTTGAGAGCTTTAAGCATTTTAATCGATTTCTTCGATAGGTGCGTAGTCCATTGTCTCTTGATCTTCGCTTAGACTGCCCGGACTTTCTCTTCCTCGTGAGAGATCGTGTTGGCTCGCTCATGGGCCGATGGGCTTTGCAAGAACCCTTTAGGTAAAGTAATTTCACCATTTTTATACGCCTTCTCGACCCAATCTTTGAAGACCCAAAGAATCTTCAATTGAGTGCCCTATTACTCTCGTGGTATGGGCAAAAGTTGGGTTCGTCCGATTTATCGCGCATCTTCCGGCGTTTACCGGCCTAAGCAGGTTAGGCCATTCTTCGCGTCCCTCTCGAAGATTTGGGCAACTTTATCTTTCCCGAAGGAGTACGGCTTAGATTTCTTTTGTTTGAGGGACTCAAAACTCCGTGAACTCCTCCCGGATCGGGCCTCCGGGTCCCTTATTGTAATTGTTGCCATTTGTGCCACCGCCGCCGCCTTGGGTGTCTGCGTTGGCAACCATCTTATCTTTTAGCGAGGTGAATGCCACTTTGTCTCGCTCGGCTCCTCGTTGCGGCCTATTATTCATAAAGTTCTGCACGCACGGTGTGCGGTGACATCCTTTCCATATTGGATACCGATCCGAGCAAGTCTTTGAATGTGTTGACCTTTGTCACACCAAGAAGCATGCCCATCCACCCGTCAATGTTCTTCATGATTAGTTGACGCCTCATCTTCTAAGCAATGCGGTCGCATTTGATGCCGAGGTTCCGCCATCTATTGATAAAATCGTCATTGACTCCCCTTTCTTGGGTTTAGTGCTTGCCAGACGGCTATGTTTATTTTGTCGACACCATGACAAATCGCGCCCCGAACGAGTCCGCCATCTCGTCCCAGTCCCGATGCCGTTGTTCTCTAATGAATAATACCATTGGAAGCGGTTCCCACCAAGGCTCGAGGGAATTGTCTTAACAACAAGGCATCATTGCCGCCCGTGTTACCGCACGAGGCTACAAAGCGGGCCAGTGTTGTTCGGGTTCAGTGTCTTTATTGCCTTCCCCGAGAAGGTCCTCGAAGCGGGGATCACATACCCTTTAGGATATTCTTCTAAGTCGTATATGGCAGGGTATGGATGTCCACGCTTTTAACGGAGGGATAGCGTATCCACCTCCAAATATTTGCATTTGTCGGGCAATCATGGCTTGAATCTCTTTCCGGATATTCCCGTTGGTTCACCTCCACTTCTATGGTTCTATGTGGATGGGGTTTAGAATCGACAGTTGTTTTCCTTATGATTGCTTTTGGTACCGTGGACCCCTTCTTGACGGAACTACCAAATTTTGAAATTGGCGTCTTGTGATTCTTGTAAGGATTTGACCGCCTTAATCAATTCTTCATTTTGCTTCAAAGCATGGTAGCGATTAGCTCCCGTTGCCTAATCGCCTCTTCGTCCCGTGCCTCGATGTGGCCTTTCAATATTTCTATTTCATCGATGGGCATTTCTGGGCGTGTTTCAACGTCATCTTCATTGTCAAAGAGATCGTGGTTTTCGTTGTGGTCTTCCCCTTCCTCGCTATTGCCTTCTGGGTCGACTCTCTTTGGGGGTCTCCTTTTCTACCATTATTTTTGTTGGTGTTTGTGACGTGAGCTTGATTAGGCGAGACCGGTCATCCCGGGTCATATTCACCTCAAAGATCGTTGTCCTGATCGCATCGTAGCTTATACCGATGGTGTTGACCGAGAAGTGCTCTTCATAGCGAGCGGTTCTTCTCTTCTTCTTCGTTTGGTCGTGGCGTTATTTTTAACTATTGAGTGGTATTCTCGAGCCTAATCGGCCGAATACACTCTTTCGACCTAAGCGGCTGAACACGCTCTCGGCGGAGCGTTGACTCCGCCGCCTTGTTGGCCGGGCTTGAGATCGGGGTTTGTTGGGTCGGGAACCCTTTCGGGACCCACACCCGCCGGGTGCTAGTGTTGCCTTTGGTGTAAACCTCCTCGTGTTCGGAGTTGAGACAATGGCTTGCGGCCGAGCCATGTCTTGAGATTGACCGGAGCGGGAGACGTATTGTCTCGACCTAGCGTTTCTCACGCTCTTCCTCTCGCTTGAGGGCCCCGCGAGCCTTGTAGATGGCTTCGCAGGGGTTTGAGACTTGTCCCCGCGCGCCGAGGCCTTTGAGTTGGGCGAGGTGTGGGCTTAGGCACCTCCCATGCCCCGGAGCCGGCCCGTGGCCGAGTTCTTGGCCACTATTCGAGGGCCGTGAATTTGTTGGAGACCGGGATAGGCCGGCCTAGCCACCACCGGTTCTCGGTATGCATCCAGGGCCCTCTTCCCGGACGCTTGAGAGTTACGGCGTTGGGCCGCGCCGCCGTTGGGGTCGTCTTCTTCTGACGGCGCCTTCTCCTCTTTGGGAGGTAGTAGGAGAGGCCATGACGTTGTTCGAGATCCCCTCGGGAGTTAGGGTGATCGACTCCTCTCCTCGTCCGAATAGAGATCCGACGGCTCATGCGGAGTGAAGGCGGCCACCGGAGCCGGGCCGTAGATGGTAAGTTCTTGCGGGATGGTCCCGAAGAACATGAATAGTTTGCCCTCCGGGCTCGAGCAGGAGTGACGGTGTAGGAGCGAGGTTGAAGTTTCCGAAGAATGCCATTTCCCGCAAAACAAAAATACTTGAAAATTATTAGTCATTTTAGCACATAGAAGACCACTTGTATCTTTTAACTATTCTATTTGCCTCTCTCTTTCGTAGATAAGAGGAGAATCTAGGTCCCACCGGCGTGCCGATCCCGTGCGACCCTTTTTCGCGCGCTCCGCACCGCCGCCGGGCGATGGGTTGCGGAAGAAGGACACGGAGATCCCTCCCGAGCGTGCATCCGATGGGTGTCGCCGATTCTCGCCGTTTAGAGATTATTTGGATGCACATTCAGGGGTTTTTAGTGATTGTGAGTTCTTGTAGATTCCGGCGGGCGCAAGCCCCCACCGTTAATTACCCCGGGCTACGAACCTCGAGGCACCTCTCGGATCTTTGAAAGAGAGAAGCAAATAGTATAGTTAAAAGATGGTCAAGTGGTCGTCTAGGTTTATAAAACGGGTCTACGGAAGATGAACCTACAAACAGACGGCTCAATCTATGGAAGACAAACCTACAAACAGACGGCTTTGTCCTATGGGGACGAACCTACAAACAGACGGCTCAAATTATGCCACCTCGAGATGTAACCTTACCAACGCACAGTGTTAATCTCTTCATAGGGGGCTTGAGGTGAGTCTACATACGTACCGACTCGACCTCCGTTGATCTAGAAGATAAACCTACAAACAGACCTGGTTCAATCTTAACTAGTCAACAACCAATCACACAAAATACAACTCGAAGCACCGAGCCGGCTGATCTTGAGGTTGGTGAATCAGAGAAGGGTGGATATGGCCCACGTATTTCTTCTCACCGATCTTCTAGATCATGAATTCGTAGCACTAAGCCGATTCATAAACCTAGGAAACACACTTGCACACAATGTCAAACATGAAGCGCCGGGGCGCTCAACATCGAGGCATGTGTTAGTGAAGGAACCTACCTACGTAACGGTTCACATTCACTCGTTTTGTGGATGAATCTACCAACAGTACCGATTCAATCTCACATTCTCGGAAATGAGCCAGAGATAAACTCATCGACGGACGAGTTCGCCTTGCTACCTCAAATGGTCATGAATTACTTGTTCATGACACCGAGTCATTAAGATGTCACTTTGCTCGGACATCGTAATGTTCTTCTTCTTCAAAGTCGACACATCTCTCCATGCTGATGTCGTAGCTTTGGTCATTCTTCAACGAGCGTCGAGATGTTCTTGTCTCAACTAATCATTCTACGTGTTGCATTACTTGTGCAAAATTACTATGTTGCCCTACACCCCTTGTGTGAGCGTATTCAATCATGAGTTACTTGCTCATGGCAGCGAGTCATTAAGATGTCACCTATCTAGGACATCATAATGTTCTTCTTCTTCGTAGTCACATATATCTCCATGTTAGTATCGTAGCTCCGGTTATTCTTCATCAAGCGTCAAGATGTTCTTGTCTCGACATATTCCTCATGTTGCTATCAAAGCCTTATTCATCTCACGTCAAGATGTTCCCGTCTCGACGTATCTTATTATTTTTCATCAAGTGTCAAGATGTTCTTGTCTCGACATATCTTCTCGTATTGTTATTAAGGCCTTAATCATCTCACGTTAAGATGTTCTTGTCTCAACGTATCTTTTCGTGTTGTCATTGCAACCTTATTTATCCTCCGTCAAGATGTTCTCGTCTTGACTAATCATTCTAAATGTTATATCATTTGTGCAAATATTTTATGTGGCTCTACACTTTTATGTGAGCATATTTATTCATTTCTAAAATGCACAAAGTCTATTATATAATATCTTCATTATTATTTTTATTATAAAGATGCATTTATTTATTATTATTATTATTATTATTATTATTATTTTTTTATTATTATTATTTTTATTTTTAAACTCTATTTATCTATGTAGAAAATTATTTACAAAAATAATAGGAAAAGGGGTTAGCTATTAATAGAATTTTATTTATATTTTTGGGATTTTTATAATAGCTAAAATAGTAGAATTTTATTTTTATTATTTCTAAACTCTATTTATTTTGTAGAAAATCACTTACAAAGATAATAGAAAATAAAATGACTATGATTTTTATTTGTATTTTTAAAATGTTTATAATAGCCAAAGTAATAGAATTTTATTATTATATTCTATTATATTGAAATACTATTCATTATGTAAGAATTATTTACAAAATCAAAAGATGGTTAGCTATACTATTTTACTATTATTATTATTTTTATTATTATTTTTTTTTTTTTTATTATTATTATTTTTTTTTTTTTCTATAATAGCTAAAAAGAAATCATTACTAATATTCTATCCTATTTATTATACTATTCATTATATCTATTTTTATTATTTCTATTTATTATCTATAGAAAAGTATAAGATTTTTTTATTATTAGTTGAAAATAGTCATAAGAGATGAAATTCATTATGTTTTTATTACAACTATTATTTTTATTACATTTTATTCATCAAAAGTATTTTTATTGTATATTTGTATAGAAATAACAAAAGAAATACAATTCATATTATAAAACTATATTATCATTCTTTATTATAAAAGAAAATGTATTTTACTATTTATTACCATGGTAGTATATTTTTGTATGTTTTGTGCTATTTATTTTTATTATTCTTTTTACAGAAAATATCAACATAATATCTATTATTATTTATTTTTTTTATTTATCAAAGAATATAGCTAATCTCATTATTTATTATAGCATATTACTATCATCATTATTATTTCATGGAAAATCACTTGAAAAATCACTAAAATATATCTAGTTATTATTTATGATTTTTATTTGTATTTTTGAAATTTTTATAGTATTTAAAATGACAAGTCAAAGCTAGGTCAAATATATCAATATATGTAATGTATTTTGCTTTTAAATTGTTTTATCATGATTATATTTTTAAAACTGGAATATTATTGTATAGAAAAATAGTATGAAAAATAAGGAAATTTTAGAAACAAATTTGAGTCAATTTGGAGTTCAGGGAGCATTTTCAAATCATTTATTTACTCTATATTATTACTATTCTCGTTATTATTTAATTAATGGGCTTAATCTGGGCCGTCGATATATATTGAGATCGTGCGCATCTTCTCAACTCTCTTCTTAATTTGGGCCGCCGATTAGTTGGAGATAGATGTTTAGTAGATCTACTACCCCGATTAGTGCAGTAGTTATTATTCAAATGTTTAAACATATCTCGGGCCGTTAGATTTGATTAAGATACGTATCTAATATGTATAAGGCCCGATCTTCTTCTCGTTTAAATTTTCGAACTATCGCCAGATCTCGTTCGTCGATATTCTTCAAGATCGGTGGACGCTTCAAGAATCGTGCGACGAGATCCCTTCGCCTCTCGACTCTCCGATGTATCAAGATCCGTGCTGTGCGGCGTTCCCGCGACCGAGCACTCCTTCTCCGATCGAACATCACCCTAGCGTCGTCTCAATGTGTAGAATTCATCCAAGCATCCGATCAAGAATCTATATAGCAATAGAGGTCGTACCATGGTACCGAATCGGGTCAGCATCACTGATATCTGCATCGAATTGATTCTTACCAAATTAGATCGATTAATCTAATTCTTGGCAATTACAGTGTTTAATAAGCATCGCCTAATATGTTATCATGATTTGAAGTGATTAGTTGACTCTCTTGAGCTAGTAATGGTGCGAGACCACCTCGTCATTCATCGCATACGCACCGATTGGTACCGAGTCATCTTTTTGCCAAATTCACCAAATTTAATTAGTTTCTTTCATAATTACAAGATCAATAAGCGTCGCCTTGGTATATAGGTGTAATCTAGGATGAATGTGAGTGATTTTATTCACAAATGATCGTATTATATCATTGTCGCTTAGCGATCAGTGCAATACCGACCGGTACAACCTCAATTCTTCTTCAATTCAAGATACTTATTGAAACTTACATTCTTGACTATTACTCCTCGTGCCGAAAGGCTCACCTGTGCAGCCGCCGGGGCCAAAATGTGGCTCACCGAGGTAGCAATTGGTTCAATTCAAAAATCCTAACGATATATCAACTTATACCGTAATTGGTGTATTAAAAAGGAATTGGCTAATTCATTCAACTAAACTATATAATTAGAGTGTTAAAGAGGCGTAAGTCATCACTTTTCAGCTTATTGCATGGATATGAGTAAGAAAACAGATTGAAAACGAAAAAAATCACAAAGAAACTAATGCAATAATAGTTGAATTATAAGTTCTTGATGTTTGTGACCAATCTAGGCCTAAAGGCTCACCAATTAGTTTGTAATTGGGGCCAAAGGCTCGCTAGATACAGTCAATTAATGCTAAATGCAGTTATTTAAAAGAAGAAACAGTAAAGAAATGGAAGAAAAGAATGAATTCCAAAAGAAAATACAACAAGAACCAAGAAAGAACTCAATTGATCACTTAGTAAACTTGAATAGAATGCTGAAAACTCCAAAATCAAGAAATATAAAGAAAATGTATTAGTTGAACCAATGAATACAATCGATTACCTTTATACTTGACAGCAAAGTGAATTGGATAATTTTCTTTCTAATCTCTCACACTCTCTCTAATTGATGATCACTAGTGTATGTATAGATGCTCTCCACTGTTCTGTTAATGAATGCCTGTCTCTCTTTTCACTGTCGCCAATTTTCAGTTTATATAGGCTGATTAGTTCAATCAATCCCAATTGTGATTGGTCGATTGTCTTTTACTTGGATTGCCAGCCTGGATGCATCTCCACCCTTCATTACACTCGCTTGGATGGTTGAGATCAAGTTGTGCTTGTTGTGGAACTTCAATAACCGTTTTCTGTTATCCTTTGACTGTGCCGCGATTCTTTGACTCTATATTCTCAATTGCTCATGTGTTTCGACTGGTGAGTGGGCCCTGAGTTGCCAACACCTATTTAAACTCTTCACAAATTTAGCTTGAACACCGTTTCATTCATTTGTCACTCTAATTTCTCCAATCTCATTTTCGTTCCTAAGCTTTCAATTCTTGGACAATTAGCATTTTGTGCACTCGATTACTTCACCAATTCGTGTTTACTAGCATCGCCTTGGCCCAAGTGATCTTCTCAATCGTGCAATTTCACTTCGGATCGCCTACTAGCCTCGCCACCTCGTCACCGTTTTCGGCGATCTTCGGTTTTCAACCCTTTTCTCACTCAATTGCCACATCAATTCACCTTTGCCGCGCGTCGCCTTGCCTTAAAGACGCCGCTTTGTGACTCAATTTGACCTCCGAGTATCAATTGATTCCTTTCTTTAGTTCAATCTCGGTAATAATGTATTCTCATCTTTTGTTCACCTCTTTCTCATAATTGATCTAATAGCACTTCTTGCTCTATCTCTCGATCATCGTTATTCTCCTAGATCACCTTCAACCATGGTAAGGCGTCGTGGAAGGAAGAAAACGCGAGCCGCATTGGACTCGGTAATGGCGAGAAGAAGAAGGAGGGAGAGAGCTCCTTATCGCGCGTGGATGCGCCCGCATGCGTGAGCCAAAACGCAGTAAGAGAAGAAGAACAGAGACTCGACGCATCTAGACCAGGTTCATCTTTTTTATCTCTTGTTTTAAATTGAATTGCGCTGAATCAAGAGATAGATTGAATAGACTCACCACAACTTCCATCTCATGCGCCTACTCATATTAACCCGACTACCGGGTCCCACATGTCGATTTAGGTATTTCATTTAGCACCGATTAACATGATGATTAGAGTTAATAGGGTCGAGGTGGCTCGCTGATTGGTTGATTGCTTATTAAACAAATCCTTAGTGTTAATGATCCGTGTATGACGTGGCTTTGTGATGTAGTGCCACGTGGCACCTTGTGTCGCTCCGTACCAATCATAAGGAGCCATCTCGTCCCTCCTTGTACACACCGTGTGATGACATGGCACCAAAGAGTGCATGCCATGTGGCATCCAGGGGGCCCACTTGTCGGGCCGCCTTATAGATAGTGGGATTCATAAGCATGAGGGACCAACGAGGGAAGGCCACATGGCAACGGGTCGTCGAGGCGGCCTTATAAAGATGCCGCCATTTGTCTTGTCGCCGGACGAGGGGGCCGCCGATGTGGACCAATGGCCGACCGCCACGTGGCATAGGTGGGGGCCCACTTGTCGTCCGTAGGGGCGCTGGGCCCACATGGCCGAGGCGGACCAACTGGGGCGCCGACACGTGGCGAGGTGGCCCAATGAAATGCCGACACGTGTCACACCCTCTCTTCTCTCGATTCGGTGTAGGTGTGCTTAGGATCCCCGCCACACCCGCATGTGTCTCTCGTCCCCGCATTGCACCCAGATAGAACCCTTGATTGAATCTCACTTTGATCAATCCATTTATTCTCGCTTTTATCTTCCCCGAATTTATTTTAATAGCTCCACTCATCCAAAAATCATGAAATTTTCACCAAAAATCCCTAAATTCATGATGATCATCCCCGTAATTTTTAATTCCATTTTTACCCTCCTTCTCTGAATTAAAAATTCTTTTGTCCATAAAACCCTATTATTCCTTATGAATTAATCCCCGATCTCAATTGTAGCTCAATGTCTCTCGCCAATTATCTCCTCTTGCAGAAACCACCCTAACTAAATACCAATTAGACTTATATTGATATTCATTAGGGCTTGATTTGATCAAATGCCGACTACTTATCAAGCAATTAATACAAATCTAGACTTGATCGTATGGTTGCTCCCACTTTTCGCACCGATCGGGCTTGTGAAATTGACTTTCAATCCCTTAACATGAGGGTGACTTGGTCAAAGAACCGACTACTTATCAAGAATTGACACAAATCAAAGCATGGTTAGGTGGTTGCTCGCAGCTTTTGGCACCAGTGTCACCAAAGCAAAATCACATTTGGAATTTCTCATGACTAGTCGCATCAAAATGCTAGCTTGGCATTGACATCATTTCATGTAGCATGTGGATTATACCGTCACTCTCCTTTCTAGGGTTAGCTTCAAGGGCATCTCTAGGGTTCAACTCGACTCCTTCAATAGGTCACCGAGGTGCTGGGTCCACCTGTCGCTGAAAATGGTCACATGGTGACTCATCGATAGGCTATGTTGTTAGATTCACTTACAAGGGACCGCCAAAGCGGGTCCCACTTGTCGAAAAGATGTAATCAAATGGTCGACCCATCAAGAGATTTTCTCTCTCCTAAATCTCCCGAGGGTCGCCCACCTCGAATGAGTAGAGGTGGTGGGGTATTTATATCCTCGTCATTCACCCTATTATTTCATCGGGATTAATGCTTAACCTCTCGTTCCGGTCGTTAGCTTTCTTAACAAAATAGGCTAGTTCATGTCATCGAGCCGCTCATAAGGGAATGCCATGTGGGTCCCGCTTGTCGAAAAGATAAAATCACATGGTGACACCCAAGAGGTCTCCTCTCTCCCTCGATCTTCTTGGGTGTCACACATGCCGAGTGAATAGAGAATAGCGGGGTATTTATACTCTTCACTTTGCGCTCGCATTCCATCGCGGGGACTAATGGATTTGTTCCGGGTTATGCAAATGACCTTTCCTGATTAGTGAGCCACCTTTCCACTGCTCTCTCTCTTCTTCCCCTTTCTTATGATTTATCATCAATTTATTTCATTTATTCATTTATTCATCCTTGAAACTTTTCAAGGGTAAACAGTAGGATATTCATATCGAAGTGTTAATTGGACAATCTGTATTTTATTCTTCCTTGTTCCAAACGTTTTTTTATTTTCCACTTGAAGCTGACAGTAGCATTGCTTTCGTTGTTATTTTCCTACTTTTCTTTGACACTGCTGCCTTGTGCAATTTTACTTAAAATCTCCATTCACTACACGTAGGTCATTAAAATCAGCATAAATGTTAACTCAAAAGATCATAAATTTGGTATTCTGTCAGATTATCAGATAGTGAACTAAGTTCAGTATTTTCTGGTATCTGTGTAATCATTTTGTTACATGTATCAAGGGATATTGCTTCGGCTGCAAAATTTGCCATGAGAACTGAGAGATGCCTTGTAACGCATGTCCATAATACAAGGTCTTAACAAGGATGTAAAGTTGGGCCCATCATAAAGCCCCTTTCTTAGCAAAGGAGCCCTATCTGTGATAGCCTCTGACAAGTGAGAAGTGACTAACAGGCTAACATCACAGAGAATTTACCAATGAGCTATAAACGAGCCTGCTATTTATCAGTAATTCTGACGATTTAGCAAATTTACATCCGGTGTGTATTACCTTAAAAAAGAAAAGAAAGAAAAGAGAACAGCTAATGTTTTCATTGACACGCCTAAAAAAATAATGCAGGTCAACCAGTAAAAGATCTCAAAGCTAAATGTCTGGTTTCTTTTCAGTGATTTAATGTACACCAAGAGCTATAGAAAAGTTGTGATAGTTTAATTCAAACTTTATTTTGTCACTGTTATTGGTTCTGTTTCTTTTAAATTAATCACCCTTTTCCTAGGTTGCCCATTTTTCATTACTGAAAATAAGAGCTTTTAGTTTTCACAACATAAGTATATACAAGTTGATTTCAAAATCATATTCAGCTAACAACCATAAAGGCCATCTGTGATATGAACAAACTGTCACTATGTACAATTAAAATATCGAATAAGCCCCAGCCAGCTATATTTTTTGACCAATCAGGCCCTCAAAACATACATACATAGCCATGGAAAAAGAACAGAAAAATATGGATCAACACCTCTCCATGGTAGGCCCACTACCAAACCCGGAAAGGTAACATCACAACAACAATTCGTTGAGCCCCATTTTGAGTTCACGGGTGACTAATAATACAAGATTGGGACTTTTGAAGATCCTATTCTGGCCTAACTACGTGCTTCCGAAAAATACAAAAACATACTAAGGGGAAATGTTAGAGATTTTACTATGTGGTTGTGATCCTCTAATGAATTTTAAATATAAATTATATTATTTTGATTCATGCTGTCGGTCTTTTAGAGAGACAACTTCGTTGATCACTAGATTATTTTAGTCTTCCAGCGATCTTCCTCTAATCCGATGGAGTGATTGAGAGGACCGGCGCCGACAGTTTCTTCTCTTCTAGAACTCTGTTAATAGAGAGATATGGATCTGTTGGGAAACGAAAGGGTAGCAGAAAGTGGGGAAAATGAGAGTAGTTTCAAAACCAACAGTATCCATGTATATATATGGACGCCCATATAACTGAGTGCAGTTACATCTTAACGGGTCCATATCGGATTCAGATTCTCTCTTTAACGGGTTCGCTACTTAATCTGAAAGCTGTCTATAGTTGTGTTCTCCAGAGACCAATAGCATAATTGTATTATTAGCAGACTAAATCATAAAGTCATTAATACGCATTCTACACATTAAATGACCCACTTCTCATGACATATAATAAACCCGATACAGAATTTGATCACTTCATTACGGGTATAATTTGACAGTCCATTATATAATATATATTTATTATATATAAGCCCATACATGTTGTAATTAATAATAATTAATTCCAACAATCTCCCACTTGGGCTATATGTATCCGAAATATATATATATATATATATATATATATATATATATATATATATATATATTGAATTGAGTAATCTTAACTGTGTTGTCATAATCTTTTATGTCATCATCCAATTTCGTCCATCAATCATATTTATAAGGACTTATGTAGTACTCGTCTCATAAAGCGAAACTAAACTAACACAAATCACGATATAAATATAATTGAATGACATGAATCATGAATGTGATGTGTAGTTTGAAAATTATATGCAATGTAATCCACATGCCTATTTTCAATTTGGTCACCTTAATTAATCTGAATTTAAGGTCAATTATAAGCTCAGAGTGTATATAAAACTGAATAACTGAATAACTGCATGATACATACGAAATCACAGAATATCATATAAGAACTACTTCATGATATCTGAAAAAATATATCATATAAAATATAAAAATGAAATATGAGTACAAAGTCACACTCAACTTAATAATCCTCTGTAACATATATACCCATATGAGCGACATGCTCATGAAACTGTTTGGGTATCAATCCCTTAGTCAGTGGATCTGCTAGCATGAAAGATGTACTAATATGCTCAATACTTATAAGTCCACTCTGAACTCTCTCATTCACAGCAAGGAACTTAATGTCGATATGTTTGGATTTCGACGAGCTCCTGTTGTTGTTAGAATACAGCACTGTTGAACTATTATCACAATATAACTTAAGTGGTAACTTAATAGTATCCATAATACGTAACCCTGTGATAAAGTTCCTTAGCCATATTCCATGGTTCGATGCCTCGAAACACGTAATGAATTCGACTGCCATGGTGGAGGAGGCAATCATGGATTGCTTTGCACTCCTCCAAGAAATAGCTCCTCTAGCCAACATAAAAATATAACCGGATGTTGGCTTTAAGCTATCCACACAACCCGCAAAGTCGGAATCAGTATATCCAATGACCTCAAGCTCGTCTGATCGTCGATATGTTAACATGTGATTCTTCATTTTTTGCAAGTATCTTAGTACCCTTTTGGCTGCTTTTCAGTGATTCATACCAGGATTACTGAGATAGCGACCAAACATTCATGTGATATACGCAATATCCGGACGCGTACACACTTGAGCATACATAAGACTTCATATCAAGGAAGCATATGGAATCAGATGCATTTCTGATTTCTCGAGTTATGTTTTTGGGCACTAATCAAGACTAAACTTGTCTCCTTTAGCAACAGGGGTATTTCTTGATTTATAATTTTCCATACCATATCATTTGAGAATTTTATCGATATATGCATGTTGTGAAAGTCCTAAAATACCCTTATTTCGATCTCTGTGTATTTTAAGGCCTAACACATACGATGCTTCGCCAAGATCTTTCATATCAAAATGCTTGAAAAGAAATTTCTTAGGTTCATGCATCATATTTTTATCCTTACTGACAAGCAATATGTCATCGACATATAAAACCAGAAATACAAATTTACTCCCACTGAACTTGTGATATATACATTCATCCACCAAGTTAGGCTCAAATCCGAATGAGATAATTATTTGATGAAATTTGAAATACCACTAACGAGACGCTTGTTTGAGTCCATAGATAGACTTCTTTAATTTACAAACCATCTGTTTTGAGTCATCAGACTCGTAATTCGGTGGTTGTGACATATAAATACATTCATCAATGTCGCCATTGAGAAATGCGGTCTTAACGTCCATCTGATGTAACTCAAGGTCAAAGTGTGTCACTAAATCCATGATAATTCTAAAAGAATCTTTCGTTGACACAGGCGAGAAAATTTCCGTAAAGTCAATACATTATTTCTGTGTAAATCTCTTAGCAACTAGTCGTGCTTTATATCTTTCCACATTACCTTTTGAATCATTTTTGGTCTTAAATATCCATTTACAACTAATAGGATTCACACCTTCAGATAAAGGGATGATATCCCAGACTTTGTTGTCATACATTGACTTTATTTCTTTATCCATGGCTTTGGTCCATTTGTAAGAATTCACACTTTCTAAATCCTGACGGAGAGTGATAAGATCATCCTCCATCATGCTAATGTTAAATTCATTTTCTTGAAGGAACATAATATAATCATTAGATATTCCGCTTCTTCTCTCTCTAGTGGACCGTCTTAAAGGCACTACTTTTTGAGGTTCTTGAGGTGGTATAAGTTCCTCATCAATATCAACATTGTCTTGTTTCGGATTCTCTTCTATTTCTAGAGGTTCATTGACTATAGGTTCATTCACCACAGATGTGGGTTCATGAACCAATGAGTCTCCAGATATCCTTATTACAATTGGTACCGATGTGGGTGCCTCTCGTATAGGAGAATCCTGTGATTCTTCAAAGACATATTGATTTGTATTTCTCCTCTAAACCATAACATCCTCAAAGAACTTAACTGTATTTATCTCAAAAATTATTCTATTAGTGGGATCATAAAATTTGTACCAACGGGACCTTTCTGCATATCCGATAAAATAGCAGCTAACAGTCCTTTCATCTAACTTCTTCTCTTGTGGCCTATAAGGGCGAGGTTCAGCTAGACAACTTCAAATTCTAAAATGTTGGAGACTAGATTTTCGTCCAGTCCACAACTCATATGGAGTTTTGTTTGCTACCTTAGTCGGTACCCGATTCAAAATATATGTTGTTGTCTTAAATGCTTCTCCCCAGAGATTCAATGGAAGCGAGGTATGAGAAATGTTAACATGTGATTCTTCGTTCTTTGCAAGTACTTTAGTACCCTTTTGGCTGGAAGCGATGTTTCATCTGGCAAAAGAAAATGCAACTGGCCTCGATGGCTTTCCGGCAGAATTCTTCCAAAAATATTAGCACATCCGGAAGTAAGATCTCATTCAGATCATCCATGACTTTTATGATAACAAAGTAGATTTGTGGCGCCTAAACAAGGCTCATATCACCTTAATACCTAAAAAACTATGAGCTAATCGACGGAAGATTTTCATCATATCAGCGTCATCTCGGCTATCCCAAAGATTATCACTAAGCTATTAGCGGATCGCCTAAGCAAAGTCCTTCCGTACTTGACTTCGAAGAACCAAACAACATTTGTACATGAACGGAGGATAACTGAGACTTTCCTTCTTGCACGACAATCCCTATCATTCCTACACAAAGAGAAAATCTCGTCGGTTCTTCTTAAGGTAGACTTCAAGAAAACATTTGATACAATTTAGTGGGACTACTTGATCAACCTCATGAGAAAGAGATGATTTTCTGACAGGTGGATCTCATAGATGCACTACCTTTTCATATCGTCATCATCGGTGGTTCGCATTAATGCCCAAGAAGGAACCATATTTTTCCATCGTCGAGGATTACAACATGGAGACCCGCTATCACCCATGCTCTTCATCTTAGTGGTCGACTCTTCAAACACTCATCAGTAACATCCAACAAGACTTGATACAAACACATCAGTCTCAAAAAGAAAATGTTACAATTTGTAGACGACACAATTATTTTCACGCCAGCGCATCCGCATAATCTCCAAACAATCATGAAAGTTCTCACGAACTTTGCTATGTTATCCGGCTTACACATCAACATCCTAAAGAGTGGATTTGTGCCTATCCTCATTCCACTACAACACATTATGACGATCACGTCTATATTACGGTGTCAACCGCTTCAATTACCCATAACATACATCGTCTTACCATTGACGCATAAAAAACCTACAAATAAATTATTTTATCCAATGATCTCGGCATTACAGTGAAAACTGCAAAATATCAATGACACATTATCGATAGAAGGAAGAGCTGTACTTCTCAACTCTGTCCTAAACGCCCTGCCAATTTATTATATGAAGATCTTCAGGTTGCCACAAGGAATTATAAACCGTGTAATTATACTCACAAGGAAATTCCTGTGGAGAGGCAATGACTAATTCTCGGGAGGACATTGCCTAATTAGCTGGGGAATGATCACTATTCCAAAAAATAAAGGAGGTCTTGGGGTAATAGACCTACGTGCTCAAAATGAATCATTAATTCTTAGATGATTATGGACACTACATACTGACTCAACCTCAATGTAGACTGTCAAACTTCGCATCCAGCTAGGCATCCGATCTATACAAGGCTTAGCCACGACCCCCGTCGACTCGCTACCATACTTCCTTTGAGACCTTCAAACCATAATACCCTTATTCCGATAATGCACATCAACGCCCGATCGTGATCAAATCAACATCTGGACATTAACAGAGGATGGGGGATACTCCTCCAAATCTGTGTATGCATTTATCACCCATACAGGAGTTAATCCTCTATTTCCGCACATCTCATGGAACCTCAGAATCCTAAGTAAAGTCAGAATCTTTCTCTGGCTCCTGACAAAAGATTGACTGCTCACCAACACCAACCTGCGCAAAAGAAATTGGCCATACGACACTTCTTGTATACTGTGTTCAACAAATGCAGATGAGGATGCGGACCATCTGTTCATTCTATGCTCCTACTCTAGAAGAATTTGGAACGACATCATGCCGACATACATTGCACCTCCATCGACAATAGATCAATTGCCATTCTTACTAAATAGGACAACACAACTTTCGAGCAAGCAGGCTCAACTGGTGGCGGCAAGATATTAGAACATATTGAAAGAGCACAATCAGCGTATATTCCAAAATAATAAAAGGCCGACCGAATGACTTCTCATACGGATAATTACAGAGAACCTACTATGGGAAAGAATTTGAATTGAGGATGCCGCCTGTATAACTCGCTTACATCTCATTTGGATCTTAGATAGATGGTTTTTTTTTGTGTACATTCCCTCTTATTTGCCTACTCCTCTAAAGAAAGAAATAGGTGGGCCCTATTAGCTCAATATGGGTACAACACTTTCTTTCATAGCTCACTCAAAGCAACCCATTCAAAACTCTATATGGTTATGTTGAGAAGCGAATAATCAGAGAGCAATCACGTAATACGAAAGAAGAAAAAAAATTGAGAACAAGAACACAGATTTTATGTGGGAAACCCTCAAGGGGAAGAAAACTCACGGCCGCTGCCAAAATAGTTTTCACTAATACTCAAGGTTCGGTTACATTCAGAATTATATTTGAGATTATGTATATATATATATATATATATAAATAAACTCATAAAACCTAAACCTTAATCTGAGCCATCGGTAAAAGAATTTTAATATAATTTGACTTCTCAGAAATAATTTTCTCTGAACTGAAATAATTTTCTTCGTAACCTCAGACACAGCTCGTAGGGGGCTGCCGCTCCCCTGCCACCCCGCATACTCCTAAAATCAGACCCACATACATAACAGGTTATGCACCACCACTTCTACACACTAGTGCTCCTCTAGAGTGTGATGTGCATGCAGTTAAATGAGTTGATGCATGGAAGACAAAGAACTATTGAGGAGCTCAGGAGAACTTCAAAGTATTAGATAGAATGAAAAAGTTCACAGATGGCAAGAGGTTAGAAAGGAGTTTTGAAATTGGTGATTGGATGTTTCTCACGTTACAACAATACTGACAGGTTTCAGCATTAGATACAAAGCATTCTAAACTTAGTGCAAAGTTCTGTGGACCCTTTGAGATGCTTGAAAAAGTTGGCACAATAACGTACCGATTGAAATTACCACCTAGTTCCCATATACACACTAACTTTCATATATCCCAACTGAGGTCAAGGATTGATAAGGAAGAAGCTGTAGAACCGACATTTCCAATATTGGGTCCTGATGGAGGGATAAGATTGTTGCCAGAAATGATTCTGGCAAGAAAATAATCAAAAGGAATCACACTCCATAGTGCAAGTGCTCATTAAATGGCTTAATACTGCCAAAGAAGGGCCAACATGAGAAGATTATGATTATATTACAAAGAATTATTCTAATTTAATCCTTAGGGACAAGGATTTGGTGGAGAGGGGAATATCAGCTACTAAAATTGGTCAGTTGGTAGCCTTTGGTGAATTTGAACTGGTCAGTAGCTAAAACAAGAATGAAAGCGCACTCGGCCACGTGGATAGGCTTCTTAATGTTGACAAAAGCCCATTTGGAAGAAAATTAAATCAGGAGCAACGCTGAGCTGGCTTGGAGATCGTTTCGGCACGTTCAACTGTCACACTTATCTTCAGTCATTTTTTTTGTATTTTTCTTATTTTCTTTTGTAATGGAAGTATAAAAGGACTATCTAGTATTGTTGAGAGCATTTTTTGGCATGTAATCAAACCCTAAACTATCAATTATCGTAGCGGCTTACAACTTTCAGCAGCCATTTTGCTTTTTGTTCTTATTTTTCTTATCAGTTCTTATTGCATTCCCCTTATAATTTAACCTATTTTAGTTCTATTCTCCAATTAATCACATAACAGAATCAATAAAATGATTAATTCTTGAGCGGAATCAAATCACATCTGTCCAAACATGAATTGCAATTAGAAATGGAGATTCTTTTGTGTTCAGAGTGGATGGAGAGAATGTTGTGATTTGAAAGGTTTCGAATTGTGCTTTGAAATATACCCAAAAACGGTGGTAATTTGGCGACACTTTCTTCGTCGAAGCAGAAATTAAGGACATTTCTGCCCCTTCTTGACTACAATTGCAATCATCTCTCCTCTCTTTTTCTAACAATTTGTTAATTTTCTTTTGAAATTTTATGCTTCTTCTCATCTTCACAAACGCCCTGCACAAACCCTAGTTAAGATTGGATGCATATGGCATGCCAAGGACGTTCAATCATCTCGCCCTGCACAAACCCTAGTTTAGAGTTACTTTTTATTGAAGAATAAATTCTCTCCAATACAGAATCAGGCAGCTCATGAAATTTCAATCTCAAAAATAAATCTTTTCTTCTTTTTAAGTGAATTGAAACCATTTTTACGAGAATTTATTCTGATCATTGCGTTAGAATTTGCTATTGAACGTTCTGAATCAGTAGTGGCTAAGGCGTGCTGAATCGGCCCAGTTTTTGGCAACCGTGCAAAAGGGCATTTTTACCTTTTATCAGTTCAAAGTTCTTATTGACATGATCCTTGGGCTTCACAAAATTGCCTTGCAAGTTAGAATCATTTCATTTAAAATGGGCTGGTATCTTAACGGAAGCCCATTAACCAGCTTATTAAACTTATATATTTAAATGTTGCTTTTCAGATTAACCAGCTCATTGAAGTTATATTATATGTACATTTAATGTAAAATGGACTGGGAACAAACCTAGCCATAACATTCAAATTTGGTGACATTTAAATTATATTAATTTTCTTTTTATTTTAATGTTATTTTTTGAGGGAAATGTCTATATTAATGTTCAAAAGTTGCCAACGATCAACATACTTTTCATTTATGTTCTTGTTTATTTTGTGTTGCAGATTACAGTATCCACCTCTTCCGTGTATCAAATTCAAAAGAGATCTCCTACCCATCATTTATTTCTAACGAAATAATAGGGGACTTAATTAATCAAAGCATTTTCAATTAAGGTTTGGCAGTTCAAGTTGACCAAGGAATCTCCGGATTGAAATTTCTATTGTTGGCTCTATTAATTATGTTAATATTCATGATTACATGTTATATCACATGAGACCACAGAAAATTCAGAATCATTTTTTTCTGAGCCATTTCATTCCAGAGTCCACATGATTCACCACCCCATGTGGGTTCATGCATTTTAGTTGACTGCATTAGACGCCTTCAACAAATCAAACATGGCTTAGAATCTTAGCTCAACCAAGAAATCTTTCTCGGCTCTTGTCATGCCAACAAACTCTTATGCAGTTATGCTCCCCTCAAAAAGAAAATATAATAATAATTAGCGCATGATTCGCACAGGCTTTACAAGATAATACCGTTGTTTTTTTTAAAAAAAAAAGAATCGTAATTTTCAAGATATACTACCAATTGACAAACGATTTTTTTTTCTTGTAATTATGGAGGTTTTAAAATTTCAAGTTTCTGTACCCCGAGTCATAGTTATTTAAGACCAAACTTTTTGTATGAAATATCGTAAATGGGAATCTAATATTAGTTGGGAATTAAAATAAAGCTCACTTTTACAAAAAAATAATAAAAAATGACCTAACAAAACAGACAGATTGAATTTAAAATAAAGTTCTCTATCTTTTCAGAAATTCTAACATGATCGTACAAATAAGTGACATTCTTAATGTGTTAAAAAATAATTGATTTGATTGCAAATATCCAACATATTAAAAAATAGAATCTGATTATTTGTTATTATAGAATAACTAAAAAGACTAAATCGGATAGTCCTTTTCCTACCAAGTGATATCCATGAGGAAATTAAATAAAAAAAGGACAACAAGTTTTGGGGCAACGGAGAGATCCTGTTGATGGGGATGAGGGGTTAGAACATTTCTTCTAGCAGGCTATTAATCACTTCTTTTATGCAACGTAATTACATGCATAATTGATGTTGTTACTATTTATGCATATATTTTTTTAAATGCTCTGATGGAGATACATTATGTGAAGTTGCACAAGCTTCAAAGTATAATTATTGTTCATCAAATAACTAATAACTCTTCTTTTTATGTACTTCGGACTTCGGAATACATCTCTTCTTTTTACTTGTTTCAGTGTTTCCTGACAACACACATGGAATAGTCGCTACGAATAAAATCATAGTTTATTTGGAATTGAAACATTTAATTTTTCTTCTTTCAGTTTACTATATTACTTTGACACCGTCCCCAATTGAGACAGATTCACTTAATAACCAGAACTGACTCTACTGTATCAGGCTTGTACAATTAATGTGAGATTCAGACATTCAAAATTGTCATCATTAATAAAAGATGAATATAGTTTATTTTGATGAAATTTTGGAACAACTCCAACTTGTCTAATTTTGACCATGTATAAAATATCTGTCATGTGAGCTAAGAGAAGTTATGTCAGAGTTTGATCGTCCTCTATTTGTATTAACCAAATTAATTTGCTCTGAACTGGTTATTAGTTTATCATACAACATGCCGCATGAAGAAGTAGAAAGAATTCCACATGGTAGTTAAACCGTTGTAAGTTGTAACCGACCAAATTAGAGGAATCTAGTAGTTAAGCAAGTTTAGTTTCTCTGTGGCACCTTCCCATTGGTAACTTTTGTACCAATTTTGGAGCATGTATCTTTGTTCCAAAATTTAAAAACTTTACATTGTTCAATGTTCATAGATTTTAAATATGCAAAAAGTTAGTAACATATTTGAACTAAATCAGGTTTCTGCATGAAGAATATTATCAAAATATAAGCTCAATAATGAGATTCCCTTATTTAAAGAACAAATTAAAATTGCTTGTTCTGAACGGTGACAACCATAGTAACAAATTCAGATTCAGAAATTATTTGGTGAGGTTAAAATTTAAGATTAAGATATAATATGGGTATAATTTAGGAATATTTTATTTTATATAATATAAATAAAAAATATATTAAAATGGTTAAATTTTAAAAATATATTAAAAATATAAAATTCTGATTAAAATAAATAAAATTATTTTATTCGTGAATAATTTACGAATAAATTATTTTTTAATCAGAAAAATATACTATATATTAAACTAACCGAAACAAAAAATAAATTATTTACGAATTAAACGTAAATTTTATGACTATGATGACAACTCAAGTAAGTAGTCAGTACAGAACCCACAAGGTGTCACAAAGCTTAGCATTACAGAAGAGCTGGAAGGATTCTCTATGGTCAAAACCTGGGGAAAGCGAGGAGATAGATTTGAGCAGTCAGACACGACGTCATCCGTATTTCTTGCAAAATTAAGTCCTATAGGCTATTTGGGGAAGGTATTACGCATTCATAATTAGATTTATCATGTTACCAACTAAGGGCCGTTCGGTTGCTTACTAGGAATGAATATGGGTGTGAGTTTTGAACTAATTTTACTGTAGACGGTGGGAAAAGACTCATCGTCGGGTCCCAACCCAGTCCGGGCAATTTCTGAAAAAAATCAGACCGACTCGGAAAAACATATGGAACCAGTCCTTTTCTTTTTTACGGTTTAGCACGGATTTGAGTTGAGTTTTTTTAAAAAATCTGTCACGTCTTCAACACGGATTTGGGATTTTCTAATTTTTGAATAATTGAAAAAATAAATTATATTAAAATTATTACTAAAAATTTATTGAAGTAATTTTTTACAGTTTTTGGAATTTTGATATTTTTTTTGAAAATTTTGGGAGTTTTTTGGATTTTTTTTGAAAATTCTGAAAATTTGTTGAAATTGTTTTGAAATCATTTCAATTTCAAATAATTACAAAAAAACTAACCCGGAAGGACCGGACCGACGTGGACAAGCTCCAATATGTGCGGGGTTCTCCCATGGATCTAGTGGCTGGTTTTGGCTCCACCTCCAAAAAAATATTCCAGTTAAGACCGGTTCGTCAACCTATCGATCCATCCAACACGTTACACATGGAAGATGGAACGACTGAATTTAAACCAAACCGGACTGGACCGGCTTATTTTCTAAACACTGTCAGCAACTGGTAATTGTTTAATTGAAAAACTAGTATTTGCTATAGTGATGTCTTTTAAAAATATAAAAAATTATATATTCATGTGAAAAAGAAAGAAAAAAATTATAATTTAGTAATTAGTATAAATTTCAATCATGAATACATAATTAATGTAAAATAAATACAGAATTGAGAGAAAAATTGACATTTATAATTTAAAGAAAGTTGAAATTCATAATCGATGACAATCCAAGAAAAATAAAATAAAATAGAGTAATTACATTCCTAAATTATAAAGCATTATGTGTAATAATCAAAACTGAGAGAGTTATAACTTCAACACAAATTGTCATAGAGATGATAACATTATTTGACGAATAACTTAATTCGATGATTGATATTATCTTTAGGAATTCAATAAAAAATTCAAACCGTTGCAGAATCAGAACACTTACATGCTTAATAAGGAGTAGAGAAAAGACAGTATATAAATCACGACTCATTGACTCCAGGGAAGCTGTCAAAAATACTAACTTATTGAAGATAATATATATTGAGAAGATGAAACATCTATCTCATCTTTTGTTTTAATTATTTTTTCTCTTGCAGAAAACATTATATAACAGCATAATTCATTTTTTTAAATTTACATAAAATTGAAATTATGAACTTTCATTCTTTTTATATTTTTATAGTAATACATTATTTTTTTTTGGCAGCTTACAAATGAAAGTTTTGAAATCTTCACAAATTACTAGTGATATCTTACTCTTTTTTTTGCGATAATAAATAGTTTATTGGATGCAATTTGTATAGGGCATGATTTTGTTAATTCTAGGAAAAAAGACTCCGTGCATGATATACTATTTAAAGTGGAGGGAATAAAAGATGAAACAAAAATTATTGGCGTCAAAGATAAAATAGAGTCCAAATTATTAGATTTTTTCCGTAAAAAATAATATCTAACTCCAATTGTAATGAACTCTTCCTCGCCAAATTAATTACTCTTTTCTTTGTTTTAATAAGGAGATCCACATTGATCATTATCTTCCATTAATAAAATATCATCATGCCATTTTCATTTTATAAAAAATTAAGGTAAAGAAAAATGGTTAAGTTCTTTAGAATCTTAAAAGAATTAAATGATTGCGTCTTTACACCGCATGATGAAATCTTTGTTTAGTGATTATATGATTGAAGTCCTCTAGATTATTTTAAGGTGCTTCGAGTACATTAAAGTATGTATAATTGTAATTTAATGCTAATTAAATAAGATAGTCTACAATTAACATCATATGATTTCACATGGCATCATCGAACCTCTCAGGCATGTGGAGGCTACAACTAGCCAAGTACATCACAAGCACAATGTATTATGTATAGTGCTATAGTGCCAATTGATACTGTGGGCTACTGTGCACTTATTTGCTGCTGCAGTGTATGTATAACAGTAGCAATTGCAACCTAGAAGTTTTATTATTCCATCCTCTTTTTATTATTATCTAAATGAATTCTTATTTTAATCATTTCTTTCAAATTAATGTTTCAATATCTTCTTATCATTTTCTCCTTTTTCTTTCATTTTCCCCTAAAAAACGGGATGATGGCCTTGAAATAAATAATTGTTCCAATTGAATCTTTTGCGGATAATTTAACGTTGATATATGACAAACATTATATCTAAATAACTTTTAGAAATACTTATACCGATAATTTGCAATTCATTACTTAAAAAACTCAATGCTTTAATAAATTTCTTTGCTTTATTTTTACTTCACTTAACATATAAAAGTTTGAAATACAACAATTTACCTGTGTATAGCCTTCAAAAAAGAAATTACCTACGTGAATCATCACTCCAACCAATGATGTAGATTATCCTGACATGAGTATATATAGCGCAACCATCGTCAACAAATTGTTTTAATATTCGACGTTATATAAATTAGAGCTATAACTCGAGTTGGCTCTCACAATATAGTACTTAAAAAATAATTAATAATATAAAATTTTAAATATGTTTAGCAAAATTTTAAACTAAAAAAATTAGACACAATATTTTTAAGTGCTAAATAATAATGATAATTATAATAATAATTATAATAATAAATAATATAATTAAACACATAATAATCTATAAATGATTATATAGAAAAAATGGATCATTTTAAGAGTTAATTTTCATTTGAAATATATTATATATATTATTTTAAATGAGTAGAGAGAAACTATTTTATATGAACTCTTGAATTCAAGAAGATGAAAAATTTAAATGAAATTAATGGTGGAGAAAAGTGATGATGTGGTATTCTTGAAATTTTTTAAAATTTAACCTTCTTTATACGTTAAGAATTTTCAAATTAATATGGGCCCACAAATAAAATTTAATTAAGGCTAGTGGATCCGTTCTAATCATCAAGAAGAATCTCCTAAGAGTCCAGCGTATGATACGTAATTTGGAACCACTCAAAGACTTGATTCTTTTTTACTTCTTTTCTTTTAATTATTGCTCCCAAAGGGGCGCATAATTGACAAGTTATTTCGTTACTGTCGAACTCATTTAATGAATAAAGCAAATATAATGAAAGAAATGTATGCTTCAAATAATAGTACTAATTATAGAAAAAGATCTTACAAAAAAATATAGTGGAAAATGAAGAAATAAATAAAATCTATAAAGTTATGTTCTTTTTACTTTTTTCGAGGCAAGTAGGCAAGTGTCACTTTTTGATATTTTTAAATAAAAATCGAGTCCATTAAAGCTTCAAACCGTCCTTTAGAAAATAAGACGAGTCTCAACTACTAGGCCAATTCAAACGCTCAATTGGTATTCTTTTTTATGGAGCATTCTTTTGGATTATACCTTAAAAAACATTATATTCCAATCCTTATAATTGTTATCAATTTTATATTTTTACTCTTATTAATTGCTTAATTTTAACTCAAAAATATCATTGCAATAAAAATTGTGTTATTGTTGAGTTTTTGAGTTCAGCAGAAGATTTGAGTAAAATAAAGAAGAATGAAGATGCTAATGAATTTCATTGTATATTACTTGTTGTCTCTCTACATTTGATATATATAAAACTGATGTCTATTCTAATGGTACTATATTAATTATAATTGATAGCCTAGCCAAATCTAGTATATAGTTTCTAACGGTTGTCTATAACTCCTATCTAACATTACTGTATAACGGTACTGTACAATGCTACAATAACAATCTCTTACTTTATTATTATTTTATTATTATTCTCAACAATCCCCTCAAGTTGAGGTGAGAAAATCATTTATCACCCCTAACTTGAAAACAGTTTTTTTGAAATGTTCTTACATCCAATTTTTTTACAGCGTCTATCTGACAAATTGAACTCTTTATCCTCTTTGTAGGATTGTTTATCCTTCTTGCAGCTTTCATCTTCTTTTTATTTTATTCTTTTCATCTTTAAATGCCAATATCTTATTTTCTTCTTTAATGATAGGTGAAAGTTGAGTAGAGGAATGATTTTAGTGTTATCTCTCGTGTCTTTTCTTTGTTTGAGTCTGCATCGAGCAGATTTGTTCTTAATTTCTTGCATGTTTCTCTTATCATGATTGTGGATGTGCCTCTTGTATTCATGGCGCAATGTCTTTGTATATGCATTCATCAAAAACTGAAAAGCAAAGAAAACACAACCCTACTCCATGCCTTTTTCTATGAGATTTATTTATTCAAAAAGATTTACAGACTCCCTCTTTTGAGTTTTAATAAATAGTTTAATACCTTAATATAATACAAAATCGGTATTTATCTCTAGACCTTTCAACATATATTAACAACAAACAAGATATTATCAGTTGACAATGAAAACATTTCAAGATTTAAAAAATGTAAAATTAAATTTTAAAGTAAGATTTTCATAAATTAATTTTTATTACTTGATGGAAGAAAAATATTTTTAGTTCTTGAATTAATTATTTATTATGGAAAAAGATTGTAGCAAAGAATTTTGCACAAAATATTTTATAATTAGTTAAAATTATAGAAATTTATTTCTAAATAATTAAAACATAATTAAGAGAATTAGATAAATCTGATGTCTGTTAATGTGACAGAGCACATAGCTTGACACATGTGCGGAACCATAAAATATAGAAATTTATTCCTTTAGATAAAATAATACAAAACCTATTACGGCCTTTCGTCAGGTGACCCAATTTTGCAACAAGAAGGTTTATGCTGCGCCCTTCAACTTTAGATTCAACTAAGCCGAATGATATTTAGTTGCTAGCGGAGGGAATTACAGAGCGCAAGTCTTCAAATAAGTAGGTAGGGATTGATGATCCAGCTGTCTTGCATTACTCTTTTTTTTTTTCCTTTTTTGTTTTTTGTTTTTGTGCTGGACTTACTCCCCTTTACCATTTTGAAATCAGTTAGTCGTGCTGGAGAGCATATTAACAATATTCACGATTTATTCGTGAATAATTCGTGTTTAATTCGTTTTCAGCACTGCCGAATAAATCGACGTTTAATACGTTAATTCGTGAATTATTCGTTTGATACACGAATTATTCGTTTGATACACACGAATTATTCGCGAATTTAACGAATTCTACGAATAAAACGCGTTCTTTTCCCGAATTATACTTAATTTTCTCAGGTGTGGTGCTGTTATTCAAATTGAATTTTTCTCTGCCGCACATCGAGAGGGAGGGCAATAGACTTGGGCTCAGACTGTTGGCTAGTTGTTATTAGGTGTTGAGGTTTGCAGCTCTCTCTTTGCTAGGCTTAGGCTATCTGGTTATGTGCATCGATATGCTATTTTTTTAGTAAAAGCTCGCACATCTATGTTAATAGACTTAGACTATTAGTTGTTAGCTAGGTGTTAGAGGCTCGTAGCTTCTTCTTCTTCTTTTTTTTAGGGTAAAGACTTGTAGGCATTGATTCAAATTATAAGTGAACTTAATTGTTACAATTCCTACTGCAATTAAACAAATAAAAGTCCCTAAACAAAAGAAAAATACGAAATAAAGGAAACCAGAAGTTGGCAACCTTAAAGGTAGATGGTGCCAGTAAAATAAAAAGGTAGGTGAAGCCTACAAACTAAGCTTCCTCTTTTCTCCAGTAAAATAGAAAGGCTTGTAGCTTCTTTTTTTCTCAAGTTTTAATTAAAAACAATTAAATAATTTTTAAATATAATCTAATTTAATGTGGTCATTCAAATGTAACTGTTATTTTTTACATAATTAATATTAATTTTAGATAAATTATTTTAATTACACATGACGAACTATTCCCGAATTATACTCGTATTATACCTGAATCATAAGTTTTTTATCTCGCCAAACTATTCCCGAATCATTCATTTGTTACTATGCTGGAGAGTGGAAATAATCCTAACTGCATTGTATGTGCCACAGAGAATCTCATTTCCGACCTTTCCTTTCCTTTATTACTTTTTTCACCCTAAAAATCGCCTCCTGGAGATCTAGGGTTTGTTGAGAAGTCCCGTTTGGCAATCAATCAGTTGCGCCTTTTCTTTGATGAGCCTGATCTTCTAATAAGGCCTAAGACGAGGTTGTTGTCTCTGCCAGCGCCACCATGCTCGCTTCCCCTGTATCCTTGCGCAACTTTCTTTTTTATTTCACATTTGTTCTTGCCAAGGCACTGCATCGTTTCGTGTCGCCTCACTTTTCCGTCACTGTTGTGATCTACTATGCTCTAAGACGACATGTCGAGGCAATCCCAGTGCAGGAGCGGGCAGTGTCAGCGGCCAAGGAGACGAGAGAGAAGTATAAAGAGAAGAAGGAGGAAGCGAGTCTTGCTGAGTTTGCTGGTTGGATGCAATTAGGAGATACACATGCCATGCTTGGTAGAACAGAAGAGTCAATGAGTTGCTAAGAGAAAGGGCTCGAGGTGCAGATCCGTGCGCTTGGTGAGAACGACTTGAGAGTTGCCGAAACTTACAAGTACTTAGTTGAGGCCCATGTACAGGTTCTCCAATTTGAGGAAGCTGAGAAGCCGTGCAAAAAGACCCTCGAAATCCACCGGGAGCACAATGTGCCGGCCTCTCTTGAGGAGGCTGTGCGACCCTTTTTCGCGCACTCCGCACCGCCGCTTGGTTGGCGATGAGATGCAGAAGAAGGACACAGAGATCCCTCCTAAACGTGCATTTTAGTTGACGCCGGTTAATCCTACCGTTTTAGACTCATTGGAATGCACATTTAGGGGGTTTTTAGTGATTGTGAGTACTTTTAGATTTCGATAGGCGCAAGTCCCCACCGTTAATTACCCTGGACTATTAACCTCGAGGCACCTCTAGATCTTGAAAGAGGGAAACAAATAGTATAGCTAAATGATGGTCAAGTGGTCACGTGCTTCACAGAAGCACCCTGGACTTACTAACAAGTCAGTCTAGTGAGATAGGGTGGTGAAAAAGATGAACTTACTACATATCAGTTCAATCTTTACCGCTCCGAGAGGCAATCTTACTACAGATCAGATCGATCTTTGCGGAGGGATGGAATGTGAGTCTACTACAGAACGACTCAACCTTAGTTGACATAGAAGATGAACCTACTACAGAACGATTTAATCTTTACTAGTCAACGACCAATCACACAAAATACAACTCGAAGCATTTAGCCGGTTGATCTTGAGGTTGTTGAATCAGGAGAAGGGTGGATTTGGCCAACATATTTCTTCTCACTGATCTTCTAGATCATAAATTCCAAGCACTAAGCGGATCCATAAACCTAGGAACACAACTGCACACAAAGTCAAACCTGAAGCACTGAGCCAGTTTGACATTGAGGCGTGTGTTAGTGAAAGAACCTACTACAGAACGGTTCAAATTCACTGTTTTGAGGATGAATCTACTACAGAATGATTCAATCCTACAATATCGGGGGATGAATTTACTACAGATCAGTTCAAAAATCCCTGAACTAGAAGACAAACTTATCAACAAATTAGTTTAGCCTTACTAGCTTGACTGATCATGAATTACTTGTTCATGACATAGAGTTATCATGATGTCACCTCCTTGGACATCGTGATGTTTTTCTATTTTGAAATTAACACATTTGCTCATGCTGATGTCATAGTCTTGGTCATTCTTCGACGAGCGTCAAAATGTTCTTGTCTCGACTAGCTGTTCTGAATATTGCATTACTTGTGCAAAAATCATTGCATTACTTCACACCCTTTTGTGTGAGCATATGGGATCACCACTAAATCATGAGTTATGAGCACCTAGCCGATTTACAGATTCAGTGTTAACTTGTGCACAATATTAGACTCGGGGCTCTTGGCTGGTTTAATATTGAGACAAGTTTATCAGATGATGAGCTCAAAAACTATCATATTGTTATGTCTCAACAACAGTCAATAAGGTATATCATCACCTTGTTGATCATTCACATTCTAGAAATCGTGTAACGATTCAACAAACCGTTACAACACTTCAACAAATCGTTATAACATTTTCACAAACCGTTATAACGCTTTCAGAAGATATCAGACATTTCAGAGAATTGGTCAATAGGGGTCAAAACGTTGCTAACGCTCTGTATATTGTTCAACGTTTAGAAAATCATTACAACGATTCAAGGAATCGTTACAACGATTCTTTAACATATATTGACTTGTCAGAGAATGGTCAAAGCGTTGCTAACGTCCTGTGAAGCGTTATAACGATTTGATGAACCGTATAACGATTTAAGTAATCGTTACAACGATTCCTCAGAACATATTGACTTGTCAGAGAATAGTCAAAGCGTTGCCAAGGTCTCGTGAAACGTTCAACGTTTTAGTGAATCGTATAACGAATCATTATAACGATTCCTTATTTTTTTGTTTCATTATATATATATATATGTATATTTTTTTACTTTTATATATTTTTATTATTATCTATTATTATTATTTTTTTATTTATATATTTATATATTCTTTCCTTTCTCTCTCTTTTTTTTTTTATTTCTTCTTTCTTTCTTTTTTTCTTCCTTTTTGTTATTTCATATATATATTTTTATTTCATTTACTATTTTTTTTTATTATCAACTCATTATATATTTTTATTATTTTTATTTTTATTTTTATTTTTATGTATATGTATTTTTTATTATTATCATTGTATATTTTTGTTTCAAAATCCATTTATTTCTACAAAAAATGAGTCACAAAAATAATAGAAAATAAGTTGGCTATTATTTAGTATTTTTATTTAAATTTTGAGATTTTCATAATAGCTAAAAGAATAGGATTTTATTTTATTATTTTTAAATTCTATTTATTTTTGTAGAAAATTACTTACAAAAATAATAGAAAATGATTAGCTATTATTTACGATTTTATTTGAATTTTAGGATTTTTATAATAGCTAAAAGAATAGGATTTTATTTTTATTATTTTTATTCTATTTATTTTTGTAGAAAAATTACTTATAAAAATAATAGAAAATAAATTAGCTATTATTTATTATTTTATTTGAATTTTAGGATTTTTATAATAGCTAAAGTAATAGGTCAAACCTTGGTCAACAGGAAAAAGTAAACAATGTCATTTTACTTTTAAATTGTTTAATTATAATAAAATTCTTAAAACTGGAATGTTTTTATATAGAAAAATACTATGAAAAACAAAAAAAATTTAGAAACAAATTTGAGTCAATTTGGAGTTTGGGAACATTTTTAAATGATTTATTTACTCTTTATTTTTAATTTTCTGTTATTAATTGACTATTGGGCTTAATCTGGGCCGTCGGATCTGTATCAAGATTAACACATATCTTTTATTTAAATCTTTATTTCATTTGGGCTGTTAGATCTACTTTGAGATTGAGTCATATAAGATGAGAGGCCCAGATTCATTTTATCATTTTCTTTTAAACTTTGGCTTATCACAAACGTTCGATTCCCCCAAGATTCACGCATATGCTTCAAAGTTCGTGCTTGTGCATTCACACTCGTGTTGTTGCGTTTCTTTGACTCTCGAGTCAATAGCTTCTTCAAGATTCGTGCTAGTGGTCCCGCGGACGATCGAGGCCACCATTTCCCGATCAGGTAAGTGTTCTAGCATCGTCTTTCCTCGGAGAATTGTTTTATGGTCTCCGATCAACAATCCATATGATGAATCGTACTGTGTGCTAGTACCAAATACAACAGATTGGTACCATTCGGTATCGAATCTCAATTTTTACAAATTCAATGAAATTAATCAATGTTCCTGGCAATTATCTACTCAATTCGTATCGCCTATGTATGTTAGCGCGAGTTAGCATGATTAAAACAATCTAAATCGACTCGTGATCTAAATATGATGCAATGCATAGTGGTACCGTTCGGTATTCATTGATACCGATTCTTATTGTGTCAAAATCCTTGATCTTTATCCACCTTTTGCGTTATTTACACTTCTACTATCATATATGCTAATAGTATCTAGTAGAATGCATTTAATCTATGCACAATTTACTTCTTTATTAGCTCATAATCTCGATTCTATGAGAAACTCTCGATCGTGAAACTGAGATGCAATCAATACCGAGTTCTCAAGCCTCAACTGAGATCAATCGGTTCATAGGCAGCCCTACTAGCCTTACTACATGCTCTATGAATGATAATTGATGCATTTTGTGATGTTTGAGCAAGGAATCAAGGAAACGATGTAGTACTATGTCGAGTTCTCAGGTTTCGACCGAGATCAATCGACACAGTGATTTAATTACCCGTTATCAATCAAAATTCAATAAAGAATTCAAAAGATTCTTGCATACTGAATTTGTTACTCGTAAGAAAAGAAAGAAAAAGGACGAAATCGCAAAGAAAAATCGACAAAATCAAAAGTGACAATACTGTTATTTACCAGAAGATTATAATTACACTTCTCAAACCCCGATTTTCAAGAATCAAACTTGCAAACTCCCAATTGACAAAGGACAGAGCTTAGAACTCATCTCTAAACAAGCAATTGAAGTGAATGAATCGAATTCTCAAGTGAAACACTGAGATCAATCGATTATACCAACCTCTTCTTTCTGTTTCTTGCTTTCTCTCTCTGCACTCAATATCTAAACTCTCTATTTCTCACTGTTGATACTAGAAGGAATGCAATTCTCTTTTCTCTCTTGCTAATTGGGTTTATATAAGCCATTGAACTGTCCTGGTCCATGCACATGGTCTTTACTTTTTGTTAGTCGTTCTTTTATAGTGTGGGCCCTTTTTAAATGAATCCAAAGCTCAATCTTTGAGTGTTCACCAAGTTTGACCCTCCTCTCACTTCTCACTCACTGATGGAACCTTCTAGACCTCTCAACATACTATATATACTCATCTCAATGCATCTAAGGCGCCTCTTTGCTCTCTGCCATTATAATTCACCTCTCAAGTTCTAACTCGTTCATCCGAGTTCAAGCTTTGACTCAAATCATATCTACTTCATTCAATTGCCAATCTTTATCACCTCAACACCATCGTGTGAGTGCATAGAAGCTACAAGCACTGCCAATTTGAGTTTATATCATAAGGTTTCAACTTCTCTTAATTTGTCCGACTTTCAATACCTTAACTCAATTGCTTCACTTCAACTCACAATTGTTGCTCCTTTCTTCATTTACAGTGTCGCCTAAGTGAGTGGAAGAGATTTGCATCATCAATTTTGGAGTTTGAAACAAGGATTGAAGTGCCTCATTGATCACTTGAGGTGTTCATCTCTCCTAATCACTCTATTCACTTGTCCTTTCTCAATTCTGATCACTTACACATCTTCTCTTATATATAGGCTAGTTCCAACTGAAAGGGATTGAAGTTACAAGCTTTGGAGAGCTCAATCGGCATCAATGGTGCCTTCTGCCTCGTCGAGAAGAAGAAGAAAGAGAGGGAGAGGAGAAGGGGAAGGCTCCACCTCGGCTAGATCCGGCGCACATAGTCCACAATGCACCGGGGCCCACTGTCAGAGGCGCAGCACACATGGGCCAGATACACACCCCATTTTCTCTTTGATTTAAATTTCTGTTTAGATTTGTGCATGAGCTTGGTGTACATCTGCTTGTATGGGATATACACTCATAAGCCTAATAAAATGTGCCCCTTTTGTAAGCGACTGAGTCTAGGCCCATAGATTCAATTATGAATCGATTAATTCTCTGCTTATGCTTAAATTATATACTTGGCACAATCTGATAGGGCCACCTAGTTAATCACTATATTAATTGCCTGTGTTAGTGTTAATGTGTGCTGAGATGGCATAAGGCAGTGAATGCCATGTGTCTTGGTCCACTGTGATGTGGCACCAATGACCAGCTGCCATGTGTTAATGGGAATAGTTTTAGCATGCTGAGGTGTGTTACTGTTGTGCTTTGCCATGTGGCACTGGGTGCTGAGGTGACTCTGTCATGGCTTGCCATGTGGCATGTTGGTGGGACCCACATGTCAGGTTAGTGTAGTGGTGGGACCCACAAGGCTGAGGTGGACCAACAGGAGAGTGTCATGTGGCATATAGATCTGAGGTGGTTTCTCTGTGTGCTGCCATTTGGCACCTCTCCTTACTGCTGTGTACCACTCACAGGCTGCCAAGTAGCAGTAGTGTTGAAGTGGCCTGTGATGTGGACCCATCGGGACTTGCCATGTGTCTCTGGATGGTATGATATGGTTGAATGGTGTCCTGCCACGTGGCATGGGCTGGGTGAGGTGGACCATTGGTTGATGCCATGTGGTACTGACATGCTGAGATGGCCCAATGAGGTGCTGCCACGTGGCATAAGTGAGACCCACTTGTCAAGTATGTGGGACCCCACATGGGTGAGGTGGACCAATGAGATCTTTGCCGCACACGTGGCACCGACATGAGGTGGCCCACGATGGGTCTTTGCCATGTGACAGCCTTTCTCTCTTCTCTAATCCTGTGTGTGTATGTTTGAGATCCCCAGTTTGCACCGAGCAGTGTTTCTATGCCCAAGTTGCACCCAGACAAGTCTCTGATTGAATCTCAGCACTTGATCTGCTTATTTAATCTGTTTTATCTTCTCTTAATTTATTTTAATAGCTCCACTTATCCAAAAATTATGAAATTTTCACCAAAAATCCCTAAATTCATGATTCCTGTAATTTTTAATTCAACTTTTTCCCTTGCCTCCTTGCATTAAAAATTTATTTTCCAAGAAAACCATATTTTCCTCTCTAATTGATCCCAAATTTCAATTATAGCTCAGTGTCTCTGTCAAATAAAATTCTCTTGTAGAAACCACCCTAATTAAACACCAATTAGACTTGTATTGATGCTTATTAGGATTTGATTTGACCAACAATTGATTACTTATCAACAATTGATACAAATCCAGACTTGATCAGATGGTTACTCACAACTTTGGCACCTGATCAGTCTTGTGAAATTGACTTTCAATTCATATTCATGAAGGTGATTTGGTCAACAACTGATTACTTGTCAACAATTGACACAAACCTCGGCTTGATCAGGTGGTTGCTCACAGCTTTGGCACCTGATCAGCCTTGAAAGCAAAATCACATTGAGATTTCTTGTGATTGGCTATATCAAAGTACTGGCTTGGCATTGACACAGTTTTTGTTGTACATGGATTGTATTGCTTCAGCTCTTAGGGTTTGATTTGAGAATTAATTTTCAGAGTTTGATCTTGACTTCCTTAATGTCTATCACTGAGGTGTTGGACCCACATGTCAGTAAACAATAATCAAATGGATGACCCCTCAGGAGATTTTCTCTCCTGAATCTCCTAAGAGTCATCCACCTCGAATGAATAGGAGGTGGCAGGGCTTTTATACCTTCGGCCCTTTGTCTAGGATTTTCTTGTGGGACAAATAAAATTTTTCCGGGGCTCAGCAACGACTTTTCTGGCCAGTGGACCCTCTCTCTTGTCCTTCTCTTTCCCTTTCTTATGATTTATTAGTGATAATTGACATTTATCTTTAATTATTCAGCTGCTTTATCTTTGAGATTTTTTAATGGTAAACAGAGACCTCTGACCAACGCCTCATGGCCCTGATCCTTGATGCATGTGGAGACCATGATGGTGCCTTGGAGCATCTTGTGCTTGCCTCCATGTCAACCCTGGCCTATCGTCATGATATTGAAGCAACCACTATTGATGTGGTCATTAGAAATGCTTCTCTCCCTAGCCCACTTTGATGAGGCAGTGTTTTCATACTAGAAAGCATTGACAGTCCTGAAGTCATGATGAGGTGACACCCACCCATCAGTTGCTACAGTGCTTTCATGCCTCTCATCTTTGAATCTTCGTATTTGAGAGAATGTAAATCATATTCTGAGGCAACAATAGGGAACCAGCACTATCGCCTAGCAATTCTTTTGCAATCTGAGATCAACTCCCATGCCAGTGCTGAGGCTGAATCACACCTCACCTTTCTGTGCCAAAACTAATTCTTTCACCCTGAAAACCCCGGCCCCTGCTGCTTTAACACCCTCAGTGTTCTTAGTTTCAGCCACCGACAACATCATCTTCATTCAAGGTCAGCATTGTCTCTATCAGCCTAATGTTTATCTCACACAACTTTTCAAGTACCAGTATGATTTTTTAAACTGAAACATGACAATGAGTACGTAGTAGCCAGTGTCCCCCCTACGACCTCCACTGCCGTGAAGTATAGCCTTGCATGAACCATGTAATACCTTTTCTGATTGGCTTTTTCTTGAATGAATTTGGGTTTGCCATTTTTTGTATTTGCAACTGTTGATGCTGTTAAAGTCGATGTAGATGCTGCTAAAGCGAGAAGGCAGTAGCTGATGATCCTCCCCCTTTGCATGAATTAGGTATTTTTAGGCTCTTTTCAGTGGGTTTTTTTTATGGGAATTTATTATGGATTTTGGTATTTGTGGCGCATGTATTTTTGTGGTACACTATTGGTGTTGGTACTGGCTGTTTCTGTTACTGCTGGTAAATTTATCAGTTTTTTTCTTCCTACCAGTCGATATTGATTTATATGTACTAGTACTGATCAGTTAAACTTTATTTGAGCTTTGAGTAGTCTTGCCCTCTTTTTTTTTGGGTAACAACATTATGGTTGTGCCAATGTTTTTATTTCTGATTTGAGGCTTTTTTTACCACATCTTTCCACTATCAATAAATTTTATCAAATGCTAATTATTTTACCTCTAGCCTGTGGCAGTTGGTGGAGAAAGTGGAAAATAGGCAACTGTTCCTTGTGTGTCCAGCTCACTAGCTGCGGTTACACCAAGTGGGTGCATGTCTCTCGACTCCCCCCGTTGTTGATGCTAGAGTCTTTTTTTTCTTGTACCGATCAATGGTACTATTTCTTCTTCAGGAGCGGAACTAGATTTCTATCTCAGGTCTTTATACCTAATTTATTTCTTTGTTTTGCACCAGCACGAGCTCGGGCTCTCGGCTCAGGCTCGGGCTCAGGCTCAGGCTCTGGCTGGATTTTTTGTGGCTGTTGCAGTTCATCATTAGCTACATAGCTCTTTGAGTGGCTGGTACAGTTCCTTTGTTAGTTGTACCGCCCCTTTCATTTTTGTTTGGTCGTTCCAGTTCTTTCGTTAGTTGCATAACCTTTCTTTCGTCTATAAGTGCTGTCTTTGTGCTGTTGGCATAGATCTTCCTCATAAAATTATGTGAGTTTTAGCTCTGCATAAGTTGCTGGTACATATTGACTCACAAACTCTCATGCCCAGTTTATACTGGTTTTTTGTTTCTATTGTCGTGGTAGATATTTTTGTTGTCTGACATTGCTCTCTAACACACCTTCTCTTTTGGCTGTCGCTTGATGTGATTTTTTTGGTACTAGCTCTTGTTTGAGCTTGGTTGTAGTCTTTGCTGGTTCACATGTTATTGTACCGGTGACACAGTGGCTCAGTTGTTGCGATTTGGCCTCTGGCTCTGATGGCTCTTGGATCAATTTTTTTGCTTTGCGGAATTTTCTAAGACAGGTTCTATGACCTGCTCTGATATCATGTTGAGTTTTTGAGTTCAATAGAAGGTTTGAGTAAAATAGAGAAAAAAGAAGATGCTGATGAATTTCATTGTATATTGCTTGTTGTCTCTCTACATTTGATATATATAAAATTGATGTCTATTATAATAGTACTATATTAATTACAATTGATAGTCTAGTCTATAATTTCTAATGGTTGTCTATAACTTTTATCTAACATTATTATATAACGGTACTGTACAATACTACAGTAACAGTCTCTTACTTTATTACTATTTTATTATTATTCTCAACAGTTATACGAAACGAAGTAATAAATCTGAATGAAGACGACGTTGTAGTCAAAATATCAACGATATGCTAATTATGATGTTATCGCAATCCACGCATGCCAGAAGAGTTTTTTTTTTCTTTTTCTTTTTAATTTCGAACACAGTTTATCTGGTATCTTTCAAGTTTTACTAAATTATCTTTAAATAAGTTACTACTTGAACCATCTAAAACACAAATTATAAATCATTAGAATGTACGCACTAGTAAAACCAAGAGAAACGAAAATCTGTTCTTATAAAAGGCAGTGTTCACTACTGCAAATCAGTCAACCAAAAAATAACAAAAAAAAATATAATCAATGACGGAGGTGTAGATATAGGCTACCAAAAAGCCGATATGTGTTTTTCTTTTAATTATCCATTAAAAAGTATTAGCATTTCTTTAATTCCGTTTTCAAATGCAAATTAAAAGACAAGCTTTTGTTGAGTGAGGCAAAAGAGAAGTTTCCAAAAAGGCTAGAACCAGCTTCTCATATAATTAATTAATTTCTTAAGGAAAAGAAGAGAGAAAAAGCAGAGCAACAAGAGAGAGCGTCGGATAGATTGTGGCAGGACAGGAACAATTTGTTATGAAATTTGCACATTACTCAGAATAGACAAGTGGCGGAGCTTTACAATGAAATAAAATGACACAAATTAATAGCTGATTTATTAATCAATTTGATGTACATCACAAATTAATTTGCAAACCATCCAATAGAACAATTCTTCTATTACAAGTACGGATTCGAAATTCGAATAAAATTCTTTATGAACATTTAAAAGGTAATAATAATTAAATAACTTAGAGTCTCATCATTATTCGAAAAAGATAGTAAAGATTCCATGAATTACCATATCAGGTCGTCCACAGAAAAGCTGCACTCAGAGCTTGAAGCGAATTCTAATGCGTATTCCTTTTTTTTTTTTTTGGGCTCAAATTATTTTTGTACTCGAAGAGACCTTTTTACGCATGACCCAACCCCCAGCTGGGACTGGGAGGCTTTCTCCCTCCCTTCGATGCACCTCTTATCTTTCTTTGTTTTTTATATATATATTTTTACCTTTCTTGTAATTTATGTGATGTGCTTGAAGCCTTGAAACGAAATCTTTTCAGAAAAGTTGGTGCATGTAATACTGCCCATCAAGCCATCAACCCATGCTTTGGAAAACCTAAGCTTTAGTCGTTCACCGACCATGTCATATGCATTGCCCCCTCAAATCAAATAATTCAGAGTATTTCCCCACCCCATGCATCTAAGCTTTTACCGTTCTGACTACTCTGATTGTCATACAAATTCGATGATTGAGATTCACGAACATAGAGTACCACGGAGGACGCACGACCCAAATTAAATGAGACTTCAACAACCAATTGCTTTCTTTCTTTCTTCAATGTACATCCTTGCAAACTTCATTGTTTGCACATAACAATAAAGTGGGAAGAAAACCACCTATATGAAATTGAATTAGTAAGAGAAATTAAGTTAAATATATATATGAATATATATCTCTTAGTTGAGTGTCCAAACAATTATTATTTCATTACATTGAGAAAACAAAAGAATAGGTAAGAAAGAAGAATTTGCGAGTGAATTTCCATTGCATTTTGAGTGGACAGAATAAAAAAATGGCGTATTGAAGCATTTTTTTCTTTCTTTTTTCAAAATAGGATACGAAAGGTCTACTATATAAATTTCATTGAGCAGATCTGAAAAGAGTTAGTACAAGGTCTGCGAGCAGAGGATACAAAGTGATTTAAATGAATGAAAGTGTTGAAGCAATTTTCAAAGTTTCAATTTGATGGATACAAAATAGCCAAAATTTGTAGACACGGTATAAGGTATATGAGTAGGAGGTGTTAATAACTGATCCGCTTCGCTGGATTAACTTGATTTGACCTGACATATCTCGAGAATAATTGAATTGAGTATGATTTATAATTTTTGGCCTGTCTCAGGTTAGGTTAACTCGTTTTATTAATTAAAATTTGAGGGCTAAGACCCTAATCTTTTCATAAAAAATAATTAAAGCATATTTATGTACTAATTAAGTTTAATTATATGTTAATTAAGATTAAGATGCATAAAATTATTTAAAAGATGTTTTGAAAATATTCAATCATCTTATATCAGAAAGATCGGAGATTTTTGACCCAAGTTAAATTGGGTCGGATGAAGAAACATTAATAAAATAATACCTACCCTACCGATCCAAATCATTGATACTCCAATATACACTAATTAATATTAATTAATATTAAGTTTTTTTTTAAATTATATAAAAAATAAATCAGTAAGGCTATGGTGTTTCGTGAAGTATAAAATTTTTTGTGCTTCATATCTCAAATTTAAAAATCTAAATGTCCAATCTAAACCGTTATAAATGATCTTAATATTGAAATATTTTTTGGAGATCAAAATTTATAATTTTTTGATACATTTTGCTACTTTTTAGATAGGTGAAAATCGCTAGTATTGAATGATGCAAAAATCATTAATCAATAATTCTTGTAATCTAAAAGATAATAAAATTTTAAAAAATATATAAAATTTGATCTTCAAAAATATTTAATATAATGATTATGTTTAATGATTTAGAACGTCCATTTAGACTTTTAAATTTAAGATATCAATATGAAGCACATGATATTTTATATTTTATGAATCACTATACCTTATTCAAAATAAATAATAAATATTTAATTATCTTATTTGAATCTGTTCGGATAAAAAAAAAATCCAATCAGATTAAAGATATAGTAAAATAATCATGATCCACACCTATCCATTGACAACCCCTGATGTAACCCACCCTCGTCTCCTTTTGCTACGAAGTCAAATAGGTCCCGCTCTACCAAAACTTTGCCTCCTTTTTTCACTCAAGTGAGCTAATTCTGTTGCCTTAAAAATTGACCTACAGAGGTGAATTCCATATATTCATTTACCATTCTAATCCTTTCCTCTCTCGGCATATTTTTACTTGTTACTTGGATGACCGTGAATCAATTCGGTTGGTCATATTTTTTAAATATTTTTATGAAATTGACATTTGTCCTGTTATTGCAAAACTAACTTCAATCTATTCAAGTTCAACTTATTGAGTCTAAAAAATCAAGTATTTATAAGACCCGATCTAATTGTGTCACGATCGTTCCATCTAATTGTGTATGACAATATTTGTTATCATTTTTTGATTTATTTTCTTTATTGCTAAACCTATCAGTTATAATCAACCTTAAATTAATACTAGCCATTAAATGGTAAAATAGTGCGGGTTCAAAATTCAAATGAAAAATCATTTAGGAACATTTAAAATTAGACATCTAGACCTTCATCATTATCTAAAATAAAAAAAATACTAGATAAATGGAAATATGCAAGTCGAGGTTAATAATACACTATGACAGATTTTAAAATTAATAATGAATTTTAATGGGTTTTAACAACGGTTTCAACCGTTATTGAAGGGCTGTTAGATAAGGATATTAACAACCATTGTTAATGCACTTAGTTTAGAAAACGGGGAGCACTTTTTAACAATGGTTGCTAGTAAATATCGTTGTTAAAGAAGTATTTAAAAATGATTATTCATTAAAAATTATTGTTAAAGGTATATTAAATGACGTTTCTTTTGGAAAAATGATTGTTAAAGGACTTTTCAAAAATGATTTTTCAGATAGAACCGTTGTTGAATATACCTTTAACAATGGTTATTTAGTAATAATTGTTGTTAAATACCTTTCTTTCCGTTGTATTTTTCTATTCTACAATGATTATTGAAAAAAAACATGTTCTTGAGTATTTAATTTTTTTATTTTCTGTGCTAACCCACTGTTGCTAGCAATAATAGGATCCATATATATATATATATATAATATTTATATAATCAAAATAAGTAGCATTTAAAATAATATATTATATTTATATATACATAATACATGCATATATAAATAAAATACATATATCTTACTATCTTAAAAAGCATCTAAGCACTGGACAATCCATTTTATTTTGGATAATTTGTTTTGAATTTTTAAGACGTGAAATCTCACAAATATCCTCCTACATCGAAATTGGACGGTTACAATTAGAAACGAAAAAAAAATGAACGAACAAGATTTAATAACAGGATGCTCTCTTCGTCTCCAGTCCATTACTGATTTCCACGCTTATCCTTTCACTACTTCTGTTTGTCTCGATGAAAATTCAAAACCATCTCCAACACTTCAACACAACGCCTCTTCCCCGATCTCTCACACTCCTCCCAATCGACGCAAACGAAAACCCTCTTCCCCTCTCCACTACCCCCAACCGACTCTCTCTTCGCACCTCTCTCTCACGTTGTCTCCGTCCAAACTCTACTAGGTCGTTCCTCCTCTTCCATTCCAATGCTCTTCCTCCAGACCGGAACAAGTTTGTGCCATGTCATCTTTCTTGTAAATCATGGATCAAGAGCCATAATTTGGAGTGCTACTTGTTCAGGCCCCTTGATCGCAAGTACTCCAACAAGTCCAATCGCCGCTACACACCAACCAAGGGTTCCTACATCATACTACGTCTCATGAAAGAGAGAAAGATCGGAGATGGCACAGTCTGCATCAATTGGTTTCTACTTATGCGGTCAGCCTGGTCATTGGTCACGAGACTGCCCTTGCTCATCTTCCTCTATCCCGTCAAACCCTAATCCCAGCCATATCCCTCATACCCTCAATTTCTCCAAACCCAAGACTCCATTATGAACTCAAAATTCTTCAGTAAATCAAACCCTACGACCCCTTCAGCTCCATCTGGTACTTGTTGTCTCCTTGATAGTCTATAGGTATGATGCTACTCTATTTTACTCTCCTTCGTGAGGGATTCTACATTTTTCTAGGTTTATTGCATTCTTTAGAGGTTTGTGGCATGAATTGTGACTTTGAGGAATGGAGTGTTCATTAGATTGTTGAGGTTAAGTTCGAACTGGAGATGGTGAGCAGTAAGAGTTCTGATAAAATAAATGTGATTGAGTTTTTATACTTTTGAAAAGCGATTTGAGCATAGATATTGATTTTACATGCATAGAGCTGGAGTTTATTGTATAAGCTTTGTTTCTGATTTCGTTTAATTTCTCTAATTATTTGTTAACAGGAATCAGGTGGATGCCTTTCCTCATTTAGTTAAGCTAAGTAAAAAACCCTTCATTAAAACTTGTGCATATAAAAAAGTATTCTGGTTGTAGGGTAAAAATTCATTTTGCCCTCCTTTTTCAATTATTTCCCTCACATTTTGCCCATTTAGTCTATCAAGTCGAATTTATCTCCTGATTATGTTTCCAGGTTGGTATAGATGCATACTCATGGCTACACAAGGGAGGTAAGCTCGTCTTTGCTCTGAAAGCAATCTGATAAATGCACATTGGCATTTGGCAGAGTCTTTTTGCAATTTCAATCCTAATGTTTGCCATATCTATAAATAATATTAGCATTCTGAACAGTTGCAAGTATAAACATCATTCCAAATAGTTACATATATAGAAGAAAAAATGTCAAGAAGAAAACACTGTTGGATTTTTTGCCTGGCACCTCAAAAAATATATGGGTGGTCTTTTTTTATCATTGTAACTTTAACCTAGATTTTCTCATATTTGTAACTGACAATGACCATTCCATTCACTTAATCAAAAATAGGAGAAGGTTTGCATTGCCTCATAACTTACTATCTTTTCTTATCCATTACACTACTATAGTAGGATGTATCACAAACTGCCTTCATGAATGAACAATCAAACAAATAATGAATGTAAGAGCAAAGAATAAAGTAGTCATTCTCATTTATACAAAGATAATATGTAAACTAAGAAGCATGGCTAACCACATTTAATTCTGAACACTAAAGTAATCATAATGTGATGTGTTGTATTGTAGGGATACTTTAGGAAAGGTTATGTCTTAAAGGCTATGGAGCATTGTGATGATGTAAGCTATTTTTCTTTTAATTCTATTTTTCTTAATTACCCACCATAAAAAATGTCTTCTAAAGCAACACATGTATATGTTATTTTTTAAGCTATATGATTTTGTCAACGTTTCTTTCCTGAATTGTAGCTAATTTCTAGCACCTAAATAGAGTAATTTGATAAAAATTTAGGCTGGTTTTCAAATTTTAGGATATAAGTGCATTTCAGGAGGCACTGAAGCACAACCCTCAAAATTTAGATGTATTCAAGAAACAAAAAAGTGATTGAACCAACTTGCTAGGGAAAAGAACATACTGTCAATGTTGAGAATCTGCGATATAATATTGACATTTTAAGACATTTTGAACTGTTTAAATATGAGACGATAAGCTTCTAATAGGTGCTATGCATATCACCATAACCAAACTCTTTCTCTCTCGCTTTATGATCTATACTATATATATATATATAGTTATATGGCATTGTAGTCATACCCATCTTTCTTGTTTTGAGTTTTGCTCTTTTTGTAGGACCCACTACAACTTCGGATACGCTTTTGTCAATTTCACCTCTCCTATCGGTGCTTGGCGGCTGTACAAGCACCTTCATAATCACAAGTGGGTCTCTTGTGGATTCAATAAGAAATGTGAAGTGAACTTCACGCACATCCAGGTAATCACACATTTTATTAATTCGAGCTAGATAGTCTCTAATGGAGTTTGGGGTTACATTCAAGCTGTGTATATCAAAATTTAGTGATGCTATTTCTGATTCAAGTCACATTTGATCTTATGATTATCTTTTTGGAAAGAAATGTTGAAGTCTTGTGGATTTTTGGTTTGTTTATTTTGTGGGCTGACACTGGTAGGAGGGGTTGTATTTTTGTTGAACTGTTCAAATTATGGTTTTCTCCTTGCTAGATTTGCATGTTATTTTAGTCGTATTGGTTTCTTATGTAATTTCAAACTTTGGGGCATGTAATAAAAACTTGGAACAATAATATTTTATATAGGAACTTCCTAGATGTAGACTAATGTGTCATCTAATGAAGTTGATTATCGAGAGCATCCAAAAGAAACCTATATATTGAAAAATAGCCGCATGTAAGAGCGGATACATGTGCTAGTACAAATAAAACACACACACACACATTAAAATTTGGACTGGACTGAACACTCCAAAACTTTCATTACTCTGGAGTGTTCAGCATTGGGTAATGGAATGAATAGGCTGTTTCTAATGCCCCAATGGCTTCCCGCCTAGCTTCTTAGGAAGAAAAAGACTTTTCCCTAAACTCAGAAATAAAATACCTAGTTGCCCGGTCTTGAACAATCTGGATAACCTATGCATGAAAAATATTTTTTTTCTTAATTTTTATTGAGAAATATATAACATAAAGCAATATATTAAAATAATTATGAAAATTATTCATTAAAATATATACCTCGGAATACTTTCTTCATGTGGTAATTCGAGATAATGTCATGAACTAATCTCATGACATGATTGGCACATTTCGAGCCACCAAGTTGTGTCGGACCCTAAAATTATACATAATAATTATGTAAACTATAAATATTAGATAATTTAAATTTCAATATAAAACAATTACGTACCTTAATCGTGACATATTTGAACTTGCTTCTTATTTTGTTCTTGTATCACAGTCCAGTAATATCGTAAAGCTCTGCAAAATAATTAGAAAATTAATATGTAATATATTCTTTGAGAATATAAATAAATGAACTTGCATACTTAAAACATTTTGGATGGCCAACGGCCCCGTTGAGTCGTTATTCAGAGGATCCAAGATATAAATAATATTCTTCGGGAAGTTGACAATGAGAATAAACCAATATTGCCTATAAAACCATTTATTAATTAGCTATTATAAAGATTAGAAATAAATTAATTCTTAAAGATGACACTAACCCTTTATGGCATGATAAGAGCATAAAAGGGAGATCCCCATCAACTATGAACCTATCACTCAAATATTTTGTAGCTGCAGAGAATTCACTTTTAACCACAGTCTCCGAGCATTTGTATGGATCCAAAAGCAACAGCTGGTGACTTCATATGTCATGCATCACTTTACTTGAGTCCTGCAAGCATATAAGTATATCATTATTATACTTAATCCTTAACAAAAAAATTAAAGTTAAATATATTCTTATATGCAGAAAATCTGAATAATTAAGACGTTTAGCGAAGCTCTATTCATTAGCTCGATCACATCAATCACAAACAATTGGATAAGCACATCAAATCTAAACATCTCATCGTTGAAGTTGAACACAAGGGACTCATTGTCGGGTTGAGCCATCAAAATTTGATAAAGGTAGAAACCAACGTCATCAAGGCTAGCCAAAGTGGCATCGTCGAGAAACGGCTTAACCCGAAAACTCGAGGACGCACCTGTCACTTTGTCACTTTCTCATTATATATTTTTTTTGATGATGGCTTTTTAAACACATATCATTTGCTTTAGGACCTCTTGAGTCATCAGTGTCGGGATAACAACAACTCCATCTTTTACCACTCTTCTAGCATGTACCCAACTCTTTGACCATGTGTCTGAAATCAAGCTATATGGAGACATGGAGTCTGAAGAGGACGAAATAACATCATACTCCTTCCACTTCTTCTCTGTAGTCTTGTAGTCCCCCGATTTGAGCCTGTGAGGATGTATATTCTTCTCCCTGTTGGCCTTCCCTTGTGTGCTCTTTGCCTACTAATTGAGATTACAACTAAGATTCAAACTTGCTATTAGAATTTCGACAAATATTTTTATGATATCATACCATAAAGTCATCATCATCACTCTGCTTACAAAACTTGGTCCATTGCTCTGGAGTTACATTATAATCATTGTAAGGATTACTTTTCGTGACATTAGTGTACTTAGTCCTCATTCTATATTTCCATTGCCCCCCAACAATCGCCCATTATTCTAAGACAAACATGTTGGCCAACGTCGTCTTTAATATTCCAAAATTCTTATAAAATTCATAAACATAGTTTGTATGATTTATTTCTACCTTGATTTCATTCCATATTAACGTCTTGAGATTTTAATCGTGGTCGTCGACTAACCTCTAATCCATGATGGTGATTAGTGCTCAATCCCTGACAATCATTGCAATATAATTGTAAAACTTAATAGCATTATAATCGGAAGGTGTGCCATCACTCAAGAAACTTGATATTTCTTTTATCTCGGGCAAGAGCATGTATACCCTCATATGTAGTTCTTGACCTTTTTTTTCCGTTGATCCTGTTAATTCTATTGATCTTGACATTTATATAAACAAAAAATATATATTCAGAACTAAATCCTAATCCTTGCAAATTTGAACAATAAATCCCTATAAGTGATAATTAAATCATAATTATCACAATGAAACCTCAAATTTCAGAATTAAGCCTTAATTATTATAATTTTCATACTAAAAAGCTAAATTTGAATAATAAAACCCTAGTTATCAAATTTTAGAATTAAACCCTAATCATTATAATTTTAATATTAAAAATTCAAATTTAAACAATATAACCCTAAAAATAATAATTAAACCCTAATTATCACAATGAAATCTCAAATTTAAGAATTAAAACATAATCCTTGCAATTTTCACATAAAAAACCCAAATTTAAATATTAAAACCCTAAAAATGATAATTAAACCCTAATTGTCACAATGATAACTCAAAATTTAGAATTAAATCATAATTAAAACCCTAATTTCATTTAAAAGGCACAAGACTAAACCAGCACACAAGTAGGTTGTAGCTAGATACTAGGGGCACAATAGGGACAAACCCAAAGAAAAGATAGTTTGAGCATGGAAAGGCAACTAATCGAGAGGAGGGAGGACAAAGTCGAGCGGAGGGAAGACCGACAACCGAGAGCAAGGGAGAGAGCTGGAGGTAGGTGAAGGGTTCAAGAGAGAAGAGAGGACATCAAGGGTTTAGAGAGGGAGGCGTTGATCGGATGAAAAATAGTATAAGTCGAATTTTTTTTTTGAAATGACACCCTTTAACAATGGTTAAAAGCTAAAAACCATTGTCGAATCTGCCTTCAACAATGATTATTATTTTATAATCGTTGCCGAAATAACCTTCAACAACCGTTATTTATCAATAACCGTTGCTAAATCTACCTTCAACAATGGTTATTTATCCTAAATCTTGCTTTAGCAATAGTTATTTATTAATAACTGTTGTTGATTGTTATTTGGAACTTTGATTTTATCTTTTCTTTTTCACTTATTTAATAGATAAATAATTTAATAAAATATTAAAAACAAAAATTATAGAAATTACAACTAATAGTTAAAAACATACAATAAATTACAACTAATAATTATAAAAATTGAAAACAATAATATAAAAATAAATATATAATTAATAAATATAAAATTTAACATAGTTATATATGAAAACTAAATTAGTTAGATACACTAATAATTTGTATTTGTGAGAAATGCTTCCACTTTTTTGACATTCTTGCATTAGAATTTAATTAAATTACTACTACAATAAATGAGCTAGAATAAGAATTTAAACTTATAAATAAAGAACTCACATTTAGGCAATTAGGTCTTTGTTTTGCTCACTTTTCTTCATCATTTGACCTACACACCTTCTTCATGATATGTACACAAATACTTTTTGTCTTTATTATCATCGACTAGCACGCTCTCGAAGCCCATGGAAAATAGTACAATTTCATCGAAATGGTCATATTCTTCTTCGTCTATAACGTTTCCAACCCCGACTATGCGTCTTTTGCCATTAAGAATGATATGTATTTTTTTTATTTGATGGATTTGTAATGTAAACCACATACAACTATGTGTCTTTTGCTAATATGAAAGAGTCCTTTTGATAACCTAATATGTTGAAATCAACACATAGGAATTCATTTTTATGTTTTAGAACTCCACATCTATTCTCAATTCTTTTACATAAAAATAGAGGAATCTTAAATTTGACATAGTTTAGTTCTCACATCTCTTCTATCTAACTATAATATGAGTCCATTGATACATTTTTATTATCCGATAAAGCTAACAATGTCACTCTACTATTTTGAACAGTCCTTTTTTTTATCTTATTATTTAGCGTACCATGTAAACCCATTCATGTCATAACTTGATAAGTATGCACCATAAGTCCGGGACCATACACTAGCCATTTAACAGTTATATTGACATATTCTGTTGTTTGTGATTTAACCTTTTCTTCAAATCACTTTATAAATTTCAAATTGTGCGCTCTTGTGATCCAGTTTTCATCGCTCAAATGATTAAATTCTCTTATCTCATCTAGATGTCCATTCACTTATGTAGCTACAACTACAATGTGTTGCAGCACTTCGAGATGTACTTTTTGTCATAATTCAAGACCCATTATAAAAAGCATGTATCCAATTATACAAGTACCTTGGAGTCTACTCTCATGATGACATTTCAGTAGGCCAATAGGTTTGACGTCATCTAGGTACTCCGTATAAAATTCAATAACCTCCTCTATAATATATCATCAATGACACTCCCTTTAGGTTGGGATTAACTTCAAATATGAACTTATAATTGACCCAAAAGGACAAATATACCATAGAAATATAGGGCCACATAATTTTATCTCCCAAATCAGACGAACAGTTAAATGTAATATCAAATAATAAAGATGAAAAGTACATATCGAGCTCACATAAGATTAACACGACGTCGGAATATAAATCATAGAATTTTTCGGGATAAATTCCTTAAGAACAAATCGAGTTGAAAAATAAACATAGTTTATTGATGAAATGCCTAACATTTGGAGGGAGAATTTCTCGAATTACAACTGAGAGTAACTGAACAGAATGTGACAATCATGTGATTTCATACCAATCAATTTTGATTCTTTGATTGACACTTTCTTAGAGATATTTGAGAAAGTTAGAACCTTAATAGATTTCGGACACTCCAATAAACTAATTTTTTTTTCTTCGACAAAGGATAACACGCTAGAGGAAGAAAAGTTTGTTTTCTAGCCGGCACTGGTTCTAGTTCCGGCCGAATTCCCATTTCAATCATATTTTTTTCGCTTTGACACTGTCTTTAGTTTTCCCTTAAATGTTCAACAACAAACCAACTAGACTTTCTCATATGTTCTTAATAATATGCATCTCATCCATATAATGCCTAATTTCTAAATGCTTCCAATAAGGTAAATTTCAAAGTATGGATATTTTTTTCCATATGTTATCACTTTTAATTGGTTTGACTCCTTTATCAAACTGAATATTTATATCTTTCATAACATTATAAACTTCTTTTCCAAATGATAGTATTGGATCCTGTCGATTATTCACTTTGCCATCAAAGGCTTGTTTCTTACACTAATAGAAGTGCGACCGGTCAAGGAACCTGCGGTGACCTATATATATATATTTTTCTTACAATTGGTTAGCCTAAAAGAATAAATATTTTTAGCACAAATAGGATATGCTTTGGCTCTTTTTGTCTCAAAACCTAACATGTTATCTAATGCAGAAAAATTATTAATTATGCAGAAAATAATAACACGGAGTATAAAATATTCTGACAGATATGCATCATAAACTTTAACGCTATCTTTCCATAATTTACCAAGGTGCTCTAATTGAAGATATCAGCATTTGTTAGGGTCATTAGTGGTGAGGCTGATAAAATAATAATATTTCTTATGTTTTTAGTATCAAATTGCTAAAAATATCTTTTAGGGTTTAGGGTTTGGGGCATGGGGTTTATGATTTAGGTTTTGGGTATGGGGTCTAGGGTTTAGATTTTTAGATTTAGGTTTAGTGTTCAGTGTTTAGGTTTTAGGACGGCCAACAGTCCTAAGCCACATTTTGAATATTTTATCTCATTAGAGAAGATAAGCGAATTATAATCTAGTGTTTGAGAAAAAATCGACAAAATTTTCCACTTTTTGGGTACACCAATGCACATTTACATGCACATACATACTCGTGAGAACAAAATAAAAAATACTATACTAGATTATTCTCAAACACAAGATTACAACGGCCCTATCTTCACTAATCCTAAATGAGATAAAATATTCAAAGAACAGTCCCAACAAGGACTGTTCGAGATTAATCTCGAATAGGTACCAACCTAAATTATTTCAAATATATATAAAATGGATCTATATGAAAATACTATCAATTACACACATATATATAGACTGAGGCTCTGGTGCTTCACGAGGCACAAAACCTCCCTTGCTTCTCGTCCGTATTTCGTATTTAAAAGTTCAAAAGACCGATCCAAACTGTTGAACATGATCTTCTTATTGAAATATCTTGGAGATTAATTTTATATATTTTTTTAAATTATTGCTATTTTTTAGATGGTTACAAAATCACTTATTTTGGATGGTACATAAATTGTTAGATCAACAAAATTTGTACCCATTTAAAAAATAATAAAAATAAAAAAAATTTAAAATTTGGTCTCCAAAGATATTTTAATATGAAGATCATATTCAATAGTTTGGATCGACAATTTGGACTTTCAAATTTGAGATACGGACATAAAGCATGAGAGATTTTGTGCTTTGCGAAGCACCATAACTTCACTCTCTCTCTCTATATATATACATACATGTAATCAATTTTATGCAAATAATGAACATTATTGACAAATTAATATCATGTATTACATGTTGTTAAGCATATTCATCAACGCAAGCATGAAATGAATTAGATCACAGAATTGATCAATACAAACTATCTATTTCAATTTTAGACATCACCATAACATGATATAATATTAATAAACAATGAGATCTAGATGGATTAATTACTTGAGATTATTCTGAAAATTGAGAAGAGGTAGAGGAGACAGAAGGGAGCACGAGCTAGGTCGAGCAACAAGGAGTAGGCCAACGAATAGAAAGACTAAGGAAAAAGAAAGGCGGAGATCGAGCAAGTTGCAAAGCAAGAATAAACTAGAGGCTATATTTAGGAAATATTTTGATGGCAACAACATCTCTGAAAAGAAATAAGAGACTATAAGGAGAGAAAGAAATTGGGTTGTCGCTGTCAAATAAAAATAAAGTTTAGCAATATTTTTTGAGTAATAACCATAATTAAATGGAGATTTAGCAACAGTTATTTTTAAAAAAACTGTTACTAAATGCATATTCAACAACTATTTTTAAGTAATAATTGTTTCTAAGCTATGTAGTAATAATGGTTTTTTGAGGTAACCGTTGTTTAGTCTTTCCCAACAGTTAGACAATTTCTAAAGGTATAGTTTAACAATGTTTTTTCTTATAGAAAATTATTATAAATTATGTTCATTATTATTACATTTTTGTCACTGACTCCTTTTAACAATGAATTTCCTCTATAATCATTATTATCTGAGTGTTGGCTAAATCGTTTTATATTGTAGTGATACAATGTACAATATTAATTCTACCACTGCGTTTCTATACGTATATACACATTCTCTGAATTTTTGTCACCAATAAATGATGGGCGGAATGGACCTCATATATTAATTAAAATTTGCATCCAAGCTAGTTGTAGTAACTTATGTATCAAACAATTTTACCATTAGAAGATTCTTTGTAAAGATTTAAATAAACAGACGTGGCGAATTTGATCTGGCGATATAATCCGTGGCATTCTCTCTTTATATTGGTCTTTGAGCGATATTAAGAAAGTTGTTATATAGATTACATAAATTAAGTAGGTCTTTTTTGTCTACGTGGCCATCTTGATTACCCGTTATCTTTCATACTTTTATAGATCGATTAGTTTCTTTGATTTTCATCAATTAAAATAACAGGTCGATCGAATCGAAACTTTCAGGTCCACATGCATTTCACGTGGAATTCGAATGCCACTAATAAGGGGCCAACTATCTTTAAAATCATCAGATATATTTAGAATTGAAACACCAATACAGTAAAGAAAAATTTAAAAGAATGGAATAACTTCTAGTAAAAAAAAACTTCTAAGTTAGCGATTACTGGATTTATAATTCACATCAGCTGGCATAACTACTAGCTATATATATGAGAGAGTGTCATTTTCTAGCTAGTTACAGCTGATAATATACGCAGTAAAATAAAAAGAGAGAAAAAAAAACTCGATCTATAAGCTAATTAGATAGCTAAATTCGGCTCGTAATTTGAAGCTAATCATTCGGGTTGTCACTAATTAGTGAGAGTCAGCTGCCATGCATTTCGAATGATAATAAATGCGGGTCCATGCATATATAATACTGTTGCATGTTCGAAATTTTAAATAAACTGATAATTAATTTCTGGATTATATATATTGTGAATATTTAAAATTTGATTTGTATACGTATGTCAAAAACATAAACAAAAGTCTAGTATTTCTTTTTTTGAGGAATTACCAGTTTGGAATGTATAGTAATTGATGTAATATTGTATGCTGTTCCTCGCTCCGAGAAATTCTAAACCTAGCTTAGTTAATTGCAAGCTATTTGTTGAGAGGCCTTAAATCAATTTACAGTTTTTAGGCTGGAATAAGCAAGCACTGGCTGGTATGTGCTCATATTTAAAATTTAACTTAATTTGACATGAAAAGGAGAGAACTCATCAAAACCAAGCATTATGCACATGCATGCATGAATTAATGACCCTCTCATGCATGCAAAAGGAATTTATGGGGCCTTGCTTCAAAGGCTGTCCAATGGAGATAATTAATAATAATTCCATCTAGGGTTTATCCAAACCCTAACGAGAACGCCTCAATGCAAACCGTGACTTCATCATAACTATTTCTATATAATTAGACACTTAACAGCCATCGCTTAGGCCGAAAGGCACCCAAGTACAATAATTAATGATAGATATGTTGAAAGTTCATGAACCGGAGATGCCACGTGTTTATATACAGTTTTAAACATTGATATTGATAAATGTCACAGTTACCAAAACGAATGTCAAGTCAGCTTTCTTCGAATGATGGAATCAACTTGGATGTGTAAAATTGAACTAAAATATAATTATTCAAGCTAGCCAGCCAAAAGTACACAGTAAAGTAGCTTAAATATTTACGCTTTTAGCTAATTGACAACAAGTATACAGTTAACAAATTACGCGTTTAATAATGTCGACGTCACTTTTTCATTAGTGACTTCTTTGTTAATTTGTGAGAATGCCAGTTAACTTGGCCAAGCTCCAACTTTGATAAAAGTAATCTTCACAAATGCCAATTAATTTATTTGTTTAAGATAGTCCAACTCTCTCTATATATAGAGTTGGACTACAATGCTATGCATAGCACATCGCTCTCGTACTACGGATCATTTTTTTCATTTTCAAAATTTAAATGATCAATTCGAACCACTCAAAATGATTTATATATGAAAAACTAGTTGAAGACTAAATTTTATATAGTTTTTAAATTTTTTACTATTTTTTAAGATAATTTAAAATCACTTCTTTTGAATTTCTCATAATAATAAAATCAAATGATTTGAAAACTATCTTATAAAATAGTAAAAATATTTCAAAAATTATAAAATTTGATCCAAACTAGTTTTTCATATGTAAATTATAGACCAAATTTTATATTTTTACAAATTTTTACTATTTTTTAGAAAGTTAGAAAATCATTTGATAAATCGTATAACGTTTCAGCTCAGTTGATCAAACGGCTATACGGCAGATCAACAGGCACATTTCTCTGACAATCCTACCGTTTGAAACTTAATCCGTTATAACGATTTATAAACCGTTGTAACGATTTTGTAAATCATTATAACGATTGGTAAATCGTTATAACGGTTCAGAGCGAAAAAGTAAGTTATGCTTGATTTTCAGCTCTTTATAAAAGGGGGATCATCTCTTTTCTCCTATTGTTGTTGAATACACTTACAAAATACATTCTTACAGCCACCATTAAAGATCTTTGAGAAAACCTTGCTATACCTAGCTAAAGCTCAAGATCTTTGATCTAAACTTGTTCTAAACACTTGTGAGATTTGAGTGATTTGCTCCATTGCTAAATCTACTTCTAGCGTTTGCTACTTCATTAACTTTATGTTTTGTCTCTCATCCTTTGTGTGTAAGAGGAAAAGTTTGACCTTGTACAAGACTTATATTTGGTTGAATAGTTCGGACCGGCTTTATTACCGTTAGACGGGAAGCCGGGGACCCGAGGAGTAGGCGCATAACGCCGAACCTCGTTACACCGCGTGTCAACTCAATCCTTTGATTGAGCATTTCTAAACTCTTTCTCTTTACTTTATTTCATATCTTTGGTTTAGAAATTGCTTGTGCTTGATTGTTGTAGAACTTATTAAAATTATAATTTAACCCTTGTATTTTTTACTAATTGACCAAATTAGTATTATTAGCGGTAATCAAGGGTTACACTATATTATTATGGACTAATTATATTGATATTTTGAGTTCTCGGTATATGAGATTTGAAATTGAAGTAAAATATTTTTTTGCTTCGCGAAGCACCGTAAGGTCTCCTATATATATATATATATATAGAGAGAGAGAGAGAGAGAGAGAGAGAGAGTTAGGCTATGGTGCTATGCATAATACGGATCGCTTCAGTGCTATGGATTGGTTCTTCGTTATCCAAGTATAAATGATCAATCTGAACCGTTCAAAAATATTTTCACACGAATATCTAGATATAAACCAAATTTTATAATTTTTTAACTATTTTTTTTAGATGGTTAGAAAATCACTTCTTTTGGATGGCTCACAATAATTAAACTAAGTGATTTTCTAATAATGTAAAAAAATAGTTAAAAAAATTTAAATTTTTTAAAGTTTGGTACATATCTAGATATTCATACGAAAATCATTTTGAGCGGTTCAGATCAACCATTTAGACTTTGAAAATGAAGAACCGATCACAGAGACGATCCTTCTATGCATAGTACCATAGCACAATAATATATATATATATATAGAGAGAGAGAGAGAGAGTGAGAGAGAGAGAGAATTAGATTATGGTGCTTTGCAAAGCACAAAAGCATTGTGTGCTTTGCGGTTTATTATTAATTTTAAGTTAGAAATGATCGATCCAAACAGCTCAATCTAATCTTCATATCAAAATATATTACTAAATCAAATTTTATATTTTTTGAAATTCATTTGCTATTTTTTTGGATAGGGGGGAAATCGTCATTTTTTGATGAACCATAATTCTCAGATCAAGTCATTTTCTCCTCATCAGAAAAAATAGCAAAAAAAAATTAAAAAATATAAAATTTGGTTTACTAATAGTTTTTGTTATGAAGATTAGATTGAATGGTTTAGATCGATTATTTCTGACTTGAAATTAAAAATAGAGTGCAAAGCACACAACACCTCTCTGCTTTGTAAAGCACCATAGTCGGACTATATATATATATATAGGGTGGGGATCACTTGACAATGGTTATTTTATCAATATTGACAATGGACTCTTAAATGGAAAAATATTTATACATGTGTTCTTCTATCTATAGATTGATAGTCATTCAAATTTCATGCAATTTCATTGTCATTTGATACTTCATCAAAGTCTGTTAAATTAGAATCATTATAAATTATATAAAATTTTGATAGTCTTTAATGGAGTATCAAACGATAATGAAATTACATAAAATTTAAATAACCATCAATCTATAAGTAGAAGAACACATTTATAAACTTTTTTCGATTTTTTTGAATTTTTTTGATATTTATTTAAGAGTCCATTTTCAAGATAACCATTGTCAAATGGTTCCCACCTATATAAATTTATAGAGTTGGACTATGGTGCTATGTATAGTACAGATCGCTCTCATACTATGGATCGGTTCTTCATTTTCAAAGTTCAAAAGATTAATCCAACCATATAAAATGATTTTATATGAATATATCTATGTATATCAAAATTTATATTTTGAACTAGTTTAGCTTGATCATCGACTGGGGGTAAGGGCATTGGTGGAGCGGAGTCAGAACCACAAAACAAGTTTTTCTTTTCGTTGCGCGCCTACTGACTTTAACTTATTTTATAACCTGCTTCCTTAGAATTTTTTTACTATTTTATAAGATAGTTAGAAAATCACTTGATTTAGTTATTATGAGTTATGAAAAAAATGATTTTCTATCTTAAAAAAATAAAAAATTTATAAAAAAATACAAAATTTAGTTTACATCTAGATATTCATACGAAAATCATTTTATACGGTTGGATCGGCCATTTACACTTTGATAACGAAGAACCAATTCATAGTATGAAAATGATCCATGCTATGCATAGCACCATAGCACAATTCTCTTTGTCTCTCTCTATAATATATATAGTAAGTCTAGCATGCTCTTAAATTCACGGAGATCTTCCATGAGTTTAACTCAAAAGTATAACATATCATCTCCAAATTTTGATTTATCATGCTCATTAAATTATTCATATATATATTGTATTTCTCATTAAATATATATCAAGTCTAGACAAGTATATAACAGTTGTTAAACAATCAATAACGGTTGTTAAACAATAACTGTTATTGATTTTTATATTTAATAACGGTTTTTTAAAAAACCGTTACTAAAAGTTCTAACGAAAAATATATCCGAAAAACATATTTTTCAGAAACGATTTTTATTTATTACCATTACCAAAATGTTATCAAATATTATCAAAATGCCACCGACCTTTTTTACTAACGGTTTTCTTAATAAACCATTAGTAATTGAGTGTTAGTAAAAGTCATTTCTGTAGTGTTTTGTGCATATAGGAAGCCCTCGTTGATGTGCCTATTTTGCATGAACCCTGTTTATGCTGGTGAAATCAGGTGTTGTATGACTGTTGTAATCACGTGATTGAAGGTGGCCAGTATATCTAGGATCTTAATTTCTCTTGTATATCCATCGGACCTGACGCTTTGTTTTTTGGCCATTTATCTAGAACATGTGTTAGCTCTTACAATGTGAATTATCCTTGAATTTTCTGTTTGAGCTAGGGGTGTGATGTGAACAGTTAGCGCTGGGTTTATTTATTGTCATAAAGCTTTACTAACGGTTATTTATTAAAAACCATTAGCAAAAATCCAACGCAAAATTTTTGCTAACGGTTTTTAATAAATAACCGTTAGCAAATATTTTGTGCTCACATTTCTTAATGGTTATTTATAAAAAAACCGTTAGCAAAGTTCATGCGCAAAAAAATCTAATATATCTCATCTCATCAATAACATTTGCTTTCACGGATTGCTTATCTCACTGTTCGTTTATCCCAAACCAAAGATTCAAAAATCAAAATTCAAAAATAGAACACCCACGGATAACCAACTCCTTTTCATCTATTTTCATATATAAAAAGAGAGAAGAGAGACAGAGAGAGAAAGAAGAAAGAAAGAAGAGATCAAATAGAAGAAATAAAAATCGAAATCCGACAATCTCAAATTCAAACGACCATAACTTTTGATAGGAAACTCTGATTCAGGCGTGCTACGCGGCCACGGAAAGCATACGACGAGATCTGCAAGATTAATTGCTATTGGCATTATCTTCATTTTCGGGGCAAAAAAATATCATCTTGACCCTCAAAAATGCATTTGAAGTTTATTTGAAGTTTTTATATAGGTTTTCATAGAAATTATATAGTTTTTCTTAGAAATTATATAGGTTTTCATATTATTGAGTAATCAAAATGTATTGTTCAGTAAATATTTTTTTCATTATATGAATAATTATATATTTTTTATATTAATTATTGAATGAATAATATGATGTATGTCATAATATTTATTATTTGTCATATGTTTTTATATAATTTACTGTTCTTAGTTTTTTTTCATCTGTATAGAAAGTTAAATTTGTAAAAAACCTTTGCTAATAGTTTATTAGCAAAACCGTTAGTAAAAATTCAAAAAAAAAAATTAAAACCCTTTGCTAACGGTTTATTAGCAAAAACCGTTAGCAAATATTTGTAAAAAAAAATTCGCAACACCCTTTGCCAACGGTTTTTGCTAAAAAAACCGTTAGCAAAACTTAAAAAAACTCGCAACACACTTTGCTAATGGTTTTTGGCTAAAAATCATTAGCAAATGTCCGTCCAGCGCTCCTCTTTTCGTTAGTAAAGCCCAGTTCTGCTGTAGTGAAACAATAGATTCGTGATATAGTGTTTCAGATTTTACATAATTTAAATATTATTTAATAATCCATTAAATAGCATCAAAGTTTTATGCATTAGATCGACTTTATATAAATTTCAAGCTTACTGCTTTGAATTCAGTTTTTTTAATTATCCAAATATGAAGAAAACCTTATGGAATTTACTATATAATATATTTGCACATTAGTAAGTGGTTGGAAAAAGAGTAATTTTCTTAAGGGAGAACATATACATCATGGTTGATGCCGTGATCGTTACTAACTTTATTATTCAATTTAAACGATTTATTATTAATTATTATAAATGTCTTAATAGTATAATTTATTTTGTATAATACTTCATTTTTCAAGATAATGAGATATTATTCATAATTATAGTATTTCAGTTAAATAATAATTATACTGTAAAATAAGTTGTAAAATTAAGTCGTTGTTATGAATAATAAAGTTGAATACAATAACGATATTAATTTTATATTATATCTCCCAAACATTTCCTTTTTTGTTCCCTTAATACAGGAATGACTCAAAAGAACAATCATTATACATAATTGGAGAGAAATTTTCTGTCTAATGCGAGTTTTGCAAACAGTTACAATCATATTCTTCGATTTTCGGAAAAAAAAACTACAATTCTATAAATTATTACTAAAAGTATAATTACATATATTTACATATGTTGCCCCAGTGCATGTGTTGAGATAATAATTCTAGATACATATATTTATATATCATATATGCTTGTGTTATTACTTTTTGCATACACAGATAGATCATTTGCATTTATTTTTTAAAATTCCATGCCAGAAAGAAAATATTTTCCATTATTGAAAGGCTCAAATAGGTCGGTCATCAATAAGATAAATTTAATCACTGACGCCAAGATCCATAGTCTGATAATGTTTGTTAATAGCATTGAAATCTGAAAATTTTGTTGCTTATGCGTCAATTAAGCACAGTTAAGCAGTAAATGAGAAACCACTTGTGCCGATAATATCCCCTTAAAATAAGGTGGAATCAGGCACGAGCAAATGCCTCGCTCTCGCCACCGATTGTTTCTGTCCGTTGGATATTCTTCGAGATGCACGCTTGGTTTTGATCAGCTCCAAATTGGTCCCCGTTTTAGCACTAAGACGCAGCCATTGCATCCCTTTGTGTGCGAATGAATGGACAGTTGGTCTGGGATTCTGAATGAATGAAACGAATATAACCGTAGTATTACCCCTGCGAGAAAATTAGATGCTTTTATTGCATTATAATTACGGGGAAGGATTACTTGACAATGATAATTTAATTAAATTTGATAAATAAATGTTTAAACTTTTTCAGATTTCGTATAATTCAGTTATCAATTGGTAGTTCATGAAAGACCGTTAAAATTTTATACAATTTATGATATTTCTAATTGAACATTCTTTGATGGGGGCAACTATATTACATCAAATTTGAAATTCTATCAATTTATAAGTTAAAAAATATATTTTATTTTTTTCTATTTTGTAAGATTATTTGAATTTATTTGAATTCGGCGTTGTCAATATTTTCAAAATAGCCATCGACCCCTTCCCTATAATTATTCCGCTACATTATTTTTTTATTTTTTGTTGGCAACATTATAGCCGCTAAAAACGCGTAGATGCATCATTGTCGTCTATAGAGTACGAAAATTTAATTAACCCAATCGCAAATGGACAAAAGAAAAAAAAAACTCGAAAGCCTAGGCACTTTATTGATGCAAGGAGATGTACTGGGATTTAGAGTATTAAAATTGGACCGCACGGTCCGATCCGTCCCGTCCCGGATCATGATCGTGGACCGGACCGACCGGATCGTGGCCGGACCGTGGCCTATCACGGTCCGGTCCAACGATGGATCGGTTCTCCTTTCATCCGAAAATAGACCGTGCCGACCCATGGACCGGACCGGACCTGACCGTGGACCGTGCGGGACCGTGGACCGGACCGTCCCGGACCGACTTAATTGAAAAATAATTTGTATTTTTGTATCGAATATTGCGTTAACACTTAATCAAACTTATAATTAATGTTCAGAACGTGCCCGCCATTCAAGAAAATTCCTTCATTTTACCTGCTATTTTATCTAAGTTTAAAAGTCACAAAAAATTATTCAACTCATTAATTAGAATTATCAATCATTAATTGCTCTAATATCAACCATTGATGAAATGAATGTCAGCCCGTCAAGTAGAACTCTTAAATATAGATCATTATATTATTTAGTTAAGTTTTTCAAAGCATCAATCAATAACATATAAGTGTCGATTCTTAATTTTAAGGTATCAATCATGGAACTTAACAAACACCAACCCAATAACAAATATTATTTGTTGAAGTTAAAGAAATGTTGCAAAAGATCTTATAAGAACGATTTTGACAATACGATTTAATAATATTTATTTATATTTTTTCTAACACCATGTTTAATAACAGTTGGAATATCGTTATTAAAGGTGTTTTTGATATTATTGTTTGTTGGGTTTTAGGTCCAATTCAGCCTTGACCCATGTACTCAACTCTTGGATTTTATTTATTCTCTTGATCCCTTCCCTCTTGGTATGAGAACTGCTGAAAAGTTAGAGTTGCTACAGTAAAATCATGGCTGGTAGTTGCTCCCTTTTTGTATGCCTTGAACAAAAGAGGGTGAGAGGAGATAATAGAAAAGATAGAGTGAGAAAAGTAGAGATGAGTGATTGCTTGTTCTAGTAATTGAAACAATCTTGTAATCTCGTTGATTTATAGTAAATTTGTTGGTCATTTGCTTCCCGATGGAATAGGCTCGGCCGAACCACTTTATCTCTTGTGTCTTCTCTTATGTGCTTGTTGGACTTGATCTATCCCATGATAATATATTTTACTCCATTGTGGTTGGTTGGTTGATTATATACATTGATCAGTTATGTTTATAATTTCTTGGGATCCAACTTGTGTGTGTGATTGTTCTTTATGGGTGGTGAGAACCACAAACACACAAAGAAGGCACTCCCTACTAGATAAAATCTGAGCCATTAAAGTTAAAATGGACCGTCGAGATTCCATGACAGCTGAGTTGCCATAACCCATCTATGATAGCAAAAACGGATCCATAAGGTAAGGAGAACTAGATCACTGACTAATGTCACACTTGTTACAATATGATCCGTGAGTGAACCCTAGAACATTTTTTTTGTTACTGGTCATTTACGATCCTCTATTTTTTTTAAGCTCGAAAGCTAATTCAATGAAAATATCCTTTTGCGAGCTAAAATTGCAGTTTTATTATTGAAAAAATATTAGTCCACTATTTTATAATATAATACTAAGATATTGAAGAGCTAAGTTTTCTTTCTTGATATTCTATCATGCAACCTAATAAATAAACTTTGTTGGACCTACATATATCATTAATATAAAAAGAGGTGGGGAGGTTCAAAATCCTTTGAAGTAAAAATTGATTTCAAAATTTTTTAGAGCCGTTGATTTTGCATCGAGATTTGTAATAGCTATTCAAAATATGAATTTTGAATTTAAATTTTATAAAAAATACGAATTTCAATACAAAATCAACAACTTTTAAAGATTTTGAACTCAATTTTAGTAGCGACAAATCTCCCCACCTCCAATATAAAATTGATTAATAGCGACAAATTCATTGGTTTTAGAGTTTGAATACAAAAATACCAATCAAAAAGAAAGGACGTGCGCCAATTCCTATCGAACGAACAATTGTAGACGTTGGCTAGCTAGCGGCTGACAGCAACATAGTTCGATTTGCATTTATTTTTCGTCTATTTCCGTAATGTTCTTTAAAGAGTTCCATATGCAATGCTTGTAGTCTACAAATTTAGAATGTATTAGCGGGTATAATTCTAAAAAAGATACAAAAAATTACTATTGATGGGATAGCTATACTTCGACCAGTATAACCACTTCACTGGGGAACCTGAGTATGCAGCAAATGGGGATTAACAATGGAAAACATTCGGGGTATATTATCTTTGGGCAGCTTTGCATGTTAACCCCACAATATAATATCTGAAACAATCTAAAAAAAATCAAGAAAATACAAATTTCCAATCAACGAAACAAATTAAACTCTTAAATCATGTTAACTAACTAGTTTTCCATCATTAGTCAAATATATGTCAGTTAATAAACTCCATACTTAAAATATCTGGCTTCCCTATACTATTTAATCGTTCACCAATATAATACAACGGAAACAAATTTAAAAGATCAAGCGGCGGCAGACTTATCATTTGAAAAAATCGAAACAAAAAAATAAATCAAACAAAAAACAGAGAAGGAAAACAGTCACATGCATGACCAGCACCAGTACCACCCACCTCCCCTATTTAAACACCATCCCTTCTCCTCCTCTCTCCATTCAATTCAAACCAAATCAAACAGTTAATACTCTAAAACTCAAACCCCTCATCTCTTCTTACTGGTCTCTCACACTTTTCTACTTCCAAACTACTCAGAAGAAACACAAACCAGCAAGCAAATAGAAAGCAACAATGGTGAGAATACCTGACATGGATGATTTCTTCTCACGCCGGTGTGTGTGGGTTAACGGTCCAATCATAGTTGGTGCCGGTCCATCAGGCTTGTCTGTTGGTGCATGCCTTAAAGATCAAGGTGTTCCATATGTGATTCTCGAAAGAGCCGATTGCATTGCCTCTCTATGGCAGAAGCGCACCTATGACCGCCTCAAACTCCACTTGCCCAAGCAATTTTGCGAATTGCCGAGGATGCCCTTCCCAGCCCACTATCCAGAGTACCCGACTCGCAATCAGTTTATCGAATATTTGGAAAACTATGCAAAGCAATTTGAGATCAAACCACGGTTCAACGAAACAGTACAATCAGCCAGGTACGATGAGACATCAGGGCTCTGGCGAGTCAGCACTGTCAAGTCAGTCTCTGATGCTGGCAACCGCAACACAGAGGTGGAGTACATTGGCAGGTGGCTTGTTGTTGCCACAGGAGAGAATGCAGAACAGATCATGCCTGACATGGAAGGGCTCGGTGATTTCTGTGGGCCTGTGAGCCATGTCAGTGAGTACAAATCTGGCGAATCATATCGTGGGAAAAATGTTCTTGTGGTGGGTTGTGGCAACTCAGGCATGGAAGTCTGTCTTGACCTCTGTGATCATGACTCATTCCCTTCGATGGTTGTTCGTGACACGGTAAGTCTCGTCCATTGGAAATCATAAATTTAGTATAGCACTCTACAGTTTGGTTTCAAATCAACTAACTTTGTTTCTTATGTGGACAGATTCATGTGTTGCCAAGAGAAGTCCTCGGCAAATCAACATTTGAATTGGCAGTTTTCTTCATGAAGTGGTTGCCTCTTTGGATGGTAGACAAAATCATGCTAATCTTGGCATGGTTGGTTTTGGGAAATCTAGAGAAAATTGGACTTAGGAGGCCATCAATGGGTCCTCTAGAATTGAAGAATGTAAGCGGGAGAACTCCAGTTCTCGACTACGGCGCTCTTAGTAAGATTCGCTCTGGAGATATTAAGGTTGTTCCTGGAATTAAGAGATTTTGGTCAAAAAAGGTTGAATTAGTTGATGGCTCTGTTGTCAACATTGATGCAGTTATTTTGGCAACTGGATACCGTAGCAATGTTCCACAGTGGCTTCAGGTGAATACAATTTCTGCATTTACTTTTGTTGCATCATAATATGTTAAACATAGTTTGTGAGAGCAGTTAAATAATTTCCCAAAATCTGGTACGTGGTATCTTATGGGTGGGCTAGCATGTTATTTTTTCATGTTCTACTATGTTATTTAAAAGAAGTATTTGACAGTTAGAATCAGTTCAGTGCATAAACAATTCCCTAATTTTATAGTAGAGGTCAGCTCTGACTCATAGCAGTTTCATCATGTTAGCTACCACCTGATCACATGGCCTTAACAAATAATCTTTTCTAATATTAGGATTTGGAGAATGAATTCTAATCCTTTTATGATTTTATTCTACAGGAAACTAATTTCTTCAACAAGGATGGATTCCCAAAGGGTGGATTCCCTAACAACAACTGGAAGGGGAAATCAGGTCTGTACGCAGTCGGTTTCACAAGGAGAGGTCTGTCTGGTGCCTCTTTTGATGCCGTTAATGTTTCCAAGGATATCACCAAGGGATGGAAGGAAGAAACAAAACAAACCAGGCTTGGTGCTTGCCATAGGAGATGCTTCTCTCAATTCTAATAAAATCAGCTTATTATTCCATACTGATCATAACTTCTTTGGTTCTTTGATGAGTTTGTTTATTGCTGAGTGATACAGTATTACAGTAGAGTAGTGTTTAGTATACAAAAGCAAAGGGAGTGATGGAGCCCTCTCACAATGGAACCCGGATTTGGGACAATTTTTGTGTCTCTTTGTACAGAGAACTATTGATGATGATGTGGCTCTGTATTTTTTTTTTAACTTTTTTGTTTACTGTTTATGTTTAGAAGCATTGTAAAAGATGTCAGTTCTTGAATATATATATATATATATATATTAAATTTTGTATTTTTTAAATTAGCCGTTTCAATTTTTTTTTCAAAATGTCTTCCTAATTTAGTTTCGACTTATTCTTCATTAGATATATCTAAACGTACAGGTGGCAATTGGACGGGTCTGATTGGGTTCGGATTCAGATGGGTCGGGTTTGGGTTTGAACAGGTCGGATCGGATAAGTTTGACCAAAAATATTATCGGATCATGGGTCGGGTTCGGTTCGACCTGATCCGGGTCGGGTTGGATTTTGGGTCGAACACTGTTAGGTTTTTTGAGTTTTGACATTCCGAGTTGGGCCAGGTCGGGTTTCGAGTTCTTAATAGCTCAGGTCATATCGAGTTTCGGATAATTTGGATCCGAGTCGGATCGGGTTTCAGGTCATTTGATGTCGGTTATCTCGAGTTTCATGTTAATTTTTCGTTTGGGTCTGGGTTTTTTTTGTGATGTTTTATTTTAGGTCGGGTCGAATTTGAAGCCAGTTGGATTTCAACTCGTCATATTTTAAAACTTTTTTGAAATTCATTTTAGCTAATGTTAGGTCTAGATTATCAATTTGATTTTTCAAATAATATATATGGATATGATTAATTAATTTGGGATTAGTCCGATCAATTTCAGGTCGACATACACCATTTATTTTATTAACAAACTGAAAACATATTTTTTATGATAATTTCGATTAATAGACATTAGTTTTTTATGGTATTTTTAATTTACGACATACAAATTTTGATTAATATACATTATTATTTTGATTCGAAATATAACTTTTTTATTTCACTATAAACTATGAATATATATAAATGTTGGTATTTCTTAATTAAAATTATCAAAATTATACGTGCAACTATTAGTACGTAATATATTGATAAAAGTATTTGTTAATTTATGTCAAAATAAACTGACAATCCATCATTGTTTATGAAACTCGTGCTTAACCCGGTCCCCCTCTAAACATATGCTTAACCCGACCCTCAAAATAAATTGACAATCAAATACAAATTTAATTTATAAAGAGAAGCTTAATATTTATATGGTATAATTTTCAAGTAATTAGATACATATATGCTGCACGAGTCAAGTCAAATTGAGTTTCAGGTTGTCTAATCTCGGGTCATCTCGAGTTTCGGGTAGTTTAGATTTGGATCGGGTCAGATTCGAGTCGTTTGATCTCGCGTCATCTCGGGTTTCAGGTTGTTCGGGTTCGGATTAGATCGGGTTTTGAATTATCTGATCTCGGGTCCTCTCGGATTTTGAATTGTTCGGGTTCGAATTGGGTTTCAGATTGTCTGATCTCGGGTCATCTTGAATTTCGGATCATTCGGGTCTAGATCAGGTCATATTTAGTTCAGTTTGACTTTCTAAAACAATTAAGTCGGATCAGATTTGAATATAAACATATCAAATATATTTCTTGGATTTGGTCTAATTTGACCACCTCTACCGAAACGGTATCACACTTCATCAGTGTGTATGTACTACATGAACGAGTATCAAACTTCCTAATTTATATTACTCGATTGAAAAAAAAAAGTATGATTGTATATACTACATGAACTAGTGCTACCTGCATTATTGTGGCGAAAGTCATTGGAATCGATATTTGATATATTAAGAGTAATTCGTTTTGTTATCCATGGATCTATGAGAAATTACATCATTTTCTTGATTTACTGATTATTTGTAAAGAATCTCAGATCTCATACTGAATTTTAATGAATTTTAAAGAATCTCAGATCTCATACTGAATTTCAAACAATTTCTAACCTATATTATTGAGCATATTACGGGCCTACTTTATTTCGTTTTACTTGTCTAACTAATTACATAAGTATTATATTATTAAACAATTTTTTTCGGCTGTAATACTTGATAAATTGTTTGTAAGAACTGCATGTTTCAAATTCATTGTATAGTGTCTAACAAATTTACTGAATTTATTTTTGACAAGAATTAATGACATTAGTTATGAAAACCAAACAAAATCTCCTACCAGTTCAAAAGAAATAAATAAATGGCACATTACATGAATGAACAGGGAGCAACTTTATTTTTTAATTTAAAGGAAAATCGGTACGTATATACCCATCAAAACATTTGAAATTGGAAATTTCCCCATCACAAAACTTTAAATCAGATGTATGCCCATTTAAATGGAAAACATTGCATATTTCCGCAATTCATATTTTACTTGAGATAGAAATAATTAAAATTGGTTCAGTTCGTAATAATTATTGAACATGTAGTAAAATGACCATTGTTTCCTCTTCTCTCTCTTCTCAATATACGCACAATTGGGAGTGGAAGGGGGGTCGCATGCTCCTTTTTCCTTGGAACTTTGCAAACTCTCTCTTTGGTGCAAGGTGCGCATGGGTTCTTTAATATGATGTTCAAGGCGCCTTTTTGCTATTTTCAAACTCTGTTTTCCTAATTTGATTTATAACCCAAAAAGTTTCTCTTTTGATGGGTCGATTAGGACTGACAAAAAAACTCATAACTCATAGCTCATTTGGTATCGACTTGCTCGTTAGTGGACCGAGCCGTTAACGAGTTTGCTCGTTAAGTTCGTTAAGTTAATGAGCTGAGTTTGAGGTCTGACTGGTTCGGCTCATTAGCTCATTTGGCTCGGTAAATTATTAATATTTATTATTTATATTATTTATATTATGGATTTTTAGTTAGTAAGTAGATTAATGTATGACATGTAATTGTATCAAATTTATATGAAATATATTATTATTAGTTATTTTATTAATTTTATATAAATTTTAATATAAAATATCATAAAAATATTATTGACTATAAAAAAAAGTCTTAATAAATCAGTTAGTTTAGCTCGTTAACTTAATAAGTCAATCTCAAACCAATTTTTTTAGCTCGGAAGTAGTTAAAGAGTCAGTTCGGCTTAATTCTTTAAGATAATAAGTCGAGCACGAGCTTGACCCAACTCGGCTCAGCTCAGTTCGTTTATAGCCCTAGACTCGATATCCAACATCTACAATGTCGTCTCTATTGCTCCTTTAATGGGGGTTAATCAATATACATGATCTGCTGCTCTTCTCTTTGACAATAAATCCCACTATAACTAAAAATCAAGTGGGTCCCACGATCAGAGAAAAATAGAAACAAAATAGAAATTTGAAGAGTAGCAAATTTCAATCCCAATATACAAGTGCTCTAACTTTCCAGCAGATTATAACTTTGTGCAGTAGTTGTTTATTATAAATTTTTTTTTTTTTTGCTAAATAGAGATTGGGACTTTATTAATACTCATTTACTAACAGTTTATAATGAAAAAATTTAGTAAAAACCTCAGGTGATATTTCTGAAATATAAATGTATTATTTGGGAACGGTTCTAAAAAATATTAAGAAAACTGTCTTAAAGCTACTCAAAAGTAAAAAAAAAAAAACATTCACTGACAGTTGTTTGGAAAGAATCGTTACTGAATATTGAGATTCAGTTAGGTTATTATATCACAATCATTATTAACATTTTCAATAATAGTAGTTATCTAAAAATTATAATTAAATCTCGATATTCAGTAACAATTTTTTTTATAATAATCGTTGCTGAATTTTTGTTATGAGAATGCGGCTGATTTTCCAAATTTAATATATATATATATATATATATATATATATATATATATATATATATGAGCAAATCCACCGTGTGCTTAAGATTACAAAAGATCTTCATGAGATTAACTTAAAAAGTATATCAAATGATCTTTAAAGTTTGATTTTTCATTCTTATTAAATTCTTCATATTGAAATCTTATGGGATATAAAAATTTGGGATGTTTTGAGTTTTCTAAGTCACTCTTTTTAATTTTTAAAAATAATGTACAAACATTGAATATTTCATTATTTTTAGGACTGATTTTTAAAACTTGAAAAGAATGACTTAGGAAACTCAAAACATCCTCAATTTTTGTACCTCACAAGTTTCATTATGAAGAATTTATATGTGAGATTATATTATTTGTGATATATGAGATTATATTATTTGTACGTTTTATGTTTGTTGTTTGTTGTTTGTGAGACTATATTATTTATGACTTAATTTAATTATATTATTTATTAATATTTTATATATTTTTTTATCGGATAGTTGAAAGAACTGAAACCCTAATCACTTGAAAAATTCTAAACCTTAACTAACATGAGAATATATTATTATTCTTCAAATGAATTATTGTCAATTGATATATGGAATTAAAAGGGACACAAATGAATATTTGAGAGATGATGAGGAACTTTGGATTGTGTCACCGAAGATATGAGTCAAATATATGATCAAACAGTTCTTTGTCCTTGTCAAGATTGTTAGAACTTGTGAAGTTTTTAAAATATCGGTGAAATAAGAGTTCATTTGATTATCCGTGCATTTAAGGAGTGGTTGATGGATATGTCATGGAGAGAATCCTAAAAATTAATGAATGTCAGGACGAGTAGAGCTATCTCAAATGCTGAATTGGAGGGTGAAAATTTTAGATCCAGCAACTAATGTACCGGATGACTCGGGTGGTGAAAATGTACAAAATTTAGATAATTTAGAGTGTATGGAACATAATATAAATTTGAATGACAAAATAAATGAAGTTACAAATTTTTTTGTTGATACTATTGAAAATTTTAAAAATTTGGAAAATGACTCGAATATATCATAATTTTTTGGTTGTACGAAGTTTATGAAAATCACAGAAATTTTTAAATTGTATAATCTAAATGTCAAGAATTATTGGAGCGATAAAAAATTTATATGTTTACTTTAACTTGTAGGAGATATGCTTTCGAAAAATAATGAGTTGTCGAACTCGACATATAAGGTGAAAAAACGTGTATGTCCTTTGAGTATAGAAGTAGATAAAATTCATATATGTCTGAATGATTGTATATTATATTGAAATGATTACAGTGATATGAATAAATGATAGAAATGTAAAGCTTCACAGTACAAGCTGAAAGATGATCAAGTTAAAAATAAGAATGATGATGAGATTGACAATCGAAAAAGAACAACAATGAAGTGCTATGATATTTGCCTATTATACTGATATTTCAACGTCTTTTTTTGAATTAAAGAGATGCTAAATTATTATGATGATACGTCGAATGCAGAAAATAAGATGAAGTACTTAGACACCTTGTTGATTCTCCTGAATGGTGGAATATTAATATGACTTGACCCGATTTCGGTGGTGAAGTTAGGAATTTGAGATTAAAATTATGAACGAATGTGATGAATTCCTACAAGAACAAGAGTAGCTATCATAGTATTTGGTTTGTTTTACTATGTATTTATAATCTTCCTCCATGATTATGCATGAGAAGAACGTACATGATGACATCGCTATTGATTTCAGATCCTAAACAACAAGGTAATAATATAAATGTATTTTTGACACTATTAGCAGAGAATCTTGATAAATTATGGAGGGACGATGTGCATACATATAATATATTTTGTATGAAAGAACAATGCATTATTTGAGCAATTATTTTCTATATGATTAATGATTTTTTTTTCACATTCCATAATATGTCAAGTTTAAAGACAAAAGGAGACAAATTAAGTCCTTTTTATGGCGATGATATACTCATGCTTTACTGCTACATAACTTTAAGAATAATGTATATATGAGACACCATAGGTTCCTTATCATAAGAAAAAATATTCAATGATAAAGTCGAGACCTGATAAGCTCCAGTGCCACTATTGAAAAACATTTACAATAAAGTTAAAAAAAATATTTAGTTTGATAAAACAATCAAACCCATTATAGATGACAATAAATGGGAGAAAATATCTATATTATGGGATCTTTCATATTGGTTGAGTCTGAAAATTAGATATTACTTGGATGAGATTTATATTGTTAAGAATATTTATAAAAGTCTTGTTGGTTTGTTGTTGATTATTCAATAAAAAACCAAATATAATATCAAAGCAGGAAAATATATGGTTCAAATGAGGATTCACATGGAACTAGCGCCAGTGGATGCCAAAAAAAATGAACTTATCCAAGAAAAAAACACTTAATTTATTATTTCTCAAATATCTTTACAAAAGTATCAATTAAAGAATTAAAATTATTTGGTATGAAATTATATGATTGTTACGCTCTGTTGACTCAACTATTTTCAATTGTAATTTAAGAAATTCTATCATCAAATGTTAGGCTTCTATTATCAAGTTGTGTTTCTTTTTTCAACACGATTTTCTTCAAAGTGATCGATCCTGAAATGTTGAAAAAATTACAGGTTGACGTTATGGTAACACTATGTGAGCTCAAGATGTACTTTTCGCCCTTATTTTTTTATATCATTGTGCATTTAAACATTCATTTGATTCAAGAAATAATGTTATGTGGATCCATTTTTTATGATATATATATATATCATTTTGAGAGAGAAAAGAGTCAGTTGAAAATGCTAGTTTGAAACCGATCTCGACGTGAGCGAAATATTATTAATGGGTATGTTATAGAAGAGATAATTAAGTTCTGTACGGATTACTTAGAAACATTCAATCTATTAGTCTTCTTAAATCTCGTCATGAAGCTAGAATCTACGGTACTAGTACAATTGAATATAAAATTATAAGCATAGATATTGAATTTGATAAAAAACACATCTCAAAATGCTGCAATACCTCATCATTGTGGCTTCGTACGAACAGAGAACTTAAATTATATATGATAAAAGAGCACAATCTAAATTCTTCGAGAGATAAAAATTATATCATAAAAGAGCACAATCTAAATTCTATTAAATAGTTTGAAGACAAAGTAAGATCTTAACTATCAGAGATCAACGATGAAATTGTTAAATGACTAGCGTACGGTCTCGGGATTATAATGCATATTTACCAAGGTTACGGTATGAATGAATTTACCTGGTACACTAACCGTCATAATGACAAAAACATCATTCAAAATAGTCAAGATATATTAGTAGCATTGTCGAGAAATGAAAGTATATCAACAGACTTATATTATGATTGGATTGAAGAGATGAGAAATGGATTACATCTAATTCAAAATTCTCCTATTTTATGTAAATGGATCGACGATTGATGTGAAATCTGAAAAGATAAAGAGGGGTTATATCTGTCAATTTCAACCGATTGAGTTATCAACACGATCCTTTTGTACTGACAAAATAAGCAAAGCAGGGGTTCTACATTGCAGATGCAATCTATAAAAAAAATGACATGTTGTTCTACTCGGTAAAAGATACATTATTGGAGTTGGAAATGTCTTGGACAAAAAAGAATATGATCATTTCGATGAAATCCCCCTATTTTCCACTGGTATTGAAACCGTTCCAATTATCAATAATGATGAAATAAATTATTTATGTTTCAATCACAAAGAAGATGGATGGGTCCAATGAAAAAAAAAATCAAAGAAGAATAAAAGCTAGCTGCATGATCAAATGTGAGTATTTAAATTTATCAAGCTTATTTATTAAACCATTGTTATGGGTACTAATAAATAACTATTCATTCATGCAAATTCATCGAGCATTAGTATATATGTAATATTTATTAGTGTAATAATTAATTTGAAGAATTAGATATTTAATTTGATGTATTAGTGTAATATTTTTGCATGCTTTTAATAATAATTAATATTAATTAGTAATTTTAATAATAATATCATAAAAGTTGAGAATAATAATAATAATACTAAAGCAAAAATATGTTTTTAATTTATTAACTATGAATCAATATTGTCAATTATAATATGCAATCATAATACTATCATAAATTATCAATTTTATAATAAAATTAATAAGGGATATAAAAAATAATTAGCAATAATTACCAGCTAATAAGCGTTATTGAAATGTGTTTTCAAATTTTGATTTAGGCGTTGATTCATCTTCAAAATTTTTCTAAGTACTGGCACTCTCGCTCTCTGTCTACTCTCTTACTCAATTTCTGTCTCTCTACTCTCTTGCACCGACAATCACCAGCCACCGCATCTTACTCTCTACTCTCCTGCTCTACTACCCCTCTCTCTCCTTGCTCTCGCCAGCGGCTGCATCCCTACTAGCCTCGTTAGCCCCGCCAACCCCAATCTTGCTCTCCGCACCACTAGTCAACTATGATTTTCTCCATTTTCCTTGCTCTTATCAGGTAATTTCTCTCTCTCCTTGCTCTCTCAGTAGCCACCAACACTTATGATTAGGGTTTGAAGATTTTAGTTTGAGAAATAAACTGATATGAAATTGACTGGTATGAAATTGATTAGGGTATGAAATTGGAATGTAATTGATTAGGTTTTTAGAAAATGATTTGCTAATTGACAATGGAAGAGTTTATTAGGATGAAAATGGTAGGGTTTAGAGTTATGCTTTGGCAAGATTTTTCTAATTAATAACTCAAATTTGAGTTTGAATTTAATTTGGTATAAATTTGGGTTATAATGAATATAATTTAGATTTATTGAATTGAATTTGGGTTTGAATAAATTAAATTTTGGTTAAGATATTAATTTGAATTTAATACCGATTTGGGTTAGAATGAATTAAATTTGGTACCAATTTGGGTTAAAATGAAGTGAATTTTTGTTAAGATATTGTTGCTAATTGCTCGTGTAATGATGATTTTATTACTAATAGATATGTCAGAATTAAAAGGTAATAGATCAAAAATCACATGTGAGGGGATACAAAATGTCGAGGCTGATCAAAGACATATCGAGTTTGAGAGCAACAACACACATGATATATATAATTGTGGCAGCAACTTGATGTCAACTGTAGAGATAACAAATGGCATTACCAACATACAATATGTATACAGTGTCGAATTGTAAAGCTCAAAACTACCCAATTTTTACATTGAAGACAGCATTATGCAGTCGAGAGCACAGACAACTGTAGGTGGGAAAAAATGAGCTACTATTCTACTGGCAGGATCTTTCGCACACATAACACATTATCAGCGCAGATTAGGACATAGAGAGTGGTTCAGGAGGTGGCACTATGGACGAAGTACTGTTAGATATGCATAGTGGAAAGTATACACTTTAGGCCTGGGCCAAAGGCTGGATTTTTTTTTTTGGTATGTTGTTTCTAATAGCTAGCTTGTTAATGAAAGTAGCATATTAGTATGTTTCTATATACTGTACACCCTTCGTAGCCACTGTTAAGTTTTTTTTTTTAAAAAAAAAAAGCTACATACCATTATGGTATGGATGGTGGGTATTCTTTCAAATATTTTTAATGAAGTGAACAGTGACTATATGGTACAAGATATGCATAATTTAAAACATGAGATGTGTTTGTTTTTGCACGAAAATATATTTTTAAGCATTGTTCTATTTGTGGGAATTTATTTAGAGTTCTCTTGATTTCATTTCGGATTTTGCAAGGAGATGTGTTTAGTGTAATAAATAGTATTTGGTGACTAGAGCGTTGTTATAACATTTATGTGAAAGCAAATTAGCTTTATGTTAATGCAATTAAGTCTTCCATTTAGACGACATCATATTTAGCAATTTTCAAACTACCATTACTTATTGTAAAAAATATGAATTTTAAATTGCTACTATTATGATTTTTCTTATATTGTGATATTTTTGTAGAAGAAACTGAGAGAATTTGAATTAGTGATTAATTTTTGTATGATGATTTTCTTTTATGCATTGTTGGGTTTAATGTTTTGCTGCCTCCATAAAATTCTCCACATAATAGAAAGTAGCAGATTTTAGTAATAATAAGTTTTATTAAATTAATATTATTAAAAATAAGAGTGAAAAACATAAAATTTCAAATATACGAATGGCAGCGCGCCACGCGATGGCGTTATGCGGATGAAACGCGCGCCACCGCCGGGCGCGTTTCATTATTTTTAGGAAATGCGCCATCGCCGATGGCGCGTTTCGTCCAAACCCCGCGCAAGTGACTGCGCATTTTGTATATATAAGAAGCAAACGCGCCACTGGTAGTGGCGCGTTTCGTAAAAATAATGAAACGCGCCACTGCCAGTGGCGCGTTTCAAACGTGCAATGAACGCGCGCATCGCCAGTGCCGCTTTATATTCGTATATTTGAAATTTTACGTTTCTCACTCTTATTTTTTAATAATATTAATTTACTAAAACTTATTATTACTAAAAACTGTAGAAAGTAATATCATGTTGATACAAATATACCGCTGGAGTAAAAGAATCCAATAAAATATTCAAAGAAGAGATACGTTACTCATTTGTCTCAAAATTCATATCTTTATTTTTGTGACATCAAATTGAAAAAATTGTATGTCGCAACTCGCAGCTCGCGTAACTAGTTACTGAAAAATCACTTTAACTGAAATAATTAATTGGATTAATTATTAAACTGAAAAAATGGGCTTTAGCTCATGATAATTTTGGCCAAGAGAGAGAGGGCGAATAATTTATTATGCCGTTGCATATGATAAAAAAAATTTCTCATTGAAAGTTAATTTGTTATAAAAAAATAGCAAAAGTGGTTGTATCAATAGTTATTACAATTAATGAGATAATTTTTAAAAAATCTCAAAATTGATCTATATAATATATGGACGAATTTTGGCTGCCAATTCCTCTCTTCCTCTTCATTCTTATCATCTCTCTCATGTGTTGAGAACACCATTAAAATTTAAAAAAATAATTTTGAAGGGTTAAAATCTTAATTAAGGAAAATACTAATTTATTCTACTAACATGGAATTTTTAATTGTTAGTTAATCCTAGATGAATACTTGAAGAGGCCCCATAGCTTTGGTTCTTAATTTGTAGAAAGAAGAAGAGTTTGCAACCACCCACAAACGGAAGACTACACGTTTGATTATGATATCAAAGGAGATATGTAAAATAAATCCCGATTTCGATTTAGGAGCAACTAGAACATAATGGATCATTGGTTTTTCTTGTAAATCTTTTTAAAATTTATACCATGAGTATAACCTAAAATCCAACAGTTTCTGGCTCAATAGTCGCTCAGTTTAACCCAACTATATTTCAACCCGTGTCCTGCGGGATGAAGAAAAAATAATCGTGACCAAACTTGATTGACCTGAATGATCAACTTTCTCAAATCATTAGGTATCAAGAGTCTATGTTTAAATTTAGGTATGGTTTACACTAATAAGATTAGAGTTTTACTTGAGGACGAATAAGATTCTAGTTTGGGAGATTTGATGTCACGCGTTCATATATATATTGACCCATTTTATGTATAAAATCAAGACTAAACTTTCAAACTCCTATTTAAATATATTATATTTTATGTTTATTTTGTTAGATTTGATTATGCCTTGGCAGTTTTACATTTCAGGGAAATACACACTAAGGAGCTAGAGAATTGAGACTAGAACACAAGTTTGCACACTTGGGAACAACATGAGATCCAACACAAGCCTCAAACAAATACATGCCATTGGACTTCACGGCATACGACCCATATACATCTCTATGTAATATGGATCGTATGGCCTCAATTTGGAAATCAGGATAGACAAGGCTGCTGCTGATTTAATAGATTACCTGCCAATTCAGTTAGGGCGCCTCCAGCATCCTTAGAGAACACTTCCTTCTTCCATCCATACCACTTTAAAACCCTAGCCGCCGCCATCATTTTAAGTCATTCTCAAGGCAATTGAACATAATTAAGAAGAACTTAAATGTGAACGGCATCAAGACATATCATATCAAATTTTGATCATAAACTATCATGATGACCAAGATGATATATTAATCTTGTAGAACTTGTTCTTAAATTTCTAATAAATCTTGAATCATCCAAATTGGTGTCACACCCTAGAATAATTAAATCGGATTAGGGGTGATTAATCCCGCCACGCACGCATGACGAGACGTGCGTACAGAAGGCTAAATGAATAAAATAAGCTAAATCTCAGAATAAACAAAACAATAATAATAATATAAAATAATATACAGTCCAGAATACACAGTAGGAATACAACGCCCGACACCGGCGGGGCTAACTCCATCGGAATGGGTAGCAAAAATCTCTCAAATAAAACCCAAAGAAAGAAAGAAAAAACCTGATACCCGATAAGACCAAATTATCTACCCACCTCACTGTGCTGACGCGGTGAAGCACCTCTGATATCATGCAGGACTGCACTTAGCACTCTCATCAAAACTCAATCCCGCACATGAAAAATCTGGATCCCACAACCTCCGTGGAAACGTGAGTAATTTAAAATTACTCAGTACGGATTTAGATCTAGCATTAAGATTTGATCTTCTTACCTAGACTAGACCCAAATACTGATACTGTATTTTAAATACATTATAACAAATATATATAAAAATATAATAATATTTTATACACGTTTGAGAAAACACCTACATGAATGACATGAGATGACAAATAAACCCTAAAATAGAAAGTCAGTGGAAATAATAATATAATATAAAATATAAAGTATGAAAAATCAAACACCCGAATATATATATAACCCAGTTGCAGATCATCAGTCCATCCACAAGCGGGCACGTGGTCGGGCCCTGGACTTATGACTTACCTAAGCGGGCACATATTCGGGCCCAACTTACAAACTTAGGATTTTCAAGTAAGCGGGCGTCAATACCACGAATACCCTAGGAAAATTCGGTCTCCGGAGCGATAACGTTCTAGGAGAGTGACGGCTAACAAGACACGTACTCGGTATTCGAATCGATGATCCACCTCACGAATAATAATAATAATAATAATAATAATAATAATAATAATAATAATAATAATAATAATAATAATAATATGAGCAAAGGGGATTTAAAAGTTATGCTTTCAGTTTTCATATCGCCAAAGGATATAACTACCCGTGAATTGACAAATCAGAAGCAAATAGGAGCCTACACTGTACCAACCAGGGGTCAAAGGACCGCATCCCGTAAAATAACAAAACAGAGTATATACAAATGAGAGCCTACACTGTACCCACTAGGGCCAGAAGACCGCATCCCGACTTTCTCTGTACCAACTAAGGGCCAAAAGAGAAAGCCCTTCGGACAATACCAGGATCCTAAATAAGCCGGATAAATAAAGTAATATAATATTTCAGTGTAGATTTCAGTCTCGAATATGGTCGTCCACACTAAATATTGAAAGACATGGTATCCTAATCGCTCAATTTGGATTAAAAATCTTAATCATATTAAGAGTAGTAAAATATAATATTGATCAAAAAGAAAAAACTTTGACACAGCTGAACCAGCCAAATGACGAGGTCGGTGGATAATCAGACAGGCAAAGATGTGCAGTGCATATACAGACTGGTGGGTCTCACAGGCCTATGGGTCACCGTACATAACCACAACGGTCTGGTTATGCAAGGCAACCTCAGACTGAGAATTACCCGGCCCGCCTCTCGGCACTCTCATGCATTAATGCATGATTAACTATCTGACTTAATTAATAATTAGTGATAGTAATAATATTTTCCTAATAATTATAATCTACAACTTGAATTATTTAATTCTATCTAATCCTATCTCGGGACTATTTTCCGAATCCTACTCATATCCTGTCTACATGCAATATGACATGATTTGACATGTAAATGCGGGTATGTCTCGAATATGCTGGTCAATTTATCGGATGCATATCACAGGTCAGGTTAAGTCTCTAATCATGTTTGGTCAGAAAACACCGCAATTCAGATTTATTTTAAAAACATTTTATTTTTCAGTTTGGGTTCCTAATTCTGAAGAAAGAAAATCAAACCCCAGGAAACCGTACCTGGGAGAGCTGGTGAGAATCGTAGAGTCGCTCTACTCCGAAGGTAGAACACTGGCCTCGGGGTCGGCGTCCACGTACGTCGGGTCAGGAGTAACCTCGTACTCCGCGAGTGGATCCGAGTCGACTATATCACCTATTTAATTTAATTTAGATGTTTATTAGTTTAACTTGATTTATTTTGAAATTAACAATTAATTTAGATTGATAATTTAATTAACGTTCGATCGGTTTTCAACGTCTATTCTTCAAAATTCGGCAGTATTTCTATTGCATATATGCGGTGTCGGAAAACCCTACTAACGTATTTTTTTCATAATGCCGTGTTTGTCATTTTAATCACCTTTTTATATGTTTATTACATTTTGCTCGGATTTATAGATTTAATCATTTAATTACGTTAGTGTTTAGTCATAAATCCCCTTTTTGATTAATTCAAGTTCCGATCATAATTACCATTCATTTTAATTATTCATTATCTTTATCGTGTTTCTCGATTAGTAAAAGATTACGTTATTTGACAATTAAAAATCTAAAATTGATAGATGTCAAAAACTAATTAGTATATGCACCTCGAGATAAATACGAAATCATAATTCATTTCATTAGTTTCACTTCGATTAGACGTACAATTTTCAATCCAACGGGATAAGAAATAAAAATCCTATAAAATAGAGTAAAAATAAAATAAAATACCAGTTATGATTAAAATAGCAAAATTAATTAATATATATTATATATATAATATTATATTTTGATATTCTTTTATTTGTTTTAACAAAAGAAATTTAATTAATATATATTCTAATATATATTAATTATATCATAGTTATTATTTTTATTATGTTTTTAAATTATATATTTTACTTTATTATAAATAAGTATTATTTTTAGATTTTATAAGTTAGAGAAAATAGTTTTAAAAATAAAAGAAAATAAATAAATAAAAGAAAATAAATAAATAAAATAAAATAAACAAAAAATAAAATTAAAGAAAAAGTTATTATGCTATTAATGTGTTGGTGTTTTATTGTTCGGGATCATACGCTAACTACCGAATCAATTGTGCTAATGCACTGATATCCCGTAACGGGGGCAGTCAGGGAATTTAATCATTTCTCGTTTCTTTATGTTTACGTGATTATTCCATGGATACCGCCAAACCTTTCGGGGCGACTTCCAATTAATTAGTCATATTTTTAAATTAAACACTTTTAATTATCTTGAGACTTTTTAATATTTGACCTTAATTAATTATTATCGTCCTAATTATTTTTTTGTTAATTACAATCCATTAGTCAGCCCAATAGAATTTCTAATTATCTCTTAAGTCCATAATATTTAGTTTGGGCCTAATCCTCCCTTTTACTATTTTTAATCCAATTTCCTTAATATTAAACTTAGTCCCAATTAATCATAACCCAACAGCCATATTTCAAAAGCCCAACACCGAACCAGAACAACAAGGATATGGACACCAACCAAAATAGCCCAATAAACAAGTCAAGATCGACTAAGGCAACAAGCAACCGACAACTACACAAGCAAGCAAAAACCAGAACACCCAACTAAGGCAACAAGCACAATCAAGTTTTTAATCACCAACACAGACAACAAGGAGTAAGTCATTCATAATCAAATAGACAGGACTCCGGGGTTGTACCAGTCACTGGTACAAGCACACAATTGGACAGTTTCAAGTACCAACATCAGAGGCCAGACTAGAAGGGGGCCAACATTAGAAAAAAGGCAAACACCAGCCAAACATATCAGAGCGACCAGCAAAGTCAGCACAAATAGAACCCCAAGTGGTACCAGTATACTAGAAACCACAGTCGTAGGGGTGGTACCAGACCGGATAAGGTCACAGATAAGAGAGACAACAACAGTTTCCATATCAGCAAAACAAACCAAGTAAGACAACATAACACATTCACATGGGGCAAATCAAGAAAGGAACCAAGTGCGGCATCAGAAAATTTCCAGGAACAGGAAGAGCGAGGACACATAAACCAGTAAGAGATAGACAAAGCAACTCTCCACATATCAGTACCAGACAACAACACAATAGGCAAATGGTGAGGGGCATCCTCACCTTACTGGTACCAACAGGTACCAGTGTACCAAGGGCCCCTACCCGTAAACCAGAACTGAGAGCAACATCCCACATATTTTAGGTTTTTTACCAGTAGCAATAACCAGTCACCGGGCAACCGGATTGCAATACAAGGGGGCAAAAATCCAAGCAACTTAGAAATTAAGCCAGCACAAAGGCAAAATCAATCACAATAGCGCAAAATGCACAAGGGTCAAAAGGATAGTCAACCTTACCAGTATGAGAGAGGGGTTAAATCAGCAAGCAAGGAAACCAAGAGGTGTAAGGCCTATCACGAGTAAGCACGGACACCACCCTCCTCCTTCTTCCTATACTCTGTTTGAGACCGAAAATGTGATTTCTGTTCTTATCAGTTTATCAGTCTATTCTCAACGGATGAGAGCCAAAGAGAGAGGAAAGGAGGGCGCACGCCATGCTTTTATAGAGGGGAAGGATAGGCAACGGTCACAGGAGGTGTCAGAGGAGAGGGTAGGATAAAGTCAGCGAGGCCGAACTCATCAAAGGTTAGGTGGGGTTTGCCATAGCGCTAGGTCGCGCGTTAGCAGGGACAGGTGAGAGTAGGGGTCAATCCCGACCGAGAGGAACAGTTGAGAGGTGACAGGGGCGACAGGAAAGGAGAAACCCTCACCCGAGAGAGAGAGAGGGATGGAGTGTGGCGCCGCGGAGAGGACGGGGGGAAGAGGAGAAGGGGTTTCATTGTGAGGAGACAGGTCGGTCGAGAGAGAGATTCGGGGATCTCTCGTAAGAGAGAGAAACGCAGAGGGAGACAGAGATGGGACGAGAATTGAGAGAGAGAGAGAGAGGGTGAGTGGGAGAAGGTTTAATGAGGGAAGAGAGAATGGGTATTAAATGAGGAAGGGAGACTCAGGATTGTTTGTGGCCGAAGTTTTGTGGTCCAGCGTGTGGCAAGTTGTATTGAAATCGAATTTTTAAATAAAATGTTCTATTTATTGTTATTAATATATATATATATATATATATTTATATAACGGGGTTATGTTATTTACAAGTTGTCTTAAGACATTTCATTTAGATTTTAGATTTGATTGATTTGTTGTTTATTTCAATTTTAATTAGAATTTGGGTTTGTATCTCGCTTAATTACGTAGGTCATCGATAAATAGTAAAATACTTTAATAATTTAAAATTTATTATAAGATTTATTTATCTATTTATTAATTCATATATATAATTATATCCCCTCAATTGTTGATCTGATTAATTTATTAGTTCTCGTTAGTTAAATTTTGATCATTATCTAAAGAAATTATTATTTATACCCAATTTAAAATTCATGGTTTAACAATTGGAGTTAAAATGAAGGAGTCATGGTTAAAATACGAACCACCGTGCAACAAATCTATCTCTATACAGGAAGTATTTGAGGTTCTAGTTTTCTTGAAGAATTAGTACGATACATAAAATAGGCTTTAAAAATAGAGAAGGGATCGGTTGATAATGGGTTATTTTGACAATCTTGACAATGGACATCTAAATAAATAAAAAAAATCTTAAAAATAAAAAATGGTTTATAAATATGTTTTTCTACGTTTAGATTGATGGTCATTCAAATTTTATACAATTTCATTATCGTTTGATAGTCCATCAAAAACCATCAAATTTTCATGTAATTTGCAACGGTTCCAATTTAATGGTCTTTGATGGACCATCAAACGATAATGAATTTTAAATGAATATCAATCCATAGATAAAAGAACACATCTATAGATTTTTTTCTATTTTTAAGTTTTTTTTTGTATTTATTTAGAAGTTCATTGTCAAGGTTGTCAAAATAACTCATTGTCAATGGATCCCCACTCTTAAAAATAAGTAATGAATTTACTCAATTGATCAGAAAGAAATTATTGTAACATAAAGTTTTGTCCCAAGTGAATGAATGCCAAAAGTTAACCAACACCATGAGGAAGAATATCTATTTGTGAGATATTCAAATCTATATATGTACAATTATAAAGAATATAAATGTATATACAATCCTCCGCACACAAACTATTTTAAAGGACTAAGATGTAAAGTTTATTTTTTTTTTAAATTATACTAATTTAGTAACTTTGCCTATGCTTCTAACATAGTTGGTCCCAAGTTTGAAAAAGGGGGGATAATTTATAAATTTATATCCTTAATTTTTTTTGGTATTTTTATATTTTTTTATGTTTTTATGAATTTTTAAATTTTATGCATTTTGAAAAACTTAATTTAAGAACATAAATATTTACAAATTTCATTTATATTCATTTTTCTTACAATTTTTATCAATTTTTTTTCATTTTTTTATTTTTTAATGTTCTGAAACTTTAAATAAAAAGCACGATAAGGATAACATTATTAAGATATATCATATTGCATAAATATAATAAAATTGGACATAATATTATTAGATATGATATGACTAAACATGACACAGTTGACATAGCTTATCTTATTCATATCGTGTCTTATCTAATTTGACGGAACAAAAGAAAATATGATACGAAATACGACACGACACGCCATATATTTAGAACACCAGCTATAATTTGACGGAACAAAAGAAAAATGTGTTGGAACCACCGGTATATGCGTGATCGAAGCAGATCATTGATAGTTTCGACGTATTTAGTCAAAATAGTGTAAAATTTATGCAATGCATTTTGTTGACAAATTTACATTAATGATTATAAGAATAAAATTTAAGATGTACGCTGAAACGAACACGTAATAACGGTATTCAATTCATATTTTTAAAGTAATACCAAAAAGTTATTTATTTTGACAATTTTTGTTCGAGAGGATATTAGAATTGATGAAGATGGTAAAATAATTGAATTAATTACTATAAATACGTTGTAACCAAATCATTTTTAGCAAAGTATTTAAAAGCCAAACGAATGATAAGTTACAATAAAATAAGCGTAAAGGAACAAATTATACTATAAAGAAAATAAATGACATTAACTAGTTATTAGTTCATTAAATGAACCTTTCTGCAAATGGGCATTAACAATGGAAAACAGTCGGCGTACATTATCCTTGGGCAGCCTAGCATGTTAATCCCACAATATAATATCCGAAACAATCTAAAATAAAATCGAGAAATTATGAATTTTCAATCAACAAAACAAATTAACTCCTAAATCTCCTAAATCATGTTATCTAACTAGTTCTCCATCATTAGTTAAATATATGTCAGTTAACTAACTCCTTACTTATAATCTCTGGTTTCCGTATACTATTTAATCATTCATCATTCACCAATATTATACAACGGAAACAAATTTAAAAATGCAAGCGGCGGCAGACTTATCATTTGAAAAATAAAATAAAATAAAAAATAAATGAAACAAAAAAAAGTCACATGCACTTCTTATGACCAGCAGCCTAGTACCAACCACCTCCCCTATTTAAACACCTTCCCTTCTCCTCCTCTCTCCATTCAATTCAAACCAAATCAAACAGTTAACACTCTAAAACTCAAACCCCTCATCTCTTCTTACTGGTCTCTCACACTTTTCTACTTCCAAACTACTCAGAAGAAACACAAACCAGCAAGCAAATAGAAAGCAGCAATGGTGAGAATACCTGACATGGATGATTTCTTCTCACGCCGGTGTGTGTGGGTTAACGGTCCAATCATAGTTGGTGCCGGTCCATCAGGCTTGTCTGTTGGTGCATGCCTTAAAGATCAAGGTGTTCCATATGTGATTCTCGAAAGAGCCGATTGCATTGCCTCTCTATGGCAGAAGCGCACCTATGACCGCCTCAAACTCCACTTGCCCAAGCAATTTTGCGAATTGCCGAGGATGCCCTTCCCAGCCCACTATCCAGAGTACCCGACTCGCAATCAGTTTATCGAATATTTGGAAAACTATGCAAAGCAATTTGAGATCAAACCACGGTTCAACGAAACAGTACAATCAGCCAGGTACGATGAGACATCAGGGCTCTGGCGAGTCAGCACTGTCAAGTCAGTCTCTGATGCTGGCAACCGCAACACAGAGGTGGAGTACATTGGCAGGTGGCTTGTTGTTGCCACAGGAGAGAATGCAGAACAGATCATGCCAGACATGGAAGGGCTCGGTGATTTCTGCGGGCCTGTGAGCCATGTCAGTGAGTACAAATCTGGCGAATCATATCGTGGGAAAAATGTTCTTGTGGTGGGTTGTGGCAACTCAGGCATGGAAGTCTGTCTTGACCTCTGTGATCATGACTCATTCCCTTCGATGGTTGTTCGTGACACGGTAAGTCTCGTCCATTGGAAATCATAAATTTAGTATAGCACTCTACAGTTTGGTTTCAAATCAACTAACTTTGTTTCTTATGTGGACAGATTCATGTGTTGCCAAGAGAAGTCCTCGGCAAATCAACATTTGAATTGGCAGTTTTCTTCATGAAGTGGTTGCCTCTTTGGATGGTAGACAAAATCATGCTAATCTTGGCATGGTTGGTTTTGGGAAATCTAGAGAAAATTGGACTTAGGAGGCCATCAATGGGTCCTCTAGAATTGAAGAATGTAAGCGGGAGAACTCCAGTTCTCGACTACGGCGCTCTTAGTAAGATTCGATCTGGAGATATTAAGGTTGTTCCTGGAATTAAGAGATTTTGGTCAAAAAAGGTTGAATTAGTCGATGGCTCTGTTGTCGACATTGATGCAGTTATTTTGGCAACTGGATACCGTAGCAATGTTCCACAGTGGCTTCAGGTGAATACAATTTCTGCATTTAATTTTGTTGCATCATAATAAGTTAAACATAGTTTGTGAGAGCAGTTAAATAATTTCCCAAAATCTGGTACGTGGTATCTTATGGGTGGGCTAGCATGTTATTTTTTCATGTTCTACTATGTTATTTAAAAGAAGTATTTGACAGTTAGAATCAGTTCAGTGCATAAACAATTCCCTAATTTTATAGTAGAGGTCAGCTCTGACTCATAGCAGTTTCATCATGTTAGCTACCACCTGATCACATGGCCTTAACAAATAATCTTTTCTAATATTAGGATTTGGAGAATGAATTCTAATCCTTTTATGATTTTATTCTACAGGAAACTAATTTCTTCAACAAGGATGGATTCCCAAAGGGTGGATTCCCTAACAACAACTGGAAGGGGAAATCAGGTCTGTACGCAGTCGGTTTCACAAGGAGAGGTCTGTCTGGTGCCTCTTTTGATGCCGTTAATGTTTCCAAGGATATCACCAAGGGATGGAAGGAAGAAACAAAACAAACCAGGCTTGGTGCTTGCCATAGGAGATGCTTCTCTCAATTCTAATAAAATCAGCTTATTATTCCATACTGATCATAACTTCTTTGGTTCTTTGATGAGTTTGTTTATTGCTGAGTGATACAGTATTACAGTAGAGTAGTGTTTAGTATACAAAAGCGAAGGGAGTGATGGAGCCCTCTCACAATGGAACCCGGATTTGGGACAATTTTTGTCTCTTTGTACAGAGAACTATTGATGATGATGTGGCTCTGTATTTTCTTTTTTCTTTTTCTTTTTCTTTTTAATTTACTGTTTATGTTTAGAAACATTGTAAAAGATGTCAGTTCATGAATATATATATTAAATTTTGTATTTTTAAATTAACCATCTCAATTTTTTTTTCAAAATGTCTTCCTAATTTAATTTCAGACTTATTCTTCATTAGATATACCTAAACGGTATCACACTTCATCAGAGTAAATGAGTTTATATTACTCGATTGCAAAATTAAAGTATGATTGTATATACTTCATGAACGAGTGCTACCTCCATGACTGCGTGCAAAAATCATTGAAATCGAGGGATATCAGTTTGCAAAGAATCTCAGATTTCATACTGAAATTTTAGTGAGGGATATCAGTTGTTTCAAATAATCTCTAACCCATATTATTGAGCATATTACAGACCAATTTTATTTCATTTTGCATGTCTAATCAATTACATAAATATTATATTATTGGACAAAAATATTTTTTTGTGCTGTATCACTTGATAAATTGTTTGTAAGAACTGCATGTTTCAAATCTAACAAATTACTGAATTTATTTTTGACAAGAATTAATGACTTTAATTATGAAAACCAAACAAAATACACTACCTGCTAAAAAATAAATATATAAAAAAAATAGTACACTAATGAATGAATAGGGGAGCCACCTTATTTGTTAATTTAAAGGGATAATCGGTATATACCCATCAATACATTTGAAATTGGAATTTTCCCATCACAAAACTTTAAATCAGATGTATGCCCATCTAAAATGGAAGATCTTGCATATTTCCCCATTTCATATTTTAATTGAGATAAAATAGTTAAAATAGGTTCAATTCATATTTTATTATATTGAACACATAATAAAATGACCATTGTTTTCTCTTCTTTCTCTTATATACGCACAATTGGGACTGGGGGGGTTCGCATGTTCCTTTTTCCAAGGTGCCATTTTACTATTTCCATACTCTGTTTTGTCAATTTGATTTATAACTCAAAAGTTTCTCCTTTGATGGCTCGATTTCCAACATCTACACTCCCATCTCTGTTGCTCCTTTAATGGGGTTAATCAATATACAGGATCCGCATCCGCTCTCAAAATCTTTGCTATTTTCTCCGACAACGTGTCCAACTAAAATCAAAATCGGGTTAGACCCACTGTCAGAGAAAAGTAGAGAAAAACAAAGATTTGAAGAGTAGCAGATTTCAATCCCATTATACAAGTGCTCCAATTTTTCAGTAGATTATAACTCTGTGCAGTTGTTGCTTCTTATAGATTTTTTTTTTTGCTCAATATAGATGTCACGGTTTTTTTTTTTTTTTTTTTTTTTTTTTTTTTTTTTGAGTTTGAAGATGAGAAAATGGTTTTTATGATAGACTAGCTTTCATTTTTTTTTATTGTCGTGCTTATTTTAGTTGAGCAAATGCTAAGAACAACAGTCAGCTAACTTATGATCCATAAAGAGAAAGAAAATGTTAATTTGGTACTTTCATATTTATTAAAGGTTCAGCCTGAAGGTAAAGTTATTCTAATTATCATTAACACAGAGAATGGAGATGCAAGTTTTTTTTTTTATTTTAGATGGGGATACATCCAATTTAAAGTTTTTATGGGTAAATTTCCAATTTCAAATGTTTTGATGTTACATGCCCAATTTTCAATAATTGGGAATTTCCTTCTCGTTACGTGTAGTGACCCAAAAAGTTCCAATCCGAATTTCTGAAATGTAGGATTGAAATGAATACTAAAAAGTGAGGTGCTAACTATCATCTGGAAAATTTAGCTCAAATTCCCTCCGGAACATAATTAACTCTATTTTTGGCTTAAAAAAGCGGAGTGCAGTGTTTATTCTTTTCCAAGTTAAATAAGTATCAGATGAAGTTTTCTAGACGATAAAAAAAATCTTTACCAATTCAAAATCTCATTAAAAATAGTAAAAATAAAAGTAAAAAAATGAAGAATCAAGTTTTCTGAAAAATCCATCTAGGAAGTTGGTACAAACAGAAACAAAACCTCACAGCACTAACAAGGACCAGACTGCATTACCAGTTTACCACAGAAGAGAGAACCAGCTGGCCAAAGACCTATCCCTTTCAACCCCCCACTAACCAACATACTAGACTGATTGGAGTTATGTTCTTTTGCCATTGTACTTGCTTGTATTAAGCCTGGCTGCCTGGGGATCTCGCATCTGTATAACTATTTTCCCTTTGCTCTTTATCATTTATGGAAATGAAAGGCTGCTCTACTGACCTAGATTCCATGGTCCTTTGTACTACCTAGATCCTATATCCTTGATCAGTCTTTTGCTGCGCATGCCAGTGTCAATCATTTAAAGCTGGCTATTTTTTTAGAGTAAATTCTCTTAGGTATAATTGCTCGGAACTTTCAGTAAATCTTTTGTAGCAAAACTGCAAGTATTTAATTAGTTAACTATTAATCAGTCAGGTTTGCTGTCATGATTTGCGTTGATATTTTGTTAATTAAGTTTGATTTCAGCATGATTATATTACCTTTATAGCTGTATTCTGGTACTATTAACACTAAGATATTATGCCTTTCCCGTGACTTATGATGACAAAACAATAAAGCTATAGGCCTTACCTGCTCAGCCTTCAGACTGAAAAAAGTACAAATTGTCAACTGGGCCTGGACTAACATCTACCAATCATAGCAGGAACAACAGTATGAACTGCAAAATTCTCATTTGCAACTACAGTTTATATTATCAATTTTTTTTATTTCTAATTAATACATTTTTTGTCCAAAAGTGAATACACGGACAGTATGGTAGAAAGAGGGATATGAATGATAATGTAAAAAAAGAGGTTGATGTCGTCGAATTATTGTGAAAAGGAATAAATCTCAACCCCTCTCACTATCTCTGAGCTGTGCTCAATTTCCCTGTGCAGATAATGAGACCCCTCCACAAATAAATCTAGAAAGAACCAAACAAATGTGTTACAACCCCCACCAAATCATTTATGAAAATCCCTTTCAGATATTCTAAATTTGAGAATGATTTCAAGTTTTATACTTTCGGAACGGTTACTTGGCTGACAGTATTGTTTAGTAGATTAATTGATGCTTTCATTTAATACCGAATTTCCTAGCAGTTGCAGATCATATTAGGAAGAAGCAAAAAAAAAAAAAAAAAAAAAAAAATAGGTGTGCATAAAAGGATGGCCCTACAATATTCCTTTTCACTAAAAAATGTTAGTGGGATTGAACCACTAGACTGCTGCCCTTAGAGAAACTGAACTTGGTACTACTTTTAGTTTCAGCAAACCAAAGATACAGAAAAGAGAGTGCACCATAGCTTAGTTGTCTCTTTTCTGGATCTCTAGGAATCTTCTTCTTTTCTTTTTCCTATTTATTGTTTTATTTATATTTCGTGCTGCCACTTGGACCAAAAGCCAACTTACACGATTGAAAATGATAAGACAGAAATCCTGGCAAAAACGATATTGAGGACTAGTCAATGTCTTATAATGTACTTTACAAGTTTGCCATATGTGTTAACCTCTACTATGTACACATTGAATTGATCATTTCTACGAAATTGCATATAAAACCCAATACTATAATAAAATCTTTATGTATGTACTTGCACTAAACAAAGTAATGAAAAACAATTTCGATTTATAGAGAGAAGTAACAAGCATCCAACAGCTTGCATTGAAACAGCATGCCACAGCCAAAACATAGCATTGAAACAGCGTTATAGAAATAATTACATAGCAAGCCACAACCAAAGCATTGAAACAGCATTACAGATGCATGCAATTAAAGAATCATAACTTCGACTTATAAACAAGATATACCTTGCTCTTGCCTTAAAAACTAGGCAGAGAAAAAAAGTTTGTGGTATACATAACATGGATATTTAGGGCCTCAAGCACATGGTCGCTGACCAACAACATATTAGTGCTCTTTATGTATCTTTCTAATCAGGACCCAGCCAAGCTAGCCTGACATTACATACTTTTGGATTGGTTGCATTAGCCATACCATAGTGCTTTCAATGACGTCTCAGAAATTAATTGTAATCCATATACATGAACCCACAGACTTCCACTCCTACAGACATTAATGCACACAGTTCATTCTTTGAAGATATCCTGAAGAATGAATCTTTTATGGGAAACCGACTCAACATTGACCCCAGAGGCATTATGATTTATGAGAGCTAAGGTAAATGGGTACATGACTCTTAGTATTAATTTACTGAAACAATTAATACTTTAATCTATATTTGATCTGTCTCTAAGTTAATATTCTGACCTGTTAATTTGAATTATAATCCTCGACACCAACAAGCAATTTCAAAATATTTTTTTCACACCACATAGCTATAGATGCAAACCACAGCAAAGAAATAATACTAATTGATGTACTACTCTATAGAAATAACAAATAATTCTTCATTATTTTTATTAAGAGCCATTTGTAGTGTACAAATCCCATTTAAGGTTCATGGTGGTCCATTTACCCTAAAGAACAGGCTCATGAAAGCTATCTGAGCTAGACATTTTAAGAAAAACGAAAAATAAAAGTAAAAATAAAAAAAAAAGCAGAGAGAAACAAATAAAAGACTCTTTGCATGGACCAGGGAATGTGTTATCCAGTGCTAGAAAGACCTGATGGAGACAGAGCAAGGAGCATTTGAGCAGTCATTCTAATTAATTCGGCTTAACGTCTAAAAAAATGAGTTGGAGCCTATCATCCACCATGATATGATTTTGGGCCGATGTACGATCCTACTTATTTCTGCACTATACAATTAAACTGTGCTAGCACAATATTTGTTTAATTTCATTTGTTAATCCCAACAGTCATCTCTATCAGTATGGAGGTCGACAATGAATAAAAGGAGGACAGAAATCTAGAACACTGTTAAAGGGCCAAAATACACATGGTACCCCCGTGTGCAAAGACACTATCTTGGGACTGACAGGCGTTGAGGGCCCTGATCATTTTGGGAGAATACAATGGGTCCCTGATAGAATAAATGGAGGATCCATGATTAGTTAAAGGAGGTCCATGGCCCATATCCATGTGATCATATTGGCTAAATTCCAGTAGGGTGTCCAGTAGGTTATGTTTAGTTTGGGTCTTATATGTACAACACACACAATTTAATTACACACCAATGGTTCCCAAGGTAATATTAAGTCAAAAGTATAGTTTCATTACGAATATGTGATGAAATTTGGCCATGGTTCAAAATTAGGCATACACATTTTTTTAATTTAGAACATAAGATTTGCAACTTTCTGATTCAACAACTTCGCACGAGATGAAGCACAGATGTAGAGGAAAAAAAATACCAGAACAATTTCTTATTCATCCCTTAAAACATGCAGCTAGGGAGAATGCAGAGAAAAACATCCCATGCCTGGTTGAATATATATATTTACATTAGTTACATTAATCCAACAAAAGAATGAAGAAAATACATTACAGAACATGTACCTGTTTGAGTGTTGCAAACAGAGAGATCTTCCATACTATAACACAGGTGGCAACTTAACATCAATTATCCACCAGTAATGCATGTCATTACACATCAAGTTTCCCACGTTTCTCCTTCTCAATGTTTAAATCCGGCATACCATTTAATATCTGCATACAAGTAAGAACTGTTGAAATATACTAAATATTAATTAGAGATATATTGAAATGTAGTAAGTATTAGTTAGAGATATTGAATATTTGTTAAAGATATCGAGTATCAATTAAAAATTTTAATTTTATTTTTTCTATTGTACTCCGTTATACGTCTATATAATAGACTTCTCAGTAATTAAATAAAAATATTTTTTCATCTTTGAACCACTTTTCTATTTGATATCAGAGTTAGGTTCAAGATCGCACGTGGGGGTCTATACCCCACGATATCCGTTGGAGGGGTGATTGGAGGTGAAACTTGGCCTTTGATGGTGTATCAGATCAAGATTGGGTCAAAAAAAATAAGAAGAAAGAGGAGATGGTTTAGATTTGTATTGAGGGTACAAGATTAGATTCAAGAGAGCAGTAGGAGGGATTCAGACTAAGATCGATACGTGAGGCATAGAACTGTATCGGAACAATGTCAGAGGAGGCGACTGAGAATGTGTTTGCAAAAGCTTGTGCTAAGTTGATCCATGATGAGATGACTATCATAGTGCAAGTGTTGGCAGTGCGCCAAGCTCCTGCGGAAAGAAATCTGAAACCGGTTGGACCTTCAATCTGTGAAGATAAAACTAGATGGGTCAGGCACATACTTGAATTGGTCGCGTCGAGTTAGGAGGGCCCTAGAAGGAAAGAACTTGGATAAGTATATCACCGGTGAGATGGTAGTGCCAGCAAAGGGCTCGGCTAAGTATAGTGAGTGGAGATCCACAAATAGCCTACTACTGCACACTTAGCTCATAAACTTAATAGTTATATCTACTGCTAAGACAGTTGATGGTATAGAGGCCGTGAGTGATGTCTGAGAGAAGTTGATGAGGATCTATGCGGGAATCGACAAAAATATGAGGGTGTTCCAGATCGAGAGGGAAATAGAGAAAGTAGCACAGAAAGGTAGGTCAGTTCAGGAATATGCCGCATATCTACAGCAACTGTGAGCAGAATACGATCAATTCTCTCCTCCTAAGTGTTGTATGGATCCAAATTCCGAGAAGGGTGTGAAAGAAGCCCAAAAGAGGACTACGCACTTTCTTAGGCACCTGGACTTAACATTTGAGCAAAGGAGCGTAATATTGCTAGCTCAGTCGAATATCCTCTAACTGGATGAGGCGATCTCTGCGATGAAACAAGAGGAGAGCTGTATAGGATTACAAGCTGGGACATGAGGACTTCCAGGGCCGAAGTCGGCACTAGCATCTGCCAACACAGGTAACATAGAGCACATGAGCGAGACCCGACAATGATACAATTGTGGTGAGGTAGGTCATCTAAATCAAGCTTGTCCTAAGCCACCAAAGGAGAGAGATGCAGGTGGAAGGGGGTAGTTTGGGAGTCGTGGTCACTGCCGTCAGGGGCGAAACCAGAAACGATCGATAAGGGGTGCCCGGTTCAAATAAATAGAATGTTCGGGTCAAAAGAAAAAAAAAATTTACCGTACGACCTTTATTTTTCAGTGAAACGAGGGGGTATCCGGGCGCCGGCTGGCGCCTACCTTGGTTCCGCCCCTAACTGTCGTAGATGTCAGAGAAGTGGAAGAGGAGACAACCGAGCACATCTGATAGTTGCAGAGGAGGAAAAAAACGTTGGAGATCTTATTAAGAAGAATCAGGCACTCGTGGAGGTCTATTCTCAGGCACTAAGGGAGGGGCAGAAACAAGCAGGTTACGAAAACAGTATGATTGATGGGGCATCCACCTCATCTTCATTTAGGGGTAATTATGCTTACAAGTCTGATTTTGTTCACTTAGCAACTGGTACAGCCACAGGTAATTGTGATACACACGCTCTAGCCTCTATACCTACTACTAGATCACTAGATTAGATAGTCAATTATGGTATGTCTCGCCATATGATTGGTGCTGCTAGGGAGTTTTCTTCGTATTCTCGTCTAACAATCTCAAAGAACATTCGATTATTGATGGTACAACCCAACCCATAATTGATAAGGGTACTGTGAAATGTACTAATATTTTGACTTTGTCTAATGTATTGCATATTATGATTATGTTTTTTTATATTACTATTATAATATTATTATTTATTATAATTATTTTTTATTATTTTATTATTATTATTATCTGTGAATCTCTTATCTATAAGTTTTATCATATCACAACTACAATGTATTATTTTGTTTGACATACCTACCGTGATCTTCCAAGAGAAAGGGACCAACAGGCTACTTGGGATTGACACTTGGCATAACGAGTTGTGGTACATGGATAGAAAAGATATGGACTCGCCTCTCATCCATCGTAGGGATAACTAGAGGGTTGAGAGGAGTGTTGAGCACTTACTGCTACTTCATCATAGATGCTTAGACCATCCTTCATTTTTTATTTTTAATATAAGTTGTATCCGCCTTTATTTGAAAAAACCAATAAGAAAAAATTAGTGTGTGATGCGTGTGAGTTGAGCAAGTGTACTAGGAGCTCTTATGCAAGCTCTAGTAGTAGAAGTTCTTGTTTGTTTGATTTGATCCACTATGATGTATGAAGGACCTTGTCCCACAACCATTTTGAATGGATTTAGATATTTTCTCTTTCATTGATTGTTTTTCTCGTATGACTTGGTTTTACTTGATGAAAAACAAAAATAATGCGCTTGTTTGTTTCTTCAAAGATTTTTACAAAATAATTCAGACTCAATACAATACAATTGTGAAAGTATTGAGATCTGACAATAGGATAAAGTACACCAATAGAGTATTTATGGAGTACTTGTGATCTCAGGGGATACAACATCAAGCCATGTGTTCATACAAACCCGAGCAGAATGGAATAGCAGAACAGAAGAACATGCATCTACTTAAGGCAACTCGGAGTATGATGATTTCTATAAATGTTCTACAATATTAGTGAAGGCAAATAGTTCTGACCACGGTGTATTTAATTAACAGAATGCCCTTGCGAGTGTTGGATTGAAAGTCCCCGATGGAGATGCTAAAAGATAAGAATGAAAATATTCTTCCTCTCAAAACCTTTAGTTATGTGTACTTTGTGCAAGATAACAGATCAAACATGGAAAAACTACAGATCAAACATGGAAAAACTGAATCCAAGAGCTGTGAAATGTATCTTTATTGGGTACTCAGGTACTTAGAAGGGGTTATGCTATAGTCTTGTGGAGAAGAGACTATTTGTGAATATGAATGTTATATTCTAAGAACTTAAACCATACTACTCATAAACGATATCACCCTTTGGAACTCATACAAGAGAGGAAGAGTAGTAGTGATGGTGAGAGGAGGATGGTAACTGGGGATGGTGTTAGTTGTCCAATTAAGGAGGATTTGGTTGTGGTTGAGCCGAAAAATGAGGATTTGGCTGTGGTTGAGCCGAAAAATGAGGATTTAGCTGTTATTGAGCCCAAAAAGAAGAATTTAATTATAGTTGAACCAAAAGTTGAGAGGAACGAGCCCAAAGTGATAGAACTCAAACTCAGGGAGAGTCGAGATATGGTGAAGTGTATGTGAGAAGAAAGAAACAGAACGAGAAAGTTGTATCTACAGTGTCACTCGTGCTAAGTTCCCTTACCTCTACCTACTCCGACTCTTGAGACGCCTACATCATCCATCTCAGACTCAGAATACACAGGTGATATGATTCCTCTCAATACTCCTCCACTCCACTATCGATAAGGCGAATTTCTCGTGAGAATGCAGGAATTCCTCCTAACCGATATGGTTTCCTACATGACATTACCAAATTTCTCTTACTCACACATATCACATGTATAGGAGCATTCATTGCATCATTAGATATTATCTTTATCCCTAGGTGTTGGCAAGATGCAAAGAGAAATTCGAAATGGAAAGCAGCCATGTTGGAAGAGCTCGGGCCCTCGAAAAGAACAAAACTTGAGAGCTTGTGTCACTATCACCAGACAAAGAGGCGATTGAATATAAGTGGGTCTTCATAATGAAGCAAAATCCAGAAAGTCTGGTTAAGTGCTACAAGACTAGGTTGGTAGCAAAGGAGTACAGCCAGACCTATGACATTTCCTACGATGAGACCTTTGCACCCGTGACAAAGATGAGCACAATAAGGACACTGATTTTCATGACATTAAATGATAGATGACAGCTACACCAACTTGATGTGAAAAATACATTTTTCCATAGTGATTTGTTGGAAGAGATGTACATGAAGGTCCCGTCAGGGTTTGACACCAACAGACAGTGGGTAAAATATGCAATATGATTTGCAAAATCGGTCGATTCCGAGCTGACTTGGCTGAGTTGGAGCGGAATCGAGTTTGCTGAGACAATTTTACCCGAGTTACTCGGCGATTCATTTTTCTTGTCGAAAATCACTGAAATCGCTTGGGGTTCACTGAAATTGATCATGAATTAGGTTTTTTAGAGGTTATCCCTTTTAGAAATCGTAGTTAGATTAGGTATTTAACCACTACCTTAAAATCTCAATATATTTTATTAGTTTTCATTTATTTTTGTAATTACATTTAAATATAAAATTAATTTTGAATATCATTAACATCTTAGGTTTTCAAACTTTTTTTTTAAAGATTTTTTTAAATGCACCAAAATTGGTACAAAATTCTTTAGATTATGTAAAATTTTATGATAATTTTTATTTTCATTTTTGCCCTTCAATTAAGTATTAATTGATTCTTTAATGCTTATTATATTAAAGTAGTGGATTATTTGAGAATTATGTTGCTTTCACATCATTTTGTAGTTAAATATATTTTTTTGTATTTTTTTCTAAATTTTTAATGTAAAATAAGCTTTTTTTCAAAAAATCCGAATCTCCGATCTGATTCGGCCGATTCTTCCTATTTCGATTCCCCAGTCAACTTACCGGTTGCGATTCTGATTCTGATTTTGTGAACCTTGATATACAGGCTCAAGAAATCGCTCTATAGATTGAAACAGTCCACTCGGGCTTGGTTTGATAGGTTCAGGAAAGCTATAATAGGCATGAGCTACCAGCAAATCAATACATATCACATAATATTTTCTCGGCAACATGGTGGTCACAACACTATACTAGTTGTTTATGTCGGCGATATGATCATTATTGAGCATGATTAATGGGAGATTGCATAGTTGAAGGCAAGATTAGGGAAAAAAATTGTGGTTGGGGCAAGCTTATAATTTCTTCAATTAATGTGAAGGCCAAGATGAGTGCAGATATAGGAGAACAGATCAATCTTGAGAGGTACGAGAGATTGATAAGTAGATTGATTTATTTGAGTCACACTCATCTCGATATGTCATTTGCAGTAAGCGTGATGAGCCGCTACATGTATGATCCTAGAAAGGGCCATATGGACGCAGTATTTCATATCCCAAGGTACTTGAAAAGTGCAACAGAGAATCTAATTTTCAAGAAGAATTGACATATGAACATGAAGGGCTATTGTAACTCTGACAGGGTTAGTTGCCAAAATGACAGGAGGTCCACATCTGATTACTACATGCATATTCGTAGGGGTAACTTGGTCTCCTGGAAGAGCAAAAAGCAACGAATTGTTGCGAGATCGACAATAGAAGCTTAGTATAAGGGCTATGGCATTAGGAATTGCTGAAATATTGTGGATGAAAAGATTACTGAAAGATCTAAAGGTAAATCGTGGAGCTAAAATGAAATTATGGTGCAACAACAAATCAGTAATCAGCATTGCCAACAATCTTGTACAGTATGACAGAACCGAGCATGTGGAGATCTATAGCTCTTCATAAATGAAAAACTAGAGAATGAGCTATTGGAACTAAGTCATGTAGCAATTGAAAATCAAGTAGCAGACTATCTCATCAAAGGACTTAGCTCAATAAATCTAGTTAGGTTATGTGATAAGATGAGCTCGATAGATATTTTTTGTCCATCTTAAAGGAGAGTGTTGAAATATAGTAAGTATTAATTAGAGACATACTGAAATATAGTAAGTATTAATTAGAGATATCGGACATCAATTATTGATTTTAATTTTTACTTTTCTATTATACTCAGTTGTACACTTATATAATAGACTTCTAAGTAATTAAATAAAAATAACTTTTTATCTTTGAACAGCTTTTCTATTAGGCATGTTGCTCATTTTAAAAATAACGATATTTGCTGAAATAATCAAACATGTATAACAAAATTGGATAGCATTGCTATTTTTTAAGTGGACTTTCCAATTTAACTGTTTTTATACGAAAGTCATTGCACAATCAGGCCTTCATATTATTTGCATAAAATTACCAAAACTAGTGTAATATACGTATGAATAAGCTCATAATCACCTTCTCTTGTAGGGTATTGGGATTCTTCCCCAGCTTTCTATCAAGGATAATCATAACCTGTAAATATTTTATTTACATATTTTGTAGGTACCAAAATATCTAGATATTCTCAAAAGTCTTATTATCTATGTTCAACCAAAGTGCACTCTACCATAATATATGTATATTATCATCGTCATTACTATCAGTATCATTATCACTATTATCATCATTGATTTTTGATATTTTAGATCTCTAATCTCTATGATTTCAAATTGAATTACATTTCTAACATACCTCAATTTATTTGATATTAAAGACTTTATTATTGTTGTCTCAAGTATACCTGCAACCTTCCAGTTCCAGATAATACATTTCATCTTCATAGAAAGTTATAAATAGGGAGCTGTATTCTGGATCAAACCTCCAAGTAAGAATCGCAGAAAACATCTTCTCTAAGTGTGTGGAGTGAGATGATCTTTTCCATGTGTAAAAAAATAGTAGCCTGAGTGATGTGTGGCGCTAAGTGTTGTGTGGTTGCCATGATTATAAAAGTGTGTTTCTCATATCAAGCTTATGCTGTGTCAAACTCAACACAAGGATATATCTCATATAAGAACCAAGATGCAAAAGCATCTGTAGCGGCATACTGGAGTTACTCTTTTGACAAACTGTCTGCTTCCCAATTTCTCATTCTTATTTTACTTGGTTTCTCCAGCTGCAAAATAATCCGACAAAACAAATAAAAAAAATACCAAAATCAAACACAGGTACTCAAAACTGTAGTAGTCGTGAAAATTAATACCTCTTTGCATGTGATAGTTTAATCAAAGAATAGAGACTCCATTTCTTAGGAGGTCCTGCAAGCTTCATATTTGCAAGAGCAGATACTTCCATCAGTGGCCTGACATCACAATATAATCATTTGAAACTTTCCACGCATCATTTGATACGCATATTCCAACCTTCAAAACACATGAGTAAATAAATAAAATGGAACTCAAAATGTACTAGTCTTGGTTAATAAATGATTAAAGAAAACTATTACCTACTTTGATAGATGAGCTGTCCTCCAAGAGAGACTTCAGCATAGGGGAATACCAAATGAATTTTGACATTTGTGATGACATAACAACAAGTAGTATCCATGCAAATTTGCATTACAGCAGCTTTTCTAGGAGTTTCTCCTGCATTTAATCAAAGCTCTAATTCATATAAATTCATCACATACGCTAATTTTAGTACAAACGTATGATCATGAAGTGCAAGATAAATTTTGACACACATTGGATTCTTTGGAGCCTTCTTAAAATCTCATGTGAGCCCCAAAAAATGGCAGTTAAAAAATCTGGCTAATGCAATTAATATGGGTCTGATTTAGACATCTCATTTTACTTCTCTACAAGTGTTCCCTAGTTCTGTAGAAGAGGTGAAGGGAGTAGCGTAATGAAGAGGAGAGAAGAAGACATTTACCTTGCTCCCAAGTTTTAATTCAATGAGGTGAAGGGAGATAAATGAGATCACTCTAATCAGTTCCTGAAAAAAAATATCCTTTTCATTTAGAGGGTAACAGGTATTGCTACTGTTGGACTAATCATGATGCTATCAGTAATGGCTTGATAAAACAATGTATGGTACAAGTAAACAAACCTCGTCTAAAAGAAGGTCTCTACTCAATGTCAAAACCTAGAATGACTGGACCGAGACCACTTTTTCCTTTAATTTTGTTCACCGATTTTTTAATATAATAATCTAATAAATTCTATTATTAATAATAATAACATAAAAAACTAAATTCTAATACTATAAATTACAGTGAGGCAATGCTAGTGGCGTCTAAAAATGCGCCTTGGTGTCTTTCTTTCTTTTTTTTCACTTTTCAAAAAAAAAAATGTACTGTGCGCAGGTGGGAATTCATTTGTTTTTTGTTCCTTCTCAGCGAAGCCAAAAAAATATGCCAGTGGGAGAATTTGATTTAGAATGCGCTAGTTGCAATTTTTAGTATTAAAATTTGGTTTTTTACGTTATTATTAACAATAGGATTTATCAGATTATTAGATTAAAAAATAGGTAAATTTTGTCTATAAGCTACATGCTAGCTCTCTCTACTTCCATAGCTGTTCGAGAGTAATTTATTCGCCCTCCAAATTTCATTGCTTGGTATTTAGCTTTGTGGTTAACTATAAACAAACAAAAACTACAGATATAATTACAAATAAAACCAAAAGACAATGTAGCTGATAAATAAGGGAACAAAATGAAGTAGGAAGAACCTCGGCAGGGGGCGTGCGCTACATCCCAAATAGCATCACTGGAGGAAGAGGTATGAGAATAAATACCATCGGACCGGAGGCTCCAGTTGGGCAAACTCGGCACTTGGTTTCTCTAGAGGAATCGGAGTCGGAACGAGAGGGGAGACGGAGAAGCTCCGTTTAGAGGAGAAATAGGAGGCGTCAATGGCCTGGAGCTCTGCCTCTGACACTTGTTCCCACTGGAAATCATCCCACGGATCGGGGTCGGATTCTTGTTTCGAAGCCACGAATGATGAATCTCTCTCTATCAGACTCTTCTCTCTCCGCCTTCCGGAAAGAATGGCGAGTGGAGAGGTAAACAGCGAAATGCCTCGTTATCAGAATGCGAAACATGAAGGGGCTTGGGAGTTGCAGCAGCGGGAGCAACCGAGCAACCGAGCAAGGACTCGGGAGTCAGGAGGGAAATGTCTACTACTATTTTCTAATTGGGTTAATTTCTGACGTATCTATCAAAATCTTCTAAATTGCCAATATCCCCGATATTTTTTCTTAAATGGAGACATCCCTTCATTTTTCAATGCACGTATCATTTTGTAGTGATATGTAAAGAGCAATGGAGTAACATGAGTCATATTTCTCCGTTAGCATAGGCTATCCTTCATTCATCTTTTCCGGGAAATGCATCTATTGTTACTGAAGTCATATTTTTCTCTCTAATTAGTCATTTTCATTTAAAATGACTTTTTGTATTCTCACATAAATTAGTTCCTTGCATCTGGAAGCTTTTCATCTTCAATTTTTTCTCCTCGTTTTCGTTATTATTTGCTAACAAATGAAAAATAAAGATTGTAGAATGGTGCAATGTATGTAATTGCATAACCTACTTAAGAGTGTAAAAATAGTGCATTGTCAAATTCTTGCACTAAAAGTGTTCTAAGCATATTAAATAGTACCAGTACATTGAAATATCTCTAAATTAATATTGCAAAAATCTCATCTTTGCACTAAAATTGCTCTAAAAAATTTAAATAGTACCCGTACATTAAAATACGCATATAACAAAAAAAAAGACTAAATATTTTCTTGTTGAACAAGCTTGTAGATATTTGCTGGACATGTCCTTTTGTTTGAATGAATGACAGCTTTGCTTGAATCTCCACAAAAAATTAAGATGAGCTAGTGAAATTTAATAACATAAAAAATAAATCAATTGAATTTTTTCAAACCAGCTTAATTACAAATAATGTATATCACCTTTTGGTTTTCAATGTACGTATTATTTGAGTAGGAGGAATGTCTTCATTCTCTTGTGTCGGTACAGCATTTTTGCAAGTTTTTCTATGATGACCATATAAGCCACAACGTGTACATTTATGGGATCTCTTCTTCGGTTCATCAGATGACTTTATACGATTTTTTCAATGTCTTCCTAGTGGCCTTTTTAGTACTGGTGGCAGCATTTTATAGCCCAAATCAACTGTTAACCATTCATCTTTACTCGGCATGGCAGCAATCCTGTTAGCATAGGCTATTCTCAATCGAGCAACTGTGAAGTACGAATCAACATAACTTTTTCAATTCAGATTTCTAAGAGAGGTAATGAACACTAAAGCATGAACACAAGGAACACATTTCACTTGCCATTTCCTACAACTGCATGTTCGCTCTTGCAAATTCACCTCCCATCTCATTCCACTCTTTTGTATTTCAGCACAAAATTCCATACTTCTATGCACATCATATCCACCTAAATTCTAAATTAAATGTAGAGACCATTTATTAAATTTCATGATGATAAAATAAATAATAGATTCAACAATATAGCTAAAAACTTTGACAAAATTAAAAAATGAGAAGTAGTGAGTAATAGTACCCTAGAAATTAGTTCTATATTATTAGTCACAGAGTATGTTCTTGCTGCCTCTATATTATTACTATCCATCCTTTGTTAGCATGTTTGTTCCCACTTCTATTGTCTCCACAACAAGTGTGTTTTGCTTGTAAGGTTCTAACAATAAAAGTTACACCATCTTCAGCTATTGTAGCATGAATCCTCCAATTACAATCTCTACTCGCACAAGTTGTTGTAACTCGTGATGGCTCAGTCTTACCCAAGTTTAACTCAAAATCATTTATAACAGTATAATGACTCAAAGCCCTTCTAAATGCTACAACACGTGAATATTGGACACCAACATCCATCTTAGGATCATTTTGGTCATATGAATAAAATTCTCCCTCATATTCAATCAGTGGCGGATCTAGGATTTGATTAGGGGGGGACAATTATCGGATTGTAATGATTTATCGGGTTCAGATCCATTAACTAATTGGGTACTAAATAAAAAATAATAATAATTTAATATATATACTTAACTAATAATTTTTTTATTAAATAATAATATTTTATATATTAAAATAACAATAAAATAAAGCTCAAAGTAATAGATAATCAAGTTGATGAAGAAAGTTTTCGACTAAGGAACTTTATATTTTGATATCTTTGCATAATTATTTCATTATGTACGGTATTAAATATTTTTTTCTCAATAAAAATAACCAGACAATTCAGGGGGGGGGGGCAAAAAAAATTTCCAAGGGGGGGTACGTGTCGAAAATATTACTGAAAATCACTATTTTTCAAAATCCAGGGGGGCACGTGCCCCCCCTGAATATACTTGGGTCCGCCCCTGTATTCAATGTCGATTTCATAATCACTATCACTATCAAGACTACGGTAACTCTCCTCGCTATGACAATAATCAGAGTCATCTTCATAATTTTTTACCATCTCATCTTCTACCTCAATATCATCCAACCAGTTCTCATTTCCCTCAAAATCTATACCAGCATCAATGCTTCTATTTGTCCTTTCTACATCCTCCAAAATTACAAGTTTCTCTACAATCACATAAATTATCACCTTTTTCTCATCATATATTGAGAGCATCAGTCTATAACTATCATCATCCTCAACTCAAATAAAAGTTTGACAACTAGCACGCTTGTCTATGAAAAGTAATGAAAGCTTGCAAGTGTCATCTTCGGGATATAATTTGCTCACTTCTTCCAACAATTCTTCTACATTATAGGTTACCTCATCCAAATAAATGATTCTCTGTTTACTTGCATAATTTTTTTTTTGTTCCATTGTTGATTGGTTTGAAGTATCCATCATATTTTACTATCAGTTTGTAATGAGATGTACTTGCGCTGAAAATATATAAAATCAGCAAATAAAAATGTCAATTTTTGCTAAACAAATATTGCTATTAAATTTTTTGATGTGTTTCAATCATTTGAAATAAATAGGTCTAGTTAAAAAGACGGCATAAATATTTAGTACCACATTTCTCTTATATAATGTGTGCCAAAATAAACTTAATACTTTTGGGAAAAAAAAATTGGCTTACGCATGTCAGAAAAGAAAGAAAACTTAATACAAAAGGAGTGAAAGAAAAATGTCAAATACTTTAGAATTTCGCTAGCATATCCATTTTCTTTTCTCCGTGATTTCAACTTCTCACGAGTTGATGCATTATTGATAGTAGATGAGTTCTCGATCTGATTAGAGCAATAGTTATCAGGATTTTTGACTTCAAACATAGGTTTAGAATTTGGATGTATTATAAAGGAAGAGAAAGGATCTTCATTTTCCATTTGTTAGTAAATAATAATGAAAAGAAGAGAAAAATTGAAGAGGGAAAGCTCTCGGATGCAAACAAGTAATTTACGCAGGAATATGATAAGAGAAGAGCTTATGTACTCCTGTTAAAAAAATGAAGGGATGCCTCCATTTGAGAAAAAAGTATAATGGTCAATTTATAATTTACATAAGTTAAATAATATGTTATATAAAGAAAAGGGTATAATAAAATGAAAATGAAAATTTGATGGGATATAAGATATTAGAATGTTTTGATGGGATATTTAGAAGATTTTAATGGGTACATTAGAAATGTACCCTTTCTAATTTGCTGTTTTCTTCTCTAGGACCGTAAAGGCCCAATGTGCAACAGGCCTATTATTGATAGTAGACGTTGCTTGTAAAGGCCTACTATCGTCTATTTTATTGATAGACGATGCTAAAGGGACCCTTTTAACGAATTTGCATTTGAATCTGGTGCAGCAACTCAGACTTTGAGTTGGTGCTCGGGCCTCAAAAGGTCTCATAAATCTAAATCTGACGGTTGAAATCGCGCCACGATGTAACTCACTTCAGAGAACTCGGACCCCACTTTTGACTCTTTCAATAGAACACTACTTTTTCATTTTTTTTTTTGAATGAAGATATGACTCAGCTTCTTAGTTTGATGAACATGGAACTATTTTTTTTTTGAAAATTATTCTAATTAGTTATCATCAAGTCATTTGTAGAGACTAGAAGGAAAACCGACGTTATGTAGACCCTCTTACTTTAAAATGTAAATAACAATCACTTTCTAAATCAACAGCAACCAAATATTTCTGCTCCGGTGTAAATTAATCCAACTTATTGAAAACCCTATCTATAATGATCTAACAAAACCAAAATAACGAGACTTCTGGAGACAACACCTGTCAGCACCAAAGTATTATTATATACTACTGGCACAGAAATGACACAAAATTGATCTGCAAAAACTAATACTATGCGACTGAAAAGACAACCGAATGTCTTATTTCCTTGTTCCTCAACACTTAAATATGTAGTTATGTAACGAAGGTTGAAAAATAAAAATTACTTTTCATGAAACATTTAATTAATATAATTTTGAATCCAACTATAGTAATAATGTACCAAACTGTCATTACTGATTTTTCTGTACCGTCCGATTTATATTACAATTTATGCATGATTTAATCCATGACCACTCTCTATTATATAGATCTACTATTGTTATACATGGGCACATGGTACTTTCTTATGATATATTTTTATAAAGGCTATAAACAGCATATGTATTTGGCTGAAGTCAGGATCATATTTGGTTGCAATCACATGGTGCCTTATGTATCTAATAAATTTTATAATTTACAAGACTTAATCACAAATCTAGATCAAACAAACTGCCAACTAAGTTCAATGGTTGCATGTGACAACAGAAATCAGACCTAAACTGCTAATTATGTGAGAGGTCTAAAATAACCTAAACACAGAAATCTGGCCTAAACTTGAATAGCTCCAGTAGAGATGTCATTTTCGCTAGGAAGTTCATCTGCAAAAAACAACAACTAAATTATAGATTTCATGAACAATAGTGGCCACCTATATCGGTATGCCTTCTGTTTTTTGGGGGGGAAATCATATGATCATTCTGATGAGGAATAACTTTTCATACCAGGTTAATTTGCATAGTTACCATCTACTCGGCATGTCAGTTCCGTCAGCACTGTCCCCATCGTCATCATCATCATCATCATCATCATCATCATCTTCATCATCACTGCTATGGTCAGCAACAGTATACTCAACCTCGACATCTGCTATATCTTCTCTCTGTACTATATTACCATCACGATTATCATTACCACCAGGATGTCTAATATGTGCAAATGTTCCATCATCATTATTCAAGCGTCTCCTGAGTATACGAGTGTTATTATTACTGCCATTGTCATCATAGATATCACCACCAACACGGGACTCAGTACCACCAACACCACCATCATCATATTGTAAACCTAAGAGGATCTCACCCCATAGGTAACGTCGCCTTCTTCTGCGATGAGGATGAGCTGTAGAAGGTTCCACAGGTGACTCCCTTGACTCCTCAACAGAAGACCTAATGGGATTTCCCATAACAGGGCCTAGAACTAACGTGGTCCACAACGAACCAGATCCATCTGAATTCCTTGCTGTCACATCATTCAATGATGAAACCTCATTAGCCTCAACTGCATAATCTCCCACCACAACTGCACCTGGGATCTCAGACCTAATCAAAAATACAAGTCAGAAAACTCTATGAATAGCATTAACTCAAATTCACACCAGCAGTTTGAGGAATTAAATTAAAAGAAGAAATAAAAGAACAGTTCAAAACCTGATTGCGCTCATTATATCACCCAACTCTTGTTGTCTCTCAAGATGCCTCCATTGACGCTGCCTCAATGGGTCCACCTCAGCCGGCCTGTTCAAAGGATGGTCCCTTCTCGCATGACTCCTGAGCTCCTCATAACTCCCATGAAATTCACAATTATCTCGTGAACAATCCCTCGACTTCTTATCCATATACTGCCTTGCTTCCTCATTTATTGTCCACCCCATCACATCCCCTCTACACAAAGGGCATTTTAGGTGGATCACAATTTCTTCAGTACTGGTATCATTTTGTAAGGGTGGTCGTTTTAAGCGGTCAAGACAATTGGAGTGACGGCAGCTGGTGTTGCAAATGAAGCACCTACAGTTGATTGAGGAACAGCTGAGCTGAACAGCATTGTGAGGGTGGTCCATGCAAATCGGGCACCGAATCTCATCCCATTCCTCATTTGCACTTGTACCAGTACTAGGACCAGAACTACTAGGTGTCGGATCTGTCATGCTTAAGACGTGATTTGGAGTTGAAGAGAAGATTAATTATCTATCAGAAATTATGAGAAGAAAATCATTATCCAGAACATAATTTGCAGGATGAAATCAGATTAAACACTAGAACTAACAATGAAGTCATTTATCTAGAATGGATACAATAGTCAGTAAAAGGGCCAAAATATCTGAGAATGTTTCCATAACTCTGCACACAAATTGCTCCAGATTACGAGGGTGCGGTCTTAGGAGAAAAGGAATTAATCCTTTAAATAGATGGGCTTTACCTAGAATACATTAATCCAAACAATTTTAAGATAGAATAGACAAAGTTTGAAAGCACTGAAATTAATCAAGAGAACCACTAGATGTCTAGAAGAACAATAATAATGTCTTACAAACTAATAATAAGCACATTATGGAATTGTAAGGATTCCTTGATTTCACAGAAAGGGAACGTATTAGGAAAATTTAAGGATGTCCATTCGAATTGAATTCCTATGAACAAATTAGATTTCATAAAAAAAAAAAAATCCTCCTAAATCCCTATCCTTCTCAGTTCCCTTCTTCACAAGCTACCCCAAACCCTCTTACTAACACAAAGCCAAAGCCATATCTTCTGCCAAAATGCACAAAATTTATCAAAAACACATATTTCACAACAACAACTTTTATGATTGATCAACCAAAAAAAAGGAGAGAAATACAATAAATTATCGGATTAAAAGCGATTATGTGTCGGAATCGGCAATCTTACCTTGAAGGAATCGGGTTAACTACGAATTCTTCTAATTTTTAAATCCCGGTCGCAGTTTTGGGTGGTTTTGGATTTGGTTCCTTTTTAATTGCTAAACCGCTTTCTTCCACGGTATCTGTATCCCACGATTTAGTAATTAGTGCAAAAAGAGTTAGAAACACCACTCCAATTCAACAGGGATTCGATATTGGGGACATTATTGGAGGCTGGGATCCGCTCCTACCGAACGAAGGCTTGTGATTATTTTGAACGTGCGATCTTCATCACACGGTGAAAATATTTTCAAATTGTCCAATATCATCTGAATAATTAATTTATAGAGGATCTATTGTTGCGGCCCTTATTGAATAATTAATTTATAGAGGATCTATTGTTGCGGCCCAAAAGATGAGGGCCGAAAAACCCGAATCGCGTCTTAGCGTCTAACAAACTAGATAGCTTAAAAGGGAATTACTAGTTCTACTTTCTACAAAAGTCGCCTTAAAAAGCTTAAAACCCACAAATCTGGACCTTCTCAGCTCTTTTCAAGCCTAAATTTTTCAACGGCTGTGGATCTTCTTAACAAACAAACGTGCCAGATTAAAATCCAGATAAGATAATAATTTGGGCCTGGGATTCAGCTCGAACCGAATTAAGACCAGGCCCGTTAATGCAATATGTTGAAAGTAGACAGGTCCATTGCTGATCGCAGCCTGTACCTTGCTTACTCAAGTTTCTCGCTCTCTGCACGACTGAGACCGGAGACTAGGAAGAAGCAAGGCGAGATATGTTTCTCCGCCGGCTAAGTGCATCTCTTGCTACGCCGATTCGTTTCCGACAGATCGCAAATGATAGACGAGGTTTCTGCTCTGCTTCCACGGAATCGGCGCCGGAGGCGGAGAGGAAGGCCTACTTCGGCCGCCGGGTGGCCCAGCTTCTACTCGTCGGTCTCACCGGAGGCGTTGCTATTAGTGGTATCAGTGATTTCGTGATCTTCTATGGATGCACCGAGTATGTCTCTAGTATTCTCTCTCTCTCTCTCTCTCTATCTCTCTCTCTCTCGCTCTAACTTTACAGACAGTAATTAGGCTTTTCTTTAAAATAGAGATTGAGTATGTAATAGCTTTCTAGGAAGATGCATTCGTTAAAATTAGTTGTACTGAAACTGGTATTCCTACTTTCCGCAGAAAAATCATACTGCAACTGAACAAAAAACTAGAACGAAACCTGGAAATCTCTCTCAATAGACGTTGTGGTTTGATATGGTTCTTTGGTAAAGATTTCACTTGAAGTCTACAGTACAGGACCTAATTGAAGCTAATATTGCACCAAAACTAATTGAAAAGAAAATAAAATATGGTTGATGACTAGTACTGGTACCTACAGAAGCCATTAAATTAAGCAGAAGAATATTTTATGTCAGCATTATGCTGTATTAAATTAGTGCAGCCAAGCAATTGAAAAGGCAACGCAGAACAAGAAAATTGTGGAGGCAATTGGAGAGCCAATTATAAGAGGTCCATGGTACAATGCTACTCTTGCCATCAACCAAAATAAGCATTCTATCTCTTGCACTTGTCCTATTACTGGACCCCAAGGCTCTGGCATTTTGAAACTCAAGGCTGTTCAATCAGGAGGTATTGTAGTAATTTCATAATTCCTTTTTCTCTGAGATTTGTCTGATGCATAACCATTGCCTCATCGCATACCTATGATCCTTGTATACTTTGTCGGTGGTCAGCCCCTTATTTTGTTATAAGGTCCATCACAGATAACATTACTGGTACCAGACTTCCTCAGTTAAGTACATTTAGCATAGAAAGTACAAGGTTAATAGGTAAAAATATTTCTCATTCCAAAAACTCTTGTTTTACAGTACGTTTAAGGCTTTACTCCCCAATTGTTTTGGATCTTGATTCACTAAAATTAGTAAATAAAGATAATACTATTGCTTTTTGAACCCTAATCCCTCATGATAAATAAATGAGTGTTGCTTCACCAGAATACCCTTGTATTAAATTCCTTACTGAATTAATGAGTTCATTATGTTTTAACTAACACCTATAGTTTCGAGCTCATACCAGGGGATGTTGTCTCTGTGAGTTGTATGGCAATTACATTAGATACCTTTTAAACCAATATCAACAGAAGTGACTTCATTTGACACAAAACTTGCAGAAGAAAATTGGTTCTCATTTCTGGGACACTGTGAATGGGAGATACTTATCATGGATGCCATACTGAGCATAGACGGGAACAGCCAAACTATAAGAGTAAGTGTCCCTGATAACACAGCCCCACCTCCTGCAGACTGCAAAGCATGCAACTCTCAACCATGCAATACACCTCAGAAGTAGATTCATTTTTTTCCGGATTTCCATTCATATTTTGTTTCACATAATACAAACTGCTATTCACTGGACACATAGATAAACTAGACATGTTGCTTCAGGAAAAAAGCAACACGGAACAAACTGTGGAATTCATTTTTCAGAATAGCTTAGGTTCATTTGTATTAGTTTACTTGTGGAGGAGTAAACTGTGGAATTCATTTTCTTGTATTTTTTCCTCTATTAATTACAAATGTATTGTTTCTATCTTGAAAATAAGTTCCAGTATATTGAAAAAACATGGATTGGAAAATCAGACGATTTTGATTTGAATCAACCGAGTTGGATCGGAATCAACCAAAGGCAATTTGCGTTTCACCTGAGTTACCGGCCAAACGATTTTCTTGTGAAAATCTCCATAGATACAGTTGATATGCTAAAATTAGTAGTGAATAGTGATGTAATAGTAGTTGTCTTCATCAATTGTTGCGAAGGATGGCGAGAAATCTAGTTGAAACTTTTCAATTTAATTAATTTATTGTTTTTGAAGTTCAAACAAGAAGAATGAAATGCGGTTGCCCAGTTTAGAAGATGTGAACTTAAGATCGGGACGGTTTAGGGAAGGAGGGTTTCCTGGGAATTGAGCATCTCTAATAATTTTTTTAATAGACTTGGTGCATGGACCATAAAGCTTTAAAATAATTATAATTCAATTGTTCATCAAACACAGGGAGTAGTAATTTCTGAAATTGTATTCTTATCACATTTCTGCAAACTAATATGCACTTTGAGGTTTTTTTAATATTTTATCATGCTTACAGTTACACGTCATTGATGGGTAATGCCTTCAACGATTGTTAGCACTTTAGCTGGTTCTATTCTTCAAAAATAGACTTGAATGGTGACCGCTAAGCACTGGAGAGAGAATCTTTCAACTTCAATTTCCTCAACGAAAACAATAGTTCCAAGTATGGTGAAAAACAATATTTCCTCAATGAAAAATAATATTATTTTCTCTATTAATTGCAACTGTGTTGTTTCTATGTTTAGTATGTTCCTATAGCAAGGAAGTTTAAAACCTATCAATGTTTTTGTTTATATAGAATTGTTGATATTTTGCCGGAGAATTTCGACTTCCCTAGCCTAGTGGCTAGTAGGGTGAAAGAAACTCGTGGTCGTGATCTTATTATTTCAAAATTTAAAATCACATTATTAGAACCGATAATTTGCGTGTTGTATTATCAAGGCCAATTAAAAAATGACTTTAATTGCAATAGAAATTTTATCTAGGCATTAATTTCTAACAGTGTTTGAAGTTCCGTACATCTATCAGTGGATTAAGTGCGGATAATACCTTGAATAAAAATGTGAAAGTTGTATATAAAAAAATTAAAATAATGCTAAAAGTTGGCGATGGAGGTGACATGGATACGTCATTGGTGGCTAATGCCTTCAACGATTGATAGCACTTCAGCAGTTCTACTTCAAAAATAGACTTGAATGGCCCCGCTAAGCACTGGAGCGAGAATTTTTTTTTTCAATTTTTTCAGTGAAAAAAAACAGTTTCAGTTTTAAGTATAATATTTTGATTCCCTATTGTGATTTTATTTTATAAATAACAGTTCGAATTTTTAATTTCAAATTTAAAACATTCAATTTTATTCTATTAAAAATATTTGCATCCGGGTCAAAAAAAATGCTTTGTATGGGAGTGTCTGAAAGATGACTTTAGGTTCTTAATTTTTTTTTTAGATTTTTAGAATTTTGAGGTTAGAATTTAGGATTCATGATTTAAAAGTATGTCATAGTATAAATTTAGTGTTATTTATTATTATTATTATTATTATTATTATTATTATTATTATTATTATTATTATTATGTCAATAATATTATTATTGTTAGCATTATTATCATTATTTTTATCATCATCAATATTTTTTTTATTATCATCATCATTACTATCTTTATTATTATCATCATCATTTTTTTTATTACTATTTTTTCATTTGAATTCTATGATCTTACATTTTCGGATTATATTTTATTTCTAATCTATCCCGATTTATTTAATATTAAAATTTGTTTTGTTATTGTCGTCGTTATTTTGTACAGGATCAAATAAAACAAAATTTATTGCAATACACTTGTCTTTTTCTTTCCTTTTTCTTTTTGAAAAAGCATGAAAGTGCTCACGTTTCATTAAATGAATTGAAACAACAACAACAACAACTGCAGATGATGGAATAAGCTAGCAACAATGAATTTATCTCGTAATACATTATCTTAGCAACTTCTTAAAGAAGAAGATAAGTACTCTCGTAGAACATTGCGTTCACATAAATCAGCACGCCGCAAAAGGCAAAAGCCCGGTGGAAAAATAAATCCAAATAAATCCGAGAATTATTTCTCCAAAAAGAAAAGTACGAGAATTGGGACGGTTCGTATAAAGTCAGTAGGCCGGCAAAAAAAAACCCGTGGTTTGTGGTTCGTTTGTGATTTTTTTGGATTGATTCATTATTGACTTGTTCGTTAGTGGTCGAGCCATTACGAGCTGATTTGTTTAGGTCGTTAAGTTAATGAGCTGAGTTTGAGATTTGGCTGATTCATCTCTTTAGACTCGTTTGATTCGGTAAACTATTAGGGTTCATTTGGCAAACTAAAGAATAGTTTTGGAAGGATGGTAATATTGGAAGAGTGATAAAATAATATTTTTTTGGAAGAGTGGTATTTTTTACAATTTGGAAAAGCGAAAATATCGTTTGACAGTTGTTAATCAGAATAGTTAAAATATGAATAATTATGATACTAACAATGATGATGATAATAATAATAGTAAAATAATAATAATTATTATAGTAATAATAATAATCATAAAATAATAATCATAATCCATAATCATAATCATAATAAATAATAATATTCATATTTATAATAACAATATAATAAAAATAAAAATATAATCATAATATAATAATAATAATAATTTAATAAATTTATAATTATAAATATAATCATAATATAATAATAATAATAATAATAAATAATAATAATTAATTTTAATAATATAATCATAACATAATAATAATCAAATAATATCATAATCATAATCATGATAATAATAATCATAGTCATAATCATAATAATATAATAATATAATTGTAACTATAATTATAATATAATTATATAATAAACTATATAAAAAAAATAATATAATAATAATAAGTAATAATAATCATAGCCATAATCATAATAATATAATAATAATATAATCATAATCATAATATAATAATATAATAATAATAAATGATAATCATAATTATAATAATATAATAATAAGAATAAATAATCATAATTATAATAATATAATCATATTCATAATTATAATATAATAATATAATGCTAAAATCATAATTATTATAATATGATAATAATAAATAATAATAAAATTAATAATATAATAATAATACTAACAAAGTGATGATAATATAATAATACTAATAGTGATGATAATATTATAATGATAATGATAATCATAATATAATAATAATAATAAATATTAAATATAAATTAATATAATAATAAATCATAACCATAATCATAATATAATAATATAATAATAATATATCATAATCATAATATAATAATATAATACAACATAATCAAGTAATAATTATTATTCCGACGAGAGCTAATCCGGTATACCACCTATAGCTTGGTATATCGGATTAGCATTCTTCCTCACTCTTCTACTTAGTCTAAAATTCATTTGGCAAATTAATTTATCGGAATTGCAATTTTATTCCTACTTTTTGCTATTCCATGGAGTGCCAAAAAAGTTGGAGCAGTCATTTATATTATTTATATTATTTTTATTAATTTTGATATAAATTTTGATGTAAAATATCATAAAAAATATTATTAACTATTAAGTAAGTCTTAACGAGTCTTAAAGAGCCAGCTCGGTTTGCTCATTAACTTAACGAGTAAATTTCAAACCAAAACTTTTGGTACAAAAATAATTAACGAGCCAATTCGGCTCAATTCATTATACTAATGAGCTGAGTATAAATTTATCTCAACTCAGGTCGACTTGGTTCGTTTACCACCCTAAATCAATCCTAGTAGGACACTGACATAAGCAGTGACCCTAAATCAATCCTAGTAGGACATTGACATAAGCAGTGAGACCTTATTATTGACTACATTATCCTTCGAATTCAACTAAACTCGTAAAGTACGACCGACCGCCATATATTTAGGATCAGACTTACAATTGGAATACTAATGGTTTATATTTATCTAGTCTGATATTTAAGCAGCCCAAATACAATGAACTATGAATAGGTTACACTTGTCTCCTCTTGAACCGGCTCAAATGCCACATAATTGTGACTTCCATCAGTCGGCGCAAAGTGGCACAACTTGAACTGACTTTTTAGTCTGTTTCTGATTTGGGATAATTTTGCCTATAAAAGTCCCATCTATGAGTATTTTATTTTGATCTTTTCCATTTTGTTACTGGGAGCTGGACTGCTTGCACTCCGCTTCCCCTCCCTCAGTTATTATATTAGGTTTATGTTGAAAGCGCACGAAGTATTAGTTTAATGGAACTTTCGGACGCTTTGGAAAGACATGATAATCTATCAGTGTGCAGCGTACCATTTACTGTTGTCAAAAGCGGAACTGTTACGTTGGACTTGCTTGTCCTGTCCCCCCAAGGCCGGAACCATTAATTTATGTATACACTTTTAGGTGAGCATGAAAAGAGAGAAAAATACAAAAACAACACTATTGATATTGTCATATTGATTCTTATTTCTCACCCAAGTGAGGTTGTTATTAGTGGTTTAAAAATGGGACGGATCGATGACAGATTAGGACGGATCGATGAGTTAGGTTGGAATGGATTAGCACGGGATCGATTTAAGAGGATGCGGTCGTGATCCATTCTAGGATAATGTGTCGGATCGGATCCATGGGGCGGGACGGGACGAGTCCAACAGTCGGGACGGGTTGGGTCATTTTTTTTTAAAATAAATTCTCAAAAATTTAAAAAATAAAAAAATAATTATTGAAAATATTAAAGATATATAACTAGGGGTGTCAATTTTTGACCCGACCCGATCCGACATGACCTGAAGATAAATGGGTCGGATATGAGTTTGATTTTTTTGAGCCGAATCGGGTCGTGTCGGGTTCGGGTCAACCTGACCCGACCCGACCCGATTAATTATATTTTTTGAAGTAATTTTGTGATTTAGTACTAATTAAAGATTAAATATACACTAATTATATAATAATTAGATTAATTATAAATTAATTAATATTTTATTACTTAAAATTATATAAAAATAATTAATATATATTTAATTATTTTACACGGGTCGGGTCGGGTATGAGTCAAGATTTTTTGACCCGAATTTACTCGGGTCGGGTTCGGATCAGGTCAAAAATAATATAACCCGATCCGAACCCGACTCACCCGACCCGACCCATTGACACCCCTATATATAACCATTAATATTCTGATAAAAAATTTTACGACTCAAAAAAATTAAGTAGAAATTTAAATGAAATGTTTAAAAATTCAAATAAAGTGATATAACGGGTTATTACGGGTCGGGTTTGGATGGGTTAAGATGGGTCGGGTCGGACACGGATTAGGACGAGATGGATTTTAGATGGGTCTTTTTAAAAAATTTGACCGCAATCCGTTATAAATCTATGAGTTTTTTCAAGCACGAGTTAAAACAGATTTGAGCAGGTCAGGTCGATGTGCTAACACGGATCGAATTTGATCGGTCGGATTTTTTTACAACACATAGTTGTTATCACAAACAAGGTACCTCTTGTACTGTCGGCGAGTAGGGCTACATTATTGTTGTCTCGTGACCAATAATATAGGAACAAATATTTCATCCTTACACTAACAGGTTGTCTAAATTTTATTTGAAGTGTGATACTTGGTCTTAAATTTGCGAATTAAGTACTGAAAAGGCAGCTGCTTTTTTGTGGTAGGTGGATGAAGTCCATGGTTCTACGCTCTATTAGGCTTACTGTTCACTGAAACAAGTGCAATATATATTTTTACCAGCTACTCTTATGAGATTGCAATTAATTACTACTTGTTTCCAATACTATGCTATGGAATTTCATGGTGATGTGCGTGATGACTGGATCATGGTCTCAGAACCGAACATATATAATTACCGTATAGGAAACATGCAGGAACTTGCTAACAAAGTCCCAAAATCATTGTTTCCGACAAGGAAAAGGCAAAAGACAATAGCCATGGCAAGACAAGCCGTCGGAATGACATATATAATGCTATACACGAGTTCTAAATTTTGTTATTAAGGGGTCGTCCATGCTCCATGCATAGAAAAAACCAAGAATTAATAAGAAGCTTCTCACTTGCTAAATCTTTCGTTTCTTTCACAACTGAGGTGAATAAAATTTAAATTAGAAACTTCCGTCCTCTCTTCTTCTTTATTTCTTGCTTAATTATTTTTGGGCTTGCATTCACTTTCCCCTCATAAATCCTGATCGATCCAACAAAGGAACTATTGCCAGGAATCTTCTCTTCAATGTGATGTCCACTAGTTCTCTGTCGCATTGCGTCTATATATATTTTTAATATAATTTGCCTAGCTATGACATGACAATTGAAATATAGTATAACCCAGCCATCAGCTATATAGCTAGCGTTAGTGTGTTTGCATAATACTTGTTGTACCTTAGGTGGGATAACAAGCAATTTGATAAAATTCAATCGCCAAAACTAAATGCTTAGGGGTAGAGTATTGAAGACAGTCCGGTCAGGGCCGGTCCGGTCCACGGTACCGCACGGTCCAAACGGTCCGGTCTAAGGCGGTCCAAATTCGAAAAAAAGCCGAACCCGTCCCACCGTTGGCCCCGGGGCCGGACCGGACGGTCCGGTCCGATCCAAATTTTTTTTTATAAATTGAAAAAATAATAATTTATCATATTTTTTAATAATAATTTTTAACTAATTCGAATTATTATTTTTAATTGTTTAAAAATCTAATAGTACTAAAAAATTAAAAAAATTGTAAAAAAATAAAATTTCAGAAAATTATAAAAAAATAATAAAAGTTGAAAAATAAATTTATTAATTTTTAAATAATCATTTTCATCGAATTAATTATATATTTTTGAATAATTATGTATTTTTGAATAATTTAAAAATCAAATAATACAAAAAAATTATAAAATATCAAAAATTATAAAATAAAATTTGGATAATATTTTAAGTTACCCTCCTCTTTTAACCCGGGACTGGCTATGTTAAAAAAATATAGGCGGAGTTATAACTTTTTTTTTTGTTAGTAATGTTCTTTAAAAAAAGAAACTTAAAAAAATAATTGAAATATTTAAAAATAGATAAAAAGATTGATATGGTAAGAAATATCAAACTCCTAGAAGTCATTGTGCATATACCATAAATCGTTGTCTTGAATGTCAATTGGGTCGTCGGAATCATCTTCCAGAGAGATATCGGGGATATTGGTACCGCTTTCTTGAATTTCTATGGCGGATGTTGCTGTCTTAAATGTGGTATCATGTTGCATGCGACTTTCAACATTAATCCAATCTTTATTGCACATAAGTTGTTCGAAAAGTTTTGAACCCAATTTTGTACGCTTATCTGTTAGGATCCTGTTTGCCGAACTAAAATATGATTCGGAAGGGATGGTTGACACAGGCACTGCAAATACATCACACGCCATCATCGCCAATGTTGGATAGGCAGTTGCATTCCTCTTTCAGTACTTCAGGATATCAATTTGATCATCTTCCATGCTTCCCAAACAATAACTCAATAATTCGTTATTATTTATTTGTTGATCTTCAAAACAATCATCATCTCGCAACTCATTTAGCAATTCAGATGAACTATTACTTCTATACGATTAAAAATTAACACAATATAAGTGAATAAATTATGTAATAGAAAGAATGATGATTAAAATTCATACCTAATGTTGCGATCGGTAGTAGAAGGATTACTAGTATTTCGTCGGGAGTTATAAATGTTGAACATCTCCTCCAATAAGCTATTTACGCGATTATCTTCTTCATTAGTGCGTAGATGTAGATTTTGTTTGTACCTTTGAAGAAGTCTTACGGTGTATTTTTTCTTGAATGATGGATGAAGACAATTTGCGATAATTGTCACGGCGGGTACTTCCTCCCAATATTTGAGAATTTTTTCTTTCATTGCTTCTACGATTGGAGAAAGAGAGGAGTTGAGACTTTATATATTTTCCATCTCACGATAAAACTTTTGAGAAAAAGAATATAAAAAAAAAGATTAGATAAAAAAAAATATAGAACAAAATGTGATAGAAAAAATAATATAGAAAAATATGAGATAGAAAAAAAGATGAAAAATTAAAAAAAGATGAAGTTTAAAATGAATCAAATTAAAAAAAAAAAGATAATTCACCTTTGATATACGATAAAGATGATGAAGTAACTCATGTGTAGACGGTGTATACGAGCACGATAGTTTGACAGTTGCCGTGAAGAAGACACCGAGGAAGGATTTTAACATCTCAAGTTGGTCCCATTCTCCCTCGGAGATAAGCAAATGAATCCCCTCGGTTGAGTTATTCAAGGTTTCGGTTATAGCATATTTGTAAGGAAAACAACGATGAAACATCCTATAGGTCGAGTTCCAACGGGTATCTACATCCCATGGTACTCTTAACTTGCTCAAACCCAACCGGGCACACAAGGCGTGAAATTCTTGCTTTCTTATATTATTTGAAAAAATATGGTGAAGACTATTTTTAAATTTCATAATTAATGCATTAACACCTTGTGTTTTAATACCCGCTTTAACGGTAAGGTGAAGAATATGACAAGCACATTTTTGATGAAACATCTTGTCGTCTATGATAGGGTTTAGTGATCGAGTAAAATAATCAATTGACTTTATATTATTACTAGCATTATCGAATGAAATCGAAAACAATTTATTTTCTAAATCTCTTTTTAAATTAAATTCTTGTAAAACACTAATAATAGATTGATAAATAATCTGTGCAGTATGCGAAAATTCCATGATACGAAAACTTAAAACTCTTTTTTGTAAAATCTAATTTTTATCAATATAATGGGCAGTAACACAAGAGTAACCAAGACCGTGTTTACCGGCCATCCAAATATCAGAGGTAATTGAAACCTTATAGTTGGCATATCCAAATATTGCTAATAAATCATTTTTACGTTCGTTATATTGTCTTTTAATTTCGGCTACCATTTTTCTATGGTGAAATCTCTTATACAATGGTTGACCACAACCTCGGATAACCAACCGGACAAAACTTAAGCAATTACCCATACTTATTGGTTGTTCTTTTTGGGCAATATACCGGGCAAACTCACTCAACATTCTTTTTTCATCATATCTTTGGTGAGTTCTACAACCATCCGTGTTTATAACGCTTTGGACTAAATGAGGATCTGGTTGATCTTGTGGTTCCTCATTTTTTGCCACATGTTTATCAGCATATTTTTTAAATGCACTTAGACCGTTTGCCTTAGAATATCTATAAAAAGTTTTATAATTTTTTACCTTGCACCTTCCGCTGAGCATGACACCGCTCGCATTCTTTTTTTGTTCATAAAAACGCCACCAAGGTGCATCGTAGGAGGGACCAGTTGTCTTCCTTTTCTTTTCTGATGGTCTCGCTTCCATTGGTGATGGGGGTACACTTGAGGTTGGAGTTTCTGCGGCAGAGGAGGGTGCGGTCGGAACTTGCGATGGGGATTCATCGGTTATTTCATGGGAACTTGAGGCGTATTGAGGATGATGCGGTGTAGTAAATATAGGGGTTTGTTGAGGTTGATAGTTAAGATCTTGCGGTATATTGCGGTATATAATTTGATTGAGAGTGGAGTGGGAGGTTCACATGTCGTGGATAATATGGAGCGTTATTTTGTGGTTGTTGACAGTATTGTGAGGGGTTTGTATTATCAACCACATTTTCACCAAAAATATCCACACTCAACCGGTGCATAAAAATCATCTACGGGATTAGAAGGATTTGTCATTTCTATAAAAAAAAATGAATATAAAAAAATCATCTACTTAAATAAATTTACAAAAGAAATCAACAATCTAAATAAATCTCTACTTAAAAAATAATTTTAACATTCTAAAAAATGTTCTAACAAAAAAAAACGAATTTAACATAATAAATAAATTTACAAAAAAAATCAACAATCTAAATAAATCCCTACTTAAAAAATAAATTTAACATTCTAAAAAATGTTCTAACAAAAAAACGAATTTAACATAATAAATAAATTTACAAAAGAAATCAACAATCTAAATAAATCCCTATTTAAAAAATAAATTTAACATTCTAAAAAATATTCTAATAAAAAAACGAATTTAACATAATAAATAAATTTACAAAAGAAATCAATAATCTAAATAAATCCCTACTTAAAAAATAAATTTAACATTCTAAAAAATATTCTAACGAAAAAACAAATTTAACATAATAAATAAATTTATAAAAAAAATCAACAATCTAAATAAATCCCTACTTAAAAAATAAATTTAACATTCTAAATAAATTTCTAACAAAAAAACGAATTTAACATAATAAATAAATTTACAAAAGAAATCAACAATCTAAATAAATTTCTACTTAAAAAATAAATTTAACATTCTAAAATAAATTCTAACCAAAAAAATGAATTTAACATTAAATCTAATATTCTAAATCAATTAATCTAACAATATAAAACTAAAATGTAATATTCTAAGAAAAAAATAAATTTCTACAATTAAAAAATTATAAATAAAAAATTAGATTTTATAAATAAACTAATTTCTACAAATTTCAAATAAAAAATTATGAATAAAATCTAACAACATAACTAATTTCTATAAATAAAAATTATAACTTATTAAAATTAAAAACTAACCTTGAAAGGAAAATATTATCGCAACGATGGAATTGAGAAATGACGAATACCGAATATTATCTTTTTAGTCTTTTACCTTCTTCGATTAGTTAATTTTTCAACGGACTAACAATAAATTAATAAATCTAAACTATTTTTTGTTTTTTGGAATAACAAAATTAAATTTGAGAATTTGAGATTAAATGAAAATTTGAGAATGTGATAGTTTGAGAAGAGTGGGAGAATGAGATTTTAATGTGTTTTGAGATGTAAATGGGGGTGGTATTTATAGATATTTTTGGAGGAAAAATTTTAGATTTTTTTATTTTTTTTTTCAATTTTTCTGCAAAAGTAAAAAAAAGTGGTTTTCTTTTGATTTTTTGGGACTTGGGGGTATTTTTTTGGGGGGGGGGGGGGCTAGCATTTTTTTTTTAAAGTGAGCATTTGAAGAGGGGGGTGGGACTTGGGAGGGGCGGGTGTGGGGGGGGGGTCCGGTCCGGGCCGTCCGGTCCCGGTCGGTCCACGGGTCGGCACGGTCTACGGTCCCCGCGGGACGGGTCGGTGACGGTCTACGGTCCCGCACGAGACGGGTCGGTACGGTCCATTTTCGGGTGAAGGAGGACGGCCACCGTTGGACCGGACCGTGGCTGGGCACGGTCCGGCCACGGTCCGGTCCGGTCCGGTCCACGGTCACGGTCCGGTCCGGGACGGGTCGGACCGGGCGGTCCATTTCAAATCTCTACTTAGGGGTGACAAAAAAATAATGTCCTCCTGGTCGAAAGTCATAGATTCAAAACCTAAATAATATGTCTTTGATGGACATTTATGAAATTTGACACTATAAAAGAAATGAGCTTTAATAACGATTGTTAAGTAAGTTTGATAATGGTTATTTTCTTATTGAACCGTTATTATTGGGTTTAGAAAAACTTCTAAATAACTTATGCCAAAACATGGAAGATGAAAAAGGCTGTTAACAATGATTCTAGGAAAAGACAATGATTTTGATTCCAAACAGTTGCTAAATTGCTGTTTAATAATGATTTTTTTTGTCCAGAATCGTTGCTAAAATCATTTTATTTTTTAACTTTATAACTATGTACAAACCGTATATAATATGAAATGAATACAAATTGATAAAAAAACTAAGAATAAATATTGTGACATATCATTCATTCAATAATTAATATGAAAAGAAATATAATTTTACATTCAATAAAAAAATATATTTAGTCAACAATCCATCTTGTTCATGTAATAATATGAAAATCTATATAAATTAAAAGAAATAAAAAAAAAAATTTTCAAACGCATTTTGAGGGTCAAGATAAATTTTTTTGGCCTCAAAAATCATCATAATGACAAGCAATTAACCTTGTAGATCTCGTCATAAGTTTTATGTGACCGCATAGAACGTCTCAGTCGAATTTCCTATAAAAAATTATAGCCGTTAGAAATTGAGATAGTCAGAATTTAGTTTTAATTTCCTCATTCTTTCATTTTTCTCTTTCTTTGTCTCTCAATCTCTCTTTTATATATGGAACATATGACAAACGAGATGATAATATGTGGGATTTTAGTTTTTGGATTGTTAGATTGAGATAAATGAACGGTGAGATGAAAAATATCTAGCAATCCATGAAAGTAAAAAATTAGAATGTCATTGATGAATTTTTTTTTTATCATAGTCAAAAAGCTAGAATATGAAAAACTTTCGATGACCTAATGTTTTACAATTTTTCCTGCTTTCTTTGTGTATACACATTTAGCAACAATTTCCTATAGAAACCATTACTAAATACACCTTTAAACAATGTTTTTTTTTCTAGAATCATTGTTAAATGGTGTATTTAACAAGGATTCCTTTCAAGGAAGTGTTGCTAAATATGTGTTGAGCTTTTTGTTGTTACTAGAACTCTATTTTAATAATATTTTTCATTAAAAATCAAAATAAAAGAAGTTTTCAATACTTAAGTAATGTCACTTACTCCTTTAAATAAAAAAATTAACATATAATAGTTGTTAAATTGGTGTTGTATAAAATCATTTTTGTTGTAGTGTGAAGGCTTGATCTCATTTTTCTTATAAAAAAACTAGATGTTTTTAGGTGGGCGTTCTCAAATCAAAATATAGCAATCAATCAAAATCAATTTTAACAATTTCATATTGGTTTGAGTTCATTATATACTAGATCAAGTGGTCATTAAAACAATCAATTACATTTAATTAAATTCAATCATTTTCTTACTACTTAGTCTAGTCTAAGTTTTGCTTGAATGATTTAGAGATCTTACCTGTAAAGATTTTATAAACGTGAACACGATCAAATGGTTTGAATGTAATATTTAAATGTCAAATTCTGAAATATTAACAAAACAGCATGAGTTTGTGTGGTATATTATGGCCCCATAAAAATTGTGGTATTAAAACTCTCTATCATTTGTAATGTATTGAAATTTCCATGCATTGTTACAGTTAACTCACTACACGGTACTTTGTAGAGAAAAAAAAAATCATATTAGTACATAAGAATTCATAATCATGCTTTCCCACAAGTAATACCGAATGATTCATATATCCTTCTAGTATTTCTTCATTTAAAATTATGTTTGTTGTGTCTAGAGCTGTTCATTCTTGACCCGACCCGACAGGTTAATCCGACCCGACATGATTCGAAAATAAATGGGTCGGGTATGAATTTAATTTTTAGATCCGAATCGGATCGGGTCGGGTTCGGATCAATCCAACCCAACCCAATCCGATTAATTATATTTTTTGAAGTAATTTTGTGATTTAGTACTAATTAAGGCTTAAATATATACTAATTATATACTGATTAAGATTAATTATAAATTCGGGTCGACCCGTGACCCGTCGGGTCGGATATGGATCAAGATTTTTTGACCCTAATTTAATCAGGTCGGGTTCGGATCAGATCAAGAAAAATGATAAAATAATATGATCAGACCTGAACCCGACCCAACCCGACCCATTAACACCCCTAGTTGTGCCTGAGATGTTATATAACTTTCTAAAATAATATAACTTGTTTATATTTTTGTATGAAATTTTTATGCAGCTAATTTGTTTTTTTCTTAATTAAACATAAAATTAATTTTCAAGATAAATATCTATTTATTCTTATGTTTCGTTGCTTGTAAATTTGTTCTTCTAAGTATCTTATTTTAATATTTTTTGTACAGTAAATACATTTTCTGGACAAGACCCAGAAAAAACACTAGTTCGTATAAATAAAGAAAAATTAGAACACATGTTAAAACACTTATACTTGATTGTCCTTTTTCTCTGGGAAAATTATCATATTTGACATGTTAATTTCATAACCGGTCCCAATATGGAGTTCTGTTTTTGAAAATTATTTAAGTCATAAAAAATTAATTGATAAAATGAAATTATTTTTGTTAATATTTTATAAATTTATCAAATAGTATATGTAATTAAATGTATCAAATTTATCGGAGAATTTATAGATAAAATTATTAAAATTTTATAAAAAAAACATTTGGTATCTTTGTTAAATATTCGGTGCATATTATATTATATTATGTTATACTAGGGGTGTCAATTTTTGGCCCGACCCGATCCGACATGTCCCGAAGATAAATGGGTCGGGTATGAGTTTGATTTTTTTGACCTAGAATCGGGTCGGGTCGGGTTCGGATTCGGTCAACCTGATCCGACCCGATTAATTATGTTTTTTGAAGTAATTTTGTGATTTAGTACTAATTAAATCTTAATTATATACTAATTAAGATTAATTATAAATTAATTAATATTTTATTGCTTAAAATTTTATAAAAATAATTAATAAATATTTAATTATTTTACACGGGTTGGATATAGGTCAAAATTTTTTAACCCGAATTTAATCAGGTTGGGTTCAGATCGGATTAAAAATAATAATAAAATAATATAATCCGATCCGAACCCAACCAATCCGATCCATTGACACCCCTATGTTATACTATATTACGTAACGAGTTTTTGCCGCATAATCGTAATGCAGAGTATTATAATAAGTTAGAACAAATTTATATAGCTGACACGACGCATACTAAATCAGCCACACGCGTACTGCATTTTAAATAAAACAGTGATTGTAGTAGCAGTGCCCTGTGCCATAAAATCTCTTATATTAATCAATAAAATTTTATTGTAAAATAAACAAATAAAACAATACGTCCGGAATGACACGGGCGATGCAATGTTGCAACTTGAGTAGGCAACTACGCAAGGTTTGAGGACTTTGGGCGGCCCCTGGTAGTGTATTAAAAACGGGTCGGGTTGGATCACGATAGTGCGGGTTTGCACGGCTCAGTAGGTTTTGGCGGGACGGGTCGGGACCGTTTAACGGGTTTTCACGGAACGGATTAGTACGGGTTCATTTTGGAGGGTTTGACCGCGATCCGTCCTAAATCCGTCGGGTCGGGTCCAAAGGTGGGGCGGGTCGGGTCGGTGGATTTTTTTTTAAATTAAAAAAATCCAATAAAATTCAAAAAAATATTTCAAAAAATTTGAAAAATTCAAAAATAATTATTAAGAATATTAAAAATATATAACTATAATATATTTTGACAAAAAATTTTACTTTTCTCGCATTTTTTGAATTTTTTTAATTTTTCGGGTTACCGGGTATTGGGTCGGGTTTGCACGGGTTTCCCGGGTCGGGGCGGGTTATAACGGTCAAAGGGGGCGGGCGGGGCTGGATGGGTCCAAAGACGGGTTCAAATTTTTATGGGTCGGGTTCACGGGTTCTAATGACTGATTGAGTCGTCACGGTTACGTGGGTCGGGTCTGACCCGTCCGGATTATTTTAACACTTTAACCCATGGTTACTAGGGCTGTTAACGATTCCCTGTTTTTCGCCGTTCCATTTCGTGGCAAACGAAACGAAACAGATAAAAAATTTCATTGCGTTTCGTTAACGAAACAGTTAACGGTACTCTATTTCATTTCGTTTGTGGAACGAAAACGGATAATGGAATTTATCTATTCCATTTCATTTGTTTCGTAAAAAATTCTACACGGCTGCTATATATGTATTGCATAGATGGAGACAGCCTAGGGTTAGATATAATCCATTCCGAATTTTCGATCGTATCTCTCTCTCTCTCGTCTTATCCGCCCGCGCGACGCGGCGCTCTCGTTTCTTTCGCTCCTCTCTGAGAGAAAATCCTAACCCTAAATCCCCTACCTGCCGTTGTCTCGCTCAGCCGATCTGGCGATTTCCTCTCGATTTCCTCTCCTCTCTCGATCTCTATTCCTCTCTTTGTCTTGCCACCGTCAACTTGTTAGTGGGTTTTTTAAGTGCTACTACTCTCTCTTGTCATCGCTCACTCGTCCGAACTTGTTTCCGTATGAGTGGGTTTTTAAGTAAAGTGCTAGATGATGATCCATCGCCTGGCAATGTGATGAAATCCTTGTTTATATATTATTTTGTTCAAGTTCTTTCTCTTACTGTCCCTCTTATGATCGTTATCTCTTACTCTTACTTAAGCTTTGTTACCGGCTTGTTGGCATATTGCTTGTCGACTTGTTAGTTGTTGCTATCTTAATAGTTTGTTGGTTTGTTGCTTTGTTATTTCCTATCTTACTCTATATCTCAGAGGAAATTGTGTGAATATGGTATCGGTGGGTGAATTCAATGATGTTTCCTCCGAGATACTTTAATTATTTACATACTTAGTCTTGCTTTGTTGGCTTGTTGGCATGTTGCATTGCATTGTTGTTAGTTGTTGATTGGTATATTGTTGCTTTTGGCTCCCTATATCTCAAGAGAAACAATTGTTAGAGATCCTTAGTCATTGGTTGAGATTGAGACCAATCCGAGACCAAAAGTATTATCTTATAAATTAGAATGTTAATATAGGTCGAGATTGATATTTTGTTGTAATTTAGCATGGGTCCAGGGTTTAATCTTGAAATCCCAGAGGAGATTGATGCTCTAATTGAAACTCAAAACCCTAATACCCCTGAAGAACCCACAAAAAGAGAAAATATCATCAAACAAATTTTGATGTTTATAAATATTTCAAAAGATAAGAAATGAGATATGATGGTAGTTATGAGGTAGTATATAATTATTGTGGGAAATGTTATAAACAAGGAAATCAAAGGAGAACTAGTTATTTGAAACATCACATTATGAAAGGTTGTAAGAAAATTCCATGGGTAAAGAGATATAATAAAGTTGATGCCTTGTAGAAAATATTGTAAACTGGCACTACAATAGGTAAAATTTAAATTATAATTTCAACTTATTAATTCAAATTATAACATATTAAACCCTATTTAACATTGATGTTTTATTTGAACTTATTATTAGGTGGGTCAAATCTTGCTGTTTGGGTGTTTGATCCTGTGAAAAGCAGGCAAAACTTTACAAAGATGATAATAGCACATGAGTATCCTTTTAATTATTCAAGTCATCATTTTTTCAAAGTATTTGTAAGTGATATGCAATCTTGTTTTAAGATGTTATCCAGAAACACAGTTAGACTTGATTGCATCAATATTTATGAAGAGGAAAAGGCTAGTTTGTATGAGTTATTTGACAAGTTAGATTGTAGATTTAGTTTTACAAGTGATCTATGGACTAATAAGGGTAAGAATAGAGGTTTCATGACCCTTACATGCAGCTATATTGATGACAGTTGGAACTTGAGAAAACAAATTATCAACTTCACACTATTACCATCTCCACACACTGGTTTGAACATAGCTTAAGCCATTCATGATAAGTTGGTATTGTGGAATTTGGATAAAAATGTCTTTTGTCTTGTACTTGATAACTCATCTGCCAATGATGCTTGCATTAAAGCATTACTCAATACACCTATAAAAAATGAACTCTCAACCAATGATTGCATCTTTCATCAAATGTGTGGTTATCATATATTGAATTTAATTATTCAAGATGGGTTGGATGTATTATGTGAGGAGATAAATAATATTCGTGAAACGATGAAGTACATTCGTCATTCACAACCAAGGATGGAGAAATTTAGCCATGTCGCACATGTAGTTTCTCTCACTGTAGTTCTAATTTAATATAATTATTCATTTTATTTTGTTTCATTCACTGTACATCTATTTATTTTTGTTTATTTCAGGTTAATGCTCCAAGCAAAAAACCTGCTTGGGATGTCCAAACACGTTGGAATTCCACATACTTAATGCTGGACTTAGCCTTGCAGCTCAAAGAGGCAATTAATCGATATGCTCAACTTGATAAGAGGTACACTTTCAATCCATCTGAACAAGAATGGGAGAGAATAAAGGAACTTATAGTGTATTTGAAAGTGTTCTATGATGCTACATTGAAGTTAAGTGGTATCAAGTACCCAACATTGAATTTGTTCTTCCCCGAGTTCTGTGAAGTTTATTTGAGTATTAAGAAAATGTATTCTAGTCCATATCCCTATATTGTCAATATGGGTACATAAATGTTTGCTAAGTGGGATAAGTATTAGACCAGTGGGAATACTCTATTGGTAATTGCTTGTGTTCTTGATCCTAGATGCAAGTTAGCTGTTGTTGAATACTATATTGATAAGATGTATGCTGATGAATGTCCTTGGTTTGTTGTCAATTTGAAAACTTGCATGAATGAGTTATTTAAAGAGTACGCGGAAGCACACTCAAGGTTGGTGCAGAACCAACCCTAAGAAATATGTCAAACAACACTCGAGGTATAACACTGAATAATAATTTAAATTTATATAATAGTTGGCACATAATTTCCACATCTGTTTGTTTAATATTTGGCACATTTATTTGTTTAATAGTAAGGGGTCTAGCGCCAGCAATATTGTCAGTGATACAAGGGTTGGTTTGAAAGATTTCATATGTGTTAAGAAAATATCTGAACCCATAAAGTCAGAGATAGATGATTATTTGGCTGATGCACTTGATGAGGCTATTTTGGATGATGATTTTGATATTCTAGCATGGTGGAAACTAAAGGCCTCAAAATATCATGTTCTTGCTCGATTAACCCGGGATATCCTAACTGTCCCAATTTTCACAGTGACATCTGAATCTACATTCAGTACCAGTGGTAGGACACTAAACCTAATTAGGAACTCTTTAAGTAATGAAAGTATTGAGGCTCTTATATGTGGTCAGGATTGGTTGTGCGTGTCGGTTACTGGTATGTGCTGTCTGTTATATGTTGTCTGATATATTGTTGTATGTTATTTGTTATTTGCTAACTGTCTTGCTTGTTGTCTGTTATCTGTTGTGGCAGAAAATAGTTTGAAATTTGGTGATAAATTATGGCATAGTGATGATGAGGTGACACCGAGTGATGGTGTATGTGGCAGTGGAATATGAACATGTATGTTAGTTATAACTCTTTCTATGTTTTTGTTGGTTGTTGCCTTGTTAGCCTATTTGTTTGTTTGCTGGCTTGTTTGTTTGTTGTATTGTTGACTTGTTGTCTTATTGGCTTGTTACCTTGTAGTAGTAGTTATGTAGTTGTAGTTTGGAGTTTGTGTACTCTTTGACTTCTCGATCTTAAGCGGTGATTTTCAATGATGCTAGAGACTAGTTGGTTGAGATTGATATTTAGCCATTGATTGAGATTAGTATTTAGCCATTGGTCGAGATTGGTAAATTGCTGAGAAATGAGCTCGAGATCCTGGATTGAGCTTGATATTTTGATGTAATATATGGATTGTTGTTCGCTATAATATTTGTTGGGTTGTTTGTTGTAATATTCGCTGTAATATTTGTTGGGTTGTTGTTGTTGTAATATTTGCTAGGTTGTTGTTGTTAATGTAATATCTGGTTTGTTGCAGTTGTTGTAAACGATCGAAATTTTTAACGCAACGTTTTTTAACCGTTTATTTCGTTCAACTCGTTTCATAAAACGAAACGATCAGCGCAAAATTTTTCCCTTTCGTTATTTTCAAATAACGGTTAACGCAAAAAAAAAATATTAACCGTTAATTAAACGCAACAGTTAACGCAAATTAGATTTACATAAGCTTCTGAATTCATCTGCTTGCTTATAATATATCAACTTGTTATCTGTGGTACTACTACTTATAATATATTATGCCCACTTATTGTTGTCACTCGCAAACTTCTGAATTCATCTGCTTGCTTATTAGGCGCAACACAAGGTGGGATAGCCAGATAGGACGTTGTATTGCACGCCACCCCCATGCGTGTAGACTTGGAACGACTTAGTCAAGCATACCAGCCCAGGCCCCTACACTAGCTGGCATGTGATCAGCGGGCGGCAAAAAAAAAAAAAGCGTCAGCCATTCCGAGTCTGAGGGAGTGGCCAGTGCGGACAAAAGCATACCGCCTTTCCTGGCCAACCTTTTGGCGACCCCTCCACTCCTGCTCATGACTATAGCCAATAGCCAAATAGCACATATCAAACAGGGCAGACATCAGAACCCCAATAATTGGGTTGAGCCTCTGTCGAACTCACAGTCGCAACAATTGTTGTGAAATTTTGTGCTCCTGCTGCTGGACTGGTCATTAATGCACTACAACCATTAATTCTCAATTTGTTGTAATTTTATTAATTTAGTTGAGCCAAACCTATCTCTGTCTCATACCTGATATTCTTTCAGAAAATTAGACATTATATTATATTAATGTTATACCTACTGAAGTTGACAATAAATACATAATATATTATAAGTAGTAGTACCACAGATACCAAGTTGATATGTACCATTCCACCCATTCCATCCAAGTTGCTTGAAAGGTATCTTCTAATGACTAATGATCATTTGTTGACAGTCAACAGCATCCATTGGAAGGCGAGTCTGACCACTCACCAGACCACCACCGCGGAGGATGGCCAAACGCTGCGCCTGCTATCAGTTCGCGTTTTTGCACGTGGGCGTCACGTGAGACACGTCGTACCCGGTCCCCTATGCTACAATTTGCCACCTGTCATGTCTTCCGTAAAGTTAGAGTTAGCTGAGAAACTTTCTCGGGAAAGGCTGAAAGAGACCTTTTTTTCTCACCGCTTTAACGGGTTCAATTGGTGTCAATTATTGATACGGGTTAGTTAGATCCGATTCGATTTGAATTCAACTTGATCGGATAAGATCAAAGTTAAATGAATTTGATATGAATTTAATTTTTTTGATCCGAATCGGGTCGGGTCATGTTCGGATCAACCCGACCCGACCTAATTAATTATATTATTTTAAATAATTTTGTGATTTAGTACTAATTAAATCTTAAACATACACTAATTAAGATTAATTATAAATTAATTAATATTTTATTACTTAAAATTATATAAAAATAATTAATAAATATTTAATTATTTTACACGAGTCGGATACGATCATATCAGCACTAAAGCACCGGATCCCATCAGAACTCCGCAGTTAAGTGTGCTTGGTGGTTGGACATAAATAGTACTATGATGAGTGACCTCCTGGAAGTCCTTGTGTTTCATCCCTTAAAAAATATTTGGGATTAAAGGCTCTGTTGTTGTTGTTGTTGTTGAGTCGGATCGGGTCGATCCATGACCCGTCGGGTCATATATAGGTCAAAATTTTTTGACCCGAATTTAATTGAGTCGGGTTCGGATCGGATCCAAAAAAATAATAAAATAATATGACCCGACCCGAACCCGATATGACCCGACCCATTGACACCCTACATGTACCCCTTCTGCTCGGCATGTGTTCATAATTAACAATAAACAATTTTATTTATATGCTTATTGGCTAGTGATATTTGTGTGTTTATCTATAATCTATAATATAAGAAACACACAAAGTACATTAATTCACATAAGTCAGACTAATATAGTAGATTACTAGCTAAAATGTAAATCATTAGTGACACCAATGGAAGTCATACCAAATTACCAACATAAATACACATTATACCAAGTAATGCAATTGAAGCTGATATCCATATATTCACAAAACAGGTCATACAAACAAGCTCAGCTTTAGTATAATCAAGTATTTCACAAGTAAAATACAATTATTAGTCTACATAATCGAAAGCACTAAACGCATAATCTAAATTTATATCCCTCTTCATTTCACAATTAATACTCATGAATCATGAGTCATGAATCCAAAGCTGCTGAAAACTATGTGAAAATCTCTGAAAACACCTCAATATTATAAATATCTTTGTATATTCTCCTCGTACCAGCATGTACCACTATAAGTATATTGATCCACATCAAAACAGCTTGTAGATATTTTTCGTTATCAACTGACAAGTCTTCCATTTTTTTTTCAATTGCCCTTGTGAAGCTGAGAAATTACCGTACCGACTAAAAAAGCAAGACAAGGCAAAACATACATGTAGTTTGAAATACACTATTTTTTCCTTTTTTTTGTTTATAGTGGCTGAAAATTAGAAGTGTCAGATATTCATTAAAAATTATTTTTATTCATGTCATATTTTTATTTATTAAAATTAGACATATCCATACTTTATTTTTATTCATTAAAATAAATTATTAACGAAACGATAACAGATATTAACGAATAATACTAATATATTACTTAATTTATCATCATTTATAAAAAACATACAAACTCATATTTTTGTACAAATATATATCTATTTTATTAGTATAAAATCAAAATATAACTATACAATTAATTCTAAGTTGAGTCATCTCAAAATATATAAATTAAAAAATATAAACAACTCTTGTCGAACTTTTATAACTATAAAATAAACTATATTAAAATTAAAAATAACAACTTATCTAAAATAAAATATTATATTATCTTATTCAATCATTTTAAGTTTTCTACTAAATATTATTCAAATATTATAGTTTCTAAGATGGTTCAATATGGGGAAGATAATAATTAACTAACAAAACTTGGAGCAACTAATATAGAGAAATATTATTATAGAAGATAATTATTTGAAAATATTTTTTTTAATAATTTATCTTATAGGAAAAATGAGTAGAAAATAATCTTTATTCATATCCTTACTCATTTACTTCACGAAAAAAATTCTTACCATTATTCATATCAAATAAATTACAATAAGAAAAACAAAGCTTTTAATACCAAATAAATTAGAATAAGCTTGAAATAAAACTCAATATGAAAGCATAAAATCAGAGATCTCAAATATCAATGATAATAATGATGATGATGATGGGAAAAATACTAATACTAATAATAAATAAATACATAAAATAAAAATAAATAAAAATAATAATGATAGTGACGATGACAATATGATAATAATAATGATAATAATGCTAATAATATACTAACAATAATAGAAATGCTAATAATAATAATAAAATAATATAATAAACCTACATTATAAAATATATTTTTAAATCCTTATTTCTAAACTCTAATATCCTAAAATCTAGGAACTGAAAAACTAAGAACCTAAAATCTATAACTCTACTACTAGACTCAAACTCCTAAATCATGATTCTGATATATGAATCGTCGTCTTCCAAATACTTCTATCCAAAGCAATCTCTTTAGATAAATTACAATCCTTCAAATCTTTTTTTATTGCTTTCTCCCATCTCAGTCTCGATCGACTTTTTCATCTTCTTGTTTTTCAGGATGACTTAGAATATTAGTGTGTACTGATACCTTTCGAGTCCTTCGTTGGATGTGACTAAACTATCGTAAATGATATTAGATCAGTTTCTCTTGAATTGGTGCTACCCTAAGTTTGTCCTGTATATCATCATTTTAGATTTGATCTCTCCTTGTGTGGCCGTATATCCAACATAGCATTTACATTTCAGCTACACTCATCTTCTGGATGTGTTGTCTTTTGTAGCCCAGCATTCTACGACATACATCATCACAGACCTAATCGTCATCCTGTAAATCTTGTCTTATAGTTTATTTGGGTCATTCTTATCACAGAGAATACAAGTTGCATATCTTCATTTCACCAATCTGATTCTTATTATATGACTAACATCTTTCATCGATTTCTCCGTCACTCTACTACATCGAACTCCAATATCAAAAATGTATCATTCATGGGCACTAATTGTCCATCCAAACTAATATTTCCATCCTCTGAGTTATTCCCGCAGAACTAACACCTCATATATTCGGTTTTAGTTCTACTAAGTCCAAAACCTTTTAATTCTAAAGTTTATCTCCATAACTCTAGTTTCTGATCGACTCCAATATTGCTCTCGTCAATCAGCATCACATTGTCAGCAAAGAGTATGCACCAAGAAATGTCTCCTTGTATGTCCTTTGTGATCTCATCCGTCACTAAGATGAAAATATATAGACTCAATAGTGACCCTTGATATAATTTTATCTTAATAGGAAATGTATCGGACTCGCCATCACATTATCTGACATCAGTCATAATATTTGTGTACATATCCTTAATATGTGTAATATACTTTGTTGGAACTTATTTCTTTACAAGCGCCCACCACATGATATTTTTTAATATTTTATTAATGATTTCTCAAAATAAATAAATATCATATATAAGTCCTTTTTATATTCTCAATATCTCTCCATGAGCCATCTTATTAAGAAAATCGCCTCCATAGTGGACTTCTCATGCATAGAACAAATTTGATTTTTGAAGACAATTGTTAGTTTTCTTAAACGATACTCGATCACTCTCTCCCAAACCTTCATATTATGAATCATGAGCTTAATTCCTCTGTGATTAGTATAACTTTGAATATCTCCTTTATTCTTGAAGATTGGTACTAATATATTTCTTCTCCACTCATAAGGCATCTTATTGGACCGAAAAATAATATTAAATAGCTTAGTGAGCCACACTATTGCTACATCTCTGAGACATCTCCATACCTCAATTGGGATGTCATTAGATCCTAACGTCTTACCTGTTTTCATCCTTTTTAAAGCTTATTTCACCTCAAACTCTTGAATTCTCCGAACAAATATCCTGTTGGTGTCTAGAAAATGAGTCGCCCAACTCGGTCGTGATTTTCTCACTCTCTTCATTTAACAACTTGTCAAAGTATTCTCTTCATCTGTTCTTAATGTCATCATCTTTCATCAAAAGCTATCAGCCTAATCCTTAATACATTTAACTTGGTTGAAGTCTCTTGTCTTCTTTTCTCGAAACTTAGCTATTTTGTGAACATTATTTTCACTCTCTTTTGTATCTAATTTCTGATACAGCCCTGCATATGATTGACCCCTTGCTTCGCTCACAACTTTCTATGCATTTCTTCTAGCTACTTTGTACTTCTGTATATTTTCATCACTCATGTGGTGATGTGAACGTTTGTAGTATTTTTTTTCTCACTAATCGTCTTTTGTACATTATTATTCCACCACTAAGTATTTTTAGGTTCACGTTTATTTCCTCTCGTTACTCCAAATACCTTTATAGCCAACTTTCGAAGGTGAGTCGACATCTCATCCTACATATTATCTATATCTTCACATGTGTTCTATCCTTCTTCTACAATAACTATATCCTTAAACACCCGAGAAGTGTACCCTTTGAGCTTCCACCACTTCGTTCTCGTGATTTCGTGCCTCTATCTCGCAGGATGTGTACCTGAAACAAAAAGTCTGCCACCAAAAGCTTATGTTGTGTGACAACACACTCACAAGGTATAATCTTACAATCTATACAATTTGGTCTTTCCTTCCTTTTAGTAATGATAAAATCAATTTGGCTCGAGTGTTGGCCGCTGTTGAAAGTAATAAAATATGATTTTTTTTCTTTCTAAAGAATGTGTTCGCTACCATGAGGTCGTAAGGTACAACGAAGTTCAAGATTTATTATCCATCTTGGTTTTGTTTGCCATATCCAAAATCCCCATGTATCCTCTCAAACCCCTTCTAGTTGTGCCAACATGACCATTAAGATCTCCTATAATGAAGAGTTTTTCACTACTAGACACTCCTCTAACCATATCCTCTAAGTCTTTCCGAATTATCTCTTGACATCATCGCTCAAATCTATTTATGGAGCATACGCACTGATGATGTTCAAGACCAAATCTCAAATAACTAATTTAATCATGATGACCCCGTCCCTTTTTCTTCTAATTGCGATAATTCCATTCTTAAAACTCTTATCAATTAAAATGCTTACACAATTTCTACCTTTTTCTTGTGTATCACGGTTTCAAACCCGTATTCTCCATCTCCTTAGCCTTCTGACCCGTCCATTTAGTCTCTTGAACGCATAAGATATTCACACGTCTCCTAATCATAGTATCAACTAACTCTCTTAGCTTATTTGTTAAGGACCCTACATTCCAACTACCTAAATGATTTTTACTTTCCCGACTAGTTTTCTTGCCCTCGCACTCGTCGAGTCAAGTGTGAAGACCCTTATTCAGTTGACACTATATCCGGACAATGATGCAGCGCATCACTAAGGTGATGACGATCCGGCCCTGTTTACCCTTGGAAAATCTCAAGGATAAAATAGCTGAATAATTAAGGATAAATATCAATTACCAGTAATAAATCATAAGAAAGAGGAGAGAAATGCGAGAGAGAGGGTCCACCAGCCAGAAGAAGTCGTTGCTGAGCTCCGGAAAAAAATTATTTGTCCCACAAGGAAATTCTAGATAAGGGCCAGAGGTATAAAAGCCCTACCATCTTCTATTCATTCGAGGTGGATGACCCTCAGGAGATTCAAGAGAGATCTCCTGAGGGGTCATCCATCTGATTATTCTTCACTGACAGATGGGTCCCACACCTCAGTGATAGACATCAAGGAAAAGTAAGATCAAATCCTAAATCAAATCCTCAGAGTAAACCCTAAGAAAGATTGAAGCAATACAATCCATGTACAACAAAAATTGTGTCAATGTCAAGCCAGTATTTTGATACAACCAATCATGAGAAATTTCAATGTGATTTTGCTTTCAAGGCTGATCAGGTGCCAATGTTGCAAACACCTGACCAAGTCAAGATTTGTGTCAACTGTTGACAAGTAATCAACTGTTGACCAAACCACTTTCATGGATATGGATTGAAAGTCAATTTCACAAGACTCATCAGATGCCAATGTTGCAAACATCTGATTAAGTCTAGATTTGTATCAATTGTTGACATATAATCAACTATTGATCAAATTAAACCCTAATGAACATCAATACAAGTCTAATTGATGCTTAATTAGGGTGGTTTCTGCAAGGAAAGTTTATTTGGCAGAGTCACTGAGGTATAATTGAAAATTTGGGATTAATTTAAAGATGAAAATTGGGTTTTCTGAGCAAAAGAATTATTAAAATAAGGAGGCAGGGAAAAAAGTGGAATTTAAAATTACAGAGATGATTACCATGAATTTAAGAATTTTTGGTGAAATTTTCATAATTTTTTGACAAGTGGAGCTATCAGAATAAAATCAAATACGAAAAACAGATTAATCAAAGGCTGAGATTCAATCAGAGACCTGTCTGGGTGCAACTTGGGGACAGAGACTTATATAGGTATAAACTGGAGATCTCAAACATACACACACAGAATCAGAGAAGAGAGAGAGGGTGCCACGTGGCAGCACCTCATTGGGCCACCTCAGCATGTCAGTGTCACGTGGCAGCACCTCATTGGATCACCTCACCCATGTGGGTCCCACTTATGCCACGTGGCAGCACCACACTGAGCCACGTCAACAGGCAGTTAATAGATCATTAGGCTTAGAAGATATGGTTTAATTAAATGGACCTATCACAGCATGCCACCTCAGCATAATTAACACTAATACTAAGCATTGATGAAAATTTTGAGCCCGACTCATAATCTTACATATGGGGCCCACATGTCAACAATTCAACAAATAGTTCATTCATTAATCCATGCACCAAGTCTACATAACATTAAATAGAGATTTAAATCAAAGAGAAAAGGTGATGTGTACCGACTCACATGATTTGCGCCTCCGACGGGGCCACCTTCTTGTGGATCATGTGCGCGAAGCTCGGCCTCTCCCCGAAGCTCTCTCCTTCTCCCTCCCTCTCTTCTTCTTCTTCTCGACGAGGCAGAAGGCACCATTAACGCCGATTAATCTCTCTGGACTTGAAACTTCAATTCCTTCTAACTAGAGCTAGCCTATACATAAGAGAGAAAGAGTGAATATTTAAAATTGAAAAATAACATGTGAATGAGGCAGTATACGAAGGTGATTACCTTGGATAGCTAATGAGGGGTTTTAAACCTTGTGCTCAAACTCGAAATTGATGATGCAAGCAGTCTTTAATCACTTAGGCGATGTTGTATGTGAAGGAGAGAGCAACAATTATGAGTTGAATTGAAGCAATTGAGATAAGGTGATGAAATCAGATAAATGAAGATAAGTTGAAACCTTATGATATAAACTCAAATTGGTAGTGCTTGTAGCTTGTATGCACTCACACGATGGTGCTGAGGTGATGAAAATTGGCAATTGAATGAAGGAGATATGATTTGAGCCAAAGCTTGAACTCGGATGAATGAGTTAGAGCTTGAGAGGTGAACTACAATGGAGAGAGCAAAGAGACGCCTTAGATGCATCGAGATGAGTATATATAGTATGCTGAGAGGTCTAGAAGTTCCATCAGTGAAGAAAATTTAGAAAGGGGTCAAACTCGGTCAACAGTCAAATAACTCACATTGGATTCATTTAAATGGGGCGCACATCATAACAGAATGGTTAATAGAAAGTGAAGACCATGTTCATAGGCCGGTAGCTGGTTCAATTTATGTGTGTTTATGTGTATATGGTTAGCTCCCTTTGTGCACCCCTTTAATTGTCTATATAAACCCCTAATTGAAAAAAAAAGAAAGAGAGATATACAAAAGGAGAGAACGAAGAAGAAGAAGAAGAAGAGATAGTCTTAGACAGTAAACATAAATCATAAAGAGAGATAGAGTATAGGTGATCGTTTTAAAGAAATCGATTGATCTCAGTTGTAAACTTGAGAACTCGATTTAGTTTCTCTCAATTCTCCAAGGAGAAAGCTCTGTCACCTTTGAATCAGAGCCAATTGGAAGTTCAGAAGTTTGATTCTCGAGAATTTGAAGAAAAAGTATGTAATTGGAGCTTATAGTGGAATAACAGTACAATCGCCGTTGAATTTTCTAGTTTTTCCTTCAATTTTTCATCTCTTTGCTCTTTTCTTTGTGAATTGCTTGATTTGATTCTTGTTTTTTTGTCTCATTTCTTGATTGAATCTTGATCACAAACGTTGTAATTGAGTGTTGAAATCGATTGATCTCGGTTACAGTATCCTGAGAACTCGATGTAATGGAGTCATTTTCTTAATTCTCAATTGCTAATCACGAAATGCATTAGCTAGAGTTCATAGTGTGCATATAGTGTCACCTTTCGACTTATTGATCTCAGCTAAGACTTGAGAACTCAGTGAGAAAGTGTATTCACCGATTGATTATCACGATTTTCATCTGATATTTCCCGATTCTGACAAAATCAAATATCGATTGAAATTACAAGTGAATTGCACGCATATCAAGCATCTTGAAATAGATATAAGCAATAAGAGAGATGCTAGAGGTCAGAATGGTGGAAGGATCGAGTAAAGAAAAGGAATTTTGGTGGATTAGCAGTTGATACCAATCGGTATCGTGTAACACTGACCTACACCGCATATTCACAAGAAATTAGCAAGTATACATGAGTAACATCATGATAATTCACTTAAGAATACGTAGACGATGCATTATAAGCCTTGAATTGTCAAGAATTTCATTGAAATCGATCAGAATTGCAAGAATTGCTCTTTGGTACCGAACGGTACCAATCCGTTTCAAATGGTACTAGTGCGCAGCACTACTCACCGTATTGATCATCGATCGACACCATAGAAGAGTTTCTCGTGATGAGACGACGTTAGAGCATTTATTTGATCGGGAAATGGCGGCCTCAGTCGCCGGCGACACCACTAGCACGGATCTTGACGAAGTAGTTAACAAAAGTGTCAAAGAATTAGAGGCGCACGATTCTTGACACGTTTGCATGAGTATTAAGGCGTTTGAGCGAATCTCAAAGGTTATCCAATGCGTATTATAAATCGCAGCTTAAAGGGAATATAACTAATGCATCTAGGCCTCTCATCTTATATGAGTTAATCTCAAAGCAGATCTAACGGCCCAAATAAAATAAAGAGTTAAATAAAAGATCTGCGCTAATCTTGATACAAATCTAACAACCCTGATTAAGCCCAATTTATTAAGCCCAAAAGTCAATTAATAATAAAAATTAAAAATAAAGAGTAAATAAATTATTTAAAAATGTTCCCAAACTTCCAAATCAACTCAAATTTATTTCTAAAAATTCTTTATTTTTCATAGTATTTTTCCATATAAAAACATTTCAGTTTTAAGAATACCCTTATATAGAAATAATTTAAAAGCAAAATGATATTATTTGCTTTTTCCTATTGATCAAGTTTTGACTTATTATTTTGGTTATTATAAAAATCCCGAAAATTCAAACAAATTCTGAATAATAGCTAACTCATTTTCTATTATTTTTGTAAGTAATTTTCTACAAAGATGAATAGATTTTAAAAATAATAAAAATAAATCCTATTACTTTGACTATTATAAAAATTCCAAAAATTCAAATAAAATCCTAAATAATAGCTAATTTATTTTCTATTATTTTTGTGAGTAATTTTCTACAAAAATGAATAGAGTTTAAAAATAATAGAATTAGAATCCTATTACTTTGGTTATTATAAAAAATATATATCCAAAAAGTCTAAATAAAAAAATAAAGAATAGCCAACTTATTTCTTATTATTTTGTGATTCATTTTCTACAGAAGTAAGTAGAGTTTGAAATAAATATATATAAAAAATATAAAAATAATACTAATAAAAAGTATATGATAAAAATAAATAATAAAAAAAGAAATCGTTGTAACGATTCTCTGAATCGTTATACGGTTCATTAAAGTGTTGAACGCTTCACAAGACGTTGGCAACGCTTTGACTGTTCTCTGACAAGTCAATATATTCTAAGGAATCATTGTAACGATTCCTTGAATTGTTATAACGATTCATCAAAACGTTGAACGCTTTACAGAGCGTTAGCAACGTTTTGACTGTTTGACCAATTTTCTGACAAGTCTGATATCTTCTGGAAGTGTTATAATGATTTGTGGAATTGTTATAAAGATTTGTTGAAGTATTATAACGATTTGTTGAATCGTTACATGATCCCTAAGGTGATGAATGATCAACAAGGTGGTGATACACTTGTCGACTGCTGATGAGACATCACAACATGGTAGCTTCTTAACTAACTTGTCTAGGAGCTCATTCTCTGATAAACATGTCTCAATGTTAAACCACTGGAGCCTCCAAATCTAATTTTGTGCACAAGTTAACCCTGAATCTGTGAATCGACTAGGTGCTCAGGACTCATGATTTAGAGGTAATTAAATATGCTCACACAAAGGGGTGTAGAGCAACACAGTGATTTTTGCACAAGTAATGCAATATTCAGAATAGCCGTCGAGACAAGAACATCTTGACGCTCGCCAAAAGATGATTAAGACTGCGACATCAGCATGAGTAAATGTGTTGATTTTAAGAGAGAAGACATCATGACGTCCAAAGTGGTGACATCATGATGACTCTGTGTCATGAACAAGTAATTCATGACCAGTCACGCTAGTAAGACCAAACTAATTCGTTGATAAGTTTGTCTTCTAGTTCAGGAGATTGAACTGATCTTGTAGTAAGTTCATTTCCCGAGATTGTAGTATTGAATTGATCTGTAGTAGATTCATCCTCAAAATAGTGAATCTGAACCGATCTGTAGTAGGTTCTTTCACTGACACACGCCTCAATATCAAACTGGCTCAGTGCTTCAGGTTTGACTTTGTGTGTAGTTGTGTTTCTAGGTTTACGAATCCGCTCAGTGCTTGGAATTCATGATCTAGAAGATCAGTGAGAAGAAATAAGTGGGCCAAATCCACCCGTCTCTTGATTCACCAACCTCAAGATCAACCGGCTAAGTGCTTCGAGTTGTTTTTTGTGTGATTGGTCGTTGACTAGTAAAGATTGAACCAATCTATAGTAGGTCCATCTTCTAGGTCAACTAAGGTCAAGTCGATCTGTAGTAGACTCACCTTCCATCCCTCCGCAAAGGTCGATCTAATCTGTTAGTAAGATCGCCTCTTGGAGCGGTAAAGATTGAACTGATCTGTTGTAAGTTCATCTTTTCATTCCCTTATCTCACTTGATTGACTTGTTAGTAAGTTCATGGTGTTTCGGTGACCCCGATCACCGAAACACATGACCACTTGACCATCATTTAACTATAATATTTACTTCCCCCTTTTTAAAGATCAGAGGTGGCTCGAGTTTAATAGTCCAGGGTAATTAACGATGGGGGCTTGCGCCCATCGGAATCTATAAGTACTCACAATTACTAAAAAACCACCTAAATGTGCATTCCAATGAGTCTTAATGGTAGAATTAATCGGCGTTAAACAAATGCACGCTTAGGAGGGATCTCTATGTCCTTCTTCCGCATCCCATCGCCACGTCAGCGGCGGTGCGGAGCGCACGAAAAAGGGTCGCACACAGCCCTCGCTCGCTTATCACCTCATCCAGGTTTCGATTTGGCGCGCCACTAAGGCGGTGATGACCCGACCTTGTTCTCTTATCACCATATTCGGGTTCCAATATGGCGCGTCGCTAAGAGGGTGACACCCTAATAAAATTTGACTGGTTTTCATTTCATAAATATTGACTATTTTAGTATAAAGTTCGCCACACCCACCGCATCCTCCTCCATACAGGCTATACAGAAACTAGTGAACAAAGGCGGAGTTTCATATCAAATAAATTAACAGAAAAAATATTTACTTGTCTTATGAAATACGATACGAATCGAATAAATAGATAAAATATATCATTGATACCCTACTGAAGAAATTTTAAACATGGATAATATGGCTCCATTAATGCCATAAATCATATGTCTGGGTCCGATATGAATCAAATCCACTGACAGCTCTATTAAGAAAGGTTATGATTTACAAAAATTAATTTCAATCACATAATGTTTTTGCTAGTATCTGATCATACGGACAAAAAGCTTGGCTGCATTACGACATCCTGCATTTTGTTATATTGATGCAATAATAGACCTGTTCAAGACGATACTAGAAAAAAACATTTTACAACGGTTCTAAAACTATACGGTGTTAAATGTTTTAAAAACCGGCGCTAAGATGAGGTGCTAAATGGGACATTTAAAACCGATTATTTCAAATAACCGATTCTAAATTCTAACCTTTAGAATAAGTTATTTTAAAATAACCAGTTCTAAATTCTAACCTTTAGAACCGATTATTTCAAATAACCGGTTCTAAACTCTTAAAGACTTTAATTTGATTCTTTCTAATCAGCAGTTTAGAGCCATTTCTAACTGGTTTTAAATAAATGCTTTAATTTAATTCTTTCTAATATGCTGTTTAGAGTTGTTTCTAACTGTTTACAACATAAACCATTTTTTATAATTTGTTATTTTATTTTTTGAATTGATTTCTCTAAATTTTTATTAAATAATTTAATTTTACCATTAACTAATAAAGTATATTTCATTAACAAAATAATTATATATAATTTATATATTAATAAAAATCTAAAAAAATTTCTATCTTTATCATTTCTAAAGAAAAAATAAAAAAACTAGACTAAAAACTTCACATATACATCAAATCCATTTTTGAGTTTCAAGACGAGCTTAAAATCCGTCTTTCTCTTTCCCTTTCTTTTTTCTTTCTTCGAGATGATCCTTGTTCTTTCTCTTTCTCTTTCTTTCTCTTTCTCTGTCTCTCAATATCTATTTTATATATGAAATAGGAGGATGAAGAGTGATAATTCGTGAGATTTAGATTTTTGAATTTTGATTTTTAGATCGTTGGATAAGCATGAACCAACGCTTAGATTGAAAAACATAACAATCTGTGGTAGCAAAAAGCTGAAATTTTATTGGTTGATGCAAAGAATTTCTTTAGAGCCGGTTTTTAATAAAAAACGGTTCTAATTCATAAAATTGAATTAGAACCGGTTTTTATTAAAAAGCAGTTCTAATTCAATTTTATGAGTTAGAATCGATTTTAATAAAAATTAATTTGAATTAATATGAATTAGATTAATATGAAGTACTCTAAAATTTAATTTTATATATGAAATAGGAGGATGATGAGTGATAATTCGTGGGATTTAGATTTTTAAATTTTGATTTTTAGATCGTTGGATAAGCATGAACCAACGCTTAGATTGAAAAACATAGCAATCTGTGGTAGCAAAAAGCTGAAATTTTATTGGTTGATGCAAAGAATTTCTTTAGAGCCGGTTTTCAATAAAAAGCGGTTCTAATTCATAAAATTGAATTAGAACCGGTTTTTATTAAAAAGCGGTTCTAATTCAATTTTATGAGTTAGAATCGATTTTAATAAAAAAAAATTTTAATTAATATGAATTAGATTAATATGAAGTACTCTAAAATTTAATTTTTAATCTAATTCTATGACGTTAATTAATATGAATTTTTAATATTAATATGAATTACATTTTTAATCAAAATTTTTTTATATTAATATGATGTCAGAGAATTTTATAAATTATCATAAATTTTAATCACAATTTAGAACAGGTTATTAAAAAAATGGCTCTAATTTAGGAGCTACCTTGAGTGTCCGAAGCGGGTGTATGGTATTGGAGCTACCTTGAGTCGGGAGGATAACTTCATCCATGGAGGATAACTTCATAAAATTGAATTAGAGCCGGTTTTTATTAAACCTAAAATTATTAATATATTATAGAGCCGGTTATATAAATAACCGATTTTGAGAGTTAGTTTAGAACCGGTTTTATTAATAATCGGATTGAATTTTCTTAGAATTTAGAACTTATTTTTACTAAAATCGATTTTAAAATAAAATTTTTAGAACCGGTTATTTATAGATTTTAATCCATTCAATTGGAACCGGTTTTTATATAACCAATTATAATAAAAAAAATTATAACCGATTATTTTACAAAACCGGTTCTAATAATTTTAATAAAATTTATAGCCCTGCTACTCTAATCTTTTAGTAGCTGTTTTTTAAAAAATCGATTCTAAATAGTCAGTTCTAAATCTAATTTTTTTGGTAGTGAGAACTTCAAAGTGCAAGCAATAAGTCAATAAGTGACCCTAGAGCTTCAACCCAAGCCAAATTTGTCTTTCACCTTGGCAACAAGACACGTTATGATCATCTCTTACAATTAATGGCGGATGTACGATTTTATTCAAGATGTTAATAAAAGGATCAATAATCAAATTATAATAATTTATCATATTCAAATTTTATTAGTTAATCAGATATTAAATAAAAAATTAATAATTTAAATATATTTTATCTAACAAAAAACTATTAAAATAATAAAAACATAAACTCAAAATAAAATATAATCAAGTCAATAAAGAAATTTTTTTTACATGACTTCATATTTTGAAATATTTATATAATTATTTCATTACTCACTGTGTTAAATATTTTTTTCTCAATAAAAATTTAAACAATTTTATGGTGTTTAAAATTAGATTAGGAGATCATATTATCAAAAACTTTGCCTAAAAATATTAATTTTTAAAATCAAAAGAAATCAGATGACTCCCTCATAATAATCTACATCTACCACAAGCCAGGCTATCTCTTCTGGCCACATGCCATTCTTCTTGTGCATGAATTCACACTAGCTGTCATATTTTTTATGACAATGAAGTGTCATAGTTTTATGTGTCATGTTGAACGAGGCCCACAAAAAATAGCATCCAATATAGTCCAAAATATAGACCGTATAAATAAAATCCTATGATATGAGAAACTATAGCATTTTTATAACTCTCTGATCGAGGCGCTACAAGAACAATATCTTTTGCATTCATCTAACAGCCAGCAACATGTATCGCCAACAAAAAAAAAGCAAAAGAGAAAACAAAACAGAATCATTTATGAAACTCAATGATTGATTATTTAATGATATAGTTTTTATATAACAGATTTATAAATGGAATAATTAAATTCAAAACATTTAGTTTGAATAAGTCATTCTTATTTATTAAAGATACAATTTAAGAAATTATCATTTAAATAATTATGTATATATATAAAGACCACAAGCTAGACTCAGTGGTATGAAAGAGATATATCTCATTCATCCGTTGATAAGCGGGGCTCCGTAGAGCTTATTTTCGCTCACAATCTTTTACAAATTGTTTGAACCAACCCTTTCGGACTAATGAAAGGATCACTTACGATATATATAACTATATATAATTCAAACAATTTCATATATTTTTTATGTGCTTAAAAAGATTCAGCTGCTTAATTAACAAATTATTATATATACATTTAAATTCAGGAGGAGCATGCATCATAATATTGTTTATCAAAATCCAATCAATTTAGATAATTTAGATCATCAAAATGTATCTTAAGTCAAATATCAATTCACACAATCCACATAATTTAGCTCATCGACCAATCAAAAGTCAATCCACACAATCCACATAATTCAAAGGTCATAAATATCTTAAGTCATGACTTATCAATCTCATTAATGAATAAAATTAAATATATATTATAAAAAAATCTGATTACCTAATATGAATAGAATATGATTTACGACTCCATCCTTGATGGAAATCTCGATTCAGGATCTGAGCTGCAACACCTGTTCAAATTACAACAATATTTAAGCATTGCAAGAATAGTTTTCTTTTGCAAAGAGGTGTTATCATTAACTCAAATTAATTATTTACGTATATATTGTCCTCAACAAATTCATGCTTAAAGTAATTTCAACCCTCCTCAAATAGTATTAGGACATAGAAAAGTTAAATTATTTCTTACCTTGATCTAGATTATCGTATGATATATGACAGCATCCCAAGAAATATTTATTGGCCAAAAATACTAAACCTTGGTGCCCTTTTGCTTTATGATCATAATTAATCTTCCTCTTTCAATTTTCGTCAGGTTTCCTTCTCTGTTTCTTTATTTCTCAATTTCTCTCTCTTTCTTGTGTTCCTGTTTCCGATTTCATCTTCTTTTTTTTCCTTTTCATTTCATTTACGGAGAGAGAGGATATATGCTTGAGATATGTTAAGAGGTGCCAACCGACTCCTCAAAGCCACGTGTCATCTTTTCTTTTTTCTTTTTTTATAGTTTTACACAATAGTCCATGAGTTAAATTGTAAAATAGTCCAAATTAAATAAATTTACTTTTAGGTTCTAAGATATTACAACTTTGCTGTCAAAAAAAAACTACGTGAACTGAAGTCCATATGACAACTATGTGATAACTTGCACACCACCATTAATGGTTGTTCCCAAATTAGCACAATTACAACAACACCCATGTATAATTAAAGTCTAATTGAATATGAGATTTCTTTTGCACTTTAATTAGTTTCTGTCATTTTCATGGATTTAAACGGTAATAACCGTGCAAACCTGTATGTTAAACTAACTTTATTGATGACAGCTTAATTTCCACTTAGTATCCGTAAGCATGCTATAAAAAGATTGTTTATACTCATTTACAAACTTATTAGTAACAAATCAAAGTACAAAAAACTTAAATCAAAATAAGATAAATAAAATAACAAGCTTATTTACAAACTTAATTAATAAGAAATATCAGAATGTCAATGATTGCTCTGATAAGAAAATCGCTGTTATATGTGCTGCACAAATCACAAATTAAAAAGATATTTCAATACTCAATACAAAGATCAGAAGAACAAAAAAAAATCATAATTCAAGATAAAATAAACTGCAAATAATTTTTTTATATTAATCTTACACTTAACAATCTAAGAGAAAAAAATAAACAGATCAAAGAAAATACAAATCACAAACAAATACAAATCAATGACTATTCTGAGAAGAAAAATAACGATAATTTGCACAAAATTGATCCAAGACATTTTTCACTCGATGAATTAATAAAAAAAATTTAATGAACGTAAATCAAAAATTAAAATTTAAAGAATGCAAATAAAAAAATGCAGGTAGGTACGTTAATAATTGTTTCAAGAAAAAAAAATCTGAGCAGTTAAGATGAGAAATATTTCTCACTCAATCAATTAATTGTTCATAAAATTGAAAGAACGTAGATCAAATTCAAAATTAAACATGTACCTAGCAGATATGAAAAGAAAAGGGATTAAATCAAAATAAAATGAAAATAAAAGAGAAGATAATATACCTAGTGTAGAAATATAAATAAAATAGAGTGGAGTTGGGGCTTTATGGGGCTAAGACATTGTTCATTATAGGTCCATATTGGTACCGAGAGCTCCTAGTATTAGTCTCCTCGTTAGGATACCGTTGGTACCAATTTGGTATCAAATACATAATAGCATCACAGTGTGCATGTAAGAACCGTAATTTTGCCATCAGAAAAGAGATAATAAAATTCTCTATTTCCATCATTCAATTTCCAAAATCTCCACACCTAGCAAATATGAAATATCGTTGAACTAAGATGAGATTTTAGCAGAGGCGGATCTTAGTAAGGACCAGGGGACAGTCCCCTCTAAAATTTTAAAAATTAGTTTAACCGTTAAAAATTATGATATTTTATGGTGTAATTATGTTATTTTTTTCATTTAAGTATTCAAAATTTGAGACCCAATGTACAACATTTTTTTTTGTCCTCTAATTTTGAATTGAAGCTATGTCACTATTAAACACAATAATTGATGAACGAAAGAGAGTAGAGACCGGAGTAGACGAGATAATTTTCATCGTGAGAAAAGAAAGTCATGAGCGAGAGAAATGAAAGAAAGAAGATGGTGATTGGACAAAAGCGAGAAGAGAATGCAAACCATGAAATATGTCAAAAAAGAGCATTTAATATGGATCAAGTTTGGATTAATAACATCCGGGCTTAGTAAAGAAGCAGGCAGACTTGAAAGTTCGGTGGACGCGCCGGAGAGAGAAGAAGAGGGAAATAAAGATTTTCTTTATTAGATAAGTGCGAGATAAGTGGAGGTTTCAACTACGGAAAAGTGAAAATTGAATATGTTGTTAATTTATGGGCATCAGTTTTCTGCTAATTATTTAGTCTAGCCAATCTGAAATTAATATATGACATTCATTATTATTTAATTATTTATCTTTAACACTGTCTATTTGCTAAATGGTTGCACTACTAGAATCTCATTTATAAGCATGACCTAAAAATAACTTGTTGTATGGAATTGTCCATTGAATAAGTCAATAGTATGATTTTCTCCAAGATTGTCCTACCTTGAATATACAATATTAGAAATAAGAAGTATTTTTATGATGCTCATGGTAAAATCCTACTTTCAAGCCACTGCGCAGGAAAAAGAATCCATATTAGTACGTAAGAAGGTGGGCTAATCTGAACTCTTGCAATGTTGTAAAATCCTATGTTTGTAGGCCGCGCATTGGAAATAATTCCCCATGAAAATAAATCTGCAGTTAACATGATTCCACTGATATCTTCATGCAAATAATCATATTTAATCCAATAGTTAATATTATATGTCAATTTTACTCAATGTTTGATAGAATTTTTTTTTTATAGATGGACAACATATTCGACTCTACAAAAGCTAGCTCTAATAATTTGATCGGGTTTGATCACAACCTTCTGTGCGTTGCAGGCAGGAAACTCAGAAAATATATATAAGAGAAGATAGATAAAATATAATTTATAATTCTAAATTTTAGTTAATTTCATAGACATATTAACTAAGGTGATCAGGCCATTGTTTCATGCTGTAAACGATTATATATATTTTTTCTAAAATTACATAGAGGGAACTTCCAGCAAATTATCTCTTTCAATGAATATCGTCATCAAATCCACTATCAGTTTCCATAGAAATTATAACAACGTACAATCATACTAGGAAACAAGAATTGAAAAAGCAATTGCTCGCTACTTCAAAAAAAATTGAAAAATTTAAAGAAGAAAACCTCTTTATCTTTTAATTTATTTTTCGTATTTTGTAATTTGTAGTCTTATTCTTTTTTTTTTTTTTTTTAATCACAAGGCAACTTCCTCCTCCGCATAATCTTTATATGCAGATGTAAAGTACTTTTTTTTTCTTTTTGCAGATGTAAAGTACTAACATGACAGACAGTACATATGTAAAGTGGAGGGCTAACATAACTATTTTTTTATTTACTAACAGAACTCTTTTTAAAAAATACGTGGCTAATAATTCCGGAAAATAATTATTTAACATTGATTTTTCGAAAATAAATTATATAAATGTATATTATATACACAAATGAAAATATCATACTTTGATAAGTAGATGTACTTGCCCTCATGTTCAGGGGACAAGTAAATATTTTTGAAAAGGGGGAACGAGATCATAAGCGGTAATTACAAAATATATAAACATTATAAAGCAAAAAAATAATAATTGAAAAGTTATCGTTAGTTATAATTATAATATCACAATACTTCCTGAATTTTATCTTTATTATTACAATCATTCTTTTAAAATTTTCATGTGACATTAAATTTTGTTCACATCTAATGGAATGCAATAAAAAATCATCATTCCTGTCATAATTATTTGTAGCATCTTTATTATTAATATCAACTGCATTAAATTTAAAAGTTCAATTAATATGATTATATGCAGCAACCTTTCAATTTGAAAACAAAATAGAAAATAACTATTTGAAATTAAAAGTATTTTAAATAATTGATCAAAAGTGTATCGATGGATAAAAAAATATTGACTGCTTGAAAGATTTTTAACAATATATTGGTTGGAAGGTGAAATTATATATTTTAGAATTGAATAGTTGAGCAATCGGAACATAATTCAGCTTAACTCTTAAAAGTGATAATGAATTAAATAATGAAGTAAGTACTTTTAAATAGAAAATATTTTTGAATTGAAAAGAATGATGAGTCTGAGAGAGAGTAAAGGGAAAAAAATGAGAACAATTGATGTAATTTTCAATAAAAACTTGTCACTTTAAGAAAAAAAGTACTATAATATTTCTTGGTATATAATACATTGTAATATTAAATCAACAATTAGCATACAATTATGATAGAAGTTAGTTCATATATATATTAATTACTGAAGATTTAATTAATAATCATATACTGGAGTCTGGAACTCTGGATACATAAATTTGAAAAACAAAGGGTACCAATTAGCCCCCTCAGTTCCTCCACTCCACCACTGTCACATCCACTAAGTATAATATAATTTTTTTTTGCCGACCGCACGCCAATATTGCAATTGTCAAAGATTATACGGATACGCTTCATCGACATTTTGGTCAATTAATTTTCCTGTGGAGAGTTATCTTAATTTCCTAAAAAAATATATTTGCTCATATGCGGAAGACAAATCCTTGACGTTCTCTTTGTTAGTCATCGAGCTAAATATTTAGGTAGGTCGCATTTCTTTTCAAACTTTTCATTTTCTGGTAAATGTAATTAAGTGCTAACGTAACATGAATATTTTGGATGATGTCGACATCCAGCTACGTCGGTGTAAAATTTTTGGTTTTATGTTTGACGTACACTTCCAGCCGAAGAAACTTTTGTCTGGCAACCAGGAGCAGGGGGTACTACCGAGTGAGTACCAACCAGGAGCAGGGGTACTACCGAGTGAGTACCATTTTATTGTCCACACTAAACGCATTGCCGTTTGTTTAAAAGCTTTCTCATAAATTAATGGAAAGAAAAAGACAGACGCTCAAAAGTAGTAAGCAAAAAAAAATATATCTGACCCACTAATTTAGAAAGAATAATGTTATTTACTGACGAGAACAAAATTCAGATTCATGTTTAATAATCACATGAAAAATATAACATTAAAATTTTGAAATTGTCATATATATATATATATATATCTACAAATAAGATTTAGTTAACCAAAATAGCTACTTATTTAATTATGAATGTATATATTGGAAAATAAAAATGTCTAATTTTAATATGTAAATTTTAATATACATTCAATTTTTATGGTACATCTAGGGGTGTCAATTATCGACCCGACTCGACATGACCCGAAGATAAATGGGTCGGATATGGATTTAATTTTTTTGACCATATACTAATTATATACTAATTAAGATTAATTATAAATTAATTAATATTTAATTACTTAAAATTATATAAAAATAATAAATAATAAATAAATATTTAATTATTTTACACGGATCGGGTCGGGTCGGGTACGAGTTAAGATTTTTTTACCCGAATTTAATCGGGTTAGGTTCGGATCGGAAAAAATAAAATAAAATAATATGACCCGACCCGACCCATTGACACCCCTATTTACATCCAATGCGTAAGGTGCATATTTTTTTCAAAAATATTTTTCTATGAAACAAGATGTATTTCTGATGAGTTAAATATAATGTGTATCAAAATTTTATTTAATTTAGAAGAGATTTTGTCTTACATATATAATTTTAAAAATTTAGTGGCAGAGTTTCAATAACTTTGTCATGGATAACTAATTAAACTTCTTAAGTTATTTCAAATTACATATTCTAGCTACGTAAAATATATGTTTAGATAGAATTATTTGTTCGATTATAAATTATTCATCCACTAGCAAAAAAAATATTTTTTTTGGACCTAATAAAAGCGGCCCACGTACTGAAATGATTGACCATCCAAACTTCTAGGATCTGATAAAGATAAAAATTATGATGATTCAATCACCCAAACATTAAAAATGTGAAACCTTGATAAAATCATAAATGTTATGTATCTAAATATAAAATTATGTGACCCAGATGATCTATATGACCTGAAAAAAATATAAATTTGAAGAATTTTGAAACTGTATAAAACCTGAACAAGAAACATTGAAGTCTAAATATTCCTAAGCTGGAAAGAAGCGAAACATGGTAAGATATATACAATGTCAGTTTGACCATTTTTTTATATGTATTAGATTGTACAGTATGTTGTCAGAAAATATTTTGTTTTCCTTTTTTCAGTATTTTTTGTGATTTCCTTTCTGATTTATGGGGATACAATTGAAAAATTGAATTAAAAAAAAAAAAGAAATCCCAAACCAGAAATAATTGCAAAGTAAAATGATTTGAATTGCATACACATGCTCTGTGGATATCAATGTACTTTTTTTTATTAAAATCCGTAGGCACAACGGTTAATAAACAATATGTCATACATACATCACAACATTCACAAATATTACAACTGAGGAAATAGAGGAAATGTATATTCTTTCCTACTGAGTTTATGCATTCAGGGCGGAGCCAGGGTTTTAGATTGAGGGGGACCGGAACTGGAGGAGTCAGACATTTACTACAAAGAAAAAATATTAGAGGAGTCAGATATATAAATTTTTAAATTTTTAAATTTTTTACGAAATTATACATATTTTTCGGATATTTTTGAAAAATTAGGGGGCAAATCCGCCCCTGTATGCACCCTTGCCCAATTAGCTATGTTTATGCCTACAACTGAGTTTATTCTTTCCTACTGAATTTAATAATATAACACAACTATACCTAAAGTTTTAAAATGGATCGGACGGTCCAACCCGTTCCGGACCGGACCGTGACCGTGGACCGGACCGTGTCCTACCACGGTCCGGTCCAACGGTGGGTCGGTTCTCCCTTCACCAGAAAATGGACCGTGCCGACCCGTCTCGTGCGGACCCATGGACCGGATCGGACCAGACCCCCCTCCCCCCCCAAAGATACCCCCAACTGCCAAAAATAAAAAAATATATAAACACTTTTTTTATCTTTGCAAAAAAATTCGAATTTTTTTTTTCAAAAAATCTGAAATTTTCCCTCCCAAAAATATTTACAAATACCACCCCCATTTATATCTCAAAAAAAAAATCAAAATCTCATTCTCCCTCTTTTCTCAAACTATCACATTCTCAAATTCTCAAATTTAATTTTCTTATTCCAAAAAACAAAAAAAATAGTTTAGAATTATTAATTTATTTTTAGTCCGTTGAAAAAATGAAGTAATCGAAGAAGGTAGAAGGATAATATTCGGTATTCGCCATTTCTTAAATCGCAGCATGTGTCTGCTCACTACTGAGAGTCTTGGCTGAGCAAGATTCTATTTCTTCCTCGAGAATCTCCCTGAGAATCTTAACAATAACAACTTCTTATTTATTATGTGAGATTTGATTTTTTTTTTGTTAGATATTTATTTAGAATGTTAATTTATTTTTTAAGTAGATATTTTTTCTTATATTTTTTTTTTATCAAATTTGATTTTTTTTTATAGAAATGGCAAATCCTCCTAATCTCATGGATGATTTTATGCACCGGTTAAGTGTGAATATTTTTTGTGAAGATGTAGTTGATAATACAAAATTCTCACAATATTATCCACAACCACAAGCTGATGCTCCATATAATTTTTTCAGTATTAATCATTTTTTAAATTATTAAAAAATATATAATTAATTCCATGAAAATTATTATTTAAAAATTGATAAATTTATTTTTGAACTTTTATTATTTTTTATAATTTTCTGAAAAAAAAATTTGGATTTTTTTTAATTTTTTGGTACTATTAGATTTTTAAACAATTAATAATAATAATTCAAATTTGTTAAAAATTATTAAAAAAATATAGTAAATTATTATTTTTCCCAATTCATAAAAAACAAAAAAAAAAAAAAAAATCGGACCGGACTGTGCCCGTCCCGTGGGAGTCCAGCCCTCGAGGGCCAACAGTGGGATATATTCGGTTTTTTTAAATTTGGACCGTCTATGATCGGACTATGTGGACCGTGAAGGATCAGTAGGCAGTAAATCAAATCGTGCGGGGCCGTGGGCCGTCAGATTTAGACCAAAACAGGCGGACCGGACCGTTTTCAAATCACTAACTATACCACAAGAAAGGCAAAGGGAATTAATATTTTCAAATTGGTGGGTCCATTACTCCTCATGACTTTTGAGGTTTCAACTGCCTTTTTCTTAGCACCGCCGAGAATGAGCTCATTAAATTCTTTTCTTATGAGGGCTATTAAACAAACGGTAAGCGTGCCGCGTGGACAATCAAATTGTACTCATCCCAGAGTACCCACTCTGTGTGCCAGTCCCACCCCCTCCTATATCTAGCTTAGTACATGTAGATCGTGAAACTGCTACCAAGACCTCCCTCTCACTCGCTCTGCCTCTCTCTCTCTCTCTCTCTCTCTCTCATGGCCTACTCTTCTACAAACATTCATCAAACACCGCCATGTCCTCGGACTGGACCAAACAAATTACGTTTGTACTCTTCTAACTCCACATGTATGGTCCTCAGCACCCCTCAAATAACATCAAGCCCCACCACTATTACAAGGAAAATAACCAAGCCGTTTGAAATTCCACCATTGTCAACCCAAACTTTACTCACATCTCCTGGAAGAAAACCTTCTTTGCACCCGGTACAAAAGCTCCTGTCTCACACTCTTGATGCCGTAGAGAGCAAATTTATAGTCCCTCTAGAAAACAACCGTGCCTTGTCTCGCAACATTGACCCTGTGGTGCAGTTATCTGGTAACTTTGCACCAGTACAAGAATGTCCACCGGTTACTGGTCTAGAGGTTAACGGGAAAATACCAGAAACATTACATGGTATCTACCTACGAAATGGTGCAAATCCTTTATTCTCACCTCAAGGTGGTCACCACTTGTTTGATGGAGATGGTATGATTCATGCTGTGAAGTTGACGGGGGATAAAGAGGCCACCTACACATGTCGATTTACATGTACGAGCCGGTTGCTGCAAGAGGCAATGCTTGGTCGAACAGTGTTTCCTAAAGCTATCGGTGAATTACATGGCCATACTGGTCTTGGCAGGCTTGCACTGTTCCATCTTCGCTCAGCTGTTGGCCTAATCGACTCCTCACAGGGAATCGGTGCAGCCAATGCTGGTTTGGTGTATTTTGATGGTCGGCTTCTAGCCATGTCGGAAGATGATTTACCGTACCACGTGCACATCACCCCAGATGGTGATTTAGAAACCGTGGGTCGGTACGACTTTTCTGGCCGATTGAAATCACCGATGATTGCTCACCCAAAGGTCGACCCACTGACTGGTGAATTATTCTCCCTCAGTTATGATATTATAAGCAAACCCTACTTGAGATATTTCCATGTAGGTGGCTCCACTGGTGCAAAGTCATCAGACGTGGCAATTAACTTGCAGAAACCAACCATGATTCACGATTTTGCAATAACAGAGAATTACACAATAATACCGGACCAACAAGTGGTTTTTGATCTTAGTAGAATGTTACATGGTGGTTCACCGGTGATATGTGATACAAAGAAAACATCAAAGTTCGGTGTATTGCCAAAGTATGATACAGATGATAAAAACATAAAATGGGTGGATGTGCCCAATTGTTTTTGTTTCCATTTATGGAATGCATGGGAAGAAGATGATGGAAACACGGTGGTGATCATAGGATCCTGTATGTCACCTCCAGATGCTATGTTCAATGATGATTCTGAGTGTTCAATGCAAAGTATCCTGTCTGAGATACGGCTGGATTTACGTACCAGTAAGTCGACCCGTAGAGAGATTGTGGCTGATATCAACCTAGAAGCAGGTCAGGTTAACCCAAACCTCCTTGGCCGAAAAACCCGCTACGTTTATTTGGCAATTGCTGAGCCATGGCCAAAGTGTAGCGGCATAGCAAAGGTGGATTTAGATACTGGTACAGTAATGCGGTTTATGTACGGTCAGAACCGGTACGGCGGAGAACCAACATTTGTACCATCCCGTGAAAACGGGGAAGGAGAAGAAGATGATGGTTATGTCGTGGGGTATGTATACGATGAACGTACCGATCTATCTGAGCTGGTCGTAATAAATGGAGCAACTATGGAGACAAACGCAACGGTAAAATTGCAAACGAGAGTACCGTACGGATTCCACGGTACCTTCGTCAGGGAAGAAGAGCTTCAGAGGCAGAGGACATAATTCAGTGTGTTATTAATTGCCTAAATATTAAAGAACTTTTAATTGTTTTTAGTATGTACAGGAGTAGCTGGCATTTTTTCTCGGTTTGGTTTGTTTTCCCCTTTAATCTTTATGCTTGATTATGTTTAGGATTTAGGAGAGGACGAGAAAAGCCAGTTGTTTGTATAGTGTCGTCTGGTCGGGTGCTCGGGTATTTTGCCATGTTGACTTATATAATTATAGTATACAGTAATTGTCAAAACAAGTGATATTATTCATTTCTTTTCCAAGAAAGCGCATCATTTATTTTTATGCCAGCAATTTAATATTCTTTTAAGTTTGATTTTTATTTTTTATTATTAATTCATTTGGCGTATGAGTTATATATAAGGTTCAGAACTATTGTTCGAATAAAACACTCAGATGTTCATAAGCCTACCAATATTCTTTTTTTTTCCTACAAACATATTTATTATCTAAATAATGTCAAAATTATATATATATATATATAGTAAAGATATCGTGAGCTTAAAATTACAGAGGTCTTCCGTGAGTTTAAATTAAAATTTGAATTGTTTTGAACTTTTTAAGACATGATTTTTAATTTTTAAAAATCATATCTAAAATTAATAATAAAATATTCAATATTTGAACATCATTTTTATAAATTAAAAACTGTGACTTAAAATATCTTAAAACACTCCAAATTTTTGCATGTTTTAATCTACTTTTTTAGTTAAGCTCACGATATCTTTAATATATATATATAGAGAGAAAAAGATACCATGAGCTTAAGCTCACGGAGGACTTTCGTCAATTTAACTATAAAAGTATATCAAATCATCTCCAAATTTTAATTTATCATGCTCATTAAATTCTTTATATGAAAATCTTGTGGGATGCAAAAATTTAGATTGTTTTGAGCTTTTTATGTCATCATTTTTAATTTTTAAAAATTATGTTCAAACATTGAATATCTTATTATTATTTTTAGAGCTGATTTTCAAAAATTAAAAAATATGACTTAAAAAGTTTAAAACACTCTAAATTTTTATATCCCACAATATTTTCATACAAAAAATTTAATGAGCATGATAAATTAAAATTTGGAGATGATTTGATGTACTTTTTGAGTTAAACTCATGGAAGGCTTCCGTGAGCTTAAGCTCACAGTATTTTTTTAAGTTGTTGATATTTTTTTTGTTTCATAAATTTTAGAATATTAAAAATGATTTCGCCAAAAAAAAACTCTTCGAATAATGGGCGCTCGTTGGAGGCAATGGAAGAGCAAATTGAGGAAAAAGTACATCTATACTGGGGCCGAGGAAAATCTCTGCAATGATTTCAACATCACTCCAGAACTGTTGGTCGTGTTCTGTTAGCAGAGTGAGACAGGGGAGTTTAAGGTATGCTATCTAAAATATCTATTATACAACATTCCTAATTTTAATTGTAAATCCTAAATATAGTAAATTTGAATCCTAGACCCTAAATTATAGCAAATTTGAAGCCTAAACCCTAATCATAGTGTTTAACATAGCTAATTTTAAACTAAATTAATAGGACAAGAACATGAAAGGGAAGATTAACATGGAGAAAAATATACATCCCCATAGACTCATATCGGGAGGCTACAAATACCTTCGAAAGAGTAAGAACATTATGTCATCATCTTCATACTCATCATCTCCTATGAGCTCAATTGTGGATGACAAGATGAATACATGACTATTGGCATGAGGAACGTTAAATGAGGAGGGAGTTATTATTATCCTGACATCGATGCCTCGGGGGTGCTTAGATGGGCGGTACGTTATTTGAAAGATTTCAACTCAAAATGTAATTGTTTTAGAAAAATCACCTAATTTCGTGACTTTTTTTTTGCGGGAGGAGAATTCTCAACTAGTATCTCAAGGGTTGTTTCAATTAGACCGACATCACGATATATTATCTGCTTCGATTGGGATGTCAGAGCACCCATGAAGGTTGAGAGCTTACTTCGGATTTATTATATAAACAACTATCTATGGAAAGACACCGAAGAAGAAAATTAGTCACGCCGATTGTATCATGCCGAAAAAGGTGAAAATCTATATAAATTATAAATTTTAGAAATTTAATTCAACCATAATAAACCCCAAATTTCTCTATTTCACTAATGAAACTTAAAATTTTATTTTTAACTCGAGGAGTTACTTACAAAGGAGAGGGAGAGCATCACGACAAAGCATTCAGCGCGGTTTGATAGAAAATTAGAGGTTGTTTTCAATGCTTTCAGGTAACCTCAAGATGAGCCTCGACAATAATATCATCTTTTTTTTCAAACGAGCGAGAAAATGGTTCAAGTAGAACTCCAAAGCCACCATTGTGTGACAATATCATTCCTTACAAATTGTACGTCCAGACGGTCAACGGTTGTCTCGAGGTGGCGGACAAACGAATTTTTCTTGGAACTTTCATTGTTCATTATGAGTCACTTCCGATCAACCACCTCAGAGTTTCTATTGATAAGGTTTATGATGGTTATCGTTAGATTCCTTTGTCATATCCAACAAAAGAGGGGAAATATCAAGCTGAATTGATCGGGACTTATCTTATATGGCCTGAAGAACTCGTTGATCCTGTTATGCAGGTAAATTTAATAAATATGACTTAAATTTATGTTTAACTATATTGATATAACTGATAATTTATTAATGCACCATACCCCGCAATAAAAGGCATAAAAGGCGAAAAAGACCTCAATCAAGACAAAAAAACAAGGAGACGGTTCCAAGTGCCTCATCAGGTGTTTGGCTTGATGATGATGAATGCTATCTTCATCAAATTTTGATGACGCGAGCCCTTGACAATGCTTTGAAATTTGATATTGAGGAGGATATGTTCGACTTTGTAGGAGAGACATCTGTCTTTGTGAACGACATAATCGATTTGTTGAGAAATTATTGGCTGAACATCTCAATACTTCAAATCTTTTGCATGTAAGCATTTAAAAACTTCTCAATTATTACAACAGTATTTAGATATATTATTATATATATATATGTACATATATGTTTGCAGAGCACAAATAAAGTGTTGTAAGGACTCCTTTATCACTAGTTGTCGATTTCTTGATCCATATAAATGCTCAGAGGCTAGTTGTAAGCACGATTTCGCCGTGGTTTTGAATTATTTCGCCGGGGATGTGCCTTTCATATTTTTGTTGTACCATAAAGGGTTAGACTGTTTCCTTTTTAGAGAATTAATTCTTAATTACTGTATCATTTATCTATTTAATATAATGAGTAGTATGCGACAATGGATTCTTCTTGTTGTCAATTTTTTAAAAGAAATTATCTACATCATGGATCCTCTTAATAATAATTCTATGGGGCCACTCGTAGTTCAGAATGCATTAAATACATAAGTTTCTTTATTTAATATTTTATCTCAATAATATATAATACGTCTTGATAACATACTTATTTGCAGTGCGATAGACAACACTAGATGACACTGGGTGAGAACAAGAAATCTATATTTACCTATATAAGTGTCAGCATACGTAACTCACTTATCTTTTAATTTAAAATTAAAATTTACTATGCAAGGATAGATAATTATTGTATAATTCTTAGTGTGTAAGACAATCGGGCGGTTCAGAGTGCATTTATTATATCATGAGATTAATACATGACATAATCGACACTTACCATACCGAGGATACTTTGCCTGAGGTATCCAAAAATAACCTGAAGCCATTTATTATATATTGCATTCCTTTATATTTTTATGAAAAAAATAACGTTAAGTCTTTTCTTTTTATTTTGTAGATTATCAAGCGAGGACTGGATGCTAATTATAATCAAAGTAATTTTATACTTCATTGAAAATATTTGACCGCTGTTATTTGGATGTTATGTATTTGATTACATTATACTTATTTTGATATATTTAGATTGTGATATGTGTTATGCATGTGCTATTTATATTTATTTATGATTTATGCATGTGCAATGCATATATGTGCTATTTATATGTATGTGATATATATATGCATGTGTGATGCATATATATGTTAATTATTTATGATGCATGTGTGTGATGTTATATATAATTTAATTATTTATGATATATGCATGTTTGATGCATATAATTTGTGAAATATATATATGTGTTATTTATATATATATATATATAATATATATATATATATAGAGAGAGAGAGAGTGGAGATACCATGAGCTTAAACTCACGGAGGCCTTCCGTGAGCTTAACTCAAAAATCATATCATATCATTTTAAATTTTAATTTATCATTCTCATTAAATTCTTTATATGAAAATCTCATGGGATGCAAAAATTTGGAGCGTTTTGAGCTTTTTAAGTTGTGGTTTTTAATTTTTGAAAATCAGCTCTAAAAATAATAATAATATATTCAATACTTGAACATCATTTTAAAAAAATTAAAAACGGTGACTTAAAAAACTCAAAACACTTCAATTTTTGCATCCCACAAGATTTTTATATAAAAAATTTAATGAAAATGATAAATTAAAATTTCAAGATGATTTAATATATTTTTTGAGTTAAGCTCACGGAAGGCCTCCGTGAGCTTAATCTTATGGTATCTCCACTCTATATATATAGAGAGTAAAGATATCGTGAGCTTACGCTCACAAAGGCCTTCCGTGATCATAACTTAAAAAAATATATCAAATCGTCTACAAATATTAATTTATCATGCTCATTAAATTTTTTATATGAAAATCTTGTGGGATGCAAAAATTTCGAGTGTTTTGAGCTTTTTATGTCATATTTTTTATTTTTTTAAAATTAGCTCTAAAAATAATAATAAAATTTTTTTATGTTTGAACATCATTTTTAAAAATGAAAAATGGTGATTTAAAAAGCTCAAAACACGCCAAATTTTTGCATCCCACAAGATTTTCATATAAAGAATTTAATGAGTATGATAAATTAAAATTTGGAGATGATTTGATATACTTTTTGAGTTAATCTCACGATATCTTTAATCTCTCTCTCTCTCTCTATATATATATATATATATAGAGAGAGAGAGAGACTTTACGGTGCTTCGCGAAGCAAAAATACATTTTACTTCAGTTTCAAATCTCATATACCGAGAGCTCGAAATATCAATCTAATTAGTCCATAATAATATAGATATTGAAAACTTGTTGAATACCAAATTTTACTATTTTTGGAGTGTTATAACTATTTTTTTAAATTTTTGAAAGATGATATTTTTTTAGGTGCATCTATCATTATTATATTACTATTTTTGGAGCATTTTTTAAAAATCCGAAAAAAATAGTTAGAAAGCTCCAAATATAATCAAATTTGATATTCAATAAGATTTGAATATGAAGTTTATGTTGGGTGAATTAGATTAACAATTTAAACTTTGATTTTATGAAAAAAATTTAGGCCAAAGCAAAACCCTCTTTGCTTCGCGAAGCACCGTAAGATCTCCCATATATATATATATATTTAACAATGATTTCATTACAAAACTGTTGCAAAACATTATTTCTTTAAAAAAATAGATTTTGTATCGGTTGCTATACAAAAACTGTTGCTAAAGCGTTATTTAATAACAGTTCTTTGGTTACAACCGTAGTTACTCATTTGTTTTGCAATGATTATTCTTTGGAAATCATTACTAAATCTTTATTTACCAACGGTTCACTGCTTACAACCGTTGTTAATCATTTATATAGCAACGATTTCTGCATAACAACCATTGCGAAATCTCAATTATCTTGTTGTTGTCAATGTGTTTCAACTCCCGAACACTAATTATTTTACAACGGTTTTCAATAGTTTTTCTAACACCCTTTTAATAACTAACGGTTCAACAACCGTTGTTAAATTTAGTCAACAACGTTGTCAAAATTATTTTCTCTCGTAGTGATGGTTAAAGATGTGTCCTCTAAAGTCCTTTCGTTGAAGTGTTAAATATATGATTAATAAATCATTAAAAATTTATCTTAAGTATATATTATATCATTAGTTAATAAATTTCAAGTAAATAAAAATATGAAATATGAAATATAGAAAAATAACTACACGATCAATGTACTAGAGTATAAAACTTAATGAGGTAGCTATGGAAAGATATTATTAGTTCTTAATAGTTGTCACAAATATATATATATAGAGAGAGAGAGTAAAGATACCATGAGTTTAACCTCACGGAAGATATTAATTTATCATGCTCGTTAAATTCTTTGTATGAAAATCTTATGGGATGTGAAAATTTGGAGTGTTTTGAGCTTTTTAAGTCAAGGTTTTTAATTTTTGAAAATCAACTCTAAAAATAATAATAATATATTCAATACTTGAACATCATTTTAAAAAATTAAAATCGATGACATAAAAAGCTCAAAACACTCCAAATTTTTACAACCCGTAAGATTTTCATATAAAAAATTTAATGAGGATGTTAAATTAAAATTTGAAGATGATTTGGTGTACTTTTTTAGTTAAACTCACAGAAGGCATCAGTGAGCTTAAACTCACGGTATCTTTACTCTATATATTGATATATTTAGGGGCGTATGCAGCATGGGCCAGGGGGTAGCTGCCCCCCTGGATTTTGAAAAATAGTGCTTTTCGGTAATACTTTTAGTAATTTGCCCCCCTGAAATTTTTTTTACCCTCCTGGATTGTCTGATTAATTTTATTGAGAAAAACATATTTAATATCGTACATAATGAAATAATTATACAAAGATATCAAAATATAAAGTTCCGTAGACAAACATTTTCTTCATCAACTTGATTATCTATTACTTGAGCTTTATTTTGTTATTATTTTTAATATATAAAATATTATTATTTTAAAAAAAATTATTAGGTAAGAATATTTATTAAATTATTAATTTTTTATTTAGTATCCAATTAGTTAATGAATTTAAACCCGATAAACTATTACAATCCGATAATTTCCTCCCTGACCAAAACCCTCCATCCGCCCATGTATAGAGAAAGATTATTGTGAAAAAGTCTACATTTGAGCCGATATGAAAACAGATCAAAAACTATATTTCAATATCTCAAAAATTTTAATTTATGGTTTTCATGAAATTCTTTATATAAAAACCTTGTGGGATACAAAAATTTGGAGTGTTTTGAATTTTTTAAGTCACTCTTTTAAATTTTTCAAAAAAAAAAACACAGACATTGAATATTTATTATTATTTTTAGAACTATTTTTTTTTAAATTCAAAAGAGTGTCTTAAAAAATTTAAAACACTCCAATTTTTATATCCCATAAGGTTTTCATATGAAAAATTTAATGAAAATCATAAATTATTTTTTTTTAGATTTTAATATATAGTTTTTGATCCATTTGTATATCGGTTGAATTGCAAACGTTTACACAATAGTGTATTTATATATAGAGTAAAGATACCGTGAGTTTAAGCTCATAGAGATCTTCCATGAGTTTAACTCAATAAATATATAAAATCATCTCTAAATTTTAATTTATCATTCTCATTAAATTCTTTATATGAAAATCTCATGGGATGCAAAAATTTGGAGCGTTTTGAGGTTTTTAAGTCGTGGTTTTTAATTTTTGAAAATCAACTCTAAAAAAATAATAATGATTTGATTTTTTACTTTTTGAGTTAAGCTCATGATATCTTTACTATATATATATATATATATATTACAACAAATACATTGAACTTCTCTATTCACCATGTTTTCCCTTTTGATTGATGCTTATTGTATAATTAAATTAAAAGTGTAATTGTTGCAATTTAATAAAATGATCATGTCAAGATGCTCCGCCAGTGACTTAGAGCTCTCTACTTGTAGTCTTGCAAAAGAAATGACAGTATGGTCAAATTTAAACAAATCCTAGCCGCCTCCCTCTAAAAAAACAACATTTTTCAATGAGAGTGGTTGTCACTAATGCAACCTCCTCCGCCACTTCTTTCTCATTTTCTTTTTATTTTCATCATTGCTGATTTTAGTGGTTACTTGGTTTATTTTTTAGTTATATATTTTAAATTTTCACCTTAAGTCATTTAGTTCTTAGTTATTTTATTGTTGGATTCAGTAACTATGTGAGATTATTTGTTCTCTTCTTCTTTACAAGAAGAAAATCGCTCCTTCTAAAATTAGATGCTATCATTAATGAAGCTTCAACAATAACTAAGGGAGGAGCATGGCTCCGACTAAATGCTCCCTTCTTTAGTCGAGCATTTGTACTGTACAATAATTTGTATAAATAAATTACTGTTATCTTACTAATTTTTCAAATTGGAGGGAGCCATGACCGGGTGTTAATGGGTCTGGTTGGGTCGTATTCGGATTCAAATCGAATCATTATTATTTTATTATTTTTTTTATCCGATCAAAACCCGACCCGATTACATTCGGGTCAAAAAATCTTAACCCATACTTGATCCGACCGGATTATGAGTTTACCCGACCCGACCTGTATATTTTTATAATATTTTAAGTAATTAAAAATTAATTAGTTTATAATTAATCTTAATTTATGTCACACCCTAGAATAATTAAATCGGATTAGGGGTGTTTAATCCCGCCACGTACGCACGACGAAACGTGCGTACGGAAGACTAAATGAATAAAATAAATCAATCACAGAATAAGCAAAATAATAATAAACATAAATACATGACCATACAGTCCAGAATAAACAAAGAGTATACAACGCCTGCATCGGTGGGGCTCTAGCTCCATCGGAATGGGCAGCAAATCTCTCAAATAAAAACCCAAAAGAAGGAAATAAAACTCAAAACCCGATGGGTCCTATCCAACTACCCGGCTCACATGCAAATGCAGCGAAGCATCTCTGTCATCGCGCAGGATTGTCCCTAGCACTCGCTCCAAGAAAATTCCGAACCAGTAATACCTGGATCCCATAATCACCGTGGAAATGTGAGTAATTTTAAAAATTACTCAGTACGGATTTATATCCAGCCTTAAGATTTTATCTTCTTTTCTATACTGCACCCAAAAACGATACTGATGTTTAAAATGTAATATAATATTGATGTGTAAATATAATAATATTTTCATACACATTTTGAGAAGTTTGCCTAAATGCTATGACATGAAATGACAAGGAACTCAAAATAGAAAATCTGTGGAAATAATAATATAATATAAAATATAAGGTACGAGAGTCAAACACCCGAAATAAATACCTAGATTGTAAATCTACGAGACCCATCCCGAGCGGGCACTACCAGGGCCCAACTTACTAACTCGGGTCTTGCCTAAGCGGGCAGTACCAGGGCCCAACTTACTAACTTAGGACTTTATGTTTGTGCAGCGACAACGCCGAACAAATGACAATTCGGGCTTCCAAGGCGATAATGCCCTAGGAGAGTGAACAACTATAAAGTACGTACTCTGGTCTGCTGAATCTGGTAATTTACCTTACAAAATAGAAGCAAATGGATATAGTATGTCTTCAGTTGTCATATCGTCAAAAGGAGATAACTACCCGTAAATTAACAAATCGAAAACAAATGGGAGCCTACACTGTACCAACCAAGGGTCAGAGGACCGAATCTCGTAAAAGTATCAAAATAAAATATAAACAAATGGGAGCCTACACTGTACCCACTAAGGCCAGCAGACCACATCCCGACTTTCTCTGTACCAACCAGGGGCCAAAGAAGAAAGCCCTTCGGACAATACCAGGATCCTAAATAAGCCGAATAAATATAATAATATAATATCACGAAGTAGATTCCAGTCTCGAACATGACCGCCCACACTAAACACTGAAGAACATGGTATCCTAATCGCTCAAATTTGAATTTAAAATTGAATCAAACTTAGTATAATAAAGATATAGTATTGATCAAAAGAAAAACACTCTGACACAACCGATCCCGCCAAATGACGGGGTCGGTGGATAATCCAACAGATAAAGTTGCACAATACATATACAGACTGGTGGGTCCCACGGGCCTATGGGTCACCGTACGTAACCACAACGGTCTGGTTATGCAAGACAATCTCAGACTGAGAATTACCCGGCCCGCCTCTCAGCACTCCCATGCATTTAATGCATGATTAACTACCTTACTTAATTAATAATTAGTGATAGTAATAATATTTTCCTAATAATTATAATCTACAACTTGAATTATTTAATTCTATCTAATCCTATCTCGAGACTATTTCCCGAGTCCTACTCATATCATGTCTACATGCAGTATGACATGATATGACATGCGAATGCGAGTAGGCCTCAAGAATGCTGGTCAATTTATCGGATGCATATGATAGTTTAAATTTGGGTCCCTAATCAAATTTGGTCAGAAAATACCGCAGTTCAGATTTATTTTAAAAACAGTTTTATTTTCGGTTTGGGTTTCTATTTCAGAAGAAAGAAAAGTAAATCCCAGGAAACCGTACTTGAGAATAATTTGGTTAGGTCGATAACGTCAAATTGCTAAGTCTGAACTCGTCAAATTACTTGAGAATAATTCGGTTTGGGTTCCTATCTCCGATGGCGCATCACGATCTCATCAGCCGTCTCATCTTGAGTGTAGTCGTTGATCGACTCGTCAAGATAAGATTCGAGAACCTATGAAGTTAAAATAAATTAATTTGGCGAGTATCCTATTCACGCTGGGTCTAGTTAGGTCAAGGTGTACCGGACTCGGAGACGGGAGTATTATTATTTGAAATTTATAATCATATTATATTTATTTTGAGTAATCTAATTAATTTAATTTAATTTAGATTGATTAAGTTTACTTAACGTTATCGCTCAATTATTTTAATTCGGATAATTAATTAATTAAAAATAGAGAAATTGATTGATATATAATATTATCTAATTAATATTGTTCTTATTAAAAATAGAGAAATTGATATATATATATATTAGCTAATTAATTAAATAGAAAAATTGATTATTATATATCTTATATTATAAATTTATTATTATACCCCAATTATTACTTTAAAATTCCTAATTAATTATATTATATTATTTAATTATATTTTATTTTATATGTTAATGTTATTTTCATTAATTGAAAAATATACTATATAAAATTAGAATTAAAATAAAAATAAAAATTAAATGTAAGAAATTAAATTCAATTAAACTTAAATTTAAATGAAACGTTTTTATTTATTTAAATCAGTTGGTGTTTTAATGTGTTTGGGATCATAGGCTGCCTTCGAAATCACTTTATCTGTTCAGATTTTCATTATTGAGGCAGATCATGTAATCATCTCCCTTTTTTCTCTTTAAGTATTAATTAATTATCGGTTGCGCACATTTTTAGTTTACGATACTTGTCAATTAATTAATTATACTTTTAGCCCGCGTGTACCTTTCGGCCTATTTAACTTGATCAATTTATTTTTCGACTATTTATAGTTTCAATTGTCTATAAAGGTTGAATTTTACGCATATAACCCTCTGAGAGGTGTTATTACCACAAAATGCAATTCAGGCCCTTGATTTATTAAATTCTCAATTCAGTCCCTAATTGAGATATACCATACCAAATCGCAACTCAATGGCACATTAGTTAATAACAGAAGGTGCTAGTACACAACAAGCTCAGAAGATAGTTAGAATTAATAGCCAGCACAAGCCAGCCATATACAGAGCTCCATCAGGATTAATAAAACCACATGAGCAACAAGGCAGCAAAAAGGGGCAAGGTCAGCACAAGCCAGACCGGCAAATAAGGCCAAGAATAAGGCATCCATGACAGAGAAAACAAGGGTTCGGGGCAGATGCCTCACTTCACTGGTACCACTCGGTACCAGTGTACCAAGGCACAATAACAGATCAAGGCACAATAACACACCAAGTCAGAACAAGTTGCGCAAAGCATTACTTAAATCAGGAATCAAACAAAGGGAGCCTAACAATTTCAAATACCAGCATCAACACAAGGCAACAAGTGATAAGGCTAACAAGGATATACAACAGCATACAAGACAACACACGGGAAAAATCGCACAATAGCCATAACCAGTACCAAGAGGCAAAATCAGTTAGCAATACACTAGTACGGGGCTCAGCCCGGCACAACAGAGGGCCCACACGGCCAGAAAAGGGAGGATGTTATCGATTTGGTCAGGAGGTAGCAGAAGGGGGCTCGGCAAGTTCTGGCACCAACGTCATTGACCCCTGCTGAGGCAGCATAAGGGTACATGGACAAGGGAAGGGGCGAGTTGTGCGGCTACACTCCTCTTCGGTTCGGGATGGTGAGGGGTCGGGGGAAAAATGGGGCACCGAGGACTACGCTCGATTAGTGGAGGCAACACTCAGTGGTCAGAGGGGAAGAGAGGAAGTGTGCCAATTGGGGTGGCATAGCACTTCTCGGCTGGTGGAGGCTCGACGACCACCAAGGACCAGGAGGCAGAGACTCGGTTTCAGCGCAGGGGCATGGAGTGACGCGCGACTAGAAGGGTGACATTGGTACTCATTGTCCTTGGTGTGGGGTTCGAGTCTCGACCTGTGGTGGGAGCAGGCTGCCAAAGAAATGAGGGAGAGAGAGTTGGGAGAGGCCAGCTACGGAAATAGGAGAGAAAAGGCAAATGAGAGGGGAGAGGATTTGTCGCCAGCGGGGAAAAAGAAAAGGAAAGAAAAAGGGAAAAGGGGAACGTGGGAGAGAGAGAAAAGGAGAGAGAGGGAGAAAACAAGGGAGAAAATAAAGAAATGAAAGAAAAGAAAGGAAGTGAGATAAGATTTTTGACTTTGAAGTCGGTGTGGATTTTCTGTGATCAAATTTGTATGGCTATTCGCGCGTCAAATTTTACTCGTTTAAATATATTTATTTTCAGGACCAATTCAATTATTATATTTTTATCATATCAAATAAATTAAGTTGATGAAATTTAGACCATTAATCATCATTTATAAATCTCTTAAGTCAATCGTTGTTAATTTAAGTTTAACTCTCAATATTACGATTCAAGTTTATAACTGACATTTCATTAAATTTAATTCATCATAATTTAACTTCACTAAGATATTATTGCGTGGTTATATTTGAAATCACTTATTTAATATTTTCTAAATTTTGATTTGATCTTTGAGTTTTGTTATTTGATAATTAATCTCTTGATCCTTTATAATCTCATTCAAATTTATTTGATCAATTATGAGCTTGTATCAGCAATAATTTTCTTGATTTGTTTATGTTCTATGTATATGTATATACACACGTTTATTTTTCATATAATTATTTGGTGTTATATATGTAATTTATTGCCATTGTTAGATTATTTATCAATTTATTTATTTATTCCCATAATTATTTATATCAGACTATTTATTTAATTAGAATCAGTCGCCCATAATTATTTATTATAAGGTCTATTTATCTATTTATTTAATCATATATAAATATTCTCTTATTTATTGATCTAAGGTAGTGTTAGTTTACGTAAATCATTTTAAATTATTATCTTAATTATTATTATTGCTTAACTAAATTTTGTGGTTTAACAATTTATGTATAATTAATGTATATTTAAGTTTTAATTAATACTAAATCATAAAATTATTTCAGAAAAATATAGTTAATCGGGTCAAATTTGGTTGATCCGAATCCAATCCGATCAGATTTTGGCCAAAAAAATTAGATCCATATCAAATCTATTTATTTTCCGATCATGTCTAATTGGATCGGATCAATCGAATCAATTTAATTCGACGGATCAGATCAATAATTATCACCCTAAATGATCTGGTCCGTCAGTGGATGCTATATATGTGATGCTATAAAAACTAGTTCGAAGGCCATGACCCTAAAAGCAAACCGTAGTCGTGTTGTACTACATAATTGTTGGTTTATGTCACGGTGATGTTGTCAACATAATAAGGATCAATATAGAAGAACTATTTGGATAATGATATAAAAACAATTAAATTAAATTAAATCATGTTGTATGAGGAAAATTTATATTTATATTTGTTTTATTTTTATTTTTGTTATATATTTATTAGTTATTTTATTTTTGAGACTTAGGAAATCATGTATTTTAATAAGCTCGAAATTGTTTATTGGAAATTAAATTAGTAGCCTACGCATTTAAGGTTAGAATTAATTACAACAACAAATATATAATCGAAAATTTTACGTACAAAACAAAATTGAGAATTGCATAATGATTTGATTTTCTTCGTTCCACTACAACATAAAAGAGTTTAGACAACACTCAATTAACAATGATTATTGATAAAATTCATTGTTTAAAGGAACCAATGCTATTATTGAAATATTGAGAGCATTTTTAGTAATGGTTATTACCAAATTTTTTTTATTAAAATGGATATTGAAAGCCAAAAAAGTAGAGATGAACCTTTAACAACGGTTATTAACTAAAAACCATTGCTAAATGATTATTTAATAATAATTTTTAATTAAAAATTATTGTTAAAAGTTCTTTTAACAATGGTTCTTAATTAAGAGCTGTTGTTAAAATGCAAAACTCAATTAAGAGTTTTTTTTTTCATAACAATAATAATCTATCTATTTTGCTCCCACGGATTACTAGATTTTTTAATCCCACCATTCATTCATCTCGATCCAACAATTCAAAAAATAAAATTAAAAAAGCAAAATTTCACGGATTCAACATTTCTTCCTCTTCTATTTTGATATAAAGAGAGCCGATAGACTGTGAGAGAGAAAGAAGAGAGACAGAAGAAATAAAAACCGAATTATGACCATCTCAACTTAATGGCTATAACTTTCGATAGGAAACTCGATTGAGATGTGCTACATGACCATGAAAATCTTACGATGAGACCTATATGGTTAAATGTTATCGCCAAACGCCAAACAGTCATTTTCAGAGCTCAAAAACCCGTTCTTCAAGCTCAAAAATGCATTTAAAGTTTTAACTTCTATTTTTTATTTCTTTATTTGTGTTTTTTTCTTAGAAATTATATAGGTTTTAATATTATTATATGAGTAAGATGTATATATTATTGAGTAAATATTTTTTTATTGGATGAACAATTATTTTTCTTGTATATTAATTATTGAATGAATAATATATAATAATATTTATTCTTATCTAATCAATCTTACTTCATATTCATTGTTTACTATTAAACAATATTTGTTTATTTGACTCTATATATCAATCTGACTTTATATTTAAAGAAAGCTATTTTTTTCTGAAATTACCTTTAACAACGGTTATTCGTTAAAATCATTGCTAAAAGACCCTTTAACAATGATTATTAGCTAAGAACCATTATTAAATGTCTTCAAAAAAAGTTTTAACACGTGATTTACAACGGTTGTTTATACTTTTTCTAACACACCCCTTCAATAATGGTTGGAGAATCGTTGTTAAAGGGTTTTAAAAAACGTTATTAAATCCAAAATGTGTTGTAGTGTTTGTTTGTTTGTCATAACCTATCTTACTCTATAAAACACCAAAAAAGATTACAATTTTGATTTGGACTTATCTGTGAAATTAAGGAAACTAGAGAAAACTTAGTAATCAATTAGACAAAAAGATTTGGTTGAAATCGAAAAATAAACATACAGCCTAAACCAAAATGATAATTAATGGATTCCTAATCTTGTGTTCTACGAAGATGTCTGCTAAAGCTGTATTGAAATCTTACAAAGTAACCTTTTACATTTTAACATTGCAATTTGTAAAATTCTTTTGAGCGAGCTAATTTATCAATTAATCTCATACGCAAACGACAACCCTTGTTACAATTAGGATGGTTCTGCGAATTCACCCTCGAAAAAGATATTACATGTATAAACAATTAGATATTAAAATGAAAAAAAAAATGATTTCTGTAAAAAGGTTTTTAATTAAGTAAAATTTGAACACAAATATATTTTACAAAATGGCAAATATATTTATAAAGATAAATATTGTAATTGGCAACATAATAATTCATAAAAAATAGAATAATTGTTTTAACAGTCAAATTGTACCTTAGATACATCACATCCTCACTTTAAATAAGAAAAGAGAAAAATAATATGAATCATTTAGTTAAGATAACTAAAGAGAAAAATAAAATCAATGGCAGATAATATGAATTATGTCATGTCATATAGTTAGAAAGTTCATTTTATGTATTATGAATCAAGCCTAAATTCTCATTAAACTCTTATTATAATTTGAGTAGCTTAATTATATCTAATTATATATTAAAATTTACAATTAATTTAAAACGAAATTTTCGAGTACAATCGTTCTCAATTTTCACTTTTCAAGCCTCTTAAAAAAACGCATAGGAAATTATTTAAAGCAGTTAAAAGTCCAACGTGTCAAAATTGAAATGAAAAGAAAGGCGAGGATCCTCTCAGCTGAGGGTGTGCAATATGTCGGTTTGGTTTAAATCTTATTTAGTTTGTCGAAGAATCAAATTTACAAAAATATGAATAAAATAAATTTAAATTTTATTTAATTTATTTGGTTAAATCAAAATTATATTAATTAAAAAAATGAATGAAAAATCGATAGTAATAAAAATTGATTGACGAAATAAATAATTTAAATAAAATAAATTACTAAATAAAACTATAGAAAATAAATGTATTCAGATTATTTTTGTTATGATATTTATTTATATCAAGAAAAATTAATTTGTTTGATAAATTTAAACTATTCATTTTGTCCGATTTAGAAAAATATAAATCGAACAAAAAAAAGTAAAAACCGATAATCAAAATTTTCAACTAAATCAAAAATTTTGAATTGTAAAATTAAACCAAATAATTTAAAATTTTGACGAAATTGAGTTCAAAATCAAATAAATCTGGACGCAACACATTATTCACCAGATGCCACCCATGTTTATGTTTATTGGGGATTTTTTGAGATTGAGGCTGCACAAATCTTCATATAAATCAGACGGACCCACTAACAACGCAGATACCAATTCAAACAGATTTTTTTAGTAAATAAAATAAAAAATAAGACAAATGATATAAGTGCCCTGTTATTTTGGACGGACTTTCAAACTCAATCCTTGTTTTTTTTTAATGTTGATTTCTTTGTGTATATATAATCCAACACCAGTACCTGCCTTAGTCTTTTTCATCCAGTATTTTTTTCAAAATCGTCATTGTTAGTCTTTATAGAAGCTTCCAATTAAAAATGTATTTTTAAAAAATCTAGTCTAAATCGGTATTTAATACTTTCTTCCCATCTCTATTATAAGTTTTTTTTTATTTAAGCTATTATTTTTTACTGTAAAATTACATTATCAGTAGAGTTTATACTTTATTTTCTGTAAAAAACCAACTATATTACTGATCGATGTGTATTATGGAGATCAAATCATAAATATTATAACCGATGTGCGTTATAATATTCATATCGTGTATATATTTTTTGCTATCAACACAATCAGTATCGATGATATGAGAAGACAAATATATTCATATCAGTTTAAACCTATTCTCTAGTTATTTTAACTTAACGATCAATGTTGCAATCAAACTCGATTCAGAATAAAGATGCAGAACCACGGAACACTCGTACCATTTGCCTCTTTTGTATTTTATTTACTAAAAAATGTGCCGATTCGAAGGTTGGAGATCTATTTGCATCTAGAAGCACTAGGACGTACTTCCTGGCTCCAGCGCTACAAAGAGAGATAATAAAAGCCGATCAACATCTCTCCCAAAAGTTGTGGATATATATCCAAACTGATGATGGCATTCATTATTATTATCTAATTGGAAGCTGATATTTTAATATTAAAGTTCCGAGGGCATTATAACTCTCCATAGCGTCACTACTATTTGAACATAAAACACAATGTAATTGAGAAGAAGTAAAAAAGTATATATATATATATATATATATACTTGCTATTGTGATTATATTTTAAAATCTCAAAATTTTAATTTATGATTTTCATTAAATTTTTCATATGAAAATCTTGTGGGATGCAAAAATTCAGAGTGTTTTGAGTTTTTTAAGTCACTCTTTTGAATTTTTGAAAAAACAACTCTCAAAATAATAATCAATATTCAATGTTTGTGTTGTTTTTTCAAAAATTTAAAAGAGTGACTTAAAAAAATCAAAATACTCCAAATTTTTGTATCCCACAAAGTTTTTATATGAAGAATTTAATAGAAACCATAAATTAAAAATTTTGAGATTTTGAAATATAATTTTTTATCCGTTTGAATATCGATTGAAATGCAAACGTTTTCATAATAGTCTATATATATGCGAGATGGACTATCTTTATATGGGAGGGATCACTTGACAATGTGTTATTTTAGAAATCTTGACAATGAATTTCTAAATAAATACAAAATAAATCTTAAAAATGAAAAAAAAATTATAGATATGCTTTTATTTGTAGATTGATAGTGTTTTAAATTTCATACAATTTCATAATAATTTGATAGTTCATCAAAGAATATCAAAATTTTATATATTTTGCAATGATTTCTTTCTAACGGTCTTTGATGGACTATTAAACGATAATGAAATTGCATGAAATTTGAAATACTATCAATCTTTAAGTAGAAAAATATATCTATCAACTTTTTTTTATTTTAAGATCTCTTCATATTTATTTAGAATTTCATTGTCAAGATTATCAAAATAACCCATTGTCAAGCGATCCCCACCCATCTTTATATATGGTCTCTAAATATTACTTTTTTTTTATGAAATTGTTTCTTGAAGTTTTAAAAATACCAATTTAATCCTTAAAGTGTCACGTTATTATCAAATTGATCAACTAAAATTTAAATATATTATTTTAATCCTTAAAATTTTACTAATTTATTATTTAGTCCTTAAAATTTTATTAACTTATTATTTTAGTCGTTATACTATTTTACTTGTAATAAATTAATTTTATCATAATTAATGCTAAAAACTTAATAACCACAGTCACATTCATCCATATAATATATTTTATAATACTTATGAAAAATATTTATAAATATTATTTTAATTAATTATAATAATAGAAACATTAGTGCAGCATTTTATTACTGCGTTCATACTAGTTAATGCTAAAAATAATGCTATATTTAATGAACATGCAAAAATGAATTTTAAATACAAGATCGATTTGCTATAAATCTAAAACTTTTGAGGGCTAAAAATGATACCTTTAAAACTTTAAGGTCTAATTTAGTAGCAAACTTGATAAATTTAATTCCCCTGATTGATTTTATACTAAGCTTCTATTTAATTTCGATCCTAATTTCCATATTGATCTAATATTCTAAGACTGCACCTGGTACCAGTTACGGTATCGATATCGACGATCGCTGTCGTTGATATTTCTCTTTTCTAACAGATAAAAGAAAACTTTCTACCCAATAACTACAATATAAATCAAGATCAAGGACATGACGCTTTTTTCCTTCTCAAAAAAATAAATAAATAACTGCAATACCGGTCATCTCTCGTGATATCGTACTCTGTTAGATATGGATCAGTCCCCGGAGATATAGTAACTGACGCGTTCATTTCCAGTACCAAAACTGATCACTTTTCCAATATTCTACAAGTATATTGATCATGATTTATCGATAGATATTACCCACTGATGTGAGTGCAAACACGCGGACTCACCTCCAACCTCTCTATGTTGCTCGATGCCTCGATCCATCAACTCCTTTGTAATAAACTATTATTTCTTTGCCGTGTTTGTTGTGTCATGATGCCTGTCGATTCGCTCTGATAAAACTTTTTACATCGTGGATAAGCAGCAGACCATGTACGAGGCAGCACATATGTCAAAACTTTTCTGGTATAATAAATGGAAGCGTCTCCTTATCTACATCTTAATCTCATTGATTCAGACATTGCAAACAGCTCATGTGAGCATGCATTTTTGGCATGTGGCCCCAACAAGTTGCCAACTTGTCTCGCTAATTGACACCAAACGGGAGGCCATTTAGTCACATTATGAATAAAACCAGCAAACCGATTCTCAGCACAGTACATAAATCCTGCTTATTTCCCTAGTCAGACAAGACCAAGTTGGAAACCTTTTGTCTCTGTTTCAGTGAATTTAAGTTGGTTGGGAGTTGGGACCACGCAAATTTAATTGTTGCCCCCACCCCCCCTGCCTCAAATCTTGAAAACACTCTTGCATTCCAGGTTTATATCGATCGACATGCCTGTATGCAAAATGTAAGTAAATTCTTTTTTTTTTTTGAGGGAAATTCTAACCCAAGTCGTTAAAATTTGTAACTAATCAATTAAGACAATTTGTCCATTCCTGCGTCGTACAAAACCAAACAGAGACAGAGAAAGCAGTGACGCGGATGCATTTAAAGGTGCTGCTACTTAAGACTTACCATATTCCGACCAGGCCACAATGCACCTCCTCTAGGTGTAGCCCTCCCCTACGAAGCTCTCAACTTGGCCCCACCTCAGCTTTGCTCCAGGCTCCAGCTTATATGTTTAAACACACCTGCCAAGTCAGCATGCTTTGCTTTTGCAGCTTATCTGTTTCGAACACACAGGCACAAGCAGGAATTTTTTTTGTATGGGGTCAATATTTTGAGCCTTTATATAATTATTACTTGATTGTGTAGTTTTTTTATGTAATGGAGATCAATAGTGTAAAAAATATATAAATTTATGAGGGTCCACATTGAGTGAATTTGCTAATTTTCAACAAAATTATAATAAAATTATGTATAAATTTGTGATTTTTACATAAAAAGGGGTCAATTAACTCCAATTTACTCCACTTACATCTGCCCTGTGTACACATTGATGATTGGGCACTTGGTGTCAACCATTCATTGGATAGACAAAAATATCAAATGGCTTCTCATGGCACCATCACTTGAATGGTGAAAATCGCAGGGATACTTGAATCAACTTGAAAGAAAGAAAAGTATTTCCAACATCATTAATTGGGATTAAACTTAGGGGCGGATTCAGAGTGAAACATTAAGTCTGGACAAACTTAAATACATAAATAAATAAATATTTAAATATTCAATCAAGTTCAACACTAATAATATTTAAACTATATTTTTATCAATTTATAATAAAATTTTAGTATTTTGAAGTTTGTTTTTGAAAAATAATTTTAGGCACTTGCCTAGACTTATCTCTAAGTGGATCCGTCAGTGATTTCACTGTTACAAACTTGTAATTAGAAAAAAAAGACGTTGCCTTGACTTGCTTTTTCATTTCATTCACTTTCACTGACGTGTGGACCCCACAGATAATGTTTTAGAGCATTATTTGTCAATAGTAGTTAGAACATGTGGGGCCGTGGGGGACATTGAGTTGAGCGCAAAGTATATTTTTTTTCCTTAGAAAAAAAAAAGGACGGTTGTTTGAAACATTTTTACGCGAAAACATCAAAAATATATATCTGTCCTGGTCCATTTTGCTAGGACCAAACTATTTCAGTTTAAAACATATATATTTAAATCAAGAATTAATCTCGATCTCAGTTTATAACGAACAAACTCGATTGACTTGATTTAGAATTTCGAGAGATCTGTTCTATTAATCTAGGGGTTTCATTTTTGTTGTACGGTCGAAATTTAGAATGTTCGTTCATTAACAAAAATTATTTTGAATAGCTTGAGAAGATTTTCTTAGAATATGTTAAAAGATTTTTTTAAATAAAAAAGTGTAGATACGATTGATTATTAATTATCTATAATAGAAAATGTTATATTTTTTAAACTTCGTAATATAGGAACATGCAGATTTTGTTTAATTTGATAAATAAATTTTTATTTACGTAAAATTTATATTTTGCACGGAAATATCATGTAATGTATAAATTATTTTACTATTTTACACGTAATGTATAGATTACATTCTGATGGTACAATTAAAAAACTAAATATAAATTATTTCATGTTAAAATAATTAATGGATCCCTCTCCTTTTAGGAAAAAAAAAAGAGCATACCAATTTCAACGTACAAAGTACAACGGAGTCTCGTCTCATTGTATTCACCATGCAACAGCCAACAGGCATCGTCGCATAGACCAGTTAAGCCTTAAGCCCATTTTCTCAATATTCTTCCCGAATGGACTCGGTCATCAAAGTCAAAGAGCATTCAAATGTTTCATCCATACGACTCGTTTGTCAGGTATTTGAAATTTCTTTTAGATGCCCAAGTAGAAAGGCATCAGTTTATCATTGTAGAGAATCCGGGCCCCAGGTGACATAATATAAGGTTAATTGTATAGTGGCTGAAGGGATAACTACGGCCTTTATCTGATCTTGGCGCCAGAAAATAACTGAATTTACCAGTATTTCCTGCAAACAAGGACTTGCATGGATTCAACCTGCTGTACAGTTTCACCTTTCAATTTCGGAAAGTGCACTGATCGTTTGAACTGAAACTGAAAGCCTAGAATCAGAAAATAGATGTCTGGGGTGTTGTCTGAAATGGAAGATGAGGCCTTAAATACATTTGAAGGATGAGGGCTCAAATGGCTCAATTTTGAAAAGCCCTAATCAGGTAATGGAAGATGAGGGCTGAAATGGAAGCGGGGGTGTTTGTCAGGTAATCTATGCTTGTTCATCAAATCTGGTCAACTGGGTTCAGAGCAGTTAACTGGTCGAGTTTTCTCAGGCAATTACTGAACCTCGAAAGGTTCTAAGAGCTGACTATAGTATAGCGCTGCACACATCAAAACACGTATATTTAAATACATAAATACGTGTTGATACGATATATTCTGTGTTGAATACGTCACATACTCGTAAATGATACGCACTATAGGTACGTTTGTCAATACCTGAAGAGACGAAAGGAGAAGAAAGAAAAAAACGAAAGAGCAGAGATTGTCGGATTCTCAGGCTATGGTACTACTGCTACGAATCATGCTTTGTTTGGGGCCTTTCTCTATCCGAAAAACCTACAAGCTATGCCTATGAAGGATGGAGTGATAAATTGGACTGAGATAATAATATGAAGAAAACACTCAATTACAGGCCCGTTACCTCAACTTAAATTCTTATTGGGCTAGTTTAGGTTCCATTGATGTATGGCAATCAAAGAGTTGGGCTCGTTACAAATTTTGTTGGAAAGACGAGGTAGTAAGTTGGTAACAGATAGTTTTGAGAAATAGTTTTTTTTTCTTTTCTTTTTTTAATTCTGCAAGAGAGCATTTCAATTCAATAATTGAATTCAGTAGCTTATCGGTTTTAAATTCATTAATTAATCAGATATTAAATAATATCTTTTATATATTAAAAATAATAAAAAATAAAAGATAAAATAATGAATAATCATAGCGATAAAGAAAATTTTCCTCTACGAGACTTCATATTTTAAAATTTTTTGCATAATTATTTCATTATTCATGATATTAAATATTTTTTCTCAATAAAAAATAATCAGATAATCCAGAGGGGTCAGAAATTTGATCCGGAGGAATCAGATTAACAAAATTTTAGCCTAAAAACACTATTTTTCAAAATACAGAGGTGATCAACTTATTCCCCTTGTTCTACTCTAAATCCGAATAATCCCATTAGTTTTTCCCCCAAAATGTATCTCAATTGATCATGATCAAAAATAGGAGTCAGTGACACGACTTAACCATTGGTTGCAGCATTTGCTTATATTTTTTTTCTATTTATATCTATCGATTTGGTTATTGAAAGTAAATTGATAAAAATTATTGGTACGTTTCTATATACTATTTATATCAACTATTTTAACTATTTAAATCAATCATATATGTAATTTATAATAAAAATAGAATCTTAATAATATAAAATCTACATCGCTTGGTACTATAATTCTACTTACACCGATTATAGTGTTCTATTTATATACATTGATTTGGTTATTTATATAAGTTAGATAAAATAATTGGTATCTGATCGTGATGCTATTTTTACTAATGATTTTGATTATATATATCAATCAAATTGATAATTTATATTAAAAATAGAATCTCATTTAACATGCTTGGTACTAAATCTGATTCTACTCATATCTATTATATTGTGCTAATTATATCTATCGATTTGGTTATTAATATTTGTTAGTTAAAATGATATATAGGTATCTAATCGTGATGTTGTTTACCAATGATTTTGACTATTTACATCAATCAAAATGATAATTTATCTTCATGATAGAATCACGTTAATTTATAATTAACGATAGAATCACATTTACATAAAAAAGAATGTTTCGTGTGAAATTTTTGAAACACCGTTTTGTATCTAATAAAAGTTGATAAATCATCAATTAATGACGGAAAACCAATTGGAAAACAAATAGAGATTTTAAGGGGAAAATAATGAAGGTCAACATTTATTCCATCAAGATCTGAAATGTAAAAATCACAAATAGTTTCAAAGAGGAAAGTTGACATGAAAAAGTTGATGAATGCTTTGAAGAAAATAGAGGAATTGATCAAGGATGTCCTGTGATCCATAAGAAAGACGGGAAGATAATGCTGCTCTGACACATCAAACAAGATACGTAAGATAAAATAACTATTGATTGAGAATTTTTAAATTATAAAGTCTATATGGACTGAGAAGACATTTATACGTTCTGATCCGTGGGATGAGAAGGTGGGGCTATAATAATATTCCTTTTTTAAATAGTATTTCTATTAATTTCAACTGTTATATGCTTTTCTCAATGAACCGACAGTATTCTGTAAAAAGATGAGCCTGTACAAAACCAGCAGTTAGTATTTTTCTCCCCCCCCCCCCCCCCCCCCCCCCGGTGAGATTATATTAAAAAATGAGAAGGGATTTGTTGACAATGAGAATAATTTAGACAATAAATCTCTAAATAAAAATAAAAAAAAATTAAAAATGAATTTTTTTTTATAGATGTGTTCTTCTACTTATGAATTGAGGGTCATTCAAATTTCATACAATTTCATTATCGTTTGATAGTCCATTAAACATCGTTAAATTGAAATTATTGCAAATTACATAAAAAATTGATAATTTTTTATGGACTATCAAACGATAATGAAATTGCATGAAATTTGAATAACTCTCAATCCATAGATAAAGAACATATCTATTTTTTTATATTTTTAATTTTTTTTAATATTTATTTAGAGAACCATTATCAAAATTATCAAAATAACCCATTTTCAACCGATCCCCTCAATTAAAAAATAACGTAAAAGGTAATACACTTTCTGATTCACTCTGTCCGATGCAAACAATTAGTTTTTAGGCGAAGAAAGATACATATCACAATGGAAAGAGAATTTATTCTTGCAATCCCTGATATATATTCTCTGTCGCATTCCAGAAGTATGTAATATTTATACTTATCAGAGAAATTACTTACATCTGAACTTCGAAATGTTTGTATATCTAATATATAAAAATATAATCTATTTTAATTTTTAAAATATTGCTAAGAAATTTAAATTAAAGATGTTCAATAAGCGTTCACAATTTAGTACTAAAGAACGTATAGTATAACAATTTTTGTATAATCTTATATAAATACTTTTTGGGAGAACAGTAAACATAGGCTTTTATTCAGTTTCTTTGATACAAGAAATACAATTGTCACTCTTGAAAAAAAAAGGTGAAAATAACATAATGACGTCAATTGATGAGGAATTCAGGATTCCATACTAATAACCTTCTAGTAACAAAGAAACTGCGATTCCGTTGTTGAGTATAAATAATATGATAAATATGATATTTTGAAGGTAGAGAGATGAAATATATTAAAGTAAATTCTTAATAATTCTCTTAAAATGTCTCTACTGCATTATAACATATTACAAATATTTATATAGAGATGAAACATAAAAAAAAACATTAAAATTCGAAATAAATGACAAAACAAAAAACTAGACAGTCCAGTCAAATCTGACCTTTGTTCACTAGAATAGTCATAACTTCCCCTAAAAAACTCCAGATGACTTTAAAACTTGGACTAATAAAAATTAGACTTAAAGAGAATTAATTTTATAGTTCATTCACTGAAAACTAAGTTCGAATGACCTTCCAAATTCACTTATTAATCAGTCTTAAAATTTGTTACTTCACAAAACACTAATTAAGTTTATATTTTCAACATCTCTCCTTAAACTTAATTATTTTTTACTCGCATCCCGAATAATTTTTTGAATTTGTTGAAGAGTTTAGCTGAAAGCAGTTTTGTAAATATATCCGCCACTTGAACACGACTCACCATGTGAGTCATCTCCACATCGTCATTTTTCACATATTCTTGTATGAAGTGAAAACGCATATCAATGTGCTTTCTTCTTTCATGATGCACAGGGTTTTTTTGTCAATTCAATTGCTGACTTATTATCTACATGAATTTTCGTTGCCTTCTCTTGAGCAAAACTAATCTCCTTAAATAATTTACGTAGTGATAGAGAATGACATACATATGATGATGCGGCAACATATTCCGCTTCATAAGTTGACAAAGTCATAATTGATTGCTTCTTTAAAAACAACGTAAATATCGTGTTGCCCATGAAAAATACAAAACCCGAAGTGTTCTTTCTATCATCCAAATCTCCGCTCCAATCACTATTGAAATATCCAACTAAATCAAACTCATTAGTATGAGAATAAAATAAGTCATTAGACAATGTATCTTTGACATACGAAGAATTTTCTTTATACCTTTTCAATGCGTCATTTTTGATACCTCCATATACCGATTTACCAAGCTAACTCCAAATACAATATCCGGCCTTATGCATGTCAAATAGCGTAAATTTTCAATCAAACTTCTATATAAAGTTGCATCAACCGTCTTTCCTTCATCATAATGAGATAATTTTATATCACTCTCAACCGGAATATTAACGGGATTACAATCCTCCATCTTAAACTTCTTTAAATTCTTCTTTGTATATGCTTCTTGACACATACAAAATTTCAGAATTTTCTTGTCTCACTTCTAACCCCTAAAATATGACATTAGACACAAATTGGTCATCTCAAACTCATTTATCATTTTTAACTTAAATTTCTCAATCATGTCTCTATTGTTCCCCGAAAAAAATCAAATAATCAACATACAATACCAAAATAAAATATCATCATTTTGTACCTTCAAATAAAGCGCATGCTCATATAGACATTGCACAAAACTATGCTCCTTGAAATATACATCAATTCGGATATTTCATGCTCTTGATGCTTGTTTCAACTCGTACAACGTCTTCTTTAATTTTAACACCTTATTCTCTTTTTTTTTTCTTTCACATAACTAGGGGGTTACTCGATGTAGACCTCTTCTTCAATCACTCAATTTAGAAACGCCGACTTCACATCCATTTAAAAAAGTTATCACTTATTTTGAGCCGCCAACTAGATTAGTAACCGAATTATCTTCATTCTTTCTACCAGAGCAAACATCTCATCATAATCAATCCCCGCTTTTTGCTTATACCATTTCACCACCAATCTCGTCTTGTATCTTTCAACCTCGCCTTGCACATTCATTTTTTTCATGTAGACCCATTTCACACTAATCAACTTGTGTCCCATAGGCAATGTCGTAAATTATCAAGTGTCATTCTTCGTTTTCATCTCTTCTTATATGGAGGCTTAAAACTTTACGTCTTTCACGGCTTGCTCGAACGTGATGTCCTCCGCATCCACCAAAAGGCACACTAAGTATAATTCATTTGTCGTCTCGTATATATCTTGCAAACTTCTTATTTTTGATATTTTTGGCTCATCTTTGTCATCGGAAAGTGGTGAAGATGGTTGGGCATGTGATGTTGTTGATGTTGATGTATTTGTCGATGTAAAAATTATTGTTGGTGTTGCTTCTTTCTCTTCTCATGCGGTATCTCTTCCATGGAACTCTAATTTCACATGCTTTCTTCATTAACCTGCACTTCACAACTCACATATATTTTTTTGTAAAATAGTCATAAAAATTATATGCCTTAGATTTCTCATCATAGTCGATAAAAATCAGTTTTTTACTCTTGTCATCAAGTTTTATGCATTTTGATCTGGAATGTGAGCATAAGTCACACTTCCGAACACCTTCAAATGAGCTACCGATGATTTCGCACTGCACCATTCTTCTTGTGGCATTATATTCTCCAAGCTTGCTGTAGGACATCGATGCAAGTAAACTACACACCTTACCGCTTTAGCCCAAAATTCTTTCAGTATGTTTTTACTCTTTAGCATGTTTCAAACCATATCAAGTATGGTCCAGTTTTTTCTTTCCACGACTTCATTTTGTTGAGATGAATAAGGGGCTGTTAATGACCTTCTAGCACTTTTTTCTCATAGAAATTCACACACTCTTTTGATATATATTCGCCACCCTATCAGACCTCAAAGCTTTTATGCGTTCACCACTTAAATTTTCAATAAGCACTTTAAATTTCTTAAAAATAGAAAATACTTCTGATTTCTCCTTTAAAAAAATAAACCCAAGTTCTTCGAGAGAAGTCATCAATAAAAGTAATAAAATAACGGTGATTATCATAAGAGTTAGGGGTTATTGGACTATAAATATTGGTATAAATCAATTTAAGCACCATCTTTGCACGATAACTAGCTTCTTTTGGAAAAGAATTTATTTGATGCTTTCCTAACACACAAGCTTCATAAAATTAAGATGTGCAAAATACCATTCACCATTATTTTATTTATCATTTGCCTCAAACCTCCAAAATTAAGATGTCAAAATCGCAAATGTCACAACCAAATTTTATCATCTACACATGCCTTCAAACACCTTGCTTGAACATTTATCAATTTTAACTTATACATGTATTTTTTGGTCATTTCTATTTGAGCTAGCAACCGGTTATCTTGGTCTCTCAAATAAAGTATTCTTTCTTTCACAAAAATCATGTAACCACGTTCCAACAATTGACCTAACCTCAAAATATTACTTCTCATACCCGGCACATGGAAAACATTAGAGATAAATCTCTTATTTCCATCTTTACAATGAATAAGAATTTTACCTTGCCCTTTAACTTTCACTTTTGAGTCCAAATAAGACATGACTATCTACAATCTCATCTATCTCGTAAATATATGTTTGTAGCCACACATATGGTTGATAGCAATACCACACCATCATCTCCTTTATCTTCTTTTTTTATTATCTTTTTTCTCATTATAATAACATTTTGCTGCATAATACCGAACTTTTTACAACAATAACATTGAATATGAGACTTACTTGGTCTTCCTCTTCCTCGGCCTCGACCTCCGACATATGAGTTTTGGTACTTCTCATCTTTACTTTCTTCTTATTCTCTACCGCGGCCTCTGCCACGACCTCTACCTCGGCTTCTAAAACCATCGCGACCTCTTCCACGGCCTTCTTCACCATTGCTCGACTTTTCTTTTTTTAGTGTTTCCTGGGCTTGAATAGCTTCCTCTAACACCTCTTTTTCTTCTTCTTTATTTGTTCATGAGTCTTCAAAGAACTTGAGAGCTCATCCCCGTCATTTTCGATAAGTTTTTAGACTCTTCTATGGCACACACCACATTTTCAAATTCATCGACCAAGGATCTCAATATTTTTTTTACTACTCTGATTTTATTCATATATTCACCATTTCTTTTTAATTGGTTCACCACCAGTTCTACCCTTGTGATGTAATCTAACACATCTTCCGACTCCTTCATTTTTAGAGTTTCAAACTCGCCTCTTAATGTTTGTACGCGAACTTGCTTCACTCGGTCCGCCCATTTATATGTTTTTTCAAGAGTCTTCCATGCATCTTTTGATGTATTTGCACCGGCTATCTTCTCAAAGCCTGACTCATCAACCGCTTGATACATTATGTAAAGCGTAGTTTTGTCTTTCTTGCATGACTCCTTCAATGCCTTCAATTCATTAGACATCAAGTCTTGCATATTTTCTTGTTCGGTGTAGCCTTGCTCGACTACTTCCCACACATCTTGCAACCCGAGTAGCGCTTTCATGTGTATGCTCCATTTATCATAGTTTGTTTTGAAAGACGCAAGCATGAGGCTTGCCCGATGCCTCCAATGGCCGCACCACTATTTGTCATGGCTCTAATGCCAATTTGTTGAGTATAAATAATATGATGGATATGATTTCTTGAAGTTAGAGCGAAGAAATACACTAAATAAACTCTTAATAATGTCTCTACTGCATTACAACAGATTACAACTCTTTATATAGAGCTAAAACATCAAAAATAATATTGAAATTCGAAATAAATGATAAAATAGAAAATTAGACAGCCCAGTCAAATCTAACATTTGTTCTCTAAAATAGTCATAACTTCCTCTAGAAAACTCCAAATGACTTAAACTTGGACCAATAAAAGCTAGACTTAAAAACCTTTAATTATATAGTTCATTCACTGAAAACTAATTTCTGATGACCTTTCAAATTCACTTATTAATCAGCTTTAAAATCAATTGACTGTATAAAATATTAATTAAGTTTATATTTTCAACATCCATACGATCACTTATCACAACTGATATTTACCTTATGCAATAAAAAAATTTAAGCAGTTCATGAAGATGCTAAAACGTAGAGAAAATTATTAGTATAAATTAAGATGTATTCAAATTGTGACAATTTGATATTATTCATTTGAAATTGCAATATTCCTCATCTCATATCATTTGCAAAGAAATTGCAAACGCTCACCAGACAATTTGGAAAGACATGTTAATTTTAAAAAAAGATTGATAAATTAGCAAGTACTCCACATCTAAAAAATTAGAATTGCAAGTATCATTTCATGATTTCAAAATTAACAAATTGTACATAAATGGGAAGTGGGTTCTCTAAAACATCTCCCACAATATTTGACCTTGTACTACTTCCACGGAACTTGTGTTATTCATGAGATCTGTATCTATTGTCATAAAAAAATGTTGTCATTTGCTGTCATAATTTTTTTAACATCAGGTGAGATTTATACAGTCCGATTTAAATTCACATAACGTATTACTCTAGTGGGGTTCACTATATATAGACACAAAATTAAATGTTATTCACTGCCATAAAATAAATTTGGCAGCGGATCATTCATGAGATATGAGAGTTGCTTGTCCACATGATACATTAACGCCTCGTTGAACAAATCCAAGATTTTCTCTTAGATCTTTGAAAGTGTGATTCCTTCATCGATGCTGAGATCGAATCCAAGGATTTAATATATATACTATTGAAGAACCGACATGAGGAACTGATGAAGGGACAAACGCACTGTTAGGTGCTTACCAGCAAGTTGGTGCCTCACAGGTCACAGGATATTGTTGGATGTATCTATGATGGAGTCCGATTATCAGCTCAACACCTCACAGAACCAGCTCACATCACATGGCCATGCTGTTTAATTATGCTTCGTTTGGGGCCTGAGTAGGGGCAAGAGTGGGGTGCCACAATATTTAATTCTACTGCTGGCACAGAATTGAACTATATTGCAAGGGACGAGAGGGGTACGGTTGTACTGGTTTGTTTTCTTAGAGAAATAAGATTCTCCTATTTGTCTAAAAATTAAATGAATGGTGATGGATCTAATCCAGGCCTTACACAATCTTGATGTACGTATTTGACTTTTCCCATCTCAACAGGATTTACGAAATAAACCATAACATCATAACTAGAAAATACAGTGAGTAATAAAAAGATCCGGTAATAAAGGACAATTATTAAAATTATATGGAACTGTGGGATTACTGAGATTTATTACGAAATGCCAGTTAGTGGATGCTTATTTTTTTAACCAAAAGTCAAAAGTAATTCACTGTGATCAATATTTTTGATTAAATCCAAGAACTAAGAACCTCCATACTTCTCATAATTTTCCCAAATATAAAATTAAATAAACGGAAATATTGCAACAACACAATCTTAAATTTTATTTCTTTTTTTTCTCATCGAAGATTGCTCTTGGAGTATAAATCCCTTACAACATATCCAATTAAAATCAAAGAAGAAAAAAAAGTACAATCATATTACTATCCAATACAAACGGATAAACTTATAGCACATGACTGAGCAATTGAACACTCTCAAAGACTTGACTGAGCACAATGGAAATATTGCAAAACAGAAAAAAAAAATGTCACAACAAATCAGCAACGCTTCACACCTGCTCAACGGAAGAATTACCATTTACTGTCGTACAGCAGGGGGAGGTTGGTACGGGTGAAATAGAACAACACAACTGATACAGATTGACTGTGTTAAAAGAGAAAAATAAAACCTATAACACTGTCAAATGAGGTCCTTTATTTCCTTTTTATATTTGAACTAGCAAGCAGTGCTTCTGCGGCAGGATAAAACACCTGCTCCCGAAGTGATGGTACCAACCATGGATGAAGACTTGGCACCTAGGCTGGATGCGCGAGAATAGCTGGCGGAGGCACCGGCTCCAGAAGGGGTGAAGTAGGCCCCGTTAAGTAGGAGATCTCCCTCTGATCTCCAGTTCCATATCTTCCAAATGCCTGATGCAGTGTCAACCCTCTTTGTCACCTATCAACAATACAGGAGTCAATAACACTCCAAGGTCTTCTATTTTTTACCACATTATGTACAAATACAATTCAAAATAAAATTTATTTGAGTTAACGTACCTCTTTTGCAAAGGGATTGGTAGGGGCAAGATACCTATTCCCCTGACTATTAATGGTGGGGTTGGCACTTCCTCCGATGGCATACATCTCCCAGTGGGTGTAATCATTATTCACCACATGAAAATAACCATGCCGGCATCTGTAAGAAAATCCAGCATATCAGAATCCAGCCTACTGCAATTTTATTTTGGTGAAAGTAACTATTTTTGAAATTAAACATTTTTGTAAAATGTTACCTCGGCATCCTCTGAATGAGGCCTTCACCAAAGTGGTTGAAAGCAATCGTCACTTGCATTGCTTTATCCCTTACATAAGAATCACTATGGCCAAGGAGCATCACCTTCAAAAAGCAACAATTGCAAGCGCCTCCAAACTTGAGAAACGGAACAATATTGAAATGGTTTCTGAAATTCAAAGTTTCAAGTCTCTATACCTCATTGTGGTGAGTGAAATAGTTGTTTGAGATGGTGATTGCTGTAGATCCCATAATAGCATCAACCAGTCCATCAGCACATTTGGAGAGTGAATTATGATCGACCCAGATATGACTCGACCCAAAAATTGACACTGCATCACCATCAGCCATGGTCCGCCACCCATAATGTGTTGGTGAGCTTCTGACCATCGCATTTCCTGTTGGCTTGCAATCATGTATATGCAATCCGTGGATGATAACATTTGTTATAAACTGAATTGTTAGGCAAGCGCCATTTGCAATGTGCACATTAACACCACGTCCATCAATGGTTTTGAAACTGTTCATGATCAGTTCTTGTTTTAAAGTTATAACCATGTCACGCTTGAAGACAATCCAGAGGGGTTCGTCTTGGATGACAGCGTGGCGGAGTGTGCCAGGCTTAGGGTTGACTGGGTCATCATCACCGGCATCAGTGACAACGTAGAAGCGGCCGTCTCTGCCCCCAATGGCATTGCGGCCAAAGCCAATGCCACAGTCAGCAAGCCGCTTGCGGTTCCGGTGCCAGTTGGGGTCACAACGCCAGCAGTCATCTATTGGATTGCCTGTTCCACAGGAGGATAGGAAGCCCAGGGAGCGGCGTGCTGTGCTGTTGTTTATTTTCCTGTTTGAATTTCAATGCAAATAAATGTTAGAAAATGAAGAAAAATGTTTTCAAGTTAGGTGCTTCCTGTTTGAATTAGCTGTAGCATTTATTCTATCATTAACTAAATAGTACAATTACAATTTAATATGGTTCATTACTCAAACAAGTTCTTGAGCATTTAGATGTAGGCAGGGACGGAGAGAGGGACCAAACGAGCAGGGGTCTGGACCCCAACTTCCAAAAAAGTTTAAATTTGAGTAGTTACTAAATAATTTTAATAATCCTAACAAAAAAAAAATCCTCTGATGACCCAATCAATCATCTTCTGGCTCTCTCTATTTAAAATCCTATTTCCATCCCTCGATGTAGGTACAGTTGCATTAACTATGACCACAGAATTTCACTATCATCTCTTCAACTGCCTGGTAATAAAGCATTCAGTATAATAGTCTTATCATGTAGTTCCTGTTTGATTATCTGAACCAGAAAGGCAAAGAAGGAAGATTGTTCTGATTGGAAAGAAATGAGATTCTATAAGCATGTTTACATGTAATGTAATTTTAATACGTGGGAAACATAACTGCATGTGAAAAATGCAAATCTTGATTGAATTTTACCCTGAATTTAATAGAATATTTCTAAATCCGACCGTGCATGATAAAAAGAATGTAAAAAAATAAGGTTCATAGATTTGGTAGGCAAATGATTAACTGAGAAAATCTGCTGGGAAAATCGCAGACTTAAGTTAAATGTTTTAAAAAAAAAAATCCAACAAACAGGGTATGGAAAGTAAATGCAAACATGCGGTTGGTATAAACGGCAGGTTAGATCCTGTACTAGTCCACCAGAAATAGCAGAAAAAGTCTATGTTCCTCCTAATCTACAGTTCTGCTATACAACAGAAGCACCATGTGGGGATTTAATGAGTGCACAAGTCTTAGGTGGCCATGGCTATGGACCTATGGTGGTATTGCTGTCTACCATTGCCATGTAGCAACCGAGCACACAGTATGGAGGGCACTAAATGAATATGGTCAGAAGTAGCACAAAATAAAAGGTAAGAAACCAGTTTTGGAGGTAAGATATTTTTACTAATAGTAATTTTACAAAAAAGAGGCAACCTCTTAGAACTTAGTAGTAGCCAGGAAGGGAAAATATAATTAACATAAAACACAAATGGCAAATTTTTAATTGACGAACATTCATCATTGTCAAAATAAATGATTATTTTATGTCATTTTTAATTTTTTCTTGAATTATGCATAAATTATGGCGGTCGAATTGCACTCTTTTCCCACGTGCGCGTTAATGAATTGATGCTAAAATAGAGATGGAATCTGTATGAACTATTGCAAAAAACTGTTTGTACTTTGAGGAAAACTCTCTCAAGAATACTATTTTGGAGAAAACTATACAGTAATTGGGAAGATCCAGATTAATTATAAACGAGATTTGGATCCAGTGGACAGTACCAAGTAATTTAAACAAAAAACGATTAAAAGCCCCACCAAGCCTGCTGACCATGAATCAAAGATATTATGCATGAGCTCCAATGCTCCATGCTCTTTAACCACATCTTTTACTAATCGAGATCAGCACAACAAGTCAACACCCTCCATACACTCATTAATAACCTTGTCGAGAGGACTATATATGTACCATAGTAGCAAGATTCTTTTTTTGTTTGGGGTGGAGAATAAAATTTAAAACGGGTGTTATTGCAACTGTACAAGTATTTTACATTTGGTTATTACTTAAATAATAAGAAAAAAATGATTTACAAAAAAAGAGAACTCACATGTGGACCTCAGAGACGATCAGTTCGGGGTCATCAACCGCACCGACCACATCCTGGATCCCACTGTAGTAAAAGTTAAAAGCGCAAAAAGAAAAGTTAAAGCATGTTAAAACCATCTTCACCTCCGAAACTACAGATTATAGTCTTAATAAAAGAAAGAAAGAAAGAAAAAAAAAACTCTCCTGGAATGTAACAAAAGATGACGCATTCTTGCAGACTTCTATCAGTTCTGTGAATATTTTCACATATTCCCTCATAGTTTATATGTGTCGCATTCGCATGTGATGTACAAAACTTCAATCAGCATAATTAAATTGACCCTCTAATTGGTGTCGGGCAATACAATTTGCTGATTTTAGTACCGTTGACACAGAATCACCTAATGTTCATTTACCAGAAAATGTGGGGCCCACCATAACAACATTTGCGTACGTAGGCAAAATATAAAGAAATTGTAAACCTTCAAGGATATATGTGAAAAAATAATACAAGTATCGAGAAAGTTATAATTGGAAGCTACCATAATTTCGTGCCTCAACGGCTCAACAACATCTCTTTGTATTGAGACTTGAGAGGAGATCCTGCCCATTTTTCAGGATTGTTGTGCCGCTCGAGGCGGTCGGCCTCTTTCAAATCAAAATCCCACAACATAATAAATTTCAATTATAAATTACCATTAATTTATCTAAGAGCAAGGCGCGAAGCGACTCGTGTCGCGATCAAAGGAATCTATAATTTCTCCCGAGAAGGACGTACCCTTTTACTTTCATTCGACCTGATACGAATTGACCAAACAGCCCTCCAACTGACTTCCTTCAATGAATTTGTTTTGTTCATGCCTTTGTCGTTTGGTGCAAAACGAAAACGAAAGAGTGGCTATAAGATCCCAGATCTCAATTGGACGCTTGAGATCGTAGGTATCAGATCGCAATGGCTGAGATTAGTTGAAGATTCATGTAGTTACCTAAAGCATCGTGATTTGGATCCCTCCAATGGAGACAGGACTCGGGGCTTAGATCCGTACTGATACGAGCTATGGTAAAATGTGACTTTGTCATGGGACACTTTACCTGGTTGCATTCGCCATTGCCAGAGCCTCCTTCAAGCTTCTCCTAGAAATCAAGCTCGGTTCTACTCCTCCAACAATTCTTTAAAAAATTGCAAAAAAAGAATATGCAAAAATGAGGGAAAACAGAGTAATCCGTAATGTGATTTCACAAGCGTCAAGCTGTTTACAGATTGTACAAAAGAAACACACTTACCTTGATACGGAGAGGATGTTGCCTCCGCCAATCCAGCCAAGGCCTCCAGAAAGAAGCACAAGGAGAGCAAGAGTTGTCAACCCGACCCAGCGAGCTCCCTCTGACACTGCCATTGGAGCTGGTTAATGGATCCCTTCCTCTCTTATCTCACAATGTAGCTCACAGATCTCTGTCTAACTATCACCGGTCTCTTCTTTGAATCTGAGAGATGGAGAGAGGGAAAAAGCGAAAGAAGAGAAGGAACGAAAAGAGAAACAGAGGAAGTGGAGTGAGAAAACAAAAAGAGTGTGTGTGTGACTGTGTGGGGGGAGAGCTTTGGGGGTTGCGCCGATTTTATACTTGTACTCCCCGCTAAATCTCTCCTCCGTCCCCCAGCGTTCCGAATTCGGATTGGAAATTATTCCTCTATAACCCTACGATATCTGTCTTTTAACACTACACCCCGCATTGCAGAGTGAACATTTTACAGAGTTGGCAGTAGTTTATGGGGAAAATATAAATGTGTTAATACGATATTAATTTTACTGAAGGTGGCCCCAAAAAGTAAAAGTGCTTTTATTGATAAAAAAAATTATATATCTCCACTGCTGCGTTGGTCTGCTTTGACTGGTAAAAGAAAAATATGATATCAGTATATCACAAAGATATACAGAACCCAACTAAAAGTTGTTTATTAAATTTCTAACCCTGATGGATCTGATACGGAGATTTGCCGAGCTCAGTAGTTCGGCACTTTGACCTCGCATAACAGCACAGATCTCCGACCCGACGACCCGTAAAGATCATTCGACTAACTACCAAAACGAACGAACGCACGTGCCGGGCGGTGTCGGTGTCACGTGAGAGCGGCTCCGTAAATCGATTTTTACGAACATTAACGACAGACAGACAGTGGGGTCGCGTTAAGCGTGGCTGAGTGGGCCAGGTGGTAAGCTAGGCGACGTAGGTGGGAGATGAAGTGAATTTAATCGGTGCAGTTAAAGAAAACTTTTAACCAGGCATGATGATGGGCCCATGCTAGCCCGAAACGCTTCGCATCATCACGCGTTCCCATGCGGATTCCGTACATAGGTTGGTATTTCTTTTTTCTCCTTTTTCTCACTTCTAATATTTGAATGTTTTGTAAAACAAATTAGCTCGTTAAAAATCTACACATCACGGCATCGTTTACTAAAAAGACAACAATAATAATTGAGAACAACGTTATGCAAGTACATCAATAAATGAGGTAGGAAAGAAGCAAGCCCCTAAGTCCTAAGGTGTAGACTGTAGATCAGATGGAGGTAATTGTGTATTCGTGTTTGTCTAAAATTATCTCTTTTTTTTTTTTATCTTTTCAATCTTAGATTTATTTCTAGAAATTAGCATTATTCCCATATCATTTTCTTGTCCAAATGGAAAAATAACATATGAATTATTGATAATTTATAATAATAATACTCAATTGATAATTTATATAATAGTAGAGTTGTTACTTATATGGACTTTGTCTCAAAAAAAAAAAAAACTTTCCACTGATAAAATGTTAATATGTAAAATATTAATTTTTATAGATAATTTTACTAAGTGAACAACAACAAAAAATCATAAGGTGAGTCAGAAAAGGAGTAGATATTATTCATCAAATCATTGTATAGGGTAATAGATAAATAGTATGTCATACACACACACACACACACACACACATTCAATAGTTAGAAAAAAGCTAGCAGAAAATTTTTCTTTATCTGAATTTATGCCAGAAAAATTAATGGCATTTTGGTTTCTACCAATACCTTTTATTTCACAAGCTGATGAAAACTGTTTGCTTCCCTACATCCATAAATATCAGAGCCCTAAATCTATAATATGTCACAGACGATAAATTTTTTTCTGAGACATTTGCATATCAATCGAAAATATAAAAAAAAATCTATCTATCTGTTTATATATTCACACACGTATGTGAAATAAGTAATGTTATAAAAGACACTTTCAATTTTAACTTTCTAAAAGCTTGCTTAATGAATTTTAATAGAAAAACACCTCGCAAACTATCCAACCAGTGATCATTATCATTTCAGTAGTTAATTTACTAAACAATCCTCCACTTAATTTAAAGATTAAATAATCACATACATTCTTTATGCCAATAAATTTTATGGTTCCCCACAAATGGCCTCCATGATATATATTTTGCTCCGGTCTAAGATGTTGTAAGAGTGGATATGATACTTTTTATTTTAATATTAAGGATATAAAATGTACTTTCAGATAAAGACGGGGTCAACCGTTTCACCCTTAAAAAGGATTAAGTTTTTGAAAATTTTCAAAAAGGTCACATCATCACTCTTTTTCATTATTCATTTTATTAAAATTTTTCATCTACTTATATCTAATATATATGTTAGTTCAATATATATTAGTTCATATATATTTTTTCTCTTTTCTCATTTAAAATAGATAGGTATAATATTTGAGACGAAATTTAACTCTCAATATGATTCTTTTTGGTATTATTTTTTAAAGATTATCATATTAAATGATATTACTATTATGATAAAATATTTATTTATTATTATTCTTTAAAAATTATGTTTAAAATTTTCTTAATGCGGAATTTTTATTGAATATATTTAAAATTTTTATGTTTCTAATTATTTATTTGAGAATTATTTTTATCGGGACAAAACCCAAATTACAACTCTAATTTTACATAAAAGATATTATTTTCATCATTAGACTAAATGTTAGAATAGTTGGATCTTGACTGTACTTTTTGTTTCTCAAAATTTTCTTTTTTTTGAGAAATGGATCTTGAATGCATTATCCAATTTTCAATGGTGTGCTATGCAACTAAAACCAACTCTATTGATTATCATGATTACATACTTTCTTCAATCCCAAATAACAAAAAAAAAAAAACACGGACAAACACTCAGATATATAAATGTCTAGCTTAATGCTCGTTTTATTTTTTATTTTTCATCCTTTTATGAAAGTTGGCAGGGCGCAAAACTTCACACTTGATTCCCCCCAAAAGTTATACTAGCCTCACGAGTCATGACCCGTGTCTGGTGCCTAAACTTTTGGTCATTTTATCCCAAACTTGCTAATAAAAATATAATCATAATTTCTGGGCCTGCAGCCATGAGTGTACCCCAAGGTGTTACACCTATAATTAGAGCTGGATGGAGTTCGGTTGAAATTAATGGACAACCCAGTCCAAATTCATCGACTATTTTACTTAAAAATTAATTTGTCTAGTATATATTCTCAGTTGTAACTCGTTCTTCATCCGAAAATAATGCTCAAATAAATAATTAAAAATATATTTTTTAAATACAAAATTTCACATTAAAAAATTTAATTATAATATATATAATTATTATTATTATAAATAATATAATTAAATATATAGTTTTTTAAATATAGTATATAAAATTATTATTATTATAAAAATATAATTAATTATATAATAACTTATAAATGATCATAAAAAGTTAAATATTTTTAAGAGTTAAATTTAACTTTAAGTATATCACATACATTACTTAAAATGAGAAGAAAAAAATATATATGAAAAAAAATTAAATAAGATGAATGATAGAAAAACTTTGATGATGTTTCGTGTACGACAACTCAGAAGACTTAACTTTTTTTTATGACGCAATTGTTAGTTCATACTTCATAGCACATTTGTGAGATTATATCGGGCAAGAGTGTTGACGATCCACGTCACCCGTTAAGGTTGTTATCTGGCTGAACCGCTGAAGCATCTGCAAGGTGCCAAATTTACATGCTCAGATGCTCTGTTTGTCAATATGTGCAAGATTTATTAGCAGAATCTTTAATGAATGGATTAAACAATAAGTATGGATTAGTTTTATCTTGTATGGATAGATAAATATCTTGTTTTACGAAGTACATATGTCGCTATCTGAACGTGCTGACAGCAATTTAACACTCATTCCTTCGTAAATGTGCTTTCCGATCTTATCCCAAACACATGCGATTAATTTATTTTATAAAGCTTTTTACCGACATATTGGCTTTTCCCATTTTTTTTTGTGTGGCAAATTACAAAGGGACCATTGATTTGTTCCAGTGTTTCGGTAATCGCTCTCAAACATAAATTATATTGTGTGGGTGTAAAAAAAATTATTCAAAATTTAAGGATATTTTATTAAACAGGCAAATGCTTTTAAAAACGTCCGAGAATGTATTGCTCCAGGACATTTTTTTAAGTACGTCTAATACTATTTAAAATATTTATGAAATTAGGAAAAAAATGTACCTAGGTTGGGAAAAATATAAATGAAATCTAGGACATGTCTAGAAAATGAATCAATTAAATTTCTCCGAATAATATATTATGTTTAATTAATTAATTATTAGTAGATCCCGTCCCAAAACCGTGGCAGTAATTATCATTAAATTGTCAATAATTATCAATAATTATCATCCAAGAGGTTACATTAAATTGTCAATAATTATCATCCAAGAGGTAAGTAGAGGTGTAAATGGGTCGGATCGGGTCATCATTAGTTCATTATTTTTTTTATCCGATTTGAATCCGATCCGGTTACATTCGAGTAAAAAGATCTTAATCCATACCCGATCCGACCGGATTACGGGTCGACTCGACCTAACCCGTATAAAATAATTAAATATTTATTAATTATTTTTATATTATTTTAAATAATTAAATATTAATTAATATATATTAATCTTTATTAATGTATATTTAATGTATATTTAAGATTTAGTTGGTACTAAATCATAAATTATTTAAAAAAATATAATTAATTAGGTCGGGTCAGGTCAACCCGAACCCGACCCGACTCTATTCGGATAAAAAAAATTAGACCCATATCAAATTTATTTATTTTTGATTCATCTTGAGTAGTATCAGATTCGAATCGAGTTGGATCAGATCAATAATTGACCCCCTACAACCAGTATCTCGTGCGTGTCAAATAACAACTTATTTTCGTGAATATGCACAATTGGACCTTAATGCCAGTCGTTTTCGTTAATATGCACAATTAACAACTTATTTTCTTTATTTTTGTGCGTGTCAATGTATTCGATTATTCGCCGCTATTATTATCCCTTGTATATCTGAAATTTTACAACACTGAGAGCAAAAAGAAACCGGATAACTCCTGTAACTTGCCACCAAAAGATTTATATTTTTATTTTTATCTTTAAAAAAAATATGGCTCCCATTACTCCCAGGCCGTGGTTCCGAAAGTTTGCAAATTCATATTTTCTGCTTTAAAAATTATGAAACGCAATTTCAATCAATAACCATACATTAGTATGATTTTAAAAATAATTCTATAAATATTCACGGCATTCGTGCATATGAAATTTTGAACCGGACGATCAACATTACGTGTTATAAAATTTTCGTCATCAATTATGAATTTATGACATCAAATTCAGTTTTGGCAATTTTCATCCTACACAGCTATTCCAAACTCGACGGTTTGATGTGAGTTGTAAATTCTTGATAACATACATATATGAATAAGTTTGAGAGACGTATTTTACAATGAACACAAAAGATTTGAAGATCTTAATTTCAATATTGACAGTGATATGTAAATTTCATATGTGCATGCTCGCAAATAACAGTGTTCACCAACACGGCAACATTCCAACAGCCTGGAAATTACTCATCCTCTTCAACTTAAAATTTGAATTATTTCGTGGCACAATCTGGACCGTCGGTTTTGGATCTTGGCCAGAACATTCACAACGATCGCTTTAGATGCACAAGGCCTCTATTAAATTGGAGTCTGAATAGCTGACTCAAATTTTGATTTACTGCACAGAATGTGAAGGCCTATGGTACTAATAAAATAATTATTTTATATAAAACTGGACTTTATTCCCCTAATTATTTTATATAATTTTTGTTTCACATAATGCCACGTCACGTGAGATTACCATTTACCAAGTCAGTACTCACGACGTGGTTTGACCCCACCATGTCACCCTTTTAAACATTAGGTATCGAAGCAGAAGCAAAAGTGATGAAGGAAGAACAAAGGGTAAAGTGCGAAATCTTGCCATAAAAGACGGGGAAGGAGAGTTTTGCCAATTCGCTTTTAAGTCGCTGTCTGTGGCCGAAGAGGAAGTGGCAGGGCCAAATTATCAGAAATAGAGCGATAATATGATTAGTGGAAATAGCAATTAGGCAAGCAGAGAGAGCATAGGAAACCTCACCCCTTGGTTCTTGGCTCCTGCTCATCTCATCACTCATCGATGATGCGACTATGTACAATCAGATCACCGACGAGAGATCGAATTGAGCCCAATTGGGCACTGGCACTGCCCACCTATGCGGGCCAGATGGCGTACGGAGCACTGCGCTCAGCGCACATATAATTAATTTAACTATAGTTCTTAAATAAATAATTAATAATATAAAATTTTATATATATTTAGTAAAATTTTACATTAAAGAAATTTAGATATAATAATAAAAAATAATATAATTAAACACATAATTATCTAAAAATAATCATTTAAAAAAATAGATTATTTTAAGAGTTAATTTTCATCATAAATATATTACACATGTTATTTTAAATGAGAAAAGAGAAAATATTTTATATGAACAATTGGATTCAAGAAAATGTAAAGATTTAAATAAAATCAACGGTGAAAAAAGTGATGATGTGTTATGCTTAAAAAGGTAGGAAGTTTAATCTTTTTTATGTATTAAGATTTTTGAGGGATTACTAACAATTGGAGTTCAAATCGGTCATCGCATCTATTAGCACATTTCTGCATATTCACTTTAATATAATGTTTCACTCCATGCAATTACTAATTCATTGACGTGACAACTTTTAATTGGTATATATAACAAAAAAATGTCATGAAGTTTCAGGAATGGAAATGTTCTAATAATACTTGCAAATAAAGACTTGTTAATTTCTAAATATTGCTAAATTAAGGACGTTTTTTTTTTCAAAGAAGGAAGCTTGCTGCTTTTGCAACCTAAGTGGTATAGCTCAAAATGCTTTGCTAATATGATAAATCGGATAGTGTAAATATGTATATCCTTGATTCATGACTGGCAATCATAGGTCATGGGTACTATGATCTGTATCTTAATTTGTATACGACATAGTATTAAAAAGGGCATTATTAATTGGAATGTAAATTTGATTAGTCATGTATATATATTAAATTTTAAATTAACCTAAAAAATAAATTTGGAAAACAGGATTTAGGAAAATCTAGCTTCGTTGTTGTACATGGTCGCAATATCTTTATGAAAATAATTTTGATTAATTTGAATTTTGAATTAATATTTTCTCTAAGTCGTCATTAGATGGGTTCTATTAAATGAATACCTGCAGAACACATGAAGCCTTAACGTCTAATATAATTCTTGGATTTGTTATTTTAATTAATTAGGCACACCGATTGAAAAAAAATAATAACTTGACTATATATAATAAATTAAGTGGACGACAACAAACAAACCTGACATGTTCACACCTTTAATAATATTGTCCTACCGCAATTCCGGAACAAATATTGTTTTAAAATAATGATAAATTCAAAATACTAATTCAAGATAAATGTCAAAAAATATTTTTGGGAAACAGCAAGGGTGTGTTGTACGGTCTAGGGGTGTTAATGGGTCAGATTATGTCATATTATTTTATTATTTTTTGATCCGATCCGATTCAATTCGGGTCAAAAAATCATGACTTATATCCGATCCGACCCGACCGGTATAAAATAATTAAATATTTATTATTTTTTATATAATTTTAAGTAATAAAATATTAATTAATTTTTAATTAATCTTAATTAGTATATAATTAGTGAATATTTAAGCTTTAATTAGTACTAAAACACAAAATTACTTCAAAAAATTAAATTAATCGGGTCGGGTTGAGTTAACCCAAACCCGATCCGACCCGATTTGAATCAAAAAAATTAAACTCATATCAAACACATTTATTTTCGGATCATATCGGATCGAATCGAATTTGAATCTGAACAAATTAATCCGTCATGTCAGATCAATAATTGACATCCTATTACCTGATGCGGTGATACCCGAGATTTACCATCGTCAACAGTCTTTGACAATTTGTCCTGTTTGTCTCCGGGTCCACGGGGTACGCGAGTACGGACTCCACGGAGGCATCGAGCCTTTGTTGGGCATTTGGTCCCCAACGATTATTCCTCTATCGTATAGGCATATAGCCCTTGCTTGCGAGTTGTAACTAGCAGGGCAGAGCGTGTTAACTAGTCAAGTAGAGACCTCGATGGCAAGGACGAATTGTTTCCAAAAGTTGTCGTGCCATGATTCATGTTTTGCCATTGTTCCACGGCTGCCCAAAGCCCAGTGTAATTTCTGAGTTCAGCTCACGGATTCTAGATTATCTAACCCAATGCTCATTAGTAGATACTTACGATTTTTTATAGGGAAAGAGAATTTTCATGTATTAATTTATTTTGACAATTTTATAATTTGAAAAATCTAAAAATATTTAAAATCTTAAGAATAATAAATTTTGATACTCTACAAGATTTTGATATGTATAATTTATTGAGCAATTTGGATTTAAATTTCAGATATGGAAAAGCAAAATTTGAGACATTTATAAGAGATATATAAATATGTGTTCACTGATCCAACTATATCTAAAAATAAATACTCAAGGAGTTCAAAAAGTAGGAAATTTTCTTAACTCACAAGATTTTGATATAATAACTTATTTAGTTACATAGAATAGGAATTTGAAGATGATTTGAGCTCATGAGGCCTCCGATACTCAAAAATATATCAAATCATTTTCAAATTTTGAATTATATGATTCAATAAATTATTGATATCAAAACCTTTTGGGATGCAAAAATTTTCTGTTTTTTTTTAAGGTTTTCAAATATTTATTTCAAAAATTTTAAAGTGACCAACTTTCATATAAAAATGTTAATTATTTTATTAGTATTTTGGAGTCATTATAAAAAATCTTAAACAAATTAAAAGATAAAAAAGAAAATTTTTGTATGAAACAAAAAAATTTATATGAAGAATTTATTAATAATTTACAACAAAATTTAAAAATATTTTGATATATTTTTTTAAGTTATATTCACCAGGAGGTGTCTATGAGCTTAAGCTCACAATAGATTTCCTCTCTCTACACACACATAGGTCATTTAAAAATAAAAAGAAATAATTCAAAATCCAAAATATTCCATATGATTTTAATATAAAAATTATTGAGCATCATAAATAGAAAATTGTGAGATGATAATTTTTTTTTTGAGGTATTTATATATCGGTCAAAATACAAATATTTGCAGTTTGAAATATGCAAATGCCATGAAAATAATATTTCACCATCTCTGGAAATTTAATTTTATGATTCTTAATGAATTATTTATATCAAAATCTTATTAGATACAAAAAAATTCTATTTTTTAGAGTTTTTATTGTATTTTTTCTGATTTTCTAAGATTGTTCTAATGATATTAAAAAAAAGTATTGTATATGAAAACATTTCATTCAATAATTTAAAATAAACACTTAAAAACTCTAAAATTAGAAAAAAATTGTTTACGACAAGATTTTGATAAGCGAATTTATTGAGCAGTATAATTTTTTTTTATATTTTCCGGATCCTCATTATATTTCTTGTAAATAAGGGCCCGATCATTATTATTTTTCAAAAAATAAAAAAATAAATGAAAGAAATAAGAAGGTTTTTAAGTTCTTATGACAAAAAAAAACAATTTTAATGTTTTGATAAGAAAAAGGAAATATAAGAAATTTTGACGGAATATAAACAATTACTGTTACATTTTAGCTGAAATTCAGATAAACACCTTACATATTTCTTTTACCGGAGTTTGTGCCTTCTCCAAATGGAAAACCATTATAAATGTTTCTTGTGCAATAAATGTCATCTTTTAATTAAAGTTTGCAGTTTGTATGTGGTGGACACTATTGGAATGACCCAGCAAAATGATAAAATGTGCAGTACGCAATTCGCACACTGACAAGTCAGCGGCAGAGAAGTCTTACTGGCACGAGATGCAACCTTTCTTGGCCCTTCCTTCGGCCTCTGCTCCACCAGTTCCCCGGTAGTCCGGTACATGAAGAGCAAAGATATTTCAACTTTCAAGTACTAGCTTCTAGCTTCCAAAGTAATATGTAAAGTATTTTCTTGGTTCAGAAAATTGTATAAATTTTCTTTCATTTTGTATACTAGATGCAAATCGAGCTCGCCAGTGTCAGGGACGGTAAGTTTCTTCGTTCTGTTATCTATACCTTAAAGAACGTATGATTTAAATTTATTCATTGATATTATTAGATAATATATCATGACAGAAATATTTATATTTTAATTTACGATTGAGATTGATTGATTTCAAAAAGCGATGGTTTTGATTTCAATGAAACTCATTTTTTCTTTTCATTTTATTTGCTATTTTTATCACGCATTTATAAGAGGTCTGGACAAAATTTTTGTAAAGTAAATAAATTAAATATCTATTTTTATTAAATTTTTATTATAAAAAAACTAAATATTGTACGACCATACTTTTTTTATTGGAAAGATGAGAGTTAAGTTTTCAAAATTTATATTTATCCATAAGGACCCCATCATAATTTCGAATCCATAACCTTTCATGAAAAGAGTGTTTCCTTTTGTCACTAGACTAAAGGCTCATTCTTTTTACAACCATACTTATAAAAGAAATTTATTATATTTTGTATATTATTTTTATTAAGTAATGAATTAATTTTATTTACAAAATTTAAGTGTCTTTGTAATTGATTTAGACGTAAATTATATTGAAGTCAAATATATTATTTATTTATAATAAAATTAATGATATTTTTACAATTAAGAAGGTCCGTATAAGGGGTGAGTTCCATGCTAGTATATTTAAAAACTTTCCAACTTAAAATTTAGTTATTAAATAATGTTAATAATAATAGAGAATCATTATTCTTGCACCACAAGTTTAGTACAACTTTTCTGCACATAATGTAAATTATAAATATTTATATCTAATTTTTGAAAAATATATAGTATTTCTTATTATTACTATTATTATTATTATCAATTTCTTTATTTTATTTCTGATTGTACTGTGCGTAACATGCTGCAGAGTAGTGATGTGTAAGATCACAGCCATAATAGCTAGCGTATATTTAACGCGATGGCAAACGTATTTCCATTGCACGTGTAGCACACGTGGCTGTTTCGTCATTTCCATGTATATGAATTATGAACCCGATGTACATCTGCATTTTATTTTTCTTATAGTTTTATAGCGTGTGATCGTACACAATAATTTCAGTGCCAGAGCAGCTGAAAGGTGAATAATTTATGAGGATCCGGAATAAGCACTCGGCCGTATACTTCGGTACGAACTCTCAACCAGAATCTTCTCGGGCTGTATGTAAACAATAATTTTGAATCAGAATGTGGCCACCATTTAAACCATCAGATCTATTCAAGGAGTATAGAAAACAGATTTGGAATTTTCTGCTTCTTTAAAGTTGTTGAAGTAGTTAAATTATTTCACTCGAAGAACAAGGCATGGTAATATGGGAGGGTCACCTGATTGTAGTTATTTTAACAAATTTTTACGATATGATTTTAAATAAATTCGAAACAAATTTTAAAAAGTTTAAATATAAAAAAGTGTATGACATATTAATTATATATATATTGTGTTTTCGATCTTATATAATTTAATTGTTGTTTTATAGCTCCTAAACATATTTCTCTATAGTGTATACCCAAACTAGAAACCAGCTTCATTCATCCGACCACAAATAGGATTAGGAATTTAAGATCGCAGAGTCTATGGTTCTTGAAATAAATAAATAAATAAAATGGTTCTATTTGATTACATTTGTGACCTAATTTTGTTTCTACCTAATCTAGGCGATCGAATGCCGTGATTTATGCCATGACAAGAGCAGCAGGCGCCTTTTGACTTGTCAATTATAAAATAAAAGAACATATTTAACCATTCTTAGTTCGTTTCACTAATAATCCAATTTTGTCAACCCAAAAAGCTCTGGCAACGGAGAAGTATCTGTTCTATCCTCTTTTTTTTTTTTTTTTTTACTTACAGCATGAAAATGATGTTTTAACCAATTAAATAGCACATGATCCAAGCATTTATTTTAAATAATAATATTTTTTTAATCAACTGCACTTAAGAAGTAATGAAGCGTGCTATTTGTTCCCTTTGGATTGGGAATTTTTTAACCTTCTAGTAATAAAATATATATTTTATTTTCAATTTCTGAAATTTAATAAGTTATTTCATTTTAAAAAAAATTAAAGTTAAATCCTGACAATTTTATAAATATTCATAAAAGAATCTCATCCAAATTTCAAACTCGTGACCTTTGTATACACATTAGTTCTGTCAAATTTTTCGAACGCATTTATTTATGGGTTCTGATTGAATGTATGCATATAGATTAAAAAAAAACAAAACTAAGTATGAGACGACGGAACTGGACTGTAGCACCTCTGCTACTTGGAAAAAAATAAAAAAGATAATATAAATAGTGAGTAATTTATTGGGTTCTTTACTGCCCCCTCCTAGCCCACGAATTTGCTTCTTTTTGGAAAAATATGGAGGAGCAAATAGAAATATTAATTAATATATGTGCTAGGTCCTAAGCTGGCTCCGGCACTTGATATTTTGTTGAAGATCCTGAATTTATGAATAATTTATTTTTCATTACTAACTAGATGTTTCATGAATAAATCATCAGTTTAATATACTATACAAGATGTTTTTTTATCAAAAAATATTTTATTCATGAATTATTATGTAAAAAATATATTATATATTATTTTAAATAAAATTTTATATCTTTTAAATATATTTTTAATATTTTATCATTATAATATATTTTTTATTTATATTATATGAAACAATAGCGAACGAATGCATCTAATTTGAGATGCGAATTCAAATTCCTAATTTCGGCTAACCAACATATGTCCACTATGTTGGAAGGACAATGAGACGGTACAACACTTATTTTCTTCTTGTAGTTACTCCATAAATGTCAGATCCTATGCTCAGGCCGCAATGACAAGAAGTTGAGCTCCAAGAATAACACAACCAACCACATACTCCTTACTATCGAGGGATCAGGACAAACGACAAAAATAGTTAGAGGCAACTATAATCTTCATACTATGGCGAGAGCGATGTAGAAGAATTTTTGTTGACAAGAACCAATCCATTGTGGAGACATCAAGAGAAATCCTCCGAGAGAGGAGAGACTGGTATACAACATCCAATCAACAGCACAATACATCGCAACTGGACACAGGCGGATACACTTTGAATGAGAACAGGGAGTAACTGGCACGGTAGGGGAAAAACTAGGAATATTTGCACGGCATGATACATATAGCTACATAAATAACTAGTCGTATATATTACTTTTTTCTTTAATCTACTGTAACTCATGATCACGATACCGTTATCTTCCATCAATGAAATTTGTGGGCATGACCCACATCTTTTTCTCAAAAAAAAAAATATTCCAATGTTCGGATTTCAATGCATGTGTTCAAGGGAAATCTATATGCACAAGATATGGAAGCAACATTTAACTTTGAAAGAATTCTTTCAGATTAAACATTAAACGCACAAACTTGTATATAATGGGCAACATAAACACCTGCGTTCAGGCAATCCTGGACATATCCGTACAGGTTTGATTTTTTTTAATCTTGTATTTAAAAAAATTGGTAACCCAAACTAATATCTTTAGTCAGAACAACTGAGCTTGTGGATTTAGGTATTGACAACTGTGTTAAATATCTAAAATCCGAAATATAATTCATTTTCTTTCAAAAGTCCGGATGGACAAATAGTAATTTTTCAACCGTCCAATAAATGCTTAAATGACGAAAATGTCCTAACATCTGCATCTTAAAAATGAAGCCCATTCTCCGTTTGATTCAAGGGCCCTCTTGGATCTATGGAAAAAATTGGAAAGAAAAGAGAAGGAAGCGATATAGGAATAATGATAAATCCGTTTGGTTTTGTCTTATATATTTTTTTAAGATGATGTTATGCCTGTGTGAAACAAGGCATGGAAAAGTGCAAAAAGATTGATCCATCATTTTTATTGGAGGACCCATTCAACTTTTTTAATAATGTATTGGTTAATTGGTTTCTCTAAAAGCTGAGGTTACACAAAAAGGCTTACAAAGTTAATTATTGGATTATTTAGTCAATAAAGTAATCGTAGTTTACATTCAGTTTTAAGGCTTACAAAGTTTAAAAATTACTGCTCAAACGAAAAATTCAAAATTATGTATATATCTCTAATGACTTAGATAAAATATGTATCAAAACTTAATCAATTTAAAGAAAATTTTGCCTCTCATCATATAATTTTAAATTATGATGGTAGAGTTCCTATAATATTGTGATGAACGACTCATTAATCTCTAAATTATTTTAAATTTACTGTTTTACAAAAGCCATTTGAAACATATCTATCATTTTGAATTTTTTATTTGACGTAAACCATAATAGTTGAATGTACGCTAAAATTACTCCAACCAATATATGAAGGAAACTAGAGAGAAAAGATGCCCTTCCATCACCACTCAGAAGCCCAAAACCAGAAAACACAGAGAAAAAGAAAAATGTCTTATGTTTGATGTTTTTATGACTGTGCATGAATCCACGTGATCCTCGGTGTAAGGCATGTGGTGCTAAAAGAAAAATGTCCGATGACTTAGATTTGTTCCGATTTAATAACTTTGTGTGTTGACAGCTGTTGTGTAGTGTGCTTGTCACTTAAATTATTCGGACCAACCTGGGATGAAAGTCATGAAACATTTGGGTTGATCAAGGGGATTGCTTATTTAACCTTATCTGAATCCGTTAATGCTACTTTTTAACCAATCACTGAATTCATCTCTTCCTCTTAAAGCATTATTGGTTGGGTATAAGCTGGCGCTTTACAAGCGTCGACATCTATATTTGTGAGATATCGCTTGCTTACCAATGTCAGATATATCTTCTTTTGGTGGGTCTTTTACATTCTCTTTTTACTTTATAAGGAGGATTAAAGTACGTATTAATCTCTTTTTACAGTAAGAACTGGCCTGTAATGTTAGGAAAAGACAACATCCTTCATGTAATTATCGTAAGTTCAAAATCCGGATGGGAGATTCTATATAAGTATTTATGAAATTTTAATCTCTGAAGTATCAGCAAGTTCAATAAACTTTAGTTTCATTAAGAAGAGGGATCGCAATTCTTATATTTAATTAATTTATAAAATTAACATTTCGTGATGCATCATCAAATCTATACTATTATATAAAACATCTAAGAATTGGAGGGTCCATTTTTTATCATGATAATTTGTTTATTATATCCATTTTATCCCTCAATTAGACGAATAATATTTATTGCTAGTTGATCGAACGTATGTGATCGCGTCCATTGATCCCCTCTTTCTCTCCATTTATTTCCCTTATATACTATTATTTCCATAATTTTTGTTTTTTTATTTAGCAAGCTTGTGCATATTTGATAAGAAATTAATGGTGATAATATATGTTAGAATAATTTACTTTTCTTGCCATAAAAATCATGAATCATTAATTCATATTGTGCAAAAATCTCATCCAAGATTAAATATAGTCTTTATTATAGGTTTTCTCTATAATTTGGTGAATTTATAATTTAATATTAGATAAATTAGAATTTTTTTATCTTATAGTATTTTAATGTTTAAATAAAAAATTCTGCTGCAACGCGCGGGTATATAGCTAGTATTCTATAAATTGCATAAATGTATTTTTAGGTTGTCTAGATGTCTAAAATGTACCTAAAAAATTAAATTTAAATTATTTTATTTTTTTCTAAACTATTATCAAATTTGTCAAAATAACGTTTATCAGGTGATATAGCTCTTTAATCTTCAATGAATGACAAAGTTGAGCGACAAAATTAACATACGTTGGTCTCTTACCTTGCCATTTCTGCAGAAAATTATATAAAATACCATTAGAAAGGACGAGATTTAAATGGGCTTTATTGAAGTGGTTGAATTTATAACTGGGCAATTTTCACCAAAATGCTCATTAAAACAAAGAAAGGCCTAGACCAAAATCATATTGTCAATTCAGTAATTGTTTGTGGGATTTCCGATCCATTAACATACCTTAATCAAGGCCTAATGTTTTAGTACCCCTATCTGCTTCTCCTTCCAATCAAACCTAGGACCAGCCACGTGGCCAGAAACTATTCCAACATCCAATTTCAATGAATGCAACGGCCATACTATCATACTGATATACTTTCTTAGTAACATTCTTTCCTGTTGCATCTCTTTGAACATGGCATTCTCAGTCTGTTTTTACAAAATCCTTCTCCTATCCAAATAATCTGATATCAAACCTCAGTCCCCAATCCACAAGATGTCAGTTTTTGTGCCAATTTCCGGACCAAAGATTAGGAAACATTTGCCATTGGCTACGGAGGACGTGCGTCCAGCGATTGATGAGTATCCGGAGGGGATCATCTCGGGTGAGTGCCTGAGTGGCCTGAGAATTTCTCTTGTTAGCTACAATAATTTGCTGGCCTACCATGAGTCTCATATCAAAATTAATAGCAATGTACCATTTGAGTTTCGATCCATCGGTGCAGAACAGTTAAAAATATATATATAGCTAAATATATATAACCGATCATATATATATATTCACCTTAAACGTGCAGATTTAATTATTTATTTTGTAAACTTGACAAAAGGTAGTGGAGAGTATTTGAATGCAAGGACTTAAAAGTAACTATATAGTATTCCCTCTAAAATATTTTAAACCAGGCTCTTATAATCCTGGCTAATTTTACTATAATAATTATAAAAATCATGATGATGGGTAAAAAAAAATTAAACTGAAGCAGTTAGCTTTTCTAATATCTTATATTCTTCTTTTTGAACTGATTTTTTTTTTTCAATTCTCATCTCGTCTTACTCTTTTATCTGCTGAAATCTTGACGATAATGGCCCTCTTATTGGAAATAATATTTTTGATACTTCAAAGAAAGAAAATCACTCAAGGAATTTCTGTTCTGCTAATTATAGCCCAGTAGCTCAGAGACATGATGTCAGGCCTGTGCAATAGAAACACAAATAAAGTAAGTAGATATTAAATGGCATCCTAGAAATTATCAATTCGGTGCTTGATATAAAAGGATAAAGCCAAAGCGTCAAAGAGAGATAAGTCTTCTTCTCTCACTGTTCTTATTTCATTCTGCAGAACTTATTTTTTTCAATAAAAGCAACAGCAATGTAGCATCAAATTCTGAAAAAGTATCAATTTGTTTTTCATTAGTGAATAATAGTTTTGTCAAATTAATATTATTAAAAATAAGAGTGAGAAACATAAAATTTCAAATATATTGTAAATTTAACAGCAATAAATATTGATTTTCTTCTCTTTCTGTTGTTTAATTTGATGTAGCTGAAGTTAAAAGTTGGTGCGGTCATGTCATCCCCTGCCATAACACTGTCACATAAGAAAACTGTGTTGGGTAAATCCACATCTTCCTTAAAATGCCTCTCTTATGTTTTACTTGTATTAGAACTCATAGATAGAACGTCTTATATATTTATTTATTTTCACTGCTTCAAATATTTTTGCTGAAAAACAGATGCTGCTGCTTTAATTTTAATAATCATAGATAAAACGTTTATATATTTAAGTGCTTAAATATTTTTGCTAAAACAGATGCTGCTGCTTTAGTGCTTAAGATGAAGATCCACCGGATACCAGTTCTGAATGACCAGCAAGAAGTTGTAGGTACGTGTTATTTAAATTGATACATCATTTTCTATTAATTTCAAAATATTATATGCATTCCATTGATATACAAATTCCATTTTGCCAGGAATAGTGACTCGCTCGGACATATTCCATGCACTTGAAGCAGTGGCACACATTAAAGATTGAATCATTGATGTTCCAATTGCCGGAACGGTGTTGGGATCAAAATTGATTTCAAGGCTTGTTTTAGCCGTCAGATCAACATTGAGATTGAAACAAAGTATAAAAATAAAAATGAGTTTCATTGAGATTGATAATTAGATGCTGATCAGATGATTAAAACAAGTTTTGAAACCAATTTTGATCCCAAAGGCTTGGGAACTCCTCCGATTCCCCAATTGCCTCCCACCCCTTTTGCAGCAGTTATGTACAGAATTAATTTAATCTAATAATTCCAACATGTTTCCATGGATGAAAGTACATGTTTCTTTGATATGAATTCATGACTTGACAAATGTGATACTGAACGACTGAATGCGTTGACAAAACAAGCTAATTTTCTCATCCTGGGGCATTTTCTTATTCTGGGTTAGGCCCAGTAAGCAATCGAAGAGAACCCAAGTTAGTTGAGCTTCTTCGCCCAACACTATCAGAAAACCTTGTTGAAATTTTTAGGAACCACAGCTGAAATCAGTATCAGGATTTAAACTTGTTCGGTTTGGAGAAAATGGAAGCGAGGTCTATGATAATTCAAGTGGTGAATTTGTTGATACATTTGAGAGACGAAATTTGATATACATTTGCAGCGTCCATTGTTTATTCAATTCAAATTTTGTGTTCAGGATGAGAGAAGTCTCTTCTTTTTACTTCCTATTTTCCCCAGTTTTTACGACTGACGGAGACAGCTTAATTCAAGCTATCCGGAAATTAATAAAGGAAAACTGCTGATTCACATCTGGAGACCTAAAGTGGCCCCCTTGATGTCACTCCAAACCTATCTCCACCTATTACACCCATGCCTCTATACTATGCTGCACAAAGACCACACCACACCACTTGACAACGTTAGATCCCACCTCATTATCAGAGAATATTATCATAATCTTCTCTGACCTCTCCGAATACCAAACCATCACACACCAATATTTTCATAACCCGAGACAGCAAGGCACGACAAATGCAGAATCCATGACGCAGCGTCGCAGCCCCATGCTGTGGGAAAAGAGAGGACACATGTACACACCCACACCGGCCACTACAAAGGCCGCACCCCCATCTGCTCTTCATTTCATCCCCAATGACCGAGCCGCCCCTATTTCGCTACTCAGTCTCTCTCTGTAGGGCTTTCATGGCGCTCAAGGCACACAAAATTTTAAAATTTTAAAAATTAAGAGAGCCAAAAGAATCATTTTGCAATTGAAATCAAACTAAATAATACATATCCAAGCTGTAAATTTACTTTTGTGGAGTGAATTTTGAGGGAGGCTTATGTAGTCGCCTTGCTTGCATGCACACACTTTTAAAGACACCAACGAAAGAGCCCTCCATCAGTATCCGACAAAAAACTTCTTTAGAATCTTCAAGCATTTTCAACGTCGGTTGACTTGATCTCCTCAGTTGAGAACTATTCTAACCAAGGGCTCTCAATACATGAAAAAATAAAATGGAGTGTAAGAACATTCGTATCGGTGTCGATTGTCAAAATTAAATTTTCATATCACGTCATCAAATTGATAATTCATTTTAAGAATGACATTCTGAATAGAATGAAATTGTCAAAATGACACTTTTATAATTAATTTTCTGCTCTTACTCTGACATGACTTGTCAAATCGACTGCCAAATTTAGATAATTGTCTAATTTTGCCTAGTCTCTACATCTCTGAAATTCAAATTATAATTGTCAAATGAGATTTAACAGTCAATTTGACAATGAAATACAGATGCTCTAAGAAACAAATTTATTAGGGTTTCTCCTTTTTTACAAAGACATGACATAACACTAATCCTAAGGGTCCTTTAGATCTCCAATAGATCTCAAGAGGTGCTAGATCGGTTTTGGATGTGTTGGATCGATTACATCGCTTTCTGGACGACACAGTCAATCATTTATCCAAAAAATAACGTCAAATCACACAGCAAAATCATCCTTCTAGAGATGACAATAAAACCTATCAGCCCATAGACTTACACATATCTGTCTGGCCCATAGATTTACCTGCTCGGCCCGAAACACTAACAGGCCAGGCGAGACCAGGCCCAAAAACGAGCCAGGTCAGGCTCAGGATTTCACTTCTAACCTACAGACAGCCTGGGTGTATTTAGACCATTAGATATGGTGGAGATTAATCTAGTCCATTCACGCTAAGTCAATATTTCTTTTCCAGACCCAAGTCATTCAACAATCGACACCATCATTTCTCACTCCGGTTCTCTCATGCAGCGATCTGCTGCTCTCTCATCCTCACAGATCGCTCATGTCGTCTTACCGACCACCACACTCAGATCCTTCTCGGCCGCTCCTCACTCGATTGTCGACGCCTCTCTCCTGTCTCGACAGTCGATGCTCCTCTCCAATGGACATGACAGTCGCGCTCCTCACTCGATAGACGATAGTCGACGCATCTCTCAAGTCTCAAATCGACTGCTTTTTCCAGTGGGCATAAGTCAGATCCTACACGGCTTAGAATGAACTCTCAACGAGGAAGGCTGAAGAGTAAGGGACAAATCAGCAAGGTGTCTGTTTTCTGGTATTTCATTCTCTCCGCTGTAGTGGCACGAGTCAGAGTTTATTTGTAACAGACGTATCAATTAAAAAAAAGAATATTTACATAAACAAATTATAGGATTTTTCTTGATTTATCGTCTTTTTTTACTTTTAATACATGTTAGTTAGTTTATTTCACTTTGTTTGATCCAAATTATATTTTTATAATCTGTTTGTGCGTGATTAGTATTTTTTTCTTGTGATTAATATTTTTGTTTTGCCGAATTTTATTAATACTTGATTATGCCTCTGATTTAATTAATTTGTTCTGTTGAATGTTTTAGTTAAAATTGTATTACGCTAAATTGTGTATTTGTGTATTGTGCTAAACTGTGTTGGGTAGAATTTTGTTCTGATTTGCTGCTATAAAATTTGTTAGTTATGCATATCTATACTATATTATAGATATTATATTATAAAGAGCGTATTGACGTTCAATATTTTAGCGTATGATATAAGTGAAATGTCAAAAATACCTCTGAATCGTACAGTTCATATAAAGAATTTTCAACAAGGAATAGATGAGATTTAACCAGTCAGAATTCGTTCTCTTCTCCTGTTATCATTTTTTCGCTGATAGTTTTGCTTCGTTTTGTCCGCTTCGCTCTAGAGAAAACTAGAGAAGAGATTACGTCTCTTAGAGCATCCGCATTGATGTCAATTGTTAAAATTAAATCTTTATACCACAATATCAAATTGATAATTCATTTTAAGAGTGACATCCCTTAATAGAATGAAATTGTCAAAATAACACTTTTGAAATTAATTTTCTGCTCCTTTGCTTACGTGGTTTGTTAGATAGACTGTCAAATTTAAACAATTGTCTAATTTTGCCTAGTCTCTGCATCTCTGAAATTCAAATGACAATTGTCAAATGAGATTTGACAATGAGACGTGGATACTCTTATTATCCTCACTCAAATCGATCCCCCGGTGTCCCTCTTCAAAATAGTTCCCTGCATCGACGCATCGCTCCTCTCTACCGCGTCGCCCTTCTATCCCGCGCCGTAACCCTCTCTCTTCTTCTCTATCTTTGGCTCTTCGCTTCTTTCCGCCAATCCAACCTTACCATCTCTCCTCGCTCCAGCATCCGGCTTTAAAAGTGCGACACTTAGAGCATCCGTATCCCATTGTCAAATTGATTGTTAAATTTTATTTGACAATTGTCATTTGAATTTCAGGGATGCAGAGACTAGACATATTTAGACAATTATCTAAATTTGACAGTCTATTTGACAAGCCACATCAGTGAATATGCAGAAAATTAATTACAAAAGTGACATTTTGACAATTTCATTCTATTTAGGGATATCACTCTTAAAATGAATTGTTAATTTGATGATGTGACATGAAAAATTAATTTTGACAATCGATACCAATATAGACGCTCTTACAATGCATTCAAGTTCAAGCGACACATACACAAGATATTACTTAGTCCAGTTTTGATCTTACTCTTTTTTTTCCTAAATTTCGCTCTTACCTTTCTCCTCTTTTCTACTGATGTTTTTTTATTATCTGTCTCCTCGCTCTGAATCGGGAATGCTTATTTTTCATTTGGAGAAATCAGGGGCGGATACAAGATTTTAATCAGGGGGTCAGTAATCGGATTATGGTACCTTATCGGATTCAAACCCATTAGTTAATCAGGTACTAAATAAAAAAAAAATTAAGAATTCAACATATCATAATCAAACAGATCTTCATACAACCATATCCTAATTACACTTGAAATTTGTAAGTTGCAACCATATCCTAATTGCAATTTGATCGATACTTAAATAAGAAAGGCATTTTGTGAAATTTATTTACTGTTTTGCAACAACTTGAAAAGCACAAATAGATTGAAAAAAATTCACCCTGAATTATCCTTATGGAATCAAGTGCACAGAGCTTACTCGGCATCGGGTTCTGCTCAATTGTGAACTGAGTGAATCTCTTCAACTTGTACTGAGTGCCTTCTTAAAAAACCGTTGCATTTCCACAAAAAACTGTCAGACAACAATTGTACTCTTAGTTAGCACCCAATTTCAATCAATCTAGCTAATTAACCCTTTTCATTTCAGTTATAAATTTCAATCCTGTCAAACAACTTCAGTTATAAATTTGAAGTTGAAAAAAAAACATATAATCTCTATAGCAACAGCTTTCTTCATTTTGGTCAGTTAAAGCTCTTGAACATTTACCAATTATTCCAAAATGTATCTAAATATGAGTCATATTTAGGTACATTTACCAAATATTCCAAAATGCACCTAAATATGACTTAATTACTTGCGCCTTAGTTTACTAAATCTTATCTAATTTCTGCATTACACATCAATGGAGTCTCAACATTTTATTTATCTAAATAATTAGCATTGAAATATAAATTATATATTAATTATAGAAAAAATAATTGTGTAGATTCAATTATAATGATTTAAATATAATTTAGTTGTAATTTAATTATAGATTTAATTGTAAAATTTATTAATTATAATTTAATTGTAGATTAATTGTAGGTTTAAATGTGAAATTATTTAATTATAGATTTAATTGTCTATTTAATTATAAATTAAATTGTAGAATTGTAGAATTGTGTAATTATAATGTTAGATTATTTATTAATTATTTGTGTAGAATAATATAGATTTAATTTATTATTTAATTGTAGATTAATTATTAATTTAATTGTAGAATAATATAGATTTAATTAGGTTTTAATTGTAGAATAAAAGCTTTTAATTAGGTTTTAATTATAGAATAATTATAGAATAATATATATTTAATTAAGCTTTTAATTGTATATTAGTTTTTAATTGTAGAATTCATTTATTATTTAATTATAGAATAGATAGATTAAAAATGAAGTATAAATTAACTATAAATTAATTTTCAATTAAATATGAAATAATTATAAAATATTTAGAAAATAATTATAAATTAATTATAAAATAATTATAAATTAATTTTGAAATATTTTTTGTACTAGATAATGGTAGGCGAGCAACGAAATGAAAATGTCATAATTTATCTCCGTGGAGACAAACATCGGACACATTATAGTCAGACAGAGGTACATTATATTTAAAAAAATAATAATAAAATATATATATATGAGAAGCTAATTATGAAATGAAAATTATAGAGTGATAATAATGTCATTCGTTTCCGCATTCACCGTCCGACGATACCATATATCTCGCACATTCAGAGTAGGTTGCGAGTTATGAGATTTTTTCATCTCGTCAGGCTGCGTAAGATTTATGTGCAAGAAGCGGAGGCTCGTAACTTGAAGATTGATACGGGTTTATTGAGCGCGTTAATAGAGTTTTGAAGGCCAGAAACTCACACGTTTCACTTAAATTTTGGCGAGATGACCATGACTCTAGAGGTAAATACTAAAATATTATTATTTTAATTATAATATTAAAAAGATGGTATAGTAAGTGTGAGTTGTAAGTGTTTGCAGTCTCCTGACGGTCCTCTACAGTTGTGGGTTTTTTTATTTGTGATTATTCTCCATGTGGTCGAGCCTTCTTCAGGTCTAGTGTATAATCTCCAAGGACAACTCCTTTTTTTGTATTTCATAATAAGTCGTGTTTTACAACTTTCTTGTACCCAACATTGAACGTTTTTCCTAACCCTCAAATCACAAATTACCCAATTTAAAGTCGATTTAGAAGCAAATATTTTATTTTCAGCTAACTCGTCATCGAGTGCTAAGAGAGATTCATTCGCGCCTAAACGGCCAAACATCTCAAAATTATTTAACGCTTCTACGGGATGGTGTCTCACAATTCGTCCGGTAATTAACAATGTGGTATCGCATCTCTGAATTTCCTCATCTTCAGATTCATCGATCCATTTACAGTTTCTTTTCTTTATCTTTTTGGAGCCATTTAAAGAAGTCTCTATCGAAAGAGATCTCACTTTTAGAATTTCTGATTTCTTCGACCAAGCGTACCAAACACATGTTCACTCAGCAAATTTTTAATCCTTGAAATAATAACCTAGCTATTGGTTGCCATTGCCCATTGGTGGTCCTGCTCGCAAAAAGAAGGAAACAAGGAGAGAGCAAAGAAAATGTTAATGATCATCTCAAAATCTGAAGGGGGAATGATTATTTTGTGAGATTATGCACGTACCCGCTTTGACCCTTTTCTTTTTGTTGGCCCAAATTGTAACCATTGTTCAGAAAAAAAATATATTAAAGAATAAAAACAGACCTTAAAGTTATTTCCTTCAAATGTAATTACGCAAATGTCATTGAAAATGGCTTTTGGGCAAAAAACTGGAGAGCCAGTCGCCACTCGCCACAAGCTAGAGGGATGTTGAGCGATTGCCAGAGAAAGTGAGAACCAATCGCCACTCGCTCAGCAATTGAGGTGCTACTATCGCCACTTGCCAGTTGAGGTCAAATTGAGGTGCTGCGATTCACGCCAGAGGGAGTCGGAGTCTCAGAGAGAGAGCCCGTCACCAGTCGAGGAGAACGAGCGCCAGACCTAGTCGGAGAGCGAGAGTCAATCACTTAACCAAAAGAGAGCGATATTTACTGAAATGAGACGGCCCATTTAAAAAATTAATCCATGGGCCAGGGGGGGTCAAACAACCATTCCAGGGGGGTCAGAGCCTAGTTTTTTAGTCTAATAAAACTGTTTTTTAAAATTCAAGGGTCAGCTGACCTGTAGATCCGCCCTAGGAGAAATCATGTGTCGTTTTTTCTCGCTGGTTTGATACTAATTGAGGTGAAATTGTGTTTATTAGGTTAAATTTGGGGCTGAGTTAGATTTACTGCCATCTCAAATCTAAACTTAGGGTTGGTGTCAGTAGGAATTGGTTTAACTATCTTGGTCGGTTCCATTTGTTCCATTTATTGGCCTTTCCGCTGATCTCCACAGCAACCATACTCCTCTCCGCGACAACCACGACTAACCCCCGCTCTCACGTCATTGGGTTTCTTTTTCCTTTCTTGCTTCCTAGGTGGAACTATGACGGGTCAAGCACCTGACGAAGATAGTGAGGTGATCTTGTAGTAAGTAATAAATAGTATGAAGTAACGCCATTGTCTTTATTTCACATCTTCATATTATACCAGTCGCACGCACCTAACGAAGACAGTGAAGTGATCTTGTAGTAAGTAATAAATAATATGAAGTAACGCCATTGTCTTTATTTAACATCTTCATATTATACCAGTCGCACATATAATTATTAGGTTTTAGGCTGCTTTTTTGCTAATAAGTTATATCCTTTATTTATTAATTTTTGTTTAGTCTCTTGAAAAATATCTGCTACAGAGGCTTAAAAATTTCACTACTTGATTTCAGAAAGTTGTTCAATTTGTAAGTAATCAAGTTCAACTATTGTGTTGTGAGCATTAATTGATAATACTTACAAGATGTTACTATTATTATATGATTACAATTTATCTTTCCCTCTGAATAACTGACTGATCTGATAATATGATGCAAATGTTGAATCAAAAAGGGGTCACAAGTTCACGCCTGTAGAAGGACAAAGGATCATCAAACTTCAATCCCAATTAATTAACAGGTGGGCTACAATTGCTAAAAGCTTCTGGAGTATACACCGCAACAAGCAGTTGGCACAGGTGCAGCATGGTCCACATGTCAGTATCTTTAATCAGGATGTAAACCTCAAGGCGAAAGAAGTAACAGCTGCATCTCTTCATGAGTTAACCGCAGAGGTATAAGTTTGATTTAATTTTAAGCAATATTCTATAAAATATGAAATTTCTAGGTACTGTAGTATCAAAATTTCATTGGTTTTTGCTTGGTTTTGGGGAATCAGTTAATATCTTTTACTATTACACATCTTTGATGAGTAGTGTACTAATATTCAGGTTTAATCATTTAATAAATCATAACAATGATCTGGTACAGGAGGAGGCACAAGGATCAAACATCAAAGGTAACAGCGGCAGTGCCACATCATCAGACATTCCGGACCCACAAACAGATGTAAATCCAACCTGGAAAAACCCTAATTCATATCAGCTTCACCGCCACCCCCTTTTGACAATATGTTTGATCTTCCTCGGTTCCTCCCTTACCAAAGATGCATCTTCTCCAACCTGTACCAGGACCTGACAACCTCGCGCAAGGTCAATCCAGCTAACCGACTCATTCATGATGATGTACCAGTTATGGGTACAGTGGGAAACTACTGGCACTGCTGTAAGAGGAATTGGTAGTCAGTCAACAAGGTTTAGAGAGGTATAATTTTTGTGAATTTCTGATTTTTTTTAGCTTATTTTTGGATCTTACTTGTAACTAGATACAATTAAGATATGATAAATAAAAGAAAATTTGGAAAAGATAAAGGATCACACATATAATAAAGACCATTATCTTCACTGAGCAGCAATAATGCATAAAGCTGGTCATAAGAGTGAGGTTTTCCAAGCCATTAATTGCAAACCAAATCACTCATTTTATCTATAAGTTTTGAGGTACTATGCTTTCAGAAATATTGAACTATTCTTACGATTTTTCTTGAACTAATAATTTTTAATTGTTGAAATTGAACTATTCTTATGATTTTTGTGGTGTAGTGAATTGGTTGCAATTGAGAGACTCCAATACTTGGCTGCACAAAGCTAAGGTTGAGTTCTCCAATCCACCAATCCACAATACAAAAGCAATTCTTTCCACTTTAATTCAAGTTGCAAGACAAATTTAGGTAGCTCTTTACTGTGTAATCTTGTGTTTTGCATCAAGGTTAAGTGCATAACAGCTTAAATATGAATTTGATCAATAAAACAGATGCTTGAGCAAGTGATGTGGAAACAGTTGCAAACCTGAAACCCTTATGAAGCTTTGCCTTTGAAGAATCAACAATCAAGAAATCAAATCAGTCAGAAGGAAGGATATGTGTAACTCTCAACGTTAGTCTCCTCCAAATTCTAATTCAAGCATAGGGTTTTGGTTTAAAAAAGCGCTCCAATTCAAAACACCATGGCAATAGATCACAGACTGCGGACGATCAATTTAAGATTAGATTCTCCTCTTCAATTTAAGATTAGATTCTCCTCTTAAATTTATAACCATGTTTAAATTCAATTTCTTTATTTATATTAAAGTTGATAGGAATATATGATCACTTGTGACAAAATTTATTTATTATATTTTTCTTCAGGCAACTAGAGCATGACATAGAGACTGTGATTAATGTCTTACAACTAGGTCCATTTGAAATTCTCGAGCACAAATTTACTGCACAAGAGGTGAAAGAGGCGAGTCTATTGTTAAAAGGGCGGTGGCAAATTGGGAAAGAAATATTTTTTTCCAGAGTATCAGATTACTATTATGTGGGAAGTATGACATAATGAGGATCTTGATTTAGTCTGTGAACTACCATATAAAGATCAAGTTGGTCTTCTTATCTTTTGTTTTTGTTTTTCAATTTTTAAAGGTACTAGAGTTGGTCTTCTTATCTTTTGTATTAGATTATTGTTTGCTTTTAAGCTGAAATAGCTTTTGACTGTTATATATATGAGGTGTATGTACTTTTTTTTCATCTCCAAAAAATAAAAAAGTCTCAGTTTCAGTTATAAAAGAAATAGGACGAAGGACTCGAGTTAATTTATTTTTGAGGCACTTGATGTGTTCCCCATGCTAATTATAAAGATTGGTCAAAAAAAGCAATCATTGCTCCAAAAAATAATAATAAACGCTAAAAAAATTTGGTATCTACTTTGAATCCAATAGTTAGCATGCAAAATATCATTTATAAAATTGCGATATAACAATATAACAATACAAATCAACAAGATAATGATCAGTTACATAACGCGGGTACATAATGATCACATAAACAACGTCTCGTGACCCGCCCCATCCGCCCTTCCTAATTGTACCTCAATTACGCAACGGTAAAAATATTTAATACCCCAATTATCTAACCACCCAAAATAATACCAAACGGTAAAAAAAAAAAAAAATGTCCTCCCCCTGACGTGGCTACAGTACTAGTGTACTACACGCAAAAATTAAATGTCCTCCTAGTTGGTCATAGGTACCTCCGTTCCCCTTACAATGATGTAAGTACTACACGCAAAAGCAATCTTTTTACATGATTTTTGCAACGGAAAAAAAAATCCTAACTATTTTAATCTTGCTACGCAGTTACAGCCTACAGTACATGATATAATTTAATATCCCCCCCCCCCCAAGCCTATATTTTCAAATTTAAATTGACAATCACATTCTGCCCCATTTGCACCCTTATAAATATGTCCATAAACAAACAATCTTTTCACACAAACAATCTCTCAATACTATCAAACTCTCATATTCTCAATCTCTAAATTATTTTTAGTTTCGTTTAATTAACATAGCCGGTCCCAAACCCAAAATATAGGAGTGTAACTTATATTTTTAACAAATACTATTTTTTCTAATTGTTTATTTTCTTTTCTAATGTTATTTTATTTATTTATTTATTTCTTTTGTTACCTTTCAAATATAATATTTTTACTTACAAATAATTAAAAAAAAATCAAGTTATCCAAAAAAAAAAACGTTTCAAATTTTTTTACAGTTGTTTCGGTTTTTTGTGATTTTTTTGGCTGATTTTTTTTTGTGATTTTTTAATTACTTTTAAATTTTAGAATTTAATTTTAAATTTTTTTTAAAATAATTAAGCATGACATTATTTATAATTTTTCTGTATTTTTTTTGAAATTATAATGAGTCATTTGAGAATTTTTGAATTTAAAATAATAATAATCCATGCCTGCCCGTATCCGTCCCGTCCCAATCCATCACGTTCAACCCGACGGGTCAAAGGGTGGGTTAGAGTCATCACCCTAAACTCAACCCGTCCCGTTTAACCCGTCCAACATGTCCAATCCGTCCAACCCATACCCAGACAACCCGTGACCCGGGTAACTCATGCCCGTGTCCGTCCGTCCTCGTCGTTTGATAAACACTATGGACATGTGTGGGTTTTGAGAACATACTCGTGGGTAAGCCGGACATTCATTTCTATATCCATTTCTATCACATCAGTCACGTGAGCCTTAAAATATTAACAGACAAATCAGACATGAAATTAGTAAAATATCCACGGATATAATCTAATGCCATCCCTAGCTGCTTCGGCCTGTGCTTCAACCTGCTTCAGAGTTCAGACAAGAAATGCTGCTTTGGACTGCTTTGGACTGTTGACTGTTCTGGTCCGAAGCAGTACTGTCGGCACTAAAATTACCGTCGGAACTCAGTTGACTAGTTGAGGGACCCAATCAATAAAATTAGTCCCGTCGAACTCAATTTTCTTTGTCAAATAATGATAACAACTTGAAAGATGCATGATCTACAACATACAGAAGGTTCAAGTTAAGTTTATGTAAATTTATTTTATATACAAATGAAACTCCCACTAAAAGTCTAAAAAATTAAGGCTTGTACGTAGGTCTAATAAAGCGGCCCGATCATGTCTACCAAATTACCAATCCTTAGAGCAGGGTCCAGTATTACTGTATTGTATGTCTGAACCGAGTCTGGGCAGCATGGTCAGTTGGTATGACACGTCCACTCATGCTCAATCTTGTACAAAATTCTATTGCATGGTCGGCAAAATCATCATTTTGTTTTCATTTTCGATACTCGAAATATATTGAAGACTTATAGTTTTTAATTTTTTTAATTGAATACGTAATATATCCGCATTGGTGGATAATATTAAAGTCTAATAGTCGGAGTAAATCTTTCAAAAAAATTCTACTTTACTTTTTTTATTATAAAAAAATATCATCTGTAAGTAACTTTTTAACTTTAGCAAAAAAAAATATCTATCTACATAATTGACTATTAAATAAGATAAATATTTATATAAGTGAGTCGGATATTTATATAAATAAGTTAGATATTTAGATATGATACTTAAATATTTGAATATGAGACTCGAATATTTAGATGTGAGACTCAGGTATTTATATAAATCAGATATTTATATAAGCGAGGAAGGTAATTATATAAGTGAGATATATATTTAGATATGAGACTCAAATATTTATATATATTGTCAGTAAAAAAATAGCAAGAAAGAAAAAAAAGTCAATCAAGTATACAAGGAGAATCCACAAAATGGTGTTGTCAATCGCATCCATAATCCAATTGACACTGGTAAGTTTATCCATCAATAATAAAGGGATAAACGGGTTTATGTTGTACCCGGCCTAGAGGTCAATACGGACAGGTTCGGTATCCATAAAATACTAAGGTTACTTAAGTTTTGTATTATAATAAACAAAGAGAAGCCATGTATAGAATAAGTGCAATAGGGTGTTGTGAAAATTTTCCTTTTTCTATTGTTGTACTTAGATACTATATAAAGCAGTTGTATTAAGCACTTTTACAATTAAGATTGGAAGCATGTAGTGCCAAGTTAGTGAAATAATCCCAGCGCTGCAGAGGAAGTAACAAGGGAGTAGCAACAAAAGCAAGTATCATCTACAATAAAGAGATCAATAAATGTCAATCATCCACGCAAGTATCTTGTACACAATTACCAGCGTGGTAAAAAAAAAAAGAGAGAGAGATACAAGGTGCAATCTACATGCTTAAGAAGCGGGACTCTAGCTCAAACAATGCAGCACTAATCGTATCCAAACAAACATGGAGAGTGTGTCTGTCCTCCTCCGAAGCCGTCTCAAAGTCCGGAAACTGAGAAAAGGCTCTGTCTCGGGCACTCAGGTGAATCTGTAAGTTCGGGAGACGTCCTGCCAGATACCTAGAGAAGCCCTCTATCGATGATATGTGGTCCTCTAGCTCCCCGCACAAGCGATCGAGCGGCTCACCACTGACTCCCATGGAGCGGAGAGTGGCACAAGAAGAAAGCTGCTGAAGATAGCGGAGTCGAGCAGCCTCCAAATGCCTGCGCAGCTCATGAACCTCTAACTCGTGCTGATATACGAGAGAGCTCGCATCCTGATAAGCCCTGAGCAGCTCCTCACACATCCTGGAGATGAATCCACTCTCAAGGTGAGATACAGTGAGTAGAGCTGGCGCAATGACATCCTGCATCAACCTGTACCAATCAAAAGAGATGTCAGCGGGCAAGAAGCCCAGGATCTCGAAATCCAGCGGGTAATCTATGAAGAAGGTGCCTTGAAGTGAATCCGCCAACTCAGCCAAGGCGAGCCTCACATCTCCCAGTGTGACATCTATAACAAAATAAGTATGTCAGACAATCTATCACAAGCAAAGAAGAAATAAAGAAAGAAGAGATCTGACCTATCACCTCGTCACCCGAGACTGGCGGGACTGAGATAGAAGTAGGCACGACGGTCGCCTCAGATGGGCCCACAGCCGCACTAAACTCAGCTATAAAACAAGATAAAAGGACATAAGCACATGAAAGAAAGGCTGCAAGCATGTAACAAATGAAATAAGAAGTACCAGAAGAGAAGCCAAGCCTCAGTAAGACTCTCACTGATCGGGATCTCCGCCTCTGGGCTGTCGAGAAGTTGCTCCTCCAGCCAACCCTCATCTAGCTCGTAGTCATCATCGGCCGTTGTCTGCTCAACCAGATCCTCCATCCGATCAGAGCTAGACTTGAGCAATACTACACGATCTGTAGTCGTGAGAGACCGCTCATCAGGAGATGAAGAGATATGAGACGGCTCTTCCTCAATCAATGATGGCTCGTCGCCTATGGGATGGACAGCCAATGGGTCATCTCGCTCGAGAGAGGCATCCTCCAACCTCATGAGTGTGGAAATTGGACCCAAGACCACCTCGAATGAGTCGGCATCTCCAGTAGGCACTAACAAGATCGATGGCGAAATAGGACCGTCATGAAAGAAAGACTCTAAACGATGTGGAGAAGCCATATCATCGTGATCAGCCTCAGAGCTTGTAAAATCTGCATGTCAAAACGAAGATGCAAGAGCGGGCTAACAATTAAACATTATATGATGCACACAGACCTGCAACGGCAGATTTAGACATAAACCCAAAGATGCGACATCTATTGGCACCAGTGGGTCTGCCAAGATGTCATCCCGGGCTATCTCCGAGAGTGGGGCCTCGTGAGCTGGAAAGTAAAAGGACAGAGTACAATAATAATGAGCTGCAGCTGAAATGCACCTAAGTGAAGAAAAACAAATTTGTAAAAGAAAGATCACCCAGAGTGGGAGAAGGAGAAGGCGAAGAAGGTGGCCGAGAGATGCTATCCTGATCTCCCTTCATGGTGGCCGAAGCAGGTGGCTCGATAGGTGGCTGAACATGTGCCCCACTAGCCCGCAGGTGAGGGACCGAGAAGTCAGGCTCCGCCTCATCGTACTCATATGCAGAATCTGATCAAACGTAAACCTATCAAAATTCAGCTTGAGCTTAAGGAAGGAAAGGGATGAGTTTGAAGTATACCAATGAGGTGAGTCCTGGTAGGCAAGCACGGACAGCGGCTGTCTAACCCCTGAAAGTCCATCGGCTCTGAGGAAAGAGGTGGAAAAGGGATGAAATCATCATAAGAGAGGCTAGACGATGAACTGCCTCTATCCCTGGGACAAGTACTGCGTGCCACCACTGAAGGAGTTAACGACTGGTACGAACAAATGGCATCGTAGTACCACCAAATATAACGCCTCGAGAAAGTAGGGGCACGAGAAGCGGCACCATCGAAAGCGGGAGCCCGTCTCCAATCGGAAAAGATGTGAATAGCACCACCCAAGACCCTCGAGATCAACTACCAAAGACTCAGGGCGGAAAAGGAAGGTAGGCACATCCTGATCCAAGCCGAACTGATGCGCACATCTGTGAGAAGAATAAGGCTCTATGAAAGCATAATCGCCGATGCGGAGTAGTAAGAATCTATGACGAAGGCTGATGAAATAATCTAAGACATCCGGATGACCTCTGTGAGGAGTAGAGTCCTAAAAGAAGGTGCCGCATCAACCAAGAATCTGTAAGTGGTCCCAGCTAAGTGACGAGCAGCTAATCTAACACGACCTAACCTCAGATGGTCATGGCTGCGATAAAACCTGAAGCGAGCATCCTTCGGAGTCAGAGAGGCAGGCTCTGTACCAACTAAATCACCCAAGATAGGCAAGCGAGTCCTCAAATCTGATGATAAAGATGGGTGATACACACCAGACCAGTACATGTGTAGCCACCCGCTAATGAAGTGTCAAGGCACCAACTCCCTACAACGAGAGGGATCACGAGAAGAGGTCAAGCCACGCAAGCTCCTAGTAAATGTTGGCCAAGACTGGCACGGCCAACGAGACTCTCTCACCTCGAGCAATCTAGTTCGTCATCACAAACACTGAAGGGCGAATGGTGCGAGCTCCTGAACTAGGGAGCAAAAAGAAGTAGATCCACCAAGAGAGGAAGGCTGTCAAATAAGCCTCTCGGTCAATGTCATGTGAGCATAAGGTGTCCTGCGAAAGAGCGGGCACATCGTAGTAAAGATCGGGGCGCCCAATGCCAAAAGGGTCACGAGTGGAAGCATAGCACTCGGGATGAGAACGCAAATGGTCAGTGAAGTAAGAAATCCAGAATCTGAAAGGGACGGAAGAATGATGTCCCCTCAACTGATCGTAAATCATGTAACCCTCCCGAAGAGAAGCCGGGTGCAGGGAAGGGTCCCTCAAGTCATCCTCGACAACAAAAACTCATCATAGTAATGACCGAATACGGGCAGGCCGGTCAATTGACGGATCTCCCATAGCGTAGGGGTCAACTCCCTGTCATCAATGAAGAGGGTGTTGGTGGAGTAGTTCCACCGCTCACAAAAGGCCCAGAGCCAAGGTGTATCAATGTGATACTGAAACATCGACAAGAAAATGCAGCTATATACACCTGAACTGCAAATAATGTCCCTCTCCCGCGCGAGAATATAGCGGGTCCAATCCAACTGATGGCCATGATATTTGAGCGGAAGGCTGAAATCAGTACCAGTCCAACAAGAGGCCTCTCTGTCAATCATCTCCTTGCCAAGGAGATGGGTAAGTGGTGTCGCGGCTGAAAGATCTCGGGGCAGTAAGGGCGTGATGTCGTGAGGTTGTTCATCGCGAAAAATCAAACCACCAGCCTCGAAGATATACGGGAGTACCACGTGTAACAATGATCGTGGGTGTCCAGTCCTCAGGATCCTCGTAGAGAGAGATAATGACTCTGAGGACGCTTAAGAATCAAGCCATATGAAGAGATGGCCGAATCTGTAAAAGAGACAGTAAAGTCAACAATAAAAGAAGGGGAGGAAAAAGGTGTGGTGAATACGTATACCATAGCAGACCCTTCAACTTCTAAAATCTTCAGGACCCGCTTTGGTGGGTGGCTCTTTGTTTACCCTTGAAAAATCTCAAGGATAGAACAACTGAATAATCCGGAATAAATAAGAGACAGGAAAGGAGTGGGGACCACTAGCCAGAAGAGGTCGCTGCCAAATTCCGGAGCTATTCTATTTGTCCCACAAGGAAATCCTGGGCACAAAGCAAAGGGTATAAATACCCCACCATCTGCTATCCACTCGGCGTGAGTGACAGCCGAGAGACTCAAGAGAGAAGGGAGATCTCTCAGGTGTCACCATGTGATCATACTTTTTCTGACAAGTGGGACCCAACTAGCAGTCCCTCACAAGCAACTTCAACAGCCTGAACCTAGCTTATCCACTCAATCTAACCAAGTCGAACAAGGATTAAACATTAATCCCACATGAAAATCCTAGATAGAAGGCTGAAGGTATAAGTACCCTGTCGTCTCCTATTCATTTGAAATGGATGACTCTCAGGAGATCCAGGAGAGGAACTCTCCTAAGGGGTCATCCATTTGAACCATTTTCACTGACAGGTGGATCCCACACCTCAGTGATAGACATCAAGGAAGTCAAGATCAAACCGTAAAAAAATGATCTTCAGAGCAAATCCTATGAGCTGAACCAATACAATCCCTGTACAACAAGGAGTTGTGTCAATGCCAAGCCGGTATTTTGATACAACCAATCACAAGAAATCTCAATGTGATTTTGCTTTCAAGGCTGACCAGGTGCCAAAGCTGTGAGTAACCACCTGATCAGACCATGATTTGTGCCAATTGATGACAAGTAATCATCCTTTGATCAGATCACCTTCATGAGAATGGATTGAAAGTCAATTTCACAAGACTGATCAGGTGCTAAAGCCGTGAGCAACCATCTGATCAAGTCTAGATTTGTATCAATTGTTGACAAGTAATCAGCTTTTGATCAAATCAAACCCTAATGAACATCAATACAAGTCTAATTGGTATTTAATTGGGGGGAGTTTCTGCAAGAAGAATTTATTTGGCAGAGACACTGAGCTACAACTGAGAAGCTGGGATTTTATCCAGAGGGAAACAGGGTTTTCTTGACAAATAAATTTTTAATGCAAGGAGGCAAGGGCAAAAATGGAATTAAAAATTACAGGGGTGATCATCATGAATTTATGGATTTTTAGTGAAAATTTTATGATTTTTGGATAAGTGAAACTATTAAAATAAATTCAGAGAAAATAAAACAGATTAAATAAGCAGATCAAAGGCTGATATTTAATCAAGACAGCTCTAGGTACAACTTGGGGACAATAGCTAACTGGGGTACAAATTGGAGGGTGGAAGCACTGCAGCTATTAAAGAGAGGTGAGAGAGTGACAGCCACGTGGCAGCGCCACACTCAGCCACATCACACGGACAGTGCCACGTGACACTGTCTCATTGGTCCATGTCAGCAAGTGGGCCCCACCACAGCCAAGACAACCACCAAGTGGGTCCCACCAGAGTGCCACGTGGCAGTCTACTATTTGGCCACATCATCAACCCATGCCACATGACATCATCACATCAATACATATCAGTGAGTTACACCCAGCCTAATTGCCACGTGTCAAGCTCTAATTCAACCATTATCACCTAAACCTATGACACCTCAACTTTATATGACACATGGCACAGTCCTATTGATGCCATGTCAACTAACAACCAGGTTCATTGATGCTAATCTTGAGAGATTAACATATTAATACATAACAATGGGGCCCAATATGCAGAAATACGAGTGTAGGCGCATGGTTGAGGTGGCATGCCAAGTCTATTCGTCCTATCTATCCAATTCAACACAGTTTATTCAAAATCAAAAATAAAAGGGGGATGAACCTGGTCTAGATGCTTTGACCCTCTGCCCCTCTTCTCTCATGCGCTTTGGTACACAAGAACCAGACTCATCCAGTCCAATTGAGCTTTCTCCCCGCTCTCTCTTCTTCTTCTCCTCGCACGCAGAAGCTAGTTTTCTTCCATGGCGCCTTACCATTGCAGAGAACTTTAAAAAAAAGGTAGCAAGCATTAACGCATCAATCAAAGGAACAAGATTAAGAAGGAAGAAGAGAAAGGCAAGATGAACAGTAAGCTTACTTTAATCCCAGTCGTGATAGAAAGGGTTGTGCTTCTGAGAGATGGTATTGAGTGCTTAAAACACCAAATTGAGCACAGAAAAAACTTGCTTGTGCTTGGGCGATGATAATTGACAAGCAATTGCGAGGCAATTGAGCAGGAAGGAGATTCAAAGATCGAAAATTGCTAAAGGCAGTAGCAAAGAGGCAAACTTGATAGGCACTTCAGAGGTTGAATTGCATGATCAAGGGGCTTATCTAGGTTGAGACGATGTCAGCTAACATGAATTCGTAGAGCAATTGGATGTAAAGGTGCGAATTTGGCCAAAGGTCGAAAATGAAACAGAAACAATCTCAGTGGAGTTGAAGCTAGTAATTGAATGAAATGGCGTTCAAATTAGCCGTGAGAGGTTTAAATAGAGGCTAGCAACATTGGGCTCACTTGTCAATTAAAGTACTCAAACAATTGAGAGAATTGGGGTCAAATAAGCTGCAACACGGTCAAAACCATAACAGAAAACGGTTAGAGAAGAAGCACAGATCAATCACAGCCGTTCAAGCAACTAGAATTGAGAGTCAAGATCTGTACAAGCTGGCAATCCGACCTAGAGGCAGCCAACCAATCACAATCAAGTAAATTGGCCGATTGAGGCCTATATAAGCTGAGAACCAGTGCCAGTAAAAAAAAAGAGAGAAAAGGAGGAGAGAAATTAAGCAGCAGACACTTGAGAGAAGGGATCAATTCATTAGTGATCACTAATTGTAAAGAGAGAGAGATGAGAAATTAGCAAGAGAGTTAATCAATTGATATTTCTACTTGGAAAGAAGGTAATTGATAGTGTTCTTGGAACTAATTGGTGTTTATTTGCATTCTTTCTTTGAAATTGAGCTTAAACAGTTAGTTCATGACATCAAGTTAGTCAATTGAGCTTCTTCTTTTTGCATTTCTTGTTTTTGACATAGAATTTCCTTTCTTGCCTAATTTTCTTTTTCATCTCCTTGCGATAGTTCTAATTTTGTGTGAAACAAGTACATAGCTGATCTCCAGTGAGCCACTGGCCCAAGTATGATATGCTTGGTGAGCCTTTAGGCCTGGATTAATCATAACAATGTGAATTTGTAATGCGATTATTGTTTCATCATCATTTTCAGTGAATTCTCTTTTCGTCTCCTTAATTGAGTAAATAACTGATCGATAACTAAGAATTAAAGATGAATACCCTTCGATCACCCCTAACTATGTGATTTTAATCAATTAGATTAGTCAATTTTTGTAATTTTGTAACCAATATACTGATTCTGACGTGAGACAGAACAATCGCCAAACTCACGAAGGTAAATCGATCAATATCATTGCAAACTCAGTGATCATTGGCCCTAGACTTGTCTAGGTGCGCCTCTAGGCCTGAGAAGCACCAATTGGACGAGAAAATTCGATAGAAGATCATGACTCGTGCCAATTGGAGTCGGTACCAATCGGTACCACATATTACTAAGCAATGGAGAGTTCCAGCGCTGTCAATGACAAAGGAGAAGCCTTCAACTTACCTCAGATCATGTCTACGCATCAAGACGATGCTCTTCAATCTTGCAATTGACAAAAATTTCGATCAATTCTGTTGAATTCGACAAAAGAAGCATTTCGGTATTGATTTCAACTGGTACATCAATTGGTACTATCGTGTGGCACCGATCACCGTATAGATCTTCGATCAAGAACCACAGAGAAGCTCACCAAAGTGAGATGATGTTAGGGCACCGATCTGATCGGAGAGGGAGTGCTCCGGTCGTCGAGAACGCTGCTTAGCACGAATCTTGACGCGAAGACGACTTAGAAGAAGTAAAAGATCACTTTGCACGAACTTTGAAGTGCTGCACTAATCTTGAGATCTATCAACACACAAGATCTATCAAGAGTCCAGATAATTAAATCGAGAGAAGATCTGGGCTTCAGATCTGCCAAGCGCGTATCTTAGTAACATCTGACGGCCCAATTAAAATGGAACATCAAATGAAAGATCTGTGTGAATCTTGATACAGATCCAATGGCTCAGATTAATTGATGGGTTAATCTCAGCCCAGTTAGAGCAAGCTCCAGTAAAAAAAGAGGAGAAATAATTAATCTCGGCCCAAGAGTTAATTAAGCCCAATTGTCAATTAACAACAAGAAAAAATAATAATAAAAATGGCGAATAAATCATTTGGAGACTCTCCTAAACTCCAAATTGACTCAAATTTGTTTCTAAAAATCTTTTATTTTTTATAGTATTTTTCTATGTAAAAACATTTCAGTTTTAATAATTTTACTATACTGAAACAATTCAAAAACAAAAGTACTTTGTTTACTTTTTCTGTTTGACCAAGTTTTGACTTGTTATTTTGGCTATTATAAAAATTCTAAAAATCAAATAAAATTATGAATAATAGCCAACCTATTTTTTATTATTTTTGTAAGTAATTTTCTACAAAAATAAAGGGAGTTAAAAATAAAAAAATAAAATCACCTTTGTAATTGAGATAATAATAAATGGTATTATCTTATTAATAAAATTCAGTAATGATGTAATAATTCTTTTATATTTTAGAGGTGATTAAATAAGCATACACAAGGGGTGTAGATCAGCAAAATAGTTTGCACAAGTAATGCAATATTCAGAATAGTCAATCAACAACAGTTAGAACAAGAACATCATGACGTTTACCAAGAAGACAGTTGAGATTACAACATCAACACAGCGAGTGTGATAACTTCAAAGAAGAACATTATGATGCCTGAAGAAGTGACATTATGATGCTGAGATTGATAATCCATCGATCATCGATGCACTGACTACCTCCTAGGATTAGCAGTGTATAGATGAGGGATGATGAGTATCTCTTACAAAGGACAATGGTGCCCTTGCATAAGGAATCGTTGTAACGATTCCTTGAATCGTTATACGATTCACCAAAGCGTTGAATGATTTGCAAGACGTTGGTAACGATTTGACTATTCTCTGACAAGTCAATATGCTCTAAGGAATAGTTATACGGTTCATCATATCGTTGTAACGCTTTACAAGACGTTGGCAATGTTTTGACCTATGTTGACCATCCCGGATAAGTCTGCTATTTTCCAGAAACGTTATAACGATATCTTGAATCGTTATAACGGTTGATAAGGTGGTGACATATTTTTGTCGATTGCTGATGAGTCATCACAATATGACAGCTTTTGAACTGGTTTGTCTAGAAGCTCGCCCACTGATAAACTTGTCTCAATGTTAAACCAACCAAGAGCCCAGAGTTTAATGTTGTGCATAAGTTAACCCTGAATCTGCGAGTCGGCTAGGTGCTCAGGACTCATGATTTAGTGGTGATCAAATATATTGACACAAAAAGGTGTGAAGTAACACGGTGATTTTTGCACAAGTAATGCAATATCCAGAACAGCTAGTCGAGACAAGAACATTTCGACGCCCGTCGAAGAATGACCAAGACTATGACATTAGCATAAGCGAAAGAACATCACAATGTCCAAGGAGGTGATATCATGATGACTTTGTATTATGAATAAGTAATTCATGACCAGTCAAGCTAGTAAGATCAAACTAATCCGTCGATAAGTTTGTCCTCAGTCCAAAGGATCGAATCGTTCTGTAGTAGATTCATCCTCAAACAGTGGAATGAACCGTTCTGTAGTAGGTTCTTTCACTGACACACGCCTCAATGTCACATGCTCAAGACTTCAGGTTTGACTTTATGTGCAGTTGTGTTCGTAGGTTTATGGGTCCGCTTAGTGCCTGGAATCCATAATCTAGAAGATCAGAGAGAAGTACCATGTGGGCATATCCGCCCTTCTCCTGATTCACCAACCTCAAGATCAACCGGCTTAGTGCTTCGAGTTGTATTTTGTGTGATTGGTTGTTGACTAGTCAAGATTGAACCATTCTGTAGTAGGTTTATCTTCTAGATCAACTGAGGTTGAGTCGTTCTGTAGTAGACTCACCTCCCATCCTTCCGCAGAGATTAATCTGATATGTAATAAGGTTATCTCCCGAGCGGTAAAGATTAAACCAATCTGTAGTAGGTTCATTTTTCATCATCATATCCCACTGGATTAACCTATTAGTAAATCCAGGATGTTCTAATGATTCTCGATCATTGGAACACGCGACCACTTGGCTATTATTTAGCTATAATATTTGCTTCCCCCTTTCAAGATTTAGAGGTTCCTCGAGGTTAATAGTCCAGGGTAATTAACGATGGGGGCTTACGCCCATCGGAATCTACAAGAACTCACAATCACTAAAAACCCCCTAAATGTGCATCCCCACAAGCTTAAGACGACGGCACCAACCGGTGTCGACACCAAGAAAATGCACGTTAAGGAGATATCTCCGTGTCCTTCTTTCGCATCCCATCGCCAACCGATTTCGGCGGTGCGGAGCGCGCGAAAAAGGGTCGCACAACAGTGTCGCCTAAGTGAGTGGAAGAGATTTGCATCATCAATTTTGGAGTTTAAAGCAAGGATTGAAGTGCTTCATTGATCACCCGAGGTGTTCATCTCTCTCAATCACTCTATTCACTTGCTATCTTTCAATTTTGTTCATTCAGACATCTTCTCTTATGCGTAAGCTAGTTCTGACCGAAAGGAATTGATGTTGTGAGCCTTAGAGAGCTCGATCCGCATCAATGGCGCCTTCTGCCTCGTCGAGAAGAAAAAGAAAGAGAGGGAGAGGAGAAGGAGAGAGTTCCAGGGGACTGAGCTTGCGCACATGATCCACAACACACATGGGCCAAGTACACATTATTTTTTCCTCTTGATTTAAATTTCTATTTAGATCTACGCATGGGCATGGTGCATGATTGTTTGTGTGAGTTTTACACTCATAAACCTTACAAATGGGCCCTTTGTGTAAGCAACTAAGTCTAGGCCATAGATTTAATTATAAATTGATTAATTCTCTGCTTATGCTTAATTGATCTGACTTGACACAATCTGATAGGGTCACTTAGTTAATCACTCTATTAATCACCTATATTAGTGTTAATGTATGCTGAGGTGGCACAAAGCAGTGAATGCCATGTGTCTTGGTCCACTGTAATGTGGCACCAATGACTAACTGCCAAATGGCACTGGGGTGCTGAGGTGTGTTGCTGCTATGCTGCCATGTGGCATGTGAGTGCTGAGGTGGACCTATCATGGCCTGCCACGTGGCATGTTGGTGGGACCCACATGTCAGGTCAGTGTAGTGGTGAGACCTACATGGCTGAGGTGGACTAATAGGAGAGTGTCACGTGGCACATAGATCTGAGGTGGCTTCTCTATGTGCTGCCATTTGGCACCTCTCTTTGCTCGATGTGGACCATTCACATGCTGCCAAGTGGCAGCTGTGCTGATGTGGCCTTTGATGTGGACCAATCAGGGTCTTGCCATGTGTCTCTGGGAGATCTGACTGGGTTAAAGAGTATTCTGCCACGTGGCATGGGTTGGGTGAGGTGGACTAATGAGGTGCTGACACGTGGCACCCTCTCTCTCTTCTCTGATTTCGTGTGTGTATGTTTGAGATCCCCAATTTGCACCCAGCAGTGTATCTATCCCCAAGTTGCACCCAAATAACCCCTTGATTGAATCTCAACCCTTGATTTGCTTATTTAATCTATTTTATCTTCTCTGAATTTATTTTAATAGCTCCACTTATCCAAAAATCATGAAATTTTCATCAAAAATCCCTAAATTCAAGATGATTACTCCTGTAATTTTTAATTCCACTTTTGTCTCTGTCTCCTTACATTAAAAATTCGTTTGCCAAGAAAACCTATTTTTCTCTCTGAATTAATCCCATATTTTAATTATAGTTCAGTGTCTCTGCCAAATAAAATTCTCTTGCAGAAACACCCTAATTAAACATAAATTTAGACTTGTATTGATATTCATTAGGATTTGATTTGATCAAAAGCTGATTACTTGTCAACAATTGATACAAATCTAGACTTGATCAGATGGTTGCTCACAGCTTTGGCACCTGATCAGTCTTGTGAAAGTGACTTTCAATCCATATTCATGAAGGTGATTTGGTCAACAACTGTTTACTTGTCAACAATTGACACAAACCTTGGCTTAATCAGGTGGTTGCTCACAGATTTGACACCTGGTCAGCCTTGAAAGCAAAATCACATTGAAATTTCTTGTGATTGGCTGTATCAAAAATACTGACTTGGCATTGACACGGTTCTTTGTTGTACAGGGACTGTACTACTTCAACTCTCAGGGTTTGCTTTGAAGATCAATATCTAGGGTTTGATCTTAACTTTTCTCTTGAGTTTCTTCTTTCGACCTTTCAGGGGTAAACATCTGCCTCATTCCACATTATTCATATTTTCTTTCCTCCTTGTAACTTAGTAATGATATATCTTGATTGTAGACTTTTTGGCATCTAAAAGTTTGTCTTTTTCGGCATCAAAGAGTTTGACCTATTTGGCATCGAAAAACTTATCATTTTTTACATAGAAAAACTTATCCTTTTCAATATAAAAAAACTTATCTTTTTTTGAGTCAGACAAGTCTGTTGCTACTTTTACACATAAAAATAAGAGAGTATGAAAGAGTGGCGGGTGTTTACCCTTAAAATATTTTAAGAGCTGAGCATGAAAAACCCTAAGTATGCAATACTAAAAATAAAGAAGAAAGGAAAATAAATAAGGTTGAGAATGAGATAGACATGGAAGGATGAAAAATTAGCCACCAATCAGAAAAAGTCGTTGTCAAAACTCTAAACTCCGGACCTAAATTTATTAGTTCCACATGGAAATTCAAGCAAGAGATTCAATGGTATAAATACACCATTATCACCCTCTCATTCGAGTGGGTGACTCTCTAAAAAATTCAGAAGAGAATGATCTCCTAAAGTGTCATTCATGTGATCATTTTGTATGATAAGTGGGGCCCACACCCCAATAATAAAGACAAAGAGAAGATAAGAAATCAAAGGAAAAGCCAAAAATAAACCTAAAAGTGCTGAAATAATGGAATTCCAATATAACAAGGAAAATGTACGTAGAAGTCAGTATTTTGATACAGATAAATATATGAACAATTCAGTGTGATTTGGCTTTCATGAATATGAATTGAAAGTCATTTTCACATAAGTTGATCAGATATCAATATTACCAACATTTAATTAAACTAATATTTGATTTAAAGTGTTGATAAGTAATCAACCCTTAATCAAATAAAATTAGACCTGATGAAGCATCAAAATGATCAAAACGATGCTTAATTAGGAACAATATGGGGAGATAATATTTTTGGCATAAGCATTGGGCTCTAATATTGAGAAATTAGAATTAATATAAAAAAGAAAAGAGTTCTATGACAAAAAAATTTTGATACAAGGAGACAAGAGTAAAATGAGAATTAAAAATTATAGGAGTGATCATCATGAATTTAGAGAATTTTAATGAAAATTTCATATTTTTTGGATAAGTGGATCTATTAAAATAAATTCAGAAAAAGAAAATCAGCGCAATCAAGGGCTGAGATTGAATTAGAAGCTTCTCTAGGTGCAAATTAGGGACAAAAAAAACTATGGTATAAGCTGGGGATCCAAAAGGAAAAATAATTCAAATATGACTCAACAAACAAGATGTCACATGACAGCTCCTGATCAAGCCATGTCAACACTAAAATGACATGTGGTGTGAGTCTATTGGTCCACATCACCAAGGTGGACCCACCATGACACAAACCCAACTGAATGTGAGCCCCACCAGGTGCCACATGGTGCATTGCGGATGATGCCACATCAGCATAGACACAAGCAAACAAAATTGTGATAGAGCAGATCATGCCAAATGATAAGATATAGATGATGCTATATTTTATATTATTAATAATAAGAGTGATAAAAATAAAATTTAAAATCTACAAATGACAGCATATCACTGGAAGTGGCGCGGAGCAAACGCGCCACTCTCTGTCAGTGGTGTCTTTGTATAAAATAGTGTAAACACGCCACTATCAGTGACACGTTTGCTCTTTCTCAACGGATCAACATTACTACTGTTGATCAACCATCAAAGATGTCACTGGCACTGGAGCGTTTACAAAGACGCCACTATCAGTGACGCGTTTACTTAAAGACGTCACTAGCAATGACGCGTTTGCTCTGCATCACTGTTAATGATGCGCGCCATTCATAATTTCAAACTTTGACTTTTATCACTCTTATTATGAATAATATAATTATTATAATTATTATATATAAAAAATCTATTAGATCTACTTTCACACAGCTCACTTCGAGCTTCTGCTTCCAAAACAGCAAAACCGGATCCAAATGTTGGTTTGAGCTAGAGGTGGCATAACCCGACCCGGCCTGAGAAACTCGCTCGATCCGAACTTGATCCAACCAATTTTTTTGTAAAAAATAAACTGAGACGACCTGACCTAACCCGATCCGAGATCAAATGACTTTCAATTCAATCGATATCTATCAAAGATCTGAAAAATATAACATGTTAATTGACTTGACCCGATCCGACCTTACCCAACTCGATTTCTTCTAAAAGGTCAAACTGACCTAACCTATTCGATTCAACCCGAACTCGATCCAACCCGCTCGATTGCCACCTCTAGTTTGAGCGTACAAAGGAATGAGGAAATAACTGGAGTTCCAGATCTTGCTTCGGTGGCCTTAGCTGCGTGGCTCAACCGGTGTCAATGTTCTCCCGTGAGAGAGACACGGAGGGGAGAAACCCAATGCTAGCAATACCACAACCGGTGAGAGGCCCCAAGAAGAAGCCAGCCCTTGATAATTGGGATTTGAAGCAAAGCCAAAGCCCTTGGTAGTGTTTTTTGAGTTTCTTACTTTCTTTTGATAATGCCAATGCAATCATTTCTCTTCTTCTCCTTCCTTCTCTCTTTCTCTTTTCTGCTCTCTCTCTCTGCTCCTCTGTCTCCTCCGACCCCCAAGTCACATTTTTTTTCATGGCTACGTGCTTCCTCCGTACCTGGTTTCAAGTCCTCTATACTGGACTAGGACCCGACTTCTTCTTCCCCATGCAATTGGAGCCACATTACATGCAGCAGAACCGGTACAGTGACAGACATCACCATCCAGTCGGTACATCTTGCTCTACCACTCCCTTCACTCTATGTGTATCTCTTTTCCCTCTCTGTCTACACTAATAATCTCCGATGCCAACTTCACTAGTTCTGTACCGACCGACTTATCGCCCTGTACCAGTCTTACAATCCTTGACTTGAGTACCAACTCCCTCTCAGGTCCCATACCGCTCTCGCTGTCTAAGCTTTCTGCTCTCACCTCATTAATCCTCAATTCAAACCAACTCTCTGGCCAAATACCAGCCTCTCTTGGTTCTTTAAAATCTCTGAAGAACCTCCACCTTTTTGACAATTTTTAATAATAATAAGTTTTTATTAAATTAATATTATTAAAAATAAGAGTGAGAAACATAAATTTTAAATATACGAATGGCGGCGCGTCACTTTGGCGTGTGGCGCGGACGAAAACGCGCCATGCGCGGTGGCGCGTTTCATTATTTTTATGAAACGCGCCGCCATTCATATACGCCATTGCCATTCATATATTTGAAATTTTACCTTTCTCACTCTTATTTTTAATAATATTAATTTAATAAAACTTATTATTACTAAAAACTGACTTTTTGACAACCAGCTAACTGGTCGAATACCCGACTCAATTGGAAAGCTTGTATCTCTTGAGTCACTCCGCTTGGGAGGAAACCGTAACCTCGGGGGACCAATACCTGATTCTATCTCTTAGCTTATCAACCTAACTGTTCTCGGTTTAGCGGATACCAAAGTCACTGGTCCGATACCCAGTTCCCTTGGTCAGCTCCAAAACCTCCAAACATTGTCTGTTTACACAGCTATGCTCACTGGTTCAATACCAGCAGAGCTTGGTAATTGTTCTTCCTTGGTCAATATATATCTCTATTAAAATGCACTCTCAGGCCTGTTGCCTTCTTCTCTCGGCCAGCTCACGAAACTTAAAAAGTTGCTGCTATGGAAAAACTCAATTACTGGGCCAATACCTGATTCATTTGGTAACCTCATTTCATTGCAATCAATAGACCCTCTATAAATTCCATATCAGGTGCAATACCAGCATCAATCGGTAGCCTTTCAAATCTCCTGGACCTCATGTTAGGTGATAACAACATCTCAGGCTCAATTCCATCCTCTGTCAAACTTAACTTCTCTGAATCAACTTCAACTAGATAGTGTTTAATATTGTATCTATTGAAAGCTCAATCAATACAAAAATTATCTGAATATGTCGAGGAGAAGTATCAACTTGAGCTCATGTTTTAGATATGACAAATGGTTTATTTTCTTTTCTCTTTTGTAACCATCTTATACTATCTGCAATAACGACAATCTATTAAATGGAAAATTTAGTTATCCTATATAACAATATTAATAATTATTATAATAAAATGATGATAGTAATAATAATATTATTAATACTAATATGAAAATATATGTCATAACCACAATAATTATATTGATAAATTGAAAATAAAAATAATAATGATAATTTATTAATATAATATTTATTATTGTAGTAATTATTATAATAATTATTATATTGTTTGTCCTAAAAATAATAATTATATTATTAATACTAATTATTAATAAATAATAATTATAATTTTATTATTTTCACTATAAATTACGGCTTCACTGAGAAATAACTTGAGATATAATTTAATTTAAAAAAAATCATTATGTTAACTTTTTCTTTTTATTCTTTCTTTAATTATTCTTGTTTGACTCCATAAGAGTAAAAACATTAATTATTCTCTACTTATGTTCTAACTAGACGTGGTCAATAGAGATATTATCAAAGAACCTGGAAAATATTTTACTATGGTTATTAAAGAGTCCTTTAGCAATTGTTTTTAACTAATAACCGAAGAACCCTTTAACAACAGTTATTAATTACAAACTGTTGCTATATTAAAAAAACTAAATTAAAAAAAATTTAAACATAATAAACAAACTAAATAAATTATTAAAATTTATTAAAATAATAAATAAACAAACAGAATAAATAAAAAATCTGGACCCGAGTTTCAAACTCAGACCAGGATGTTGGACCCGAGTTTAAAACTCGAGTCTGGCAAGGAGGCGAAATTCGAGAGCCATCTTACCAAATTCATATATTTAATTATTTTTTTTACTATAAAAAAAATCTGAAAACAAAAGACCTAGTGTTCAACAAATAATAGGCTACTCCATGATTGCATGATATTGTTTATATATGGTGATTAATTATGTCTTCCTCAGTTCTATACCTTTTTCTCCTTTCCAGGCCCACCAACAATCAATCAGATCCAACCCATATACTTGCAAAAAATTCTCATGTAGTGTTATCTCACGGGTGAAAACTGAAAAGTAGCATGACTTCATGAGTCACATTATAATCCATCCACATGATGCAAGGCCTGAGTCGCCTGACCCAGCTACTGGTACTTTCTTTTTGCATTGCTCACGTTAGGACCTGAGTAGTACATGACATTCACTGGCACGGTCATAAAAAAGACTTCAATCAAACCTTTGTGAATTTTTTCAAAACTTCTGGACTTGAATCCAAAAATCAATGGCAATTCCAGATAATCTCGTTCTGTATTAGGCTAAGTTAGGTTACAATTTGGCTGATAATTTAGAGTTCACATGGGAACACAAGGAGAGATTAAATCAGAAATAATGATATATGAGATAAATTTAGGATGACATTATTTCAAGAGAAATTGATCTGACACTGTCTGCGATGGTTTAGTTATATCCAATGAAAATTGTGAACTGAGGGAAACAAATATTGTAGGGGAAATCACAATTTAACATGTAAAATTTAGTTCCGAACCATTTTTGTTTTACTATTTAGACGGCCAATTTATCTTACAAAAAACAGAAATCCTGATTTGAGAGAGATAATAGATTAATGGGGCCAAACTATTTGAGCTGGTACAGAGGAACTTAATGGAAATAGTTCTAAACAACCGAGTTTGTAATTTAAAGCGCGGTGACTTTGGGAGAAATTTAGGAGCAAAATAGCGCTGCATGTCGTTGACAAAAAAATCCAAGTGCAGATAAATTTAGGGTGACATTATTTCAAGAGAAATTGATCTGACACTGTCTGCGATGGTTTGGTTATATTCAATGAAAACTTTATGAAACACTAGTACGTAATGATATTTTAAATCGTCCTGAAAGCATAAGAAGAGAAAAAAATCGACCAAGATAGACATAGGAGAAAACAATAAAAGGGATAAGAGTACTTGGAAGATGACGATCTATTTATCAGAACTATAATTTAAGAGTTAGAATCTAGTAGTAGAGTTATAGATTTAAGTTTATTAGTTCAGTTCTTAGATTTTAGAATTTAGAATTATGAATTTAGAAATATAGTTTATAATGTAGATTTATTATATTTTATTATTATTATTATTAACATTACTATTATTTAGCATATTATCAACATTATTTTTATTATTATTATTATTATAATATTATTATTATTATTATATTATTATTATTATTATATTATCATCATCATTATCATTTTTATTTCATTTTATTTATTTATTATTATTATTATTTTTATCATCATCATCATCATTAGTATCATTGATATTTGAGATCTATGATTTTATTTTTTTCAGATTGGATTTCATTTCTAAACTATGCCAATTTATTTGGGAGGAAAATGCCGACTTACTAATAGTAACATCAATAATTCGAGTACATGATGAAGGACAAAATCACGAATGAAATTAATTATACTAATGGACATATGCAATTACTAGATATTGGCATATTACGTGGGGAAGTAGATTCATTACAAATTAAAGATTAAACTTCAGAAGTTTTACACAAAAGATCATTTTTTTTGCGGTATTCATTTAGGGGAGTTCTTAATTATTTACAATTGTAAACAAATCCTCTTAATTGTTGAAACAAATCCTCTTAGTAAGCTGTTTCAGCTCAATTTTACCACCAACATTAATTAATTAACTCACTAAAAGAACTACACAAATCGCTGTTCTTCTTTTTTCCGCCAAGCAGCTTGTAAGCTAACTACACTAAATATAAGATAATCATGTTGCTCAAAAATGGAAGTTTTGCACGCCATCTGGAAGTTCCCTTTCCAATTTGGCATTATTCACTGGAGACGTTGAAGCCGGCATTGCTGACGAACCGAGCCAATCAGTGAAAGCTTTCTCTTGTAATGACTCGGCCTCCTCATGCAATTCCCTATCGGGGGCAAAGAGGGGAATTTCAAAGCACCGCACCGCTGGAGGTGGGTGGCGCCACTTCGGCAATGGTCCTGCTAGCAGGAGTGTCTGAAGTAGCGGTCCTGCTGCGACCACTGCCTCTACTAGCTTTCCCTTCTCAGGCAGGCCTTTTTTCATTGCCATCTCTTCTAAACTTTTTATCTCCAACTTGACATCCTGGGTTGGTACTACGGGCACCTGCACTGATATTGGATTGGGACTGGTACCTGCTAAATTACAACGGATAAGAAGGAAATATGTTACACATGTAATAACTAAGAAAATATTCAACATGAAAATGAGTGTAATTACTGTAATTATACTACTCTATATCTAATTACGAGTAACAAAATATTTAAAATGAAAATTAAAACATCAGTGGAGCTCCCCATTACTGCAATTACTACTTTATAACTCAGTAACTCACCATTGCTACTCTCATCTTCTTCCGTGGAATTAGCGGTGTCGGAAGTAGGGTGCGACCGGGGATGTGAGGAGAGGAGGAGGAGGAGAGTGTGGCACTGGTGCTGTAGTTCATCACGTTCGCGGATGGCAGTGTCAAGGAGATGGGACAGTTGGATGGCTTGTGATTTTATCTGGCGGAGCTCTTCATGAGCAGCAAGACGGGTTGATTGCAGCTCGGCAGCGGCGCAAAGGAGAGCTTGCCGAAGATCAGCTTCAGAGGAAGGATGTGGGTCCCACAGGAAGGGAATAGAAGCGAGGGGAGGAGGGTGGATGGGGTTGGACATTGGAAGGATGGAAATTTGGGATGGATATACGAGGGTATAAATTTGATTGTAGGAGGGAGGCAGGAGGTAGTGGGGAAGAGAGAGGGAATCATTATTATGTGTCAGAGAAGAAAAGAAGGATGGATGGATGGGGAGCCAGTGTCAGCAAAGAAAAGAAATAAAAAAGGAGGCGGTTTTTTAAACCAAAAAGTTGGTTTTGAACTTAAAAAATTAGTTTAAAGTTTTTTAGAATCGATGATGTTGTATTGAGATTCATATTTTTAATAAATTATAAATTTAATATTCATATTTTCAATAATTATTATAAATTTTGATGCAAAATGAACGGTTTCAGAAGACTTTGAATTAACTTTTTGATTCAAAAGTCTTTGTATCTCCTCCATCTTCAACAAAAAAAGAGACATCGGTCTCGCCGTCTCAGAGTCTCAGAAGGATAATTTTTTGAGAATTTTTTTATAAAAGATCAAAGAATTATTTTTTTAATAGAGGAGTCAATGATTCCTTAAAAAATTACGGAAGGTAAAGGACGTAAGTATTATTTGTGCTTCTAACAAAATTCTCTTTTTTTTTTCTAATTCTCAGACAATTTTTGCATATGTTGGGCCCAGTTGTCATTAAAGTTTAGGGACGCAAGTTATGACAGCACTAATATTAATAAAATTAGTAAAAATAACTATAATAATAAAATAAAGCAAGTATTAATTTTTTTTCATAAAAAATATTACAAATAATAAAATATATATAAGAAATAATAATAATAATAATAATAATAATAATTTTAAAAATAGTAATATTAATAAAATTAGGAAAAATGGTAAAGAAATAAATAAAAAAGAAGAAAATAATAATAATAATAATAATAAATATAGTAGTATAATATAAATATTTTATAATATTATTACTTTAAAATAATTGGGTGTTATATTAATATTAGAAGATGTACAAATAGAATATTGATCTTATATGTTATGAGAAATAACAATGATCTAGCGCATAACAATGGTTTAGCGACAGAGGGGTTGAGCTTAAGGCGTTGAGTTTGACAGAGGCGTGAGTTCGAATCCCTCTACTAGACCATTTTTTGCTGATTTTTTAAGGGCGCAACTATTACTTGCGCCCCTAAACTATACACTTAATTCTAAAACTCGAGAGAAGTTTCAGGCTGTAAATGCATTTAGGGCCGCAAGTAATAGTTGCGCCCCTCATTTGTCCCCTGACTTGTAGGCCCACATTTCAGTGAAATCCTATTTATGTCCAAATCGCCCTTCTCTTTTTTTCACTTGTGCCCCCTTCTTTCTTTCTCTTCTTACCTAAGTAAAAACTCTCCCAACCGCCATTTCTCTTCTCCCTTGCTCTTCCTTGCCCCGCCCCCTTGCTAGAGAAGCTTCTCCCTTCTCCCTTGTGAGACCTTGCTCCATTATTGGTCATCTTCTCTCTTTCTTCTCCATCTCAAGGTTAGATTTTTTTTTCTTTTTTTCAAAAAAAAAATCCGGCCAAATAAGAAAAATATGAACAAAAGTGTACAATTTAGTGATTATTATTGATTGTTGTTGTTCAATTAAGTAGTTATGTGAACAAAAGTGTGCAATTTAGTGATTATTGTTGATTGTTGTTGTTCAATTAATTTGATATCAATTTAGTGAAAATATTAATTATGTAGTTTGCATAACAATTTGCATGACAATTGAGGATTTAATTTTATAATTTGTGTTAATCATGGCAAGATAAATGAGTAGAGGTGGTAGATGTGCTAGAGGCCAAGGTCGAGACCTAGGTCGAGGTAGGGGTGAAGGCGATTGTCGCCACCACGTGAGATTTCGTATGCAGGTTCTCTACTAATAGGACAAAATCCCATGCATGCATCCAACCATTTTTGTTGATTTTTTAGGGGCGCAACTATTACTTGCGCAACTAGACACATTTACAAACTGAAACTTCTCTGGAGTTCCAGAATTAAGTGTATAGTTTATGGGCGCAAGTAATAGTTATGCCAAAAAAAATTAGCAAAAAATGGTCCAGCAGGGGGATTTAAACTCACGTCCTCTGTCAAACTCAGCGATTCAAACCCAACTCCCTGTCGCTAGACCATTGTTATTTCTCATAACATACGAGACAAATATTCTATTTATACATCTTCTAATATTAATAGAACACTCAATTATTTTGAAGTAATATTATTGAAATATATTTTGTTTTTCTATTATATTTATTATTATTACTAGCAATATACATGCGCGTTGTAGTAGATTCTTTTATTTAAATATGAAAAATATTATAAGATAAAAAAATTCACATTGATCTAATATTAAATTATAAATTCATCAAATTATAGAGAAAACTTATAATAAAAATCAGATTTAATCTTGGAATGGATTTTCTGCAATATGAGTTAATGATTCATGATGTTTATGGTAAGAAAAGTAAATCATTCGAGCATATATTATCACCATTATTTTTTTACCAAACATGTACAAGATTGCTAATCACAGCGCATACCTTAACCCTTAAATCAAATTTTTATATCATAAAATAAATAAAAAGATATTGAGTATTGTAATTTATAAATCATGTGCATAAATGGAAATAATAATATATATGAGAAAGAAATGGAGAGAAAGAGGGATCAATGGACGCGATTACATACGTTCGATCAATTAAAAATAGATATTATCCGTCTAATTGAGGAATAAAATGGGTATAACAAAAAAATATAATGACAAAAAATAGACCCTCCAATTCTTAGTTGCTTTATATAATAGTATAGATTATTTTCTTCTTTATTATTTATTTCTTTTTATCATTTTTACTAATTTTATTAATATTAGTTCTTTCATTATTATTATTATTATTATTACTTCATATATATATTTTATTATTTGTAATGCTTTTTTTATGCAAAAAATTAATACTTGCTTTATTTTATTATTATAATTATTTTTATTAATTTTATTAATATTATTATTTTCATAATTTTTTTTTTCGAAATAAGCTTTTTGCGCCCCTAAGCTTGAACGACAACTAGACCCCACGCCTGCAAAAATTATCTGGGAATCAAGAAAAAAAAAGGAATTTTGTTAGAGGCACAAGTACTACTTGCGTCCTTGGCTCTCTGTGAAATTTTTAGGGATCATTGGCCCCCTCTGTTAAAAAAATTGGTTATTTGTCCTTTTATGAAATTTTTTGTAATGGAGTGTAGATTGTGGTTTTGGGAACCGATAATTGTCAAGGAACCAATCTACATGAGGGAATGGAGGTGGAGCCGCATCAGTAACGGCTGTTGCGCGGCACGAGGCAGCACACGCGCAAGTCGCTGGATTTATGGGGGTCACTGTGAGATAGATGAAACACAAATCTTCATGTGATTAGACGGTTTACTATACAACGCGGTAGATGATACAAATTTAGGTGGAGCCAAGGGCAGCTGCCGTTGAAAAAAAAAGTTATGCTAATATTTTTATTTTTATGTATATTTTCAGAAAAAAATAAAAAGTATATTTATTTTATTTCTCTGAAAAAAGTTTAATTTTTATATGAAAAGATCTGCCCGTCAAACTAGGATTAATGCCACAGAAATAGGCTACGCCAAGCATTAATGCCACAGAAATACAGAATGGAAAAGAAAAGGCTCTTTATTTTCTGTAACCTTCAGAGCAGTGGGATTCTCGGTTTCATGGATAAGCTTTTTGGGATCATCTCACTGACAGATGGAACACACAAAATTATAATTTGGGGTTGTGAGTATTTCTCGGTCGGATTTATCTGTCAATATGTTGGAGTCATGGAGCATTTCTGTTCATTCGTAATGGAAAATCCCGATTCTCCTTTGCTAGTGCTAAACTGGACCGAGTCTAAATTTTCTTTTGAGATTTTCGGAAAATGTAATTTCCTTAAATATAAATTATGGAAATGCCGTATACACAATTGGACAATTTATTGGTGCTCAATCGGTTTTGTCCTTTTTTTTCAAACTTGTTTGTTGAATTTTAATTTGTCTCCATGCAAATAAAATAAAAAGTCCGATGCCATAATTCAATGGCACCGATAATTTATTCCCTGATTGGGGACAACCTTATAGACTTGGAACATGATTTTTTATTGATGTATATAGGTAATACAATGACCCATTATAATTTTGATTTGGAAATAATAATACAATGACTACATCAAAATTTAGTTATCTTTGAAAAAAAATAATCGTAAAATTTTATTATTAAACTTTCCAAATAACAGCAGTCAGCACCCCCCCCCCCAAAAAAAAAAAAAAAAAAAAAAAACAGCTGAGATCTCTAATTTTGTATTGTAAGGGTCCAGATAAAACCAAATTATGTTCAACATGGTAGGCAAATGTTAGGTCAGTCGGGCACACCTTCCTTGGATCTTCCTAAATTGATGCATCAAGATAAATTTGCTTATACAGATCGGACAAGACGAATGTAGACTTTGGCAACGTTACCTTGACTTGGGCAGTTGACCAAAGACTCAAAAACCTTAGTATGGTCCAAATTTTTATAGCTAGGTTTTTGGCACTAGTGCCATTAATTAATTTTTGGTAAGGACACATTTTTATGAGTTGCATTCATTAATTAATCCTCATGTCACTAATTGATAAATGATTATGGTTTGCCCACAGAAGTTATATTATCCTGTTTTGTTGACAAAATTGCATCATAATCATTTTATGTCCAAAGGACAATCGGTGAACTGAACCCGAGTTTGTTGATTTTAATATAGTAAAAAATTGTTTAAATAAAACCCCTAAAAGCTAGCATTAAGCAACATCCTTTGATAGAGGTGAAATCAGAATTTGAACTTGAGGGTGTCGAGAGATCAGAGAGAGTCAATTTGTGAGTTTGTGATATGACGATAGAAATAATCAAAGAAGAAAATAAATCATCATTCATAACCAATTGAAAAAGGTGAAAGAAATCATTGAAAAACAAATTGAGAAGCGAATACAATTAACTTATAATTAGAACAACATATCTAAATTTATATATTTTTTTATTGATTTATATATAATTATGGGGTGCCGAATAACTAAATATTTTATAAATACAAATAAAATTTAAAAACTTCAACTAATTTATGTAAATTATGGGGTGCCAGACCTCCGGCACCCCGCTCTCTCCAGGGCCTTTGAAAGGCTGACCTTTCAAATATCTACTTATGAATTGCGTGTTCAGATTTTTCATATTTATATCCTTTCTTTTCTCTTTTTTTTTAACAAAAATAAATATTGTCCAAAATTTTATTCCGGAATTTCTAAAATATTGTAAGATATTTTAGTTTTTGAGTGTACATTATATTTTGTATTTATTAAATAAGGTTCCAGGAGTTCATATACGACTCTTTGATTCCATTTTCTTTCAATTTGTTATCTACTTCGAATTTTTATACGCATACTAGTTCATCAGAGTACGGGATTATAGGTAAAATACTTTATATAATAAATTATAAAGGCAACATTTGCTCTATAATTGTGGCACATGAGATTCAGGTACTATAATAAAAATAGTATTTTTGGACCATAAGAACAGTGAAAAAGATATCAATTATGGACCTTATGGTTAATTAATTGGTCATTGTCTTTTTCAATATAATAAAAACCGTAAGAACGTTGTGTCCCAGTAATTTTCTCAGGAGCAAAAAAAATTGTCAGGTCGTAGTGTCGTAAGAACGTTCATGTAAACACATACTCTTTTCTTATTGGTCGACGTTTAAAATTACATTATCAAACCTACGATCGAACCAATTCCTATCCTACCTACGATCAAACCAATTTATATCTCAGTATCCAAATTTATTTACAAGAATAATATAATTTATCAACAACCAAACCCAATGTACTGCCACTATATAATTTTTTTGGCGTAGTAGTAGTACTATGTCCTGGCTGTAATTTAGCCGATAATATTGATGACAAGTAGTGTTGATCCAATGATAATGGAATTAAGTGATGATCGGATGAGCAAGATGATGGCGGTTCGTATTATTCAAATGAAGAAGAAACATGAGAGGATTACACTTTGACCGACTGGATTTTTCGATCGATGAATCAAGATGAGGAAATTCGAGATGCGATACCACATTGTTAGTTACCTGGACGAACCGAGAGACACCATCCCGTAGAAGCGTTAAATAATTTTGAGATGTTTGACCGTTTAGGCGCGAATGAATATCTTTTAGGACTCGATGATGAGTTAGCTGAAAATAGAATATTTGCTTCTAAATCGGCTTTAAATTGGGTAATAATATTTGCTTCTAAATCGGCTTTAAATTGGGTAATTTGTGATTGGAGTGTTAGGAAAAACGTTCAATGTTGGGTACAAGAAAGTTGTAAAACACGACTTATTATGAAATGCAAAGAAGGTAGTTGTCCTTGGAGATTATGCGCTAGACTTTGAAGAGGGCTCGACCACATGGAGGATCATCACAAATAAAAACCCCCACAACCGTAAAAGACCACCAGAGACCGCAAACACTTACAACTCACATCTAATTTGATTGCAGGATGTGTTCGACAACATTTAAAGAAGGATCTCTCTCTAACAGTTCAACAAATCGGTATGATTATAGAAACAAAATATCCCGGTGTGGCACCGACGTACGGTAAACTTTGGCGTGGCCGAGAAAGAGCAATTGAACAATTATTTGGCACTTGGGAATGATCATATACATTGCTTCCACAGATATTGGAGGCGATTGCTCGGACTACTCCAGGTACAAAATTTAAATTATTGACGTGTGATACTTCGGATAATAATGTAAAAATGTTTAAATCCATAGTTTGGGCTTATGGACCGTGTATTGCAGCGTTTAAACATTTAAGGCCCGTTATAACCATTGACGCTGGATTCTTATCGGGCCGTTATAAGGGTAGATTATTGATGGCGTGTGGATACGATGCAGAGAATAAAATCATTCCTCTAGCATTTGGAATCGTGAATGCAGAAAATGTGGACAATTGGGGTTGGTTCATGCGATGGGTCCGTAATGAAGTGATCCAATGTAATATGAAAATATGTGTTATATCCGACCGTCATAGGGGAATAAAGGGAGTTTTTGAGCGACCGCATTTGGGATGGTCTGTACAACATGGAGAGGCGTACACCGTATTGCATGCAACACGTCGCGAGAATTTATATAAGGAAGCCGGAAAACTGGAAAGAAAGAAGATAATCTCGTAGATGATTTCCGAAGAAGACTAGCGAACAAAAAGAAACCGCGTCAAGTTTCGTAGAAAGATGACAAATTTTGAGGAAATCAAATAGAAAAGCTTATGATTTTTTAAAAAAAGTCGAGGCAGAAGATTAGAAAATGATGATAAAAACCTCCTAATTTTGCTTCGTGGGCACAAACGTATGATGGAGGACATCGATGGGGTATAATGACCAGCAATGGTTCTGAAGCTCTGAATAGCGTCTTCAGAGTTGAACGAACTTTACCGATTGCAGCAATTGTGGAGGGAACATGGTATAAATGTGCTAAATGGTTCGATAAGAGGGAAATGGAAGCAATGAACCCGCATAGAGCATGCAAGCAATGACACAAAAAATTGATGACATCTTGGCAAAACGTGACGACAAAGCGTGTTCGTGTTGATATTATTTTACTATATTTTACAAAATTTTGAGCATATCGTGATACCTTTTGTATTTGTTTCAATAATTACAGCTCGTATGAACGTAATTCCACTCGGAACTGCTCGAGGAGAATATGAGGTTCATGTGCTTGGTGAGAGGATAGAGAGTGGAGGGTATGGACCGTTCAAGTACACTGTTACAATTTTGAGTGAACGACGCACTCGAGATGACCCATAATTGTCGGAACCGCATTGCACGTGTGATTGTCAAAAACCTCAACTGACTGGGATACCCTGCTCTCACGTAATTGCTGTATGCCAACATAGAAACTTTGATGTGTACGATTTCATAGATGAGCGATACAATACAACTCACCTACTGAATACTTGGTCCGGATAATTTCATTGTTACGGTGATCAACAAGTTTGGCCGCCATATCTTGGAGAAACTATAATACCAGATAAAGAACTGATAAAAATTGGTCGGCGTGCGAAGGTTAGACGTCGAATGGTAATGGATGAGATGGAGGGCAGGATACGGGGTCGAGGTAGAACGAGAAATATACAGTCTTCTGAAGGTGGGTCATCTCGAAGAGATGAAATGAGTCGTGACCCACTTCTAATGGATACATTACAATCAGGACGGCATAGGAGTAGGGCTTCAAGTCCCACAACAAACAGAAGAACCCAAACTTCTCGAAATACTTTGCAATCATCGAGACACTCAACTAGTTATGATCCAAGAGATAACAACAGAATAACTCAAGCTTCTCGAGATGCCGTGCAATCAGCGAGACACTCAACTAGTTATGATCCAAGATATAACAACAGAATAACTCAAACTTCTCGAGATGCCTTACAATCAACGAGATTCTCAACTGGTCATGATCAAGAAAGACAAACTATCAATGCTTCAACTAGGGGTGATAGAGGAAATAATTTTGGAGGTAGAATCTTAAATTTTTTCGCACGGAGGAAAAAAAATGATGTATGTTTTATTTTTTCGTACTATATGTGTGTTGTATTTAAGTAAGGGTATGTTGTATTTAAGCAGAAAATATGTTGTATTTAAGCAGAAACTCCATAATAAAATATAACCATAATAAAACAAATAATACAACAATAAAAAAACAACATAGAAACTCCATAATAAAATAATACAAAAAAAACAATATCCATAATAAAAAAAACAACATATAAAAAAACAGCATATAAACTACTCCTGACGACGCCTAACATATCGACGTGCTCTCGGACGTGTCTCGTAAAAATAAAGACGGTATATCAGTGAGCTGATTATTTTTTTTTAAACAATTAATATTGACTAAGTTGTAGAACAAACAACTAACCACGCTAGGTTTATATCGAGGAGGTGGATGAACGTCACGCTGCTCCCGACCATGAGCAAGTGGAGTGAAATCTCGTGTCCGTGCAGCTCGCAAAGATCATCCTGAATATGCGATGACTCTCCAGGCCCGGAAGGATAACCATACTGGGCTGGATCATAATGCTGGCCGTACTGCGGATCCCATTGCTGGTCGTACTGCGGTACATGATCCATTGGTATCTGCTGGGTCTGTGAGAAATGCTGAGTGCCGAATGGATCTGAGAACTGTGCACCCGATGGATCGGGAATCTCAACAGACAACCTAGCAATAACTTTGTTCCAATCGTAGTTCTCTGGCATCTGTTAATACAGTTCAAATCATTTAAATTACGCTATTAATACAGTTCAAATCATTGAAATCAAGGTATACAAAGACTTACGTTGTCGAGGAGAGGCGTGAAGTCGCGGCCTCATAGGGAAATGCGGTGGATGAGTAGTGGATGGAGTCGGTGCGGCCTCGCATCACCCGTTGAATCCGAATAGCATCAATATCCGTGGGTAATCCCGCCGCCGTAAGAAGCTCGTCCATCTTATGAGGCATGCCCGCATCCTCAAAATACCCTTGCAATCGGCGAGCGAAATCTTGCCAAACCGTCTCCATCCCCTAGTCACCGCCCATCGGACCGCCTTCAAGGCACTCTTTGTAACTCTAGCGATCTCTGTTATACAATGATTACATACATATATTACTTATTACCGAATAGTGCATATAGATATATAAATTTTATAAATTTTAATATACCGTGTCTGTCCATGCGAGGTACGTGAGAATGTAGCCGATGTCGTGATCTCCGCCGCTTAAGGTATAGGAGGTACGACATCACTCGGATCAAGTGGAGCGCTAGCGCTCCATAGAAATCATACCACTGTCGATACCTCCTATAGTCCTCCGCATTCCACTCTTCTTCATCCGGTCTCGTGGAGGAAGCTCATTCCATATGTCTACATACGCTTGATGATGTTGTCTCCAGTTCATATTTTTTTTCTTGAATCCAAGCGCAGATAATTTCTGATGCTCCTCCATAAATGTCTGTAAAATTAGTTAGTATAATTGTGCAAATAGTTAGTATAAGAAATAATAAATATAAAAATTATAAATTTTTAGTATATATGGTAGAATACCTCGGGAAGTGGAGGCGTGTGATCGATCGAAGTAAGCCGAATCGCTCGCTCACCCGATCCGGATAGTACCACTCTACTATCGGAAAGTAAATAAGTGGAAGCCGACAAGTATACGAGTCCATAGAGTCGTCTACGCATGTCGGCAATAAAGTGACGAACCGACTCGTACGGCCTCCAATTGACATGCGTGTGCAGCAACATAATCAGCTGATCCCTCACGTACTTCACACCGACGTGTGACGGATTGAGATATCTGTTCTTATCAAGCGTTCATTTTCTATTATCAGTTCAAATTATAATTAGTGATTACACATATATTTTCATCGATTGATTGATTATTTTTAAATTAAATTATTACCTGTCAAAAGGCGCACAACTATCACGGTCCGGTGTACCCCAGTCACTGAAAATGAATGCATCTGAGGCAGGTAATGGACGAGCTGGGGGCAAACGTGTCCAGCTCCACAACAATAACAAAAGCCACGGACCACCAATACTCCTCGTCAGTCCTTGGCATGCCACATCAAGACGCCGATATAAATAACCAAGTACCGCAATACCTAATTTCTTCTTCTACCGAATTGTAAATCTTCCCGTAAATTAAATATTAGTAATAAAATTATTTAATTATGAAAGATAAATTATTTTAAAATCCTTAAAATACTTACCGTCAAAATCGACGGAAAAGAAACGCCGGCATGAGTCTCCACTATTGTCTGGGAACATGATACACCCCGCCAACTCCAAAGCAAAACCGATCGCATATTGATTAAGACCCGATGATCGTCTACCTCTGGAGCGTGATCAAAGTGGGACCGTAACTCTCGTAGGGAAATAGAACGTCTGCAAAATTTTACATTTAGCTTAATCACAGTTTGTGAACGAAAAAAATTTAAATTTTTGTACAGTTTAATAAATTACCTTCCATCTTTGCAGAATGCTGATATATCATCCTGCCCAAATAACTGACGGATGTATGCTGAAAAAATCTCCATCAGTATATCCAATCACCGGCTCACCAATGGTGGATAAACCCCATAGACATGCGACGTCCTAAAAAAAATTATATTACTATACCATCTTTTTAATTTTGTAATTAAATTAATAATATTTTATTATTTACCTCTAGAGTCACGGTCATCTTGCCAAAATTGAAGTGAAATGTGTGAGTTTTTGGCCTCCAAAACTCTATCAACGCGCTCAATAAACCCGTATCAATCTTTAAGTTACGGGCTTCCGCTTCTTGTACATAAATCTCACGCAGTCTGGCGAGATGAAGAAATCCCATAACTCGCAACCTACTCGAATGTGCGAGATGTATGGTATCGTCGGACGGTGAGTGCGAAACGAATGATATTGTTATCTCTCTCCGTAATTTTCATTTCATAATTAGTTTCTCATATATATGTATTTTATTATTATTTTTAAGAATATAATGTACCTCCGCCCGACTATAATGTGTCCGATGTTTGTCTTCGTGGAGATAAATTATGATATTGTCATTTCGTTGCTCGCTTCACCATTATCTAGTACAAAAATTCATTTCATAATTAATTTATAATTATTTTGTACTTCATTTTTAATCTATCTATCATATAATTAAATAATCAATAAATTCTACAATTAAAAGCCTAATTAATCTATAATTAAATAATAAATAAATTATTTCTACAAAAATAATTAATAAATAATCTAAAATTATAATTACACAATTCTATAATTTAATCTATAATTGAATATTTTTTTAATTAAAAAGACAATTCAATATATAATTCATGAATAACTAATAAATTTAAACGTACAATTAATCTTCACATTTAAACATATAATTAATCTTCAATTAAACGTACAATTAATCTACATAATTAAATTATAATTAATCTACATAATTTCACATTTAAATTATAATTAATCTACATAATTAATCTACACAATTAAATTATAATTAATCTACACAATTAATCTACACAATTAAATTAAATTATAATTAATCTACACAATTAATCTACACAATTAAATTAAATTATAATTAATCTACACAATTAAATTATAATTAATCTACACAATTAAATTATAATTAATCTACATAATTAATCTACACAATTAAATTAAATTATAATTAATCTACACAATTAATCTACACAATTAAATTAAATTATAATTAATCTACACAATTAATCTACACATTTAAATTCTAATTAATCTACACAATTAATCTACACAATTAAATTATATTTATATAAAATTACCTTTAATTGCAAAATTTCAAACACAAAAATGCACTCGTACATTTTTTCCTCCTCTTCTCTTCTTTTTTCTTTCCTTCTCTTCTCTTCTCTTCTCTTCTCTTCCTCTTTCTTTCTCTCTTTCTTTCTCTCTTTCTTCTCCAATTTCTTTGTCTTTCTCTCTCCTCTCAACACAGCGCAGGTATGTTGCGCGTTTGCTATATGTAAGAGGGAAACGCGCCACCGTCGCGGGCGCGTTTCAATATAATAAGGAAACGCGCCACCGGGCGTGCGCGCGTTTCAATCACGCCGCGTGGCGCGCGTACGATTCGTATATTTAGAATTTAACCGTTATCGGTCTTTATTATTAATAATATTATTTTATTAATTATTATATATAATAAAATCTGAAATTACATGCATGGACAATTGTTGGGGTGCTTGGGGTTCGTTTGTCATAGTCGGCCGGACAAAATATACATCGGAAGATCGAAACTACATTATTCTAACTCTATAGCACTATAGCCTAATTTAGGACTGATGGAGGATTTTGATTAGGAATCAGTAATCAAATTTAATTATTTATCAGGTTAAAACTCATTAACTAATCGAATATTAAATAAAATTATTATAATATATATTTTATATATGAAAATAATAAAAAATAAAAGTAAAAATAGTAAATAATCAAAGTGATAAAAATATTTCCTTTATGAGACTTCATATTTTAATTTTTTTGCATAATTCTTTCATTATTCATGATATTAAATATTTTTTCTCCATGAAAAATAATTAGACAATTCAGGAGAAATCAGATTAAAAAAATTTTAGACTAAAAACATTATTTTTTAAAATCCAGAAGGGGTCAATTGACCCCTCTAGTATATTTTGGATCCGCCCCTAGCCCAACTGTATGTATATATATAGAGAGAGAAAGAGAATTGGGTTATCTTAAATAAATAAATTAATTGACATTTATGAAGATTGATTTTATTAAAGTGCAACCATGATGAGTACAAACTATAAAATGTTAATTATATATATAGAGAGAATAAAGATATCATGAGCTTAAACTCACGGAGGACTTCTGTGAACTTAACTCAAAAAATTTATCAAATGATCTCTAAATTTTAATTTATCATACTCATTAAATTATGTATATGAAAATCTTATGGGATGCAAAAATTTGGAGTATTTTGAGCTTTTTTAAGTAATACATTTTTAAGTTTTAAAAATAATGTTCAAACGTTAAATATTTTATTATTATTTTTAGAGCTAATTTTCAAAAATTAAAAACGGTGAATTAAAAAGTTCAAAACATTTCAAATTTTTATATCTCACAAGATTTTCATATAAATAATTTAATGATTATGATAAATTAAAATTTAAAGATAATTTTATATATTTTTGAGTTAAACTATCGTGAGTTTAAGATCTCACGTGAGCTTAAACTCACGTGAGCTTAAACTCTCTCGATATATATATATATATATATATATAAAGTCTTAAGGAGCTTGGCCAAGTTAACTGGCATTCACACAAATTAGGAAAAAAGTCACTGATGAAATAGCACCGTCGACATTATTAGACGCGTAATTTGTTAACTGTATACTTTTTGTCAAGAGAAGGGATCCAATTACCATTTTTTTGTGCCCATTGTGTCTATTTATTTATTTATATATAAATTTTAAAATGTGAACCATTAGATGTATTCTATATCATTTAAATTGTATGTATATGAAAAATCATAAAATTTTAACTTCATTTGAATAGTCATCAAGTAACATGTCTAAATAGTAAAATTTGGTCCGTTGATTTTATTAACGCTTGATGCCTATATAAATAATATCTAAATGATATAATTTTTTGTATACATATATAAGATGATATTTACAAAATATTCCTTCAATTAATTTTGTTATTTAAGAATTTAAATAATAGTTATTTGATATTTAATTTTAATGGCACCGATGTGGCACCAAAATGATGGTAATTGAATCCCTTCTCTTTTGTCAATTAAAAAGTGTAAATATGTAAGCTACTTTACTGTGTACTTTTGGCTGGCTAGTTAGCTTAAATAATTATATGTTAGTTCAATTTTACACATGGTTTCGACTTTATCAATTTCGGCGCATGAAACACGTATTAAATTCTCTATAATTGAGAAAAGAACAGTGTGATAACGCATAGTCTCCCGTCAAAATAAATGAGAAATCATAAGAACAATCAGAACAATTAAGGTGTGAGTTCTGAATGATAAATGCTAAGATTGAGCCATCTCTTGAAAAATATATTCTGAAGAATAAATATAAAATGCCCCAAGTTCTTCCAAAAGAAATTTATTGATGTATTGAAGGTCAACTTTGATTGTCATATTTGGAAAAATATTTTAATCACAGGCTGACCGAGTGCAAATACTTACTGATTTTGTTTGTAGATATTATTAATACAGCAAATTAAGGCAAAAATATGTATTGTATGTTGACAGTTACAATTATTCATCACTTTATTTTAGTTTTTATTTGTTAATTTTTTTGTTAAGATTGTTCCGTTATTTTTAATCATGTTTAGTGTCATTCTTATTTGACCTTGGTAACTAGTAACAATTTATTGTATAAAATTGATGAGTTATTTTTATTTGAGTTAATGATGATAAAAATTTTAAAAATTATTTATCATCTTTGTTACAATAAATGAATTAGCTATTATTTATTACTTGACAATTAATTCATATAATAATTTTTAATCATGATTTTTTATATTCGTTGTTATATTTGATACAAGAATTAACTATTAATTATTAATTATTTGACTAATGATATTATGCAATAATTTTAATTATTAAATGGTTTCTTAATATTGGATTTACTTATCAGTAATTATCAGTAATTACATTAAAATTACTTTACATTAAAGAAATCTATGCATATGGTTAATTTAATTTGATAACAACTTTTTAAATCTTTATCATTCAAAATTTTACCATTTCTACGTTCATTTAAATTACGGGTAGCCCCTAACCATATCTTTGCCACTTCATACTTCATATGCTATTCATAATTTTACTAGTTCTTGTGTATGATTTTATTATTTGGTGTACATATATTTACAGTTCCATGTCATCAAAAGGTATGAAGACGAAATCCGGAAAATTGTATCACTACTCTATACTGGATTTGCATAAGATTTAGACATCTTCAAGAATATATATTTTTTTCAGTAAGTTCTGTATTGTATTCAGTACGCTCTTCATAATTGACATAGAAAAATAAATTTCAGCAGACTACTTTAGTTTGGCATATAGGTGAAGAACCTGATCCGACTCGTCTGGATCTGATATGACTCAAAATTCAAAATAATATGATACTGGATGATTCGATATCCGATCCGATCAGACTTGATACGATCCGAAATTCAAAATGACCCGACACTAGATGACTTGATATCCGACCTGATACGGTCTAAAATCCAAAATAACCCAATGCTAGATGACTCGATACCCGATCTGATACGACTTGAAATCCAAAATGATCCAACACTAGATGACCTAATATCTGATCCGACACGACCTGATATAACCCGAAATTTAAAATGATCCGGCACTAGATGATCCAATACCCAACCCGACATGATATGATACGACCCGAAACCCGAAATGACTGACACTAATTAGATATCCTGATACCCGACCCGATCTAATACGATCTGAAATCTAAAATGTCCCGACCCGATCTGATGGTAATCAACGGAAGCTTACTAGCAAGATATTGTTCCTTTCTGATGGTAATTTGTGATACTTATTTTGCTTACTACTTACTGATACGACAACTAGAAAAAACCGTGTCAACGTCCATAACTGATGTTATTGGCATTCAAATATTGAGAAAACACGCTGATAAGAAGTGGTGGACCCCTTAGTTAATTCATCGATCAGTTAAGGATAATTCATGACAATCCGATTATGTATTTTTAAATTAGTTGATTGACGTCGTCCAAACTTTGAACCTGATAAAATTTGTCTAGCGTATAGTCAACATGATAATTTAAAATATGAGCGGAACAAATCATCGATGACTCGTCTAGGGTTCTTGTTGTATCATATATTCTCTCATGCTTGTAATTGTCTATGTAACATGATAACTCATTGGATGTTAAAAAAAACAATACTATTTTCTGAAAAAAATAAAGATTCATTATGTTGAATTTATTCTCCCATAAAAAATATTATTATTATCAAATTTTCATACAAATATGAGCTATTAAGATTGTTCATCCAAAAAATTAAAAATAGCTCAATATATGACACTCATTTTTTTTGACCTGATTGAAGATGCAACTTACTTTAACATAACTAATTTTTTATATGTAAGATATTTATTATATCATGATCATACTATAAAAAAATCTAAAAATAATGTATATCTAGCCTTTCATCAGTACATTTGAAAATTAATGGCTATAAATTATTTATTTGAGTATGTTCACGATACAACATCAAAAATACTTTAATTATCTATATTATATGACATATTTATATAACATATCCTCAACTCGAGATTGTTTTGGTGAGAGAAATCAATCTTACATAAATGAATTGTCCATAATTTTAAAATACAAAATTTTGTTAAAATATGAATTTATTGTAATAAATATCTAATAATTTAGTCATTATTGTGAATAATAATATATCTAAATTGTATAATAAAATTAATATTAATTATGACATCTATCAAATATATTTTCTATTAAAAATTTAACATATCTTTCAAATAAAATTTGTATGAATGATGAGGATTGAGGAGATAAAATAATAAATAAAAAAATTAATTAATTTAAAATAAGGTGAAACCAGTATGACTTAGATATGTTTCACTTAGAAATTAAATTTGACCTAATTAGATCTGTAAAACCCCATATTTTAAATTATAAAATATGATGATGATAATGATAAGAAGTTAAATTCGATCACACATGATCGGGATTCAAATTATTCTTGAGTTCCTGACCGACTGTTCCATCTCTCAATTCCCTCTTTATTATGTCCCTGTCGAACAGCATCCATTTTCTTTCCTTTTTCTTCCCTTCTTCCCAAAATTAATATGAATGTTTCCTGTACTACAAATCAAATTATGAGCTACTAGTTAAATAACAAGTTAGTTGTTTCTATCAATCTATTAAAAATAAATTAAAATAGATTTAGAATCTTAACAAATTAAATTAAATTAATTTGACTAGGTTAAATAATAAAAGTATTTAGTTCAATTGAAATTATGAATATTACAGTTGATATCAATTACTAGATCGATATTACTTTATTATTTAAATTAAAAAATTTATTATTTATAATAATGATAATGAGTTTATTGTTTAACACATCTTTCAAATGAAACTTCTATGAATGGAAAGGATTGAGGAGATAAAATAATAAATACAAAAGAAGTTTAATTCAATTGAAATTAAGCTTAAACATGTATGATTCAAATATATATCACTTATAAATTTAATTTGATCCGATTCATTTGATCTGACTAGACCAAACACATAGATATGATGAAATCTGATTTGATCTGATCTAGTTTGATATGATCGGAAATTTGAAATGATCCGATATTAGATAATCTGATATCCGTCCCAACCCGACTGATACTACTCGAATCCGAAATGACCCGACACTAGATGACCCAATAACCGACCTGACTCGATCTGATATAATCCGAAATCCAAAATGACCCAACACTAGATGACATGATAATAGATTTGACCCGACCTGATATGACCCAAAAGCATAAATGACCCGATAACTGACTCAACCCGATCTAATACGATCCGAAACCGAAATGATCCGATACTAAATTACCCCAATACCCGACAATCTTGCTGAATCAAATTAACCTGACCCGACCAGATCTGAGCCGGACCAACCCAACTCGCCCAATTATCACCTCTAGTTTGGATTATCCTTAAGTTACCCCATGAATTTACTGATAGTTTAGCATTTATATATGTCATATTCGTCCATGACGTTAATAGGAAAAGAATCTTATGTCCTGCGCATTCTTTACTGTGATGTAGCCATATTTCCTCCCTTCAGGGCCAAGATAGTCCAGTCTTGGTCAATGCAAAAAATTCTACAAAGAGAGAACCGTGTCTTCAATTATGTTTCATATGCACATATGATTGTACAGCTTACAATTACATCTCTATACTTTTAGGTCATCATTTGTGAATTCCAGCGATGCATCTGCGGCCAAAATGCTTGACCGTGATGCCATACACCGTGTGGAAAAACAATATCCCAATTATAGGCCATACTTAGATGAGGAATTATCTTCGTTAAATTAATATTAAAATTTAATAAAAATTATACAACCGAACTACCCTTCCATTTATTTTTTTGTCATTCCTTTTAGCCTATTTTCATGAGCGATTGATTTTTTATTTCTCTTTGATTCATGTATCGTAAATTCAAAAGAATTAGGCTATGATTTTACTCATAGTTAATGATCAAATTTACTAAGAACTAAAAAATATAGCTAAATCATCTTTAAATCTTGATTTATGGATCTCAATAAATTCTTCATATCAAAATCTTGTAGGATATAAAAAATTTCTATGTTTAAATTATTTGAAGTATTTACTTATTTTTAAGACGACTCAATGATAATAATAAAATAATAAATATTTCTTAGGTCATTTTTAAAAATCCAAAACTAATATTTATAAAATTTGAAATATAGAATTTTTTTATATCTTATCATATTTTTAATATAAAGAATCTATTGAGATCCATAAATCAAGATTTGAATATGATTTAACTATATTTTTGAGTCCGTAGCAAATTTGATCATTAAATACGCGTAGCACCATAGCGAGACTCAGTTCAAAATTAAACCTTTCTACCCTGCAATCCCTCTCTCAATCCTTCCATCTGCCCTCCCTTTTTTTGTGTTTATTTTTTCATATTGTTGATCAGATATGACAGTCATTCTAATGTTATTTATTTGTTATCAAAGACAACACTCCCTTTGAAAAATTAATATATGTATTTTTTCAATATGCTTTTATAATGGTATTGAATTATAATGTCACAAATATAAAAGGGATAGAGGAGTCCCATTGATTAATAGTTAACAGTAAAGAAAAGATTTATATAACGAAGAAGAAGTGAATCAAGGAGAGAGTTAAGTTGGTCATATATCTTTGTATTAAATTTTAATATTGATTTATTGAAGATAATTCATTCTATGGATAAATAATAAGTTAAGTGAGTTTTAATAGATAAATACAAAATGATGAGAATATTATCAATTAACCAAATTTCTATAGTTACATATCCATTTTTTTCTCATTTCTACTGCGGGTCGTTCTAAATTAGGTAGATTTTTGGGATGTGGTAAGAAATTTTCAGCAAAGTCTCAACTTTAATGGGCCATCATATCAAGGATTATTTTCTTTTTCTTTTTTTGGCTACATAAGGAAGAATTTTTTTGCTTATACATGGATCACTTTCTCGTTGTCAAAGTGTAAATGATCTATCTAATCATATGAAATGATTTTCATATGAACATCTAGATGTAGATCAAATTATATATTTTTTTAGAATTTTTTACTATTTTTTAAGATTATTAGAAAATTATTTAATTTAATTATTGTGAGTTATTCAAAAGAACCGATTTTCTAACTATCTTAAAAAATAATAAATAAATAAGAAGGTTAAAACTGAGGGGAGGAGGAGGATGGAAGAGTCTAAAAAATATAAAATTTAGTGATAGAAATTTATATAAAAATCATTTCGTACGGTTCGATCGATCCATATCCGTGCTATGCATAGCATGCCCAACTCTCTCTTTCTCTCTCTCTACACACACACACACACACACACACACATATAGAGGTATGCTAATGTGCTTTATAAAGCATAAAAAACTTCGTACTTCACGCTTATATCTCATGTTTTATTTAAAGGGATAGAAAATTATTGATATTGGTTCAGATGACGTCAGATCAATGAATTTTTTAGCCCTTCAAAAAAATAGTAAAAAAATTCCAAAAAATATAAAATTTCATCACCAAAGAGATTTTAATATGAAGATCACATTTAACGGTTTGGATTGTCCATTTGAATTTTAAAATATGAGATATAAACGTGAAGTATGAAATATTTTGTGCTTTATAAAACACATTAGCACACCTATATATATATCTTATGGTGCTTTGTAAAGTAAAAAACCGTTATTGTTTCGGGGTGATATTTTATATTCCGAGGTCTCAAATGGTCAATCTAAGTTTCTCAATAATTTTTTCATGTTAAAATCTTGTAGGATATTAAATTTCATGATTTTTTTGAGCTTTCTAACTATTTTTTAAATTATTTTTAAAAATAATCCTTTTTAACATAAGAAAATAGCCTATTTCAGGGATATTTTTAAAAATAATTTAAAAAATAGTTAGAAAGCTAAAAAAATTATGAAATTTAAAATCCTACAAGATTTTGATATGAAGAAATTATTGAGAAATTTAGATTGACCATTTGAGATCTCGCGATATGAAATCTCATCCCGAAGCAATAAGCAATAACGTTTTTTTACTTTACAAAGCTCCATAAGCTATCTCTCTCTCTCTCTCTCTCTCTCTCTATATATATATATATGGAGATCTTACGGTGCTTCGCAAAGTAAAGAGGGTTTTGCTTCGGCCTAAATAAATCTCATAAAATTCAAATTCAAATTGCCAATCTAATTCACCCAACATAAACTACATATTCAAATCTTATGGAATACCAAATTTTATTACATTTGGAGCTTTCTAACTATTTTTTTAGGATTTTTAAAAAATGCCCCAAAAATAATAATAAAATAATGATAGATGCACATAAAAATTATCATTTTTAAAAATTGAAAAAAATAATTACAAAGCTTTAAAAATAATAAAATTTGGGATTCAATAAGTTTTCAATATCAAAATTATTGTGGACTAATTAGATTGATATTTCGAGCTCTCGGTATATGAGTTTTGAAACTGAAACAAAATGCTTTTTTATTTCGCGAAGCACCGTAAAATCTCCCTATATATATGTACCGGCTTGAACTTTTTATGATAAATCTTTTGTTATTTATTATAACTGACACTGATTGATATCCATCTACAAGTACATGATTTTATTATGAAATTCATTTTATATTTTACTTCTATTTTGTAATTTAGATACAACCAACATTAACTTGAATGATTATATGTATATATATGAAATAAGTGTCTTTGTAAAATCATTATATATATATGAAAAATACTCTCTTTACAATTTGATCTAAACTTGCTGGTTTGGGTTGCAACTATTGTTGTATGGTTCCAAAAATTGCTATGTTGGATTCGTGAACGAAAATTTGGATGCAATTTTAATTTCCTGTTATCATCTGATACAATTTCAATAGATAACAAGAAAACATAGTTTCAAATATCTTGTTATCTGATACAATTTCAATAGATAACAAGAAAACATAGCACCTAGAACGCAAGACTTAAAATATCTTGTTATAGAAGGGTTTGAATTTGTTCATTAACGGAACGCTTTACTAAAGGATCGTTTGCGCAATATCTCGGCCCAAAATACGTCGGTCGACATTATTTTGTGTCAAGCTTATTATGGATCTAATGAATTTGATCCATTTTAAAATTGCGTAAATTGTAAACTCTGTGGTTCTATATAGTGCAAAATTGGAAATGGAAGAGCAAAAGTGAGTGTCCTCTAAAATACTTTATAAATATAAAATATTTGTTCATTAAACTAAACTGCCGAATCTATATCATGGTCAGTCTGATCAGGACGATCACGGTTTAAATTCACGAAATAGTTATTTTATCTTTTAAAGTATTATATGGAAGATGTGAATTCTGACAAAACAAAGAAAAGTTAAACAGTGTTTGGCAGATACCTCTGGGTTATTATATACATGAAGTTTTGATCTTAATCATCTTTTATAGCAGGCAATTACATCTGAACTGTGACGTAAATTGAAATTTATATGTACAAATTAATGGATGGAAATTCTGGTTTTGATGCTAGTTTTTCTTTTTTGTTTGGAAGGAAACCTATATATTACCGCCAATTATAGTTCGACTATTGGAAGTACCTTATCTATACTGGGATACGTACTTAACAAAAATTTATCAAAAAATTTCTACTCGGATTTAAAATACGTGACCTGTCACATGAAAATCATTATTTTCTTCCGCTATCATATCTAATAAATTTTTTAATAAAATTAGAGAAAATTTATTATTTATTACTATAAAATTTTAAATTTAGAAAATTATCATCACAAAATTTCAATTAGGAATTTTATCATTACAAATCTATTTTATTTATAAAATTATCACTATACCTATTTAATCAAAATTAAAAAAAATACCAATAATACCCTTTTTCATATTTGTTTTGTTGTCTCCTCTACTTCGCTTTTCTCCTCTTGGTCGAATAGTGTTGTTGCAAGAAGAGCAAATCTAGGAGAGAACAAAAAGGTAAAGCTAGAAAACGGATTGTTGAGCTCCTTGTGCCAGCTTTAATCCAGCTCGAACTTACAACAAGATAAAGATGAATTTAGTATTGTAAAAAAAAATCGAACGGGTCAAATCCGATCCGTCAAACTCACTTTCGCATCCTAACCCGACCCGGTCAGTATTGAAACCCAGTCTAACCCGTATTCGGAAAAATCTATGGGTCTATAATGGGTTGCGTTAAATTTTTTTCAAAAAAATCCGTCTAAAACCCGACCCACCCTAATCCATACTTGACCCGTCCTAACCTGTCCAAATCCGACTCGTGATAACTCGACCCGTCAATTTATTTGAATTTTTAAACATATTATTTGAATTTCTACTTGATTTTTTTAAGTCGTAAATAAAACCGTGTCAAAAATATTAATGGTTATATATTTTTAATATTATTTTTTTTTATTTTTGGAATTTTTAAGAATATATTTAAATTTTTTTAGTTACTTTTGAATTTTGAGAAAAAATATGACCCGTCCGACCTGATCTGACTCCGTTCTGAATGTTGAACCTGACCCGATTCGCCCCATCAATCCGTCCGATTCATAATCCTAGAACGGATCGGGGCCGTACCTTTCTAAATCTGTTATGTGCTATTCCGTCCTATCTAATCCGTCGATTTATCATAACCTGCCGATCCGTCCCCGATCTGTTCCGATCCGTCCCCGATCTGTTCCGATCCGTTCCGTTTTTAAAACACTAGATGAATTCATGGATCTCCAATGAGGAGTCTGATAAATAAAACAAAACAAATATACAAACGGTATTGTTGGTATTTTCAAACTTTCTGATTTTTTAATTCTTATTAAATATTTATAATGATAATTCTAAAAATAAGTTAGATTTGTAATGGCAAAATTTTTAATTGAAACTTTGCGGTGGTAATTTTCTAAATTTAAAACTTTGTAGTCGTAAAAATCAATTTTCCCTAAAATTAAATGTGATTTTATTAAAAAAAAAGTAATCTTTTGTGCAACAAATCAATTTGCATATTCTGCTTTGTAATATGATAAAGTTTAACACATTGTTTTTCTGATCGCATCAAATTCATGCAGAACAAATCACAAAGAATTCCTCTATAATTCACTAGCCCGTATGATGCGACAAAAAGGAAAAAAAAATCAATGCTTATTAATTGTTGGAGATAAAAGAAATCAGTAACTACTAGTCTCAGCATTAAAATTTTATTTATTTTATTACAAGTACAACACTTGGCAAATATTTTTTTTAACCTGAAGCAACTACCAGCAGGTGCCCATTTTTAAACATTTTGTTCATATTCATCTAATATTCATTTTGTGTCTTTATCGTCTTAAGTGCAGATGTGTTATTTGATTCTTACACTGCTTAAAAGCAGCTGTTAAAAAAATGACTGAAGCTTCCGGATGTCGTTGTACAGGGACTACAGGCTTTGGAGCAAGCTTGTATGAAGATGGGATCACTACACCACAAATAGGTTTTTACAACGGTTATTTTTCTAGTTAGCAGCGGTTGTATAACCGTTGTTATTGAATCGCTGCAAAGTTTAACAATGGTTGTAAATGATGCGCTGCAAAAGAGGTTTTCTGGCGTAGTGGATCT